>CM059433.1:80074467-81274467 GCA_030390025.1 Squalus acanthias
GAGGGTGTGAGGGAGGGAAAGGGTGTGGGGGAAGAGGGGGGAGGGGGGTGTGAGGGTGGGGGGGAGAGGGAGGTGTATTTAGTGCGTTTTAAAATCTACAATAAACATGGACATTGCATTTGTTTCATCTACAAAGGAAAGAGTTTATCCAATTTCAAGTCTCAATTCAAGCTGTCATTCTGCTGCAATTCTCCTGTTCTCCCCTCTTACCCCTTCAAAGTGCTGCTGTCATCTTTGCCGCACCTCCCCCAAGCTTCTATTTCCCAAAAGTGCTCCTTCTGGCCTGTGCCTTCTTTGCCCCTCACTCTGCTCCTAGCTTTCCCCCCTCACTCTGCTCCTAGCTTTCCCCCCTCACTCTGCTCCTAGCTTTCCCCCCTCACTCTGCTCCTAGCTTTCCCCCCTCACTCTGCTCCTAGTTTTTCCCCTCCTGGCCGCCAAAGCAGCAATCTCAATTCCTCACCTCTTCTTCCCTCAAAGCATCACTTCCAATTGTCAGCTTGACTTAGTTGGTAGCACTGTTGCATCAAAATCACAAGGTTTTAAGTTCTAGCTGCACCACTCCTGGCAGCTCCTCTTCCTCCCCATCTCCAAAGCGATGCTCCCACCTTTTGCCTTCTTGTCCTCTCTCCAAGTTTATGCACCTGGTATCTACCCTCTTCCTCCTCCCCCAATGTCACTCTTACCTGAGTCCTGCTGCTGAATACTGGACTTTACTCCAGACAATTCCTGACCAGTTTGCAGTGGCTGGAATCACTTACAGAAGCAACAGGAGTTTCATAGGCGCAACCCACTGGGACAAGGGCCCAGACTGCATGGACATGCCTCTAAAACTAACTGTCCGTGTCAAACATCCATAATGTTGAACAACAGATGTGACTTGCATCTCTGCAGACTTTCAGGGGAGTGGCAAGATAAAAAAAACTTAAAAGTTAACTGGATTTACCCTGCCACTTCCTTTCCATCCATACCTTGTTATAAATTAAAAGAGAGTTCAGGACCAATTTTCATCACCGTGTATGGGTAGGAACAGGGCGGTAACGTGTGTAAAATCGGAGTGCAGAACTAATTGCCACATTCCCGCCTTGTTCCATCCACTGCCATTTTGACTGGGACCTTCAGATGGAAGGCCAAGGGGGAAAAATTCAGTTGGTTGCGCCTCCCGTTAGCGCCTTAAGAGGGCGCTAATGGGGCGCAAAGCATCTAGCGCCCAGGCGCGGCGAAGTTTGCGCCGCTCGCGAAATTAACTAGACATTTTGCGGCGGCGCTAAACACTACCGCCACGATCTCCTGCGCCGGCAGATCATGACGTCAGTCGAGTGCGCAACGCCCCGGTATCGCCCCGGAGCGGATATTGAGTGGCGCCCCCTGCCTTACCGCCTGACGCTAGCAACGACAGGTTGAGGGGAGCGTTCTGCAGTCATGAAGGGAAAGGGGGAGCGCTATTTAAAGGTGACCGCTTCCTGCCTTTTATTGTTGGTGCCATTTTTGAACTACGCATTCTGAGAGAGAGAGAGAGACTTCTGGAGAGATTCAACGTTGTGTGAAGGAGTTTTGGGTACTGAGCAGCACTTTGCAGGTCCATTTTGATTTGCCATTCCTTGTATCGATTTAGAAGAGACTGTGGGGGCTGCACTCTGAGCTCTTTGCCTGGTACTCTCCATTGTTCTTTCCAGCAGATTTGATGTGCAGGTCTCTCCAGGCCGAGATTCAAGGCTGCAATGAGCAGGATGTGGATGGAAAGCAAGATTAACCATCCCCTTTAAGAACTGGCCCGTGCCATTGTGTGTGTGTTCCATTGCTGACTGACATTACATGAGCTTCGCCAGCGCTCTGAGGTAGCGCCTCGCTCATCGGCCTTTGCGCCTTAAGACAGGTGTGAAGCGCCTGATTTAGCGCTCCAATCACCTCCAGGGACGATAAAAGTCAAGTTTGCAGTCGGTGGCGATAATTAGCGCCATGCGCTAATCTTTGCGCCCGGCCGATAATTGCGCCCCAAATGGGGCGATACTGAATTTCACCCCCCAAGTCTCCAACTGGAAACAGACAGAAGCTTCATTATACAGGAGAATGAAATTGGGGTCCTATGACATCGGTAGCATTCTGATGCAATTTTCAAATGACAATGGGCGGAGCATGCTCCACCCAATGATACTGGACAGAGAGCGTCCTAAACAATGGTCATTAAACGGGCCACTGAAGGCCGCTCTAGTAGGGTAGGTTTTTTATTAGCAATTTTCATGGGGCCAGGAGGTGCATTAATGCCCTTCCTGGCCCCACAATAATCGATCTGCTCGATAATCAACCCTCTACACCCCTTAACTTAACTTCGGCTCAGCTCTTGGAGGAGTCGTTGGATTTCTCGCCTCTCATCCCTCTCCCCCGATTAACGAGCTGCTCCACCTGCAAATACTTCACCATCAAAATGGCTTGGGCCCCCGACTGTTTTTTTTCGGGTGGACGGTGGCCTCACTCTACCTGATCTAAGAGGTCACATCAAAATTGGCCCCCTCATTACCCAGTTTGCATAAACTTGGCTTATATTCCCTTGAGTTTAGAACATTGGGAGGTGATCTAATCAAGATGTTTACAATGATGAAGGACTCAATAGGGTAGGTACAGAGAAACCATTTCCTTTGGTGGGAGAATCCAGAACAAAAGGGCATAATCTTAAAATCAGAGTTAGGCCATTTAGGAGTGAAAGCAGGAAATCATTTTCACACAAAGGGTAGTGGAAATCTGAAACTCGTTCCCCCAAAAGTCTGTGGATGCTGTGTCAAATTGAATTTTTCAAGTCTGAGATTGATAGATTTTTGTTGGGTAAGGGTATCATGGTACAAAGGTGGATAAATGGAATTGAAGTACAGATCAGCCATGATCTAACTGAACGATGGAACAGGCTCGAGGGGCTGAATGGTCTACTCTTGTTCCTATATTCCTATGTATCTGTCTATGACAAAATCCATTATAAGAGTAGAGTTACCTGTTGCACCTATGACAGGGGTTTCCAATGTAATTAACTGTTCTGCTTCAGAACTAATATTATGTAACAGCCTAACTCTTTATATTTTATGAAAATTAGTAACTGTGTGTATATATATTATTAAGGTTAAAAAAATGCTTTCATCCAATCTGCAATTTTGGACTCTGGACACTAGGTGTCATTGTGCTGTGAACGGTGATCTGTTCCTTTGTGTTAGATCACCATGACATTGATGCAGGCCTCTGATACTAATCCACCTAGCCAGCCATTCCCTTTCTCTACAAAAGCAAAGTACTGCGGATGCTGGAAATCTGAAATAAAAACGAAAAATGCTGGAAACACTCAGCAGGTCAGGCAGCATCTGTGGAGAGAGAAACAGAGTAACATTTTCAGGTCGATGAAAGGTCATACCGACAACTATGGGCTTGTTTTGGGCGGAAGTTGAAAATTGGCCACATGATTTCTAAATCTGGGGATTATACTTTTAATCCTCAATTGTTTTTGGCTCAGTTATACATTGTGTAGCACAAATACATAAAATCTCAAAGTTACAGAAATTAAAATATACACCAAACATAGGTTTAAAGGTATTGTTTCCCTGCAGTTGCAGTTTTATTATCTCATTACAGAGCAAGCTCTGTAATTACCTTTGATGGTCAATGTCATTCATGAGCACTTGTCGGAGATGATATTTAATGTTCAAATACAATATCAAAAGAAGCAGAGGGCAAGTGGCAGAAAATGAATTTATTTTATTAAATGTATGAAGTTGGACAAAAAAAACAAAGATTGAAATAGGAGAGATTCAGTGCTGAAAATAAAATTATTTGGATATAGGACTAGAGGGAGTAGTGTCCAAATTCGGAGACAATACTGAAATAGGTGTCATTGGAAATGATTCTGAGGACTAAAGGAAGCTGCAAGGTATATTAATAAGATGGTGCAAAATAAAGGCAGGTGGAATTCATTTTCAGTAAATGTGGGAGGTAGAATCATAGAAATTTATGGCACAGAAGAAGGCCATTCGACCCAGCGTGTCTGTGCCAGCCGAAAAAGGGCTATCCAGCCAAATCCTACTTTCCAGCTCTTGGTCCGTAGCCTTGCAGGTTACGGCACTTCAAGTGCATATCCAAGTACTTTTTAAATGTGATGAGCGTTTCTGCCTCTACCACCCTTTCAGGCAGTGAGTTCCAGACCCCCACCAACCTCTGGGTGAAAAAAGTTCTCATCAACTTCCCTCTAATCCTTCGACCAATTACTTTAAATCTATGCCCCCTGGTTAGTGACCTCTCTGCTAAAGGAAATATGTCCTTCCTATTCACTCTATCTAGGCCCCTCAATGTTATACACCTCAATCAAGTCTCCCTCAGCCTCCTCTGTTCCAAAGAAAATTATTTCTGGGTGAAAAACCAGTGATAGTAAACCGGCAGCCAATTTTTCACCTCCCCCCCCGATTTTCTTTTCCATTGACTGTAATTTTTCTGCCCGGCGATAAAAGTTAAAATTACCCCCACGAGGTGGTACTTTTTGTTAAAAAAAAAAGTGCTTTGAATGGGCGGAAGCTGTGTGATGTGGAAGAACCAAGGGATTTGGGAGTTCAGATTCACAAGAGATTAAAAGCAGCACCCAAGTGGGTAAAGCAATTCAAAAGGCTAATGGAATACTGGATTTTAGGGCAAGAGGTATAGAATATAAAATATAAAAGTCAACATTTAAGGGTGAATCTATCTAAAATCTTAATAAGACCATAGTTGGAGTACTGTGTGCAGTTTTGTGCTCTACACTAGGGAAGGTTATTGAAACAGTACAGCAGATTTATTAGGATGCTGCCCAATATAAGGAAATACAAATATGAATAAAGACTTGAAAAACTGGGGCTGTTTTCATTAGAACAATGGAGATTAAGGGGTAATTTGGTAAAAATGTTTACAATTATGAAGGGATGTGGCAGGGTAGATAGAAACAGATTGGTTTCAGTGATTGAAGGATATAGGATGAGGAAACATAAATATAAGATTAAATGTAAGAGATTTAGAACAGAGAGCAGAAGAAATTTTTATACACAAAAAGGTTTTGAGGCCATGACCAAACTTAGTGGTTGAAGCAGAGATTATGTCAACATTTAAGAATCGGTTAGGTAGGTGATTGAAGGAAAAGGGAATAAAGAGATATGTGGAAAAGGCAGGCACATGGGATCAGGTCGACTGCTCATGTGGAAGGAGAACACCACCCTGAACTGGTTGGGTTGAGCAGCTTGTTGCAATGTTGTAATTTCTATGTAATTCAGAGCTACATTCAGATGTGCATTGTTTTTTGTATTGTCATCTTTTTTGAAACAGTTTTTTTGAGATTTGGAGGCTGGCATGTATGTACCATAGCCATGCGCTGGTAAACTTTGGGAGTATTCCTATATGCATTTGGGGTTTCCTGTGCATTGACTTTTATCTACCCGTGTTTAAATTCTTCAGGTTTAGGTAAATACTCTATGGCCGCGATTTTTCCGGAGCCACTGCCGGAGGGATCAGCTGTGGTTTTCCGATTTTAATTAAATGACCTAGTTAACTTCATTGGGGCGCGCTGGCCGGTCCAATGACTGCGATCGGGTCTGTTAGCCGCCTCGGATGACGTCCTAATTGCAGCTGCTTTTAATGGTCCCATTCAGCCTCAGCCTTTGTGTTCTGAATTCTGATGGTGTGTGCATTTGTGAGAGTTACAATGAGTGCTTCCAGAGGCAAGGCAGCTCCACGCTTCAATGACGAGTCCCTCCATGCTCTTGTTGAGGCTGTAAGAGGGCGCAGGTAGATTCTCTTCCCTCCGGTTGGCCGGAGGAAGCCTCCTCATCAGACCAAGGCAGCCTGGCTGTGCATTGCTGAGAAGGTCCATGTATTCTCGCACATGGATCCAGGGCCGGAAATGGTTTAATGATCTTCTGCGATCATCAAAAGTGAGTATCCCATCACACTTACTTCAATCCGTTTCCCACAGTGACTACACTCCAAAGGTACTTCATTGGCTGTAAAGCACTTTGAGACGTCTGGTGGTCATGAAAGACGCTATATAAATGCAAGTCTTTCTTTTCTCTTATCACCAGCACTCTGCTTTGTAAACCTGCTCCTCCACATCTCACCTTGCCCTTACTTCCCTTGCACCCTTACCTATCCATCTCTCTCTGTGTACTGAATCACTTCACCATCCTGCCTATGCACCCCTCACACTCGCTCTCACTGTTATGCATTGACAACAACAAACAACTAACAACGCACAGGGAGCTAGCTTCCTCTTAGCACCTCACTCCATCTTGGTCTCCCTCAAAGGGATCCTTCACATTCACTCCATCACTGTGGTTGAAACTCTGCTTGTGTCCCTCCCTGCAGGAAAAGATAGCCCACATTAAGAGGGAGAGAGCACAGACTGGAGGAGGCACACCAACCCTTGCAACGTTGACAAGTGCTGAGGAGGCTGCGCACAAAATTGTCGGAGGTGGCGAGGATCTGGAAGTGGGCGATGGAGAGATGGGCACACAAGACGAAGCTGGTGACAGAATAGAGTTTCACCCCTCACATTGACATTTAGTGATTGACTGCAATGGCATATGATGTTCATAGAGATTCGCTTTGTATCATCTGCACAAAAGGATGTGTCAGCTACATCAATATCAGATGTCTAGCTCATGCCTTTACTTTCCCACAGGACCATCGAGCGCCCCCCTCCCCACTGTCCAGGACGAACAGCCAGACGACTCCTCAGAGGAACCTGAAGCCGCTGAGGGAGCCGCATCACCAGGACTCAGCGCACCCAGCACCAGCGTAGAAACACACACCTCGGCGGAGCCCTCGTGACTTAGAGTAGTGTTCCCACCTGGTCTATCACAGCTCACAAGTGAGCATTAGCAGATGGTGGAGACAGCGACAGCAGTTGAGAGTCCTTGTCGGAGGTCGCAGGACTCTCCTAGCTCTGCTCAGCTGCTTGCAGATGTTGTGCCTCTGGGGTCATCCAGAAAGAGCGGTTCTGGAACTCCAGGAACAAGTGCAGGAGTCTCTGGAAGGGTTTGCCTCCAGGGTAAGTGCGAGTGTGGAGAGAATGGAGGAGTCCATCTCTAACATCAGCACTGCCTTGGTGGAGGCAATGGCGCATGAACGCACCTCCATGGAAAGGCTGGCAACCGCCATGGAGGAAATAAGTCGCCAGAGTCACGAAAACATGGTGAGTGTTCAAAATAAATTGTCATCTCTGGAGGAGAGATGGGCAGCTATTGAGCAGAGACACCAGAGCTTCCTGGACGTCCTTGTTATAAGGACTGCCAGTGCAGATACGGGTCCTCATGGCCCCCCTGATGTGCAGCAAGGTGCTCTCCAGCCACTTACCAGCACTGAGGTGCGGCTGAGCCACGAGAGGGATGTTGGTGGCAGCCAACAAGAAAGTGTGAGCTCCTCTCCAAGCGCTCACACGACCATGCCACGGCGGAGCCCTCGGTCAGAGACCCACTTTGCAGAGCCAACTGAGATGGCCATTTCAGCCCCTGTAAAGCCGTAGGAAGAGCAGACTGTTGCAGAGCCCTCCCAGGCTCCCAAACCCAGAGGATGCCCGTCAAAGGCGTCTAAGCAGGCGCAGCATCCTAGTCAGCAAGGTGCCTCTACGTCTGCTGAAGCCACAGGGGAAGCACCATGTAGAAGCATGCGTAAGAGGAAGATAAAGCACATATAGTCACAAGGGGACTCACGTGGGTGTTTTGTCAATATTTTTCTGCTTGTACTTGCATTGTGATCCTTTTGTTACTGTCGTAAAGAAAAGTAATGGCAAACAGTTGAATGTGTGGCCTATGTGTTCTGGGAAATGGCAAATGCGCATTGAGGGCTCAGGGCGACTTGCATTTGTAATGCTGATGGTGGAAGTGATAGGAAAGAACCGGTTATAGCAGAGATGATGTATGACATTGGAGGAAGGTTGCCTACAATTAGGGACAAAAATGAGAAGTCGCACAACACCAGGTTATAGTCCAACAGTTTTATTTAAAATTACGAGCTTTCGGAGCTCCGCTCCTTCTTCAGGTTTTTTACCTGTACCTGACGAAGGAGCGGAGCTCCGAAAGCTCGTAATTTTAAATAAAACTGTTGGACTATAACCTGGTGTTGTGCGACTTCTCATTTTTGTCCACCCCAGTCCAACACCGGCATCTCCGCATCATTACAATTAGGGAGCCATATGGTAGCCACCTATGGTTGAAGAGTAAGCTTATGCAAATGTGGCATGACAGTGTGCATCCCCTGCTTGACGGGCAGCAGTGAACTGGAGGGATGCTGCATTGGTCACAACAGGGCCCGCAAGGCGCGCCTCCTCCTCCTCCTCCTCTTCTGCTTCCTATTCTTCCTTGTCCTCTTCCTCTTCTTCCGAGGAAGATCTGCTCTGAGCCACGCGGCTGCTGTTCCTCCGATTATGACATCCAGGATGAAAGGACATAAATGGTCCCATTGCTATAGATTACATTTGAGGCAAGAAGCTTGCAAGCGCACTGTCGAAGTGGCCTGAAATTATTCCAATCAGGTCACACTGCAGATGGGTGTCAGTTTGAACAGTCACAAGGTCAGTAGATGTGCAAAATCTTATACCAAAGCTCCAACAACAAAGTTGTTGCATTTGAATGTCAGCCATGTTTCAGGAGCACTTTTAAAGTGCTGCATCAATGACTACAAATCATGTCCTCCAGCAACTCATCTCCTTGCAGCTGGCCTGTTTCTGACAAGATGGGAAACAGGAGCCAGAAGCATGAAAATGGGAAACCACTATCAAAATAGGATTAGCAAGGCAGTTAACAGGCTGTTAACTGCCTTAACTCCCACCGGTTCCAGTCGGGTCAGTTTGGGAGCGGCTGACCCGACACTCACGAAAATCACGTGGGGGCAGGATGGAGGTGGGTTGGCAGTCTGAAGTCAATTTTTCCAATTTTCGCTGCCAACCCGCCTCCTCAGGGCTATTAAAATTGAGCCATATGTCACTACCGGGAGAGAGTACATATTCCATATCAGGCAAAGAGAAACTCTAACCATGTGGCTTCTCTGCAGCTTAATTTGGTGATAGGTTTCTGCAGTTAGCTGACCAAAAAAAAAATCAAATCTTAAAATAAGAATAAAATTATTGCCTGCCATATAGGACTAGATTGCCTCCTCATTGACTATATGTGGCCAGATTAGCCCAGTACTGTGTCAAATCTCAGCTGTTCAGATTGCTATAGTGAAATAAGTTTGATAGCTTTGATATAACACCATCTGTCAAACTTGTACACTAAGCAGGATCTAAAAGAAAATATTTAGCACAGAATTAAAGGGCATGTTCTTGCATGGGACTGCCCTCTGCTGACAGACTCACATATTTATTCTCAAGTGTCTACATTTAGGGCATTACACAGCAAATAGATTTTGTCCATTTCAATTTTACTGTCATTCCATGTATGTAGCTGGACTGATTTATAATACATTTAGTAGATTTTTTTTCCTTTTCTTTCTGGTTATTCTTGACTTGGAGCTTGGATTTATACAGTGATATTGGAATGGCTTAGACTGTGCAGTCCCATCCTAGAATAGAACTTTACACACCAGCACTATTATAACCAGAGAAAAACCTTTACACATACTTGTTGATCCCTCATCATGTTACTTACAGGAAGTCCAGACTTAGAATATGTTTTTTGATGTTTACCATGGTGTTGCTGCAGCTGAAGTTACCGAGGAAGTGTGGAGGAACCCCCCAAGGCACTTCAGGGCCTAACTCTCCAATGATTAGCACCCGATGGGGTGGTCATTCACCATGGCTCGACATAGCTCACAGATTTCAGCTGCAGTATCCGAGGTCAGCATCAAAATATCTCATTAACATCCCCCTCTGCCACAGCACAAACGTGAAATCCCCTCAGAAACACACAGTGGCCCAGGATTTTGCGATCAGCGGCGAAGTTATGGCGCTCACCGCTGACCTCAAAGAAAATTGTCCACAAAAATCTAGCGACCTCTGTGGCATGGATTCCACTTTTCCCGACGTTAATTTCATTCTGGTGCCACCTATAGGGGATCTCCAGCGTCCAGCAATAGTGATGTCATCAAGCAGGCTAAACAGCCAATCACATTGAAGAATTCTCACAGACAGCAAACCAGGAAGTAAAAAGCACTGATTACCTTTCATTTGTTAATCATTTTACAGAGAGCAAAATAAAGATTGGGACAGGGTAGAAGATGAAATATCATAAACAAACTTTAAAAATAAAATATTTTTTATTATTTTAAAAATCTATGGAATTTTCATCATAATGGAGAAATATGACATTCCACAAATATAAAATTCATTTTTCAGGGCCAGAGAGGTTGTTCAACAGTAATTATGACATAGTACACCATTAAAAACCTAGTTATACCTCATTCAACAAGACTTAACTTTTTTGGTGTAAAAAATGGAAGTTCACGTCAATTCAAATGATTTCTAAGATTTCTAAGATTTCCATCAGTGAGAACCTCAACAGCGTACCTTGTGGAGGAGCAGGGAATCACTGACAGCAACTTCTGCATTTCCATGTTTAACTGTGCATATACGGATGCCAGAAGTTGCTGTCAGTTTCACAGAGTAATGATGGCTGACAGTTTTGTCGTTATTACAACCGCAAAATCCGGGTCAATAAAAACTCACCTTAAACAATATCATCTGCTCAGGATCTTTGATTAATAGCTTACATCAGGTGAACTACCTACATAACAAATGAAAGAAATTGTTTCTATCATCTGATCTTCAAAATTTTTATTTGTAAATTTTATGCCTGGTCATAGTACTCTTCAGGGCAGATTTTACAAAATCGTACTTCCAGTAGGGAGCCTTTATGCTGGAAGTTCATGTTGGGAAATCACAGGCGCAGTTTCCATGATTTTCCATCCATTAATGGTAAGGAAATTATTTCAGCAATTTGATTGGTTAGTTATGTGGTGTTTTCTGCTTAGTGAGTAGTACTTTTGAAAGATTATTGAAGGATTTACTTGCTCAGTTTGCTGCTGCTCACTCATTCTTCATTGGTAGTTACTGGCTGAATCAAAGTGCTTTATATTTATTCATATTTAGTCAAATAAGCCTTCATTTCAGGCAGTAATTAATTTTTGCCCTACGGGTGTAAAATGGGTTAACATTTTTCAAGTGTGATGTGTTGGTTGTGCACTAGACACAAAACATGTAATTATACAGATAGTTAAAAAAGATATGGGGCAATTACTGACTCCTTACCACCCCGTATGGGCTCAAAAACAAGCAGTGGACTGAAAATAAAATGGATTTTCCTCCTGCCCAATTACCGTTGCTTTTACAATTGTCTGATTTTCCAAGAGGCATTTATCCTGGCAGATAGAGTTCCCTTCTGAAACAGGCAGCAGCCTCATGAATAAATTCAGATCAGGACCAAGAGATGTTATTCCAAAGCCAACACCATTTTCTGATCTCACCGCCTGATGGACACCACTTCCTGCTTTCGCACACCAACCATGGATGGTACAAGTCCTGAGGCAGCCATTTCAAATGCTTTTAGCTGGATGTTCAGCTGCTTTCAGGTAAAGCAATATAGAGCTTTTGGATACATTTTTCTTGTAGTAACTTGTGGGTTTTTGATGTTTAAGTATTTGAAAATGCTTGTAGTTGCTACTGTAGGTTCTGAACTGTAAAGGGCCTTGTGGCATTGCCGTTGTTTCTTAATCGGGTTCCTTCTACTGATTTTGGGAAGAGGAGGACGGAGCAAACAGAGCTACAGCTGCAGAGAGAGCAAATAGAAGGAGGCATGCTCAGAGCAATCCGTACCCTCCCAAAAGAGTTAATAGGGCCAGCAAAATATACCTGCAGTTCTCTGAGGAGCAGTGCTTAAGAAGGCTTCAGTTCTCTAGGGAGACAATGTTAGAGTTGTGTCAGATCATGTAGCTAACTGCCACAGCTAGCACAGCATTGCCTGTTGCAATTGAGGTCACCGCAACCCTGAGCTTCTTTGCCTCCAGCTCCTTCCAGGCTGCCACAGAGGATATCAGTAACATCAGTCAGCCTGCAGTCCATGCTTGTATTAAACAGATGACTGGGGCCTTGTTTGTTAGTGCAAACATATTCATTACTTTCACGATGGATATCCGGTAGCAGCAGGATAGGTCTCTGAGGTTCACGCAAATTCCAGGATTCCCCCAAGTCAAGGGTGTCATTAACTGCATCCGTCATGCTGCGGGCTCCTTCACGCAACGTGACTGCCTTCATGAATCATAAGGGCTTCCACTCCATTAGTGTGCAGTTGGTGTGTGCATCATGCAGGGCTGTGTCTGCTTTCCTGGAAGCTGCCATGAGGCTTTTATATTGTGTTAATTGTCCATCTCTCCACTGTTTGTCCCTACACAGTAAGTTAAAGGCTGGCTATTGGAGACAAGGGCCATCCTTTGCACACTTGGCTAATGACTCCTCTCAGAAACATATGCTGAGCTGTAAAACTCTGCTATAATCAGATCTAAGTGTCAACTAAAGCCCTCGTTTGAGCAGACCATTGGAATCCTCAAACAATGATTGCTTGGACAGGTCTGATGGCTTTCTGCAATACAACCCAGCAGAAGTGTCCTGAATGATATTGGTTTGCTGTATGCTGCTTAACTTTGCTCTGCAATGGGGATAACACACGGAGCCACCATTGGATGAGAACCTTCAGCATAATGAGGGAGAGAACACTGATGACATAGATGATGGTGAGAATGTCGGAAGGATCCAACAATTAACTGCAGCCAGAGCTGTTCAGCAGCAGTTTATTGAAAAGAACTTCAGTTCAGCAATCCATGCTCCCCTGTATTAACAGTCGTGTCCAACATCTAAGTCGAGTCCTTCCTCCCTAAAAGCAACAGCATCTGCCCAAATACTAACATTGATATTCATATCAACTAACATTGCAGGATACGAACATAGCAACATATGACCAGCTGGTTCAACAAACCTGTCCCATACTGTCATCAAGCAATTTATGCACACCTCCATCTTTCTTATGACCTCCGTCCTCATCAGACAGCCATGCAATCTCCTGGGAGAGGCAAAAACAAGTGTATGATTTAGGATCATAGGTCACACACAGATTACCCAGAGGGTTTTAGGAGTTGTAAGGTGTTTTATTAAAGAGCTACAGTTTAAGCATAATCAAATATTACATGCAATTGGAAATAGATACAGTAGACATACAACCCGTGACAGATGAGGGCGATCTATAGCCTCGGAGCAGAACGAAACGACCGGATGGACGGTGAGGCAGTACGGTGTTCTCGGATTGGGTGGATTCCTGCAGTCTGCGGCAGCGGTCACTTCCGTTGGGTCGTCCCTCAAGCTGTTGGAGGTGTTAGGCCATCAGCCAGTATTGATCCACCTCAGAGGCTAAACTTGACCAAGGTGTTAGGCCGTAGCCAGCATGCATCCACCTCGGACAAGCCTTCGCCCCTAACTGCCTGTTTTCCTCTCTCGGTCGCCTGTTTTTATTCCTTATTTCGGTGGGCTGGTGGATACCTGGTGTCAATCATTTTTACCCATCCCATTGTCCAATTATAAGGGAGCGGTACCTCTGACAGCACTCCCCCACCCCTCTAGCCTCATGAGGTAATTTTCCTCCTTATCTCTTCTCTGTTCTAAAGGTCATGTTGCCCACTCGTAGACAGCTTGTTTATCCTACGGCTCCTTGCCACTCGAAGGCCTGTTTTTGTGTTCTGACCTCGTAATTCAGCTCTCTGCACAACTCTTTTTCTGACATGACTGGAATCCTTCTGTGTCACTAACCTAAGCAAACTGCTGAGCTAGGGAACCCGTAACAGACTATTATTTCTTCCAATCCATGATTTCTTACTCAAGTGAGAAAAAGCCCTAGGCCAATTTAGGGGGCAAGAACACTGAGAAATTCCTCTCTCACCCCCGAAAGCAATCAATTTCCAGGAGACCACAGAGTTACACCCCCAATACCCCATCTACCTTTTATACAAAGTGATGTTGGTCGCACTCAAGAACTTGTCCATCTCCCTTTTGAATATTTGCAGCGAGCCAGCAACTTGTTCCATAGGATGACGACTTGCTGTGAAAATAAATAGCTTGTGAGATCTAACCTAGTTCTATGTTTATATAAATTATACTCATGTTCCCTGCTCCTCCCCAGCCTATAGAACTCAAATAGGCTGTTCACATGGACCAAATCTACTCCTTTCTTCAAAGTCCTCAGTAAAATCTCCTCAAAGTCTATATTTTACTGGAGTAAAAAGCTCCAGTTCTCTAAGCCTATCCTGGTAACTAAGGGCCTTGAAACTAAGTATTAATCTAGTGTCCTTCTTCTGTACCTTTTCCAGGCCTCTAAATCACTTACCGTGTGATGAGACCAAAACTGGACATTGTATTCTAAATGAAGCCTAACTCTTACCTATCCCGTCATATCCAGAGGATATGGGATCATCAGCTCAGCAGGTTGCAAGGAAACAGAATTTGTGGTGGGGTCTGAAGACAATGGCTTTGGTCGTCCCAATGTTTAATTGAGGAAATTGCGGCTCATCTAGGACTGGATGTCGGACAAGCAGTCTGACATCACAGAGGTCGTGGAGAAGTCGTGAAAACAGGTAATTCAGTAGAGATGTGTGTCGTCAACGTATATGTGGAACCTGATAACATGTCTTCAGGAGGGGCGCCATGTAGATGAGAAATAGGAGGGAGCCAAAGACAGATCCTTGGGAGACTCCAGAAGTAACGATGCAGAGGGAGGAAGAGAATCCATTACAGGAGATTCTCTGCCTACGATTGGATAGGTAAGCGTGGAACCAAGCGAGCGCAGTCCCACCCAGCTCCACAATGGAGGAAAGGCGTTGGAGGAGAATGGTGTGGTCAGCCATGTCAAAGGCTGCAGACAGGTCAAGAAGAACATGGAGAGATTGTGCACAGTCACAGAGGATGTCATTTTTTACTCGATTAGAGCCTTTTCAGTGCTGTGGCAGGGATGGAAACTAGATTGGAGAGTTCAAACGTGGAGTTTGCTGGAAAGATGGATTTGGATTCAGGAGGCTGCAACATGTTCAAGGATTTTGGAGAGGAAAGGGAGGTTGGAGATGGGGGCGGTAGTTTGCAAGAACAATGGGGTCAAGCGTGTGTTATTTGAAGGGGGGGTGATGATGGCAGATTTGAAAGGGAGGATTAAATTACCTGAGGAGAGGGAACTATTTAAATCTCTGATGTTGGGCACCACATGTCTGCCTATTATGTTGGTGGTATCCTCTTCTATAGAGATTAGTATTTGTTCGTGTTTAAATCTCTAGCTCCTCCCTATATTTCTAACCTCCTCCAGCCATACAACACCATTCCCCAAGTTATTTGTTCCTCTGACTCTGGCCTTTTGTGCATCCTCTGACCTTTGACCCACCATTGGTGGCTGTGCCTTCATCCACCTAGGCTGCATGCCCTGGAATTTCCTCCCTAAACCTCGATGCCTCTCTTTTGGAGTGCTGTAAAACCCATTTCTTTGACCAAGCTTTCAGTCACCTCTCTGCATGAATGAGGGTTTCAGCAGCAGATGTGCTGAGGCAGGGACGGAGGCAGGCAATTTTATGGAGCTGGAGATAGCTGGAAAAGATACGGGGTTGGAAATTCAGCACAGGGTCGAATAGGATGCTGACGTTGCGAACAGTCTGGTTCTGCTTGAGACAGTGGCTGGGAAGGAGGATGGAAACTGTAATGATGGTACAGAGTTTGTGGCATCGGTGAAGCATGGGGCTCTGCATCCTACAACAGACCTGCAGATGGGATTCATGGCATTCATGAGTTGCATCGTGGCAGTATGAGACAAGCTCAATGGGCCAGCTGGTCTTTTACCCATCCTTTGGTTACATGCATTCATATGACATTTCCACCATTGTACTTCCTGGTTTTCAGCAAGAAGTCTTTTGATAATGTCTGGCCCTGTAAACTGCTGCAGGCCTTTAAATCCTGCAGCAGCACACTATTTTCTGCTCCCCCTCCCCCAAGCATCAAGGCGAGGCATTTTCACCACAATTACTCTTATTATTCAAAATAAACTGACCCCAATGAAGTCAGGACAAGTGATGTCATGCGGGCGAAAACCTGATCTGCCACATTTCCTGCAGAGTTCGCACACACATGGAAAATCTAGGCTGTTGTGTCTCCAGTTGTTGTCAGTGAGTTTGCAAGATTGCCTTTACAAAAATTTACTTGCGTGCACGTTATGAAATTGGAACCAGATTTGTTTCACTGTTTTTGATTAATGCGTTTATGTTACCCATTGAAGTAAAATGCAAGGCATGAGAGGTTGATATTTAGCAGGGCATTGAAATGTTTCTGTCTATGTCTGTGCCAAACCTACCAGGCATTACTGTCATTCACTGTATGTACTCTTTTGAACTACATTTTTCTGTAATAGATCAATTGATGAAGAGTTTTCTAATTTGTAATGACTAAAAATGAAGCCATGTTAAAAATATTCAAAATCCTCAACACAGCACATTCATACATCAGCAGGAAATGATACATAATCTGCAACAAATGCCAATTGTATATATTTCTGTCTCATTAAGTAAAGAGGTGATTGCGCACTGGGCACGGAAACCTGCATAATTCCATGGAGAAGTTACCCACATCGGTTTTGAAAATGAAATAACATCCGTGTCTTTGTCATGTTTCAGGATTTTTTGAACAATTTTCCACAGAAAGGATTTGGAAAAAAGTCATGTTTAATTTTGGATTTTAAAAACAAAGTACATTTCCACAAGTTTAAAAAGGGAGGCCACAGGCTGCAGACATTTGCCTGACATTGACACCATTACTCAGAACAGTCGGAAGCAATAGGGGAGTCATTATCTCCTCCTGGGGCGCCCAACAATCATTTGCATAATGTGGGGATGGAATGCCGTTGAGTTTTATATGAAGCTAATTTCAGAGAGAAGGGGTGGGGTAGCAGGCTTGATTAACAGCTCTTCTGGCCTACCCCTGGACAGAGGGAGAGGCCAAGAAGCAAGCTCCAACTTCCAGTGGGAACAGGAAAGAGGTGAACAAGACCCACGTGGGGGCAGTCAGGCTTTGTTAAAGAGTGCCAGTCCAGCAGCAAATGTTACGAGGAAGATGCAATCCAGGGGAGAGGAGCTAGGAAATTAACATAATTCAAGCAAGACAACCCACAGAAGTAGGAGAATGGAGCATGTTTGCTATTTTTAGACCATTGCAGAACATTACGTTTTACCAATTGAATTAAGTGAATCTGATCATAACTGTTACTCGAGATATTCACATATTCACCTTACTATAGAATAAAGCAGCTTCATGATTCATACCCAGCTTTGCCTCCAGTAGTAGTAACTCCATTTGCTTTAAGAGAGACTGAAGTAGCATTCACACAAAAGACATGAGTATCTGTTCCAGATCACCAGGGGATAATATTATTTTGTCCCTGGGTTACATTATTGTATGAGTAGAAATAAGGCAGGGTGAGTCAACTCCCTTAAAAGTGAGGTGCTCAGGCTGCTTATGGGAGTGACAGACACCACTGAACCTGAGAAGGTAGCTATGGCAGTCTTGAATTTGTAACAGTCATTCTATCCCACTTGTCCTATGTATGTGAACATACAATAGAAATAAATATAGTTAGATTTTAATCTTTAATCAGCAAAATAATATGTTCCCATTTCAGAAGAAAAATGAGCTCTCCTGATGGCTGAGCGAGTTTATGCAGTGAGTAGCTGAGATATTCAGATCAAAAGGTCTCAGGTGCGATCTTCAGTCTGTGCTGAATTAACTAAATGTGTGCGTGGATGCGAGGCAGGATCAGGCATGGCTGTTATGTCATCTCATGATCAAACTGTCAGTTGACATTCAATGTTGAGACTTGCACATGAATAATGGTCATGAGAACAAGGTACCAAAGACAACCTGGCACTCATGGAATTAGACTAGCAAGGCGCCAATGCCTAGAGGAGGGGAGGGGAGGGAAGATGAAGAGAAAGAAAATTAACAAAGGGGAAAAAGAACATACGTAGTATAAGAACATAAGAACATAAGAAATAGGAGCAGGAGTAGGCCATTTGGCCCTTCGAGCCTGCTCCGCCATTCAATGAGATCATGGCTGATCTTCTGCCTCAATTCCATTCACCGGCCTTATCGCCATATTCCTTGATGCCCTTACTAGTCATAAATCTATCGACATCTGTTTTGAATATACCCAATGACTGAGCCTCCACAGCCCTCTGGGGTAGAGAATTCCAAAGATTCATAGAAACATAGAAGATAGGAGCAGGAGTAGGCCATTCGGCCCCTCGAGCCTGCTCCGCCATTCGATGAGATCATGGCTGATCATCCAAACTCAGTACCCTGTACCTGCCTTCTCCCCATATCCCTTGATACCTTTAGCTTTAAGAAATATATCTAACTCATTCTTGAATATATTTAATGACTTGGCCTCAACTACCTTCTGTGGTAGAGAATTCCACAGGTTCACCACTCTCTGGGTGAAGAAATTCTTCCTAATTTCTGTCCTAAATGGCTTACCCGTTATCCTTAGATTATGACCCCTGGTTCTGGACTCTCCGACCATCGGGAACATTCTTCCTGCATCTAGTTTGTCCAGACCTGTCAGAATTTTATATGTTTCGACGAGCTCCCCTCTCATTCTTCTACACTCCAGCGAGTACAAGCCCAATCGACCCAATCTCTCCTCATATGTCATTCCTGCCATCCCAGGTATCAGCCTTGTGAATCTTCGCTGAACCCCCTCCATGGCAAGAACATCCCTTCTCAGACAAGGTGACCAAAACTGCACACAGCACTCAAGGTGTGGTCTCACCAAGGCCCTGCACAACTGCAGCAGGACATCCCCGTTCCCACACTGAAACCCCATCGCCATGAAGGCCAACATACCATTTGCCTTCCTCACCGCCCGCTGCACCCGCATGCTTACTCTCAGCGACTGGTGCACAAGGACACCCAGGTCTCATTGCACTTCCCCTTCTCCCAATCTATTGCCATTCAGATAATAGTCTGCCTCTCTGTTTTTGACACCAAAGTGGACAACCCCGCATCTATCCACGTCATATTGATTACACTTGATATTGATTCACCACCCTCTGTGTGAAGACATTTCTACCCTTTATCCTGAGGTTGTTGCCCCTGGTTCTAAACTCCCCAGCCAAGGGAAACATTCTCCCAGCATCCACCCTATCAAGCCCTGTAATAATTTTGTATGCTTCAATGAGATCCCCTCTCATTCTTCTGAATTCAAGAGAATACAGGCCTAGTTTACTCAATCTCTTCTCATACGACAGTCCCGCCATCCCAGGAATCAATCTCGTGAACCTTTGTTGCACTCCCTCTATGGCAAGTATATCCTTCCTTAGGTAAGGAGACCAAAATTGTACACAGTACTCCAGGTGTGGTCTCACCAAGGCCCTATATAATTGGAGTAAGACTTCTTTACTCATGTACTCAAATCCTCTTGTAATGAAGGCCAGCATACCATTTGCCTTCCTAATGGCTTGCTGTATCTGCACATTCACTTTCTGTGACTCATGTACAAGGACACCCAGGTCCTTTTGAACATCTGCATTCCCCAATCTTTCACCATTTAGGAAATACTCTGCCTTTCTGTTTTTTCTACCAAAGTGGTTAACTTCACATTTATCCACATTATATTCCATCTGCCATGTTCTCGCCCACTCACTGAGCCTGTCGAGATCCCCTTGAAGCCTCTTCACATCCTCTTCGCAACTGACACTGCCACCTAGCTTTGTGTCATCAGCAAATTTGGAAATGTTACATTTAGTCCCCTCATCCAAATCATTGATATAGACTGTGAATAGCTGGGGCCCAAGCACCGATCCTTGCGGTACCCCACTAGTCACAGCCTGCCATCCTGAAAAAGACCCATTTATCCCTACTCTTTGTTTTCTGTCTGTTAACCAATTCTCAATCCATGCTAGTATATTACCCCCAATTCCATGTGCCCTAATTTTGTTCACCAACCTCTTGTGTAGGACCTTATCGAAGGCCTTCTGAAAATCCAAATACACCCCATCTACCGGTTCCTCTTTTTCTACTCCACTAGTTACATCCTCAAAGAACTCCAATAGGTTTGTCAAACTGGATTTCCCTTTCATAAATCCATGTTGACTCTGCCCAATCTTACTATTAGTTTCTAAGTGCCCAGTTATTGCATCCTTTATAATAGATTCCAGCATTTTCCCAACTACTGATGTGAGGCTAACAGGTCTGTAGTTCCCCGTTTTCTCTCTCCCTCCTTTCTTAAACAGCGGGGTTACATTTGCTACCCTCCAATCTGCAGGAACCGTTCCAGAATCTATAGAATTTTGGAAGATGACAACCAATGCGTCCACTATCCCAATGGCCACCACTTTCAAAACCCTAGGATGTAGGTCATCCGGTCCTTGGGATTTATCGACTTTTAGTCCCATTAATTTTGCTGGTACTGTTTTTTTTACCAATAATAATTTCTTTAAGTTCCTCATTCTTGCCACACCCTTGGTTTTCTCGTATTTCTGGGAGGTTTTTTGTGTCTTCCTCCGTGAAGACAGAAACAAAGTATTTATTTAATTTCTCTGCCATTTCCTCATTCCCCATTATAAATTCTCCCGTCTCTGACTGTAAAGGACCTACATTTACCTTCGCCAGTCTTTTCTTTTCACATACCTATAGAAGCCTTTACAATCCGTTTTTATATTTTTCGTGAAGGTATAGAATGGGATAAGTTTATTCACAGACCATGTACATTAATTAATCTCCTAATGAATAGTTCTGCGTAAATACTCTATGATTTCCTTAAAGATAATCAAGCAAAACACTACCATACTCTCTGGGCTAGACAATGCTGCCCCAGTGGACTGCCTTAAACTGAAGGCATTGCGCCAACTCCCAGGGAAGTGAGCATTCACTTGCATGATGCCATATTGGTCTTTGCAAACAAGCTCCACATTGAGAATCACTTCCTGTTGTCATAGATCATGTCATTGATGAAGGGAACATGTACGGCCACGTAGGTGCAAACTAGGACTTCTTGGATTGTCAGGAATCCTGCCACTCTGTAAAATTACACTCGTCTGTCACAGTGCTACTGATTATCCATGGGTAAAGTGATGAAAGATGAAATTGCTTGTTCAAGCAAACAATGCATCCACAGCTTGCTTAACGCTTCTATGCACAGCTGATTGGCTAACATAACTGATGTCCTAAGTCACAGCCTCAAATGTAGCATAAACGTTAAGGGCGATTTTGACAATAATAGCCACTGAGAGTACTGGGTGTCATGCCCCTCTGGTGCTGTCTAGCCAGCCTGACATCTCTCTGTTGGTCCTTCTCTTCTTTTTCCAAAAGGTAGTTCCTAATGGGAGACCCATTGTGGCCTCTGTGAAAAGGCAGGTGGGGGTGGGAATGGCAGTCCCATAACAAATGACACAAATTCAGATGTTACAGTAGTTGCATAAATAAAAACATAAACAATAGAATACAAACAAGATCAGAAATAAGCTTGGAACTGAGGCTACAAAACCTGATGCTGGGCTCTTTAAATTCAGTAATAAAACCAGAAAATGGTGGAAACATTCAGCCGGGCAGGCAGCATCTCTAGAGAGAGAAACAGAGTAATTTTAACTTAACATGCAGTCAGTTGGAAAGCTGATCATGAACATCAAAGAACTGATTTTTCTTAAATTAAGAAAAGATTGCGAGGAGACAGGATCTTAATCTTTGAAATGATTAAGTTTATATAGGACACATGTAAAAATAATGTCTAGAAATGAAAAAAAAATTTTGTTTCTCTCCAGAGTACTCAAAGCATTGAATTAAATCCAACAGAAGTAGTTACTCCTATATATTGATTAACTTATTTGAAAAATAGTGGAAAAGTATCTGGTGAAGGATGAGTTAAACATTATTCGGATAAGATAGTCAAAGATTATCAGATGTTGTTGCTTGGACCATGGAATGCTCTCTGTGGAAAGCAAATGGTTGAATAATGTAGCTTGTAAAGTTTGACTGCTCTAATCTGGAACTTCACAAGATTACTTTGTGTGATCGAGAAGAAATTCCACAGAGCTTTATATTCTTAGAAGCTTTACCTGTGGTTAATCACCTCAGTCTGAAGAATAAATACATTTGTTTACGCCCATAATAAAGCTAAGTATAGTTTGTGGAAGGAATCAGCCTGATAAGCAAAATTAGCTTTACTTATTTCATATTTTCTTAAATATTTGATGGTGTCCATCTAAAAAAAATTGATTTATTACATTTTAACATTTTTAAAATTATTTAACATAAATAGAATCAGATCATAACACATTCTTTCCTTTTAAATCTGGAAATTAATTTTGGTACTCCAGTTAAAAAAGATGGTTGTCAGGAATTCACATTGACACTATTAGTATTAATTCAAAAAGTTTCTTATCCTAAGATACACACAACATAGCACAGTGGTAGTAACTTATAAAATACTCAAAGCAAGCTTTATTTGACAGCTGAATTACACATTTGAAACAAAGGATAAAAAGATACAAGTCATCTTGGGTCATTGTGATGCACTGCAGCTAAAGAAAGAAATCTGTTTATAAAAGGAATAGTTTGCTCTTGCCAGGAATTTAGTGCTTAAAACATATTTGACTTAAGACTTTTGGCAGTACTAAAGCTTGGTCCAAGTGTGACTTATAGCTCAAGTGATGTAAAGGTTCACTTACTTAAGTAATGGGATCCCTCCCTTGGTAATTGGCTCTGTTGGTGTTTTTTAGCCATTAAGGATAAGTGTTTACCACTGAAGTGGGACCATATAGGAAAATATGACAAGGCACCATGAGAGCATGCTATCACGCCAAGCCTGTTATTTTCTGCCTGGCATTAATTCATTGTAAAAAATATTGACAATTGGAATATATGGCCCACTGTTTCTTAAATTGGTTTTATTTGGAATCTGAGCAAAAATGTATTCATTTCTTAGGAATGCACAGCTGAAAGTCCTCAGTTAATTTATGTGTCTGTTCTCAGCCTAATTTTATTCTAGGTACATAGCTTAATAAGAAGCAGAAGTGGTTCTGTATAAAAGGATGGCATTTCCATATAGATTAACTTTGAAGGAAATTTTGAAAAAATCTGTGGCCCTGAACGGCTGAGTCTTGTGATCTGCCATTGAATGTGTGGCAGCAGGAAACATCTGGCCCATCCAAAGACCCTGACATTGAAAGTGTGGCAGGAGGGAACATCTGGCCCATCCAAAGACCCTGACATTGAAAGTGTGGCAGGAGGGAACATTTGGCCCTTCCAATGGCCCTGACACTGACCCTGCCAGAAATCACAGGGCCAGCTCATTTTAATATTGATGGGTGGGACAAAGGTGCGAGTCCCACCTCAATTGGTGAGATGGGCCTGGAAGGCCCAGAAAATGTATTGGGGAGTCAGAGGAAGTACTTGTGTGTGCGCAGCTACAGCTTTGAAAATTGTACTGCTCTTACAGTAAAACTAGCATGCAGGAAGGTGAAGACACTGCTGCAACAAAAGCAAGCAGCAAACCTCTCAAAGAGTGATATAAATATTCTGAAACTAGGCACGTGAATGCAATAGTGAGAGTGCGCGACAAGAGACCAGCCAATAGAGAAGCCAAGACCACGTGGAAGAGTCTGGAGCCTCCTACATTTACCCAGCCACCAGGGTGTATGGCCCCAGAAGATCCTTCCTCAGTATATTTGTGGAGTTATGAGTCAGGAGGCCTCTGTCCTGTGGGAAATGTTCTGATGTTCCTGAAGCTGCTACTACCTCCAGGATGCTCTGCTTTGTAGAGAAACCCTCTCTGATAGTGCTACATAGAGTCTGCCGCTATTCCTGCCATCTGCCGCACATCATCAGAGTTATAATGTGGCTGGAGCAGCTGTGCATGAGAGTTGCACCCGGAACACCAGCAAATAGACTAATCTTGCTTTATCAGCCCATTTGTCTGTTTGTCTCGACTGTCTCTGCAGTTACATGCTGAATGCTTTGGATGGCGCCATATAAATGCTAATCGCAATAACAAGATACTGCATTAAAACTTGAATCTTAATTCTTGAGTTCTTGAAAGACTGATGAATGAGATGTTTTCAGATTTGCTTTAGGATGATGTTATGCTCCCACCTTCACCCTCAATGTTTTGCACTTGCCTCAGCAAGAAAAATACATGCGAGATCTTCTTGTGACCCCCAATTGCACTAAGTCTAAGTGCTGTGTGATCCCTGCAAGAGGGCATTTTACGCTGCTTTGAGTCCATACTGACTGCAGTATAACTCCAATCAAATGCAAAACTTCATGTCAAAAGTTTTCAGGTGTTTCACTGGATGGGGCAGGTTTTGACTTTGTGCGATAGTGTAAAACGGATGATAGCAAGTCGGCAGCCCGTTTTACATCTCTCCCAATTTTTGCTTCCAAATAAAGATCGGGAGAGATGTAAAACGGGCTGCTGGTTTGCTATCAACCGTTTTACACTATCGCCCAAAGTCAAAATCTACCCCAAAGTCAGTGAAGCTTTAAAATTTTAAATGGCATGCTTTTGATGTTAGGATTCAGATGATCTCACTTTTGACCTATCATTAAAAATGAGCAGGTCATGGAGCAGAGTTTTGCACACACATCTGCAGAGCTCTGTTTTCACTACACCTATGTGTTGACCAGAATGAGGTCAGCATGCACTATAATTAGGTTCTGCTGGCAAATACTGCTCTCAGGCCAATAGTTCCAAATAACTGCAGCCTTAATGTTAAGTAACTGAACAAACTACCGTACAAGGAATACACCAATGCATCAAATTTTTGTTTTTTTTAGCAAAAGGGATGTGAGTTAGCAACAATTTGTATTTATATAGCAACTTTAGCATATAAGGTGACCCTTAAAATGAAAAAAGAGGAACGGATGGCAGCTGTGGGAGCGAGGTTAGGAGAGGTGACTGAAGGCTAAGTTAAAAAGATGGCTTTTGAGGAGGTCTTTAAAGGAGGACAGGAAAGTTGGGATTGAGCAACCCGACCCCAATCCGACGCCATTTCCGCCCGTTTAAAATTTAAGAAAGACAAATCAGGCCCTCGATGAGGCTCCCGGAAAAGGCAGGCGGGGGTCCAATTAACATTCAAAAGTCGCTGCGACTTAAATTTAACAGTAAGTGAAGGGAGGCCCGTGCTGTGGCATTGCCGGCAGCAGATCCAAGGTGGGAGGTGCCGACTGGCCAAGGTAAGTGCTAAAGATCTGCTGCTTTTAGCACTCCTTGTGGGCCAGGAGGAGCAGGAACGCTTCCCTCAAGCCTCACATGGAAGCCTTCAGCCTCCACCAGCCTGGATCGTGACCCCGATGTCCTTTGTCTCCCACCCCCTGCAGTCTGCAGTAGATTATTTAAATGAGGCCCTGCCGTTAAGATCGGAAGGGCGTCCATGTCCCCGGCCTTGCCTGGTTTTCCTCGCAATTTTAGAATAAAACAATAAGCAAGAAACAAACTCATTGTAAAAGCGTTTGCAGCTATAAATGCAGTGTCCGCTGCAGTGAGAAACAGAATCCCAATGAGAAATGTGAAAGTGTTACAGCTAAACTCATGGAGGGGTCTACTTCTGGCTTTCTCAGCAATGCAGCCTGCCTAAAACACTTTTCCAGTATAGTGACGATACTCTTTTGACATTAACAACTATTTTATTAGAATTCTCAGTTTCCCAACATGCATATAACATTCAGTGGATTAAGAACTGATACAGTTAAGAAAAATACAGCACTAATGTTCTCAGAACATATTTTATTTAATTGATATGATCAGGTAGCATCAATACAAGATGCTTTTGCATTGCATTGCAGTGTTGTTGTGGAGCCAGGAGGAGCACTGTAGGTGGGAGAGTTCAGGTGTAAATTGATTTTCCTCAACTATCATTTTTGCCTGAGCAGCAGGATCCTCCATTGCTGACTCTGGTACATTTTCTGTGGGAAGAGGAGGTTCCCCCAACAGCTTACCAATGATGGCCATACTAGAGGCATATCTGGGTTGCCCGCCCACTGAAGGTGTGGTGCTGTGGTGCTGGCTGCAGGATCCGGGGGTGCCAGGTCTGGGCGGTGCCTGATCCCCCTCAGAAAGACGGCCCATACAAAAACGAAGCTTCCAATTTTTGGGAGTCTAGGCTGCTGAGATTTTTGGGATGTTCCGCTCGGCTACTGAGAGGCAAGGAATGTGACAACGCCCCTTGTTGGGAGCTTCCACTTGATACCCATCCTGTCCTATGCCAATGGCCTTTCTTGGAATGGGCAGAGGCTCCACACCTTACAAGGCCCTGCGGAATTCCCAATGTAAGGCTGATTTGCGGCCCTTCCAAAACCCTTCCACTGGAGTTGCAGTGGAAGTGTGCGGGAAGGGCTGTGGGTTTTCTGTGGATGCAGTCAATATATCCCTATGTAGAATGTACCAATGATCAAGACTGGATCCATACTATGCAAGCATGTCTCTTCATTTAACATTCATAAATGGGGAGTGTTAAATGTGTCACTGGTTTTAAGTGATGTTGAGTGTTTCCTGACTTGTTGGCATAGCAGCCATTAAGTCCTGTTGATTATCTTACTTTGGATTTCTCCAGGCTGCTGAGTCATATAAATCAAGTTACCATCAACAATATGAACAAAGACAAATGATTTTGCAGCAGACCAACATTTCACTTGATTTAACCCAGGCGAGGTTTTCCAAGAAATGCTTTGCTGTGGCATCACTGCCAGACTTCTGCTTACAACAAAAGCTACCACAGAGTCCTTCTCCCTTTCAATTCAGGGAATCAATGAGTAATTGGTCAATGTTATCCTCTGTTGATGTCCCAACCATGTTTTACTCAGTTTAATGCTATGCCTCAGTTTTGTCAGAAGTACATATTACATCACAGCAACATGGGTTGTTTGCAGCTTTTTCAGTGTAGGGGAGATGATTCACAATCTGTGGGATAGGATTGTCTTTCAGGTTGTGTTCTATTATAGCTTTGAAAATGGATCAAGTACAGGGGCTCATACTACTGAAAGTAATCTATGCAGGTTGTCATTTGAATATCATTTTTATTTTTTATAGATGTGAAATATTACTGCTGTTGCTAATGCTCAATGACTGAGAATTAAAAGAAAAAAGTAGCTGTGACCTTGTCTGCTAAAATACGAGAACCATTGAAAGCACAGAAGGTTTACATCTGCTGCAACAGCAACTTTTCTAACAGTACACATCTCTCTCTCCATTTGTGACAACAGCTGAGGCCTTTTAATGTAGTACAAACTTGTAGAACACTTCTTGGCATATGGTGATGTCTTTTTCTACATAGTTGTTAAAAGGTATAAATATAAACATCAAACTAATATTTCATTTATAGTCACAAATTGAATCGAATCAGTGGGGGGAAAAACAGGTGATGTGGCTCCAGTTCAATTATAAGCATCACTATTTAGTTGACTTAGAATAAACAAAACCTGCTTTTTTGTTGGGTTGTAGTTCTTCTGATTTGAGTGCGTGTGGGCATTTTTCACTACAGATAGATGCTGGTGAGTCCCATAGCAGAATTCTTACCACCAGTAAAGTACATCTGCCACAAACCCACCTGCCTTCGATTCAACATAAATTATTTTGTTTCCCATTTCTGGATATGACTTTATACCATTACTCAGACTTATCCTCTTCACATATTAAAATCCTTTCAAAAATGAAATGCATTTTTAAGTGTATAACAGGACCTACTGTGGATAGCTATAGCATCCACAAACATGCTACATATTCGCACACATGCAGGGCTAGAAATTGGATAAGGTCCGAAAACAGGTGCAGGCATTGTGATGCGCGATTAGCCTGCGCCCGTTGAATCCGATGCAGGCAGCATGCAAACTTCATGCTGCCTGCTAATTAAAATGATTGCAGCGGTAAGGATGCACTAAATGCGCTGTTCAGTAGCTTAGCACCTCAGCAGGGGGCCCAAGTTTGTGCGAGGCTAGCACCAATTAAAGCTAGCCTGCACTTCTTAAAGGGGAGGTGCATTCTGGCTTCAGCAGGTGGTGGAAGTGGCTGGGAAATAGACTGAGGAGCAAAAAAAACTGAATGATGGCACAACGTGGCAGAAAGAGAGCTCCCAGATGTTCAGATGCAGCACTGGAGGCCTTGGTGTGGGTGGTGGACAGGAGAAGAGAGGTCCTTAATCCACAGGGGGCCAGGAGGCCTGCCAGACAAACAGTGAGAAGGCACTGGGACTAGATAGCCGTCGCGGCCAATGACTGCAGTGTAGCCCCGAGGACCTGGATGCAGTGCCGCAAGAAGTTTAATGACCTCACACGAGTGGTCAATGTCAGTGAATTCATCTTCAAATGCTATATCCTTACAACTGAACCGCTAGGCTTACACACTGCTCAATTCACCACCCCCCTTCACTCACCTACCAACAATCTCTATCAATCACGACTCATATATCTAACATTCATAGCTTCACCTCACCCTCACACACTTAGCACTGCTGCAAGCCTCACACTCACATCTCAGCACACACTGCCAGCTATTCAACCATGACAGCTACATCAACCGGATTGCATGACACTCACTGACACACTTCCCTCTTTCTTGCAGGAGAAGGTGGCGCATAAAAGGAGGCAGCAGGGGCCACCTGAAGGGGTGCAGGTGTGCCTGCATAGCCTTACCCCGATGGAGGAGACGTGCTGGCCATTATTGGAAGGGACATTGCTGAGCCCGTGGCCAGCGGCAGGGCTGAATCAATTTGAAGATGATTGTATCCTCATGCCTAATCCTTCTTCTCACATCCCACTTCCACCTCATCCCACAATCTCTTCTGATTTACAAGCTGCAGATGGTGTAAGCATGCACTTCTCGCTTTCCCCCTTTTCCCTCACCACAACCTTACCCTTGTACCTTTCTCCTTTCAGATAGCCAAGAACTGCAACCTGTCCAGGCACTGGTGGAGGAGCACGAAATGCAAGAGGAGGAACACAGTGATGCAGAACACACAGCACCGTCACTCGATTTCACACTCCTGGACAGCAGCTCAGATACTGACACCCCGCGTACTTTAGAGGATAGGTTAGACGCGGGATCTGCATGTGGTGAGATAGCAGGCACGACTGGCCTGCAGCCAGGGCAGGAGGAAAGGGTACCGCAGGTGCCAGCTCACCGGAGGGCGAGGTCGCACATGAGTTCTGCTGCACAGGACTCAGATGAGGACATTCGATGGGGTGGTCTATAGAACAAAGCTGATGGGTATGCACAAAGAAATGCTTGGTGCATTGGCAAGCCTGCCAGAAAGCCTGAATGCAATGTCAATGAGCATGGAGGAATCCAGCACCAACCTTGCACAGGGCATTGCTCAGAGCTTGGAGCCCATCCTTTCCAGCATGGAAGGGGTGAGCAGATCCATTAATGCACTTGTGGACCCAACCATAATGCAGCGTCTGATAGCCAGTGTCTTAGCTTCCATTGCAGATCAAACAGAAGCCACCCAATGTCTGAGTGCTGCAGTGGGAGCTTAGACTTAAGTCATGCAAGCTCAGCTTGCTGCCACACAAGCGCAGACTGCTGCCATCATGGCTGGGTTTACTAGTGTTGAAAGGGGCTTGTAGGGTGTCACAGCAGTCCACCAATGTGTTCTCCGGCAGATTACTAAGATTGCTGAGGTGCCACCCAGGGGAGTGGCAGTGGCTCCGTGGAGAACGAACATGCTGCCCTCTCTCAGGATGACAACATTCATCCTCCCACCACTGCCACTCGGCCAGTGCCCTTGCTGTTGCCGGTCAGCCAGCCAGCCAGCCCAGACTGCCGCCGACCATGGTGAGCTGGTGCAATCCGAAGCTGGGCCGACTAGGCCAAGAGCTGCTTGAGGTCATCCTGCAAGGCCATCTGCATTCTCCCCCATTGAAAGTCAGCAGCCTTCCACCAGCCATGCTGCAGCCACTGGGGTAGCACTGTGTAGGAGCACTAGGACAGGCAAAGGCACACGGAAGACAGGCACTAAGGGAATGCACAAGGGTGATTAATTGACTTTTGATTGAAATATTGTAATGGTGTAAATCATAAAATTGGTTTGGAATATTTGTTTTGTGGTACCTTTTATTGTAGCATTGTGACCTAGAGGACGCTGTAATGGTCAGTAACAGAGGGAAGGTAAGGTGTGGGACTATTGTTGAATGGGGAATTGAGGTTGTGTTCATTGGTACCTCAGTTGAATAATTCAATCACGGACAGCCCGGGCAGAAAGTGGCTGTCTGGGTTGCCTCCTCCCTTCCGCTTCCTCCTCCTCCTCTTCCGTTTCCCCCTCCTCCTCTTCTGTTTCCCCCTCCTCCTCTTCCTCAGCTGGTCACCATATGCCTGGTTGTGGTGCATGCAGCCAACTACGATGAATCTTGAGACATACTGCAGGGCTCCTCCAGAGGGGTCCAAGCAGCGGAAGCATTGTTTAAGGACACCAATGGTCTGCGCTATCAGATTCCGTGTGACAGCATGGCTTTCATTATATGCATGTTACCCACGTGTGGTTGGGTAGCGCAGCGGAGTCTTGAGCCAGGTGGTCAGCGGATAGCCCTTGTCGCCCAGTAACCACCCTCTGGTTTGTCGTGATGGCTCAACTGCTGATGGTACAGCTGACTGCCGCAGAATGAAGGCACTATATCTGCTGCCAGGATACTGAGCATTGACCTGCATGATGCGCTGAGTACGGTCGCACACCAGCTGGACATTGAGGGAGTGGAATTCCTTCCGGTTGTGGCACATCTGCGAATTGAGATGCGGTGCCCGCAAAGCGATGTCTGTGCAGTCAATGGCAACCTGTACCCTGGGGAAGCCTGCTATCCTGGGAAAGCCACGTGCTCACTCCTCCTGCTTCTCTCTGGCAAGAGAGAATGAAATGTATTCAGCTCTCTTTGCATACAGAGCCTCACTCACCTCCCTTATACTGGAGTGGACAGCGAACTGGGAGATGTTACAGATGTTTCCTGCTCCAGCCTCGAAGGAGCCCAACGTGACAAAGTTCAAGGCCACGGTCACCTTTACAGCCACTGGCAATGGCGTCCTTACCCTGGACTGAGGCGGCAGGTCTGCCTGCAGCAGGTGGCAGGTTTCTGTGAGCACATCCTTAGTAAAACAGAGACGTCACACACACTCTCTCTTCCAGGAATGCCCACCTTGAAGAAGTTCTGCTCTTCTCTTCAACGGGATTTCCGTTTGTCTCTTTTACCTTGTTCATCTTCATTGCTTTCTGTCTCCCTTCTCGTGTTTGATCAGGTATCTACCAAAACTCGCTTTCACAGCCACATATCTTTCCTCAGCAACTGTCTCCGGCTCCGACTTACTCCACGTGGATTCCAACTGAAATTCCACCCTTCGTGTTTTGGATCCACCCAGGACTACAGATATCTCCAAGATATTCAGCGTTCCTCGAACCACTGCTCTCGCCGTATCCTGAGATCCACGCTGAATGCCATGCGACGCCACATGAACACTCTTGACCTTTGTCTTCAGCAGCACCGACTCACTCTATCTCAAAGCTGTCCTGGTCCGCAGTTCCATTTCATCCTTCGCCTCATCCGGCGCTTTAACAAAAACTTTTTTTCTTCCTTTCAGGTGTCAAGGATCGCAAGCTTCAACAACCCTTGGACACCAACGCCCCTCCGGAACCTTCTTCCTCTTCACTTTCCTCTGACCCCATCCCTTATCCCAATCTCACCCCCTGCCGCATTTTCACTATGCCCTCTGACCTTCCCTCTCTGACCCCGAACGATCAGTCCTTAGCAAAGGCCTGAGCTCCCACAGCTACCTAGACTACACTTCCTCCCACCCCGCCTCCTGTAAGGACTCTATTTCATTCTCCCAGTTTCTCTGTCTCCGCCGCATCTGCTCTGACGATGCCACCTTCCATACCAGTGCTTCTGACATGTCTTCCTTTTTCCTCAACCGAGGATTCTCCTCTACAGTGGTTGACACGGCCCTTAACCGTGTCCGTGCTATCTCCCGCACATCTGCCCTCACCCCTGCCCCTCCCTCCCGGAACCATGATAGAGTTCCCCTTATCCTCACCTTTCACCCCACCAGCCTCCACATTCAGCGTATCATCCTCCGCCATTTCCGCCACCTCCAGCGTGATCCCACCACCAAACAAATCTTCCCCTCACCTCCCCTTTCAGCATTCCATAGGGACCGCTCCCTCCGCGACGCCCTAGTCCACTCCTCTATTGCCCCCAACACCCCTTCCCCTTCACCCGACACCTTCCCGTGCAAGTGCAGGAGATGCAACACATGCCCTTATACCTCCCCACTTCCCACTGTCCAGGGCCCCAAACACCCCTTCCAGGTGAAACAGCAATTTATTTGTACTTCTTGCAATTTAGTATACTGTATTCGCTGCTCACGATGTGGTCTCCTCTACATTGGGGAGACCAAACGCAGATTGGGTGATCGCTTTGCGGAACACCTCCGTTCAGTCCGTAAGGGGGACCCCGAGCTTCCGGTCGCTTGTCACTTTAATTCACTGCTCCACTCCCACTCAGACCTCACCGTCCTCGGCCTCTTGCATTGTTCCACGGAAGCTCAGCGTAGGCTCGAGGAACAGCATCTCATCTTTGGATTAGGCACTTTATAGCCTTCTGGACTCAACATAGAATTCAACAATTTTTTATCCACACTTTTGTTCTGTTCTTCTCTCCCACAGGGCATCTGTCTTCCATTGTGCCAGCGCAATTTACACTTCATCTAGAGCCATCCTTTGTTTCTTAACCTGTCCCATTACCATCTCCTTTTGCCTGAATATCTCTTAATGTCTCTCAATGTCTCTTAATCTCTCCTGCCTTCCAGCCTATCACAGGCCTTCCCTTTTGTTCTTTCATCCCCTCCCCCATTTCCCAGCCACTACACTTGCTTAAAACTTTGTTCCATTTCCTGCTTTTTTCTAGTTTTGACGAAAGGTCATCGACCTGAAACGTTAACTTTGTTTCTCTCCTCACAGATGCTGCCTGACCTGCTGAGTATTTCCAGCATTTTCTGTTTTTACGTCACATACACTGTTTGTCGCTGAGGTTGAGGTAGGAGAATTGCTCCCTGAAGACCCTCTGTGGATATGGCCTCCTTTTGAGAGCCCTTCTCCCCCTCCTCATCCTGCCTCTTATAAGAACAACATAAGAACATAATAAGTGACTTTAATCTACATATAGATTGAGCTAACCAAATTAGTAACAATACTGTGGAGGAGGAATTCCTAGAGTGTATACGGGATGGTATCCTGGACCAATATGTCGAGGAACCAACTAGAGATCAGGCCATCTTAGACTGGGTATTATGTAATGAGAAAGGATTAATTAGCAATCTTGTTGTGCGAGGCCCCTTGGGGAGCAGCAATCATAATATGATAGAATTCTTCATTAAGATGGAGAGTGAAGTAGTTGACTCAGAGACTAGGGTCCTGAATTTAAATAAAGGAAACTACGATGGTATGAGGCGCGAGTTGGATAGGATGTATTGGATAGCGTTACTTAAAGGGTTGACGGTGGATAGGCAATGGCAAACATTTAAAGATCGCATGGATGAACTACAGAATTTGTTCATCCCTGTGTGGCATAAAAATAAAACAAAAAAGGTGACTCAACCATGGCTAACAAGGGAAATTAGGGATAGCATAAGATCCAAGGAGAGGACATATAAATTGGCCAGAAAAAGCAGCAAACCTGAGGATTGGGAACAGTTTAAGATTCAGCAAAGGAGGACAAAGGGATTAATTAAGAGGGGGAAAATAAAATATGAGAGTAAGCTTGCAGGGAACATAAAAACTGACTGTAAAAGCTTCTATAGATAAGTGAAGAGAAAAAGATTGGTGAAGTCAAGCGTAGGTCCCTTGCAGTCAGAATCAGGGGAATTTATAATGGGGAACAAAGAAATGGCAGACCAATTAAATACATACTTTGGTTCTGTCTTCACAAAGGAGGACACAAATAAACTCCCAGAGATGTCGGGGAACATAGGGTCTAATGAGAGGGAGGAATTGAATGAAATCAGTATTTGTAGGGAAATGGTGTTAGGGAAATTGATGGGATTGAAGGCTGATAAATCCCCAGGGCCTGATAATCTACATCCTAGGGTACTTAAGAAAGTGGCCCTAGAAATAGTAGATGCATTGCTGGTCATCTTCCAAAATTCTATAGACTCTGGAATAGTTCCCATGGATTGGAGGGTAGCTAATGTAACCCCACTATTTAAAAAAGGTGGTAGAGAGAAAACGGGGAATTATAGACTGGTAAGCCTGACATCGGTAGTGGGGGAAATGCTAGAGTCCATTATGAAAGATGTAATAGCAGAGCACTTGGAAAACAGTGACAGGATCGGACAAAGTCAACATGGATTTACAAAAGGTAAATCATGCTTGACTAATCTACTGGAATTTTTTGAGGATGTAACTGGTAGGATAGATAAGGGAGAACCAGTGGATGTGGTGTATTTGGACTTTCAGAAGGCTTTCGATAAGGTCCCGCATAAGAGATTAGTGTGCAAAGTTAAAGCACATGGGATTGGGGGTAAGGTACTGACTTGGATAGAGAACTGGTTGGCAGACAGGAAGCAAAGAGTTGGAATAAACAGGTCTTTTTCCGAGTGGCAGGCAGTGACTAGTGGGGTACCGCAGGGATTGGTGCTAGGACCCCAGCTATTCACAATATATATTAATGATCTAGACGAGGGAACTAGATGTAATATCTCCAAGTTTGCAGATGACACAAAGCTGGGTGGACGTGTGTACTGTGAGGAGGATGCAGAGAAACTCCAGTATGATTTGGACAGGTTGGGTGATTGGGCAGATGCATGGCAGATGCAGTATAATGTGGATAAATGCGAGGGGTTATCCACTTTGGTGGCAAAAACAGGAAGACAGATTATTATCTGAACGGCAATAGATTGGGAAAAGGGGAAGTGCAACGAGACCTGGGTGTCTTTGTGCACCAGTCGCTGAAAGTAAGCATGCAGATGCAGCAGGCGGTTAAGAAGGCAAATGGTATGTTGGTCTTCATAGCGAGAGGATTCGAGTACAGGAGCAAGGATGGCTTGCTGCAGTTGTACAGGGCTTTGGTGAGACCACACCTTGAGTATTGTGTGCAGTTTTGGTCGCCTTATCTGAGGAAGGATGTTCTTGCCATGGAGCGAGTGTAGTGAAGATTCACCAGACTGATACCTGGGATGGCAGGAATGACGTATGAAGAGAGATTGGGTCGATTAGGCTTATATTCGCTAGAGTTTAGAAGAATGAGAGGGGATCTCATTGAAACTTATAAAATTCTAACAGGACTAGACAGACTAGATGCAGGAAGGATGTTCCCGATGGCGGGGGAGTCCAGAACCAGGGGTCACAGTCTAAGGATAAGAGGTAAGCCATTTAGGACTGAGATGAGGAGGAATTTCTTCACCCAGAGAGTCGTGAACCTGTGGAATTCTCTACCACAGAAGGCAGTTGAGGCCAACTCATTAAATATATTCAAGAAGGGGTTAGATATATTTCTTAAGGCTAAAGGGATCAATGTATATGGGGTGAAAGCAGGGACTGGGTACTGAATTTGGATGATCAGCCATGATCTCATTAAATGGCAGAACAGGCTCGAGAGGCTGAATGGCCGACTCCTGCTCCTATCTTCTATGTTTCTATGTTTCTATAAGAAATAGGAGCAGGCCCCTCGAGCCTGCTCCGGCATTCAATAAGAACATAGCTGATCTGATCTTGGCTTCACCTCCACTTTCCTGCCTGTTCTCCATAACCCTTGACTCCCCTGTAGTTCAAAAATCTGTCTATCTCAGCATTGAATATATTCACTGATTCCACCTCCACAGCTCTCTGGGGTAGAGAATTCCAAAGATTTACCACCCTCTGAGAGAAAAATTTCCTCCTCATCTGCTTATCTACTGTCTTACCTTTTAATCTATTTTCCCAGTCCACTTTAGCCAACTTTGTCTTCATACCCTTGTAATTGCCTTTATTTAAGTTTAAGACACTCATTTCAGACCCAAGTTTCTCACCCTCAAACTGAATGTGAAATTCCAGCATGTTATGATCACTCTTCCCTAGAGGCTCTTCTAGCACCTTGTCCTGCTCTGTGTCGCCTCTGCTTATTCTCCCTGTCATGCTGCAGGCCAAGCACCCATGTCTGGGAGCAACTAGTCTGGGCAGACCCCTTGGAAGTCAGTACCAAGTCCTCGAGCGTGTGCCACTCCACTCCTTGTAGACTTTAGGCCACTTTAAAGAAGTCTAGAAAGCACCAAACACTTGTACAAACTCAGCAACAGCTAATAAAAATCAATCAGCAACTAACCTGTAAGTAGGTGATGATCCCTTTAATAGCACTGGTGGGGGGTCCTTCCTGCTGCTGAATGCATGTTCAGCTGTGCGAAGTTAAGAGAGGGCGCTAGTTCCAGTGTTGAAGTCGAATATGGCAGCGCTGGTGTCAAATCAGTGTTACACGCTGATTGATATCCCAATCTGCCTACACTGGGTATTTATGGCACACACTCCCAGCACCAATGCTAACGCCCTCACCAAAATGGTATCTGGTGCGGCCTGCACCAGAAGTGTGCGCGCGCTCCTTGTACGTCATTTTGGATACAAAATGGCACCCTTAGTGCTGAAAAACTGGGCACTACAGAGCCAAATTTCATGTGGTTTCATGAACTAGACACGGTGCCTCTACATGTTTCAACCTGAATTATAGATCTGAACATAAACAACAACTGCCATTTAAGTAATAAAATGTTCCACTCGATGGAGGAGAGACAGATTGAGTGGTAGAAGAAGAATTAGAAGAAGTGACTGAAAGCATGGACTAAAAGTTAGATTTTGAGGAGGGTTTTAAAGATGGAGAGAAAAGCAAGCCAATGAAGAGGTTTCGGGAACGATTTCTAGAGGATAGGATCAGGGCAGCTGAAAGCTCGGTCACTGAATGAAGAACGTTCAAAGGTGGAAGACAATCAGAGGGTGATAGGGCATGAGCTGGGATGTCGGTCTGGAGGTGATTGCAATGGAATGGTGGAGTAAGGCTATGGGGGAGTTTGTAAATGAGGATGAGACGTCTGAATTTGGGGATGGCAGGGTTGATGGGTTAGTGAGACTTGGTACAAGAATGGATATGGGCGGCAGAGGTTTGGACAAATTGATGTTTGTGTAGGGAGGAGCTTGGGAGATCAGTGAAGAGGGCATTCAGGAAGTCATACCTTGAAATAAAAGTGCAGAGAGGGAGCAAAGGTGGAAGTGTGCGATTTCAATGTTGGATAAGATATGGGGGATAATTTTCAACATCAGCTAGATCGGTAAACTGATGGTATTGGATCAGCTTCCCATTATATTCCCCACCTAATCCATTGAAGTCAATGGAAAGGAAAATTGGACACGGTGTATAATGAGCAGCCGATCCATGACCACGAATTTTCCGCCCCTGCTGAAGTTGAGAATTATGCCCATGGAGTATAAAGTTCAGCTCTGGGTCAAACAGGACACTGAGTTTGTGAACCATCTGGTTCAACCTGAGTGAACGGCCACAGAGAGAAAGGCAGTTGGGATGAATGATACAGGCCGGAATTTTTCGGGGTGTCAGCGAACGGGATCGGTGGCGAGTCGGGTGGGAAAGTGCTTTGTTTTGACAGCGGGTCGGGAACCCGCCACAACGCGCCTTTCCCAATGTCGGGTCTGTCAGTGCTGAGCAGACCCGACAGGCAGTGGCAGGTGACCCAATTAAACTAATTATAATGTACTTACCAGACCCTTAACAGGCTTTTTTACCTTACTTTTTAACTTTAACTTCATGGCCATGGAAACCACGCTGTTCAGTGACCACATCTGTCAACCTGAGGCGGGAGTTCAGTGGCCATTGCTCCAGCTGATTACTTGACAGCTTCAAATGTACAGTAAAAGCTCCCACCTGACAGATCATCACTTTCCTCAGCCACAAGCTGTTTTTCACTGCATTTCCACCACAGATTCACCATGCTGCAAGTCTTTCCACAAGTCTCCATCCAGTCTCACCTCATTACCTCTCTCATCATTGACAGATCGCTTCTGTCATCTGTACTTTACCTGCCATCTGTTCCATCAGCATGGGTGCCATTTATACTGTCTCACCTTGGTCCTCAGAATCTGACCACGATCAGTCCCAACACCAGCAGCACCAGGCACACCAGCAGCACCAACAACAACACCAACCTTCTCCACAATCACTTGATGCTGCACAGGACAGAGGGCATTAGCACATGAGCACATTGCTGCCCGGGAGGCCAGGGATGGCCTCATTAGGGCCAGATTTACTTAACTTTATGCTGTACACCGTGGCTGCCACATGATGCGCCAGGTTGGCACCACCCCACACCAACACCATAAAGCATCCCTACAATGACCAAGACATTCCTTTCACACTCATCACCATTGTGGGGGTTACCGTTATGTCTCACCATTCACTGTAACTCACTAAACCACTTCCAAAGGTGCACACAAATCTGTCCAAGACCGGAAAGTGTTGAAAATAAAGATTTCAATGTTTGACAGCACATTAATAGAAACTTTACATAAACATTGAATAAAACACCCAAGTGGCTACCCTTACGTGTTGTTAGTTGGTATGATTGCACTAGGATGAGGGTGAGTGTGAGGGGTGGCTAGTGAGATGGGGATGTGATAATGTAGATAGAGAGGAATGGGTGGAGGTGCAAGGTAAGTTGGTGTGAGTAAGGATGTGCAGGAGTAGGGTAGGGAGGGCAGAGTGATGGGGATGTGATGAGAGGCACAGCAGGATGATGTTGAGTGTAGCTTTGTAATAATATTTTGTGATCTAATGAGATCATTGAAACCTTTGCGCCACTGCACCCAGGTCCTCCTGATGACATCCCTGCTTGTGTCCTCCTGTGCAATGTGCAACCAGGCTATGTTGGTCTCCTGGGGAGGTCTCTTCCGCCCATGGGAAGGGAAGAGGACATCCCTGCGTGCTGTGACTCCCTCCATAATCATATGGAGGGAGTCGTGGGAGAGCCTGGGTGCAGCCGTTCACCTCTGTGCAGTGATTGTCAGTGTTTGCAGCAGCTCAATGCTGTAGAACACTGAGAGCACAACTGTCAAAAGAAAGTTGACCATGGTCCCTTTAAGGAAACCGGCTGATGACGCATCATGAATGACATCACCAGACCCGCTTCCTCTAATTAGACCAGGAAACGTGCTGGATGGGCTTAACAAGCCCTATCAACGTAAATTCATTTTAGACAGCGGGATGGAGCCAGCAGCGGGGCCGCGACCCGCCACCAACATCGCCCGCCCCGGACCCGCTGAGGTAAGGAAAATCCCGGCCTCAGAGTTTTTGGCAGGAGCTGAATAAACAAGGTATACGTGATGAACTATTGAGACTCCAAATACATGCTAAAAATAATGAGTGCTACCCAGATATAGGCGACAAATTTTCTGACTACCACAATGGCAGCTGGCCTTTGGCAGAGCCCGGCTTCTGCCTGTATCTCAGACACTAGCCCATTTTCCAGCGTCAGAATCGAGTTGTTTGTGTTGCCACTGGGGCATCTGCCTCAGGTGGACTAGTGATTCTGGCTGAACATTTTAAAACACTTTAAAAAGTGACTTAGTTTGAAATATGCCAATTTTTGAAATATAATTGATTACTCTGTGAACAATTGCATTTCGGAAACTGGCCATTTAAACTTTAATTCCTCCCCCACCACTGACCACCCCAGCCCAAGGCCCTTAGCAATGCTGAATGCCAGAGGCACACTGATGTATGATATATTCCCATCATTTGACTCATTATATTACATCAACTTGTATTTCAGCAGAAGTATTTTATGCCTGTTGTCACTTCCAGCAGAAAATGCCAGAAGTATTGATGGGGCTGGCGAGCCGGCAGGAGAGCTCCCTACCCGATGTTCTTCCCACTCGCCCAAGTTGCACTGATTTCCTATTGAGGAAATTTGGGGCCACAGTATGTAGTTAACTCTCTATCCATCTCCAGTCCTACAACTCCTCCCCCGAACTCTCCGTTCCTCTGGCCTCTTATGCAACACCCCTTCCCTTTGCTGCACTATTGGTGATCCCGCCTTCAGCCGCCTAGGAATTTCCTCCCTAAATCTCTCTGCCTCTCAATCTCCCTCTCCTCATTTAAGACCCTCTTTACAACCCACTTTTTTGACCAAGCTTTTGGTCAGCCCTCCTAAAATTTCCTTCTTTAGCTTGGCATCAATGTGTTTGGATTATGAAGTGCCTTGCGATATTTTTGTACATTAAAGGCACAATATAAATGCAAATTGTTTTTGTCGTTGTTATTCTTGCCATTTGAATATCCTGCTTGTGTCTACATTATTCATTTCCTCAGCATTTTAAAAGCGCATCATTTCTCCTCTCAATGAAAACAAGTTTGTTTCTGTGAATCTCTTTTCATTACTTAAAGCTCCAAGCCCTAGAATCAGCCTTGTTGCTCTTCTCTGAACCCTCTCCAATTTATCAATTTCCTTTTGAAGGTAGGGTGCCTAAAATCTCAAACAATATTCCAAATGTGGCCTCAGCAATGATCTGTTCAAGGCTAGAATAACTTGTTTCACCTTATAATCAAATGTCCTTGAGATGCATCCCATTACAGGATTAATCTTGCTGACAACAGCCTCACATTGACTGGATATTTACCAATGACATTAGATTACATGTAACGTGTTCTTGATTTATAATCAAATGCCCTTGAGCTACATCCCAGTACATGATATATCTAGCCGATAACTACATTTTATTAACTGGATATTTTCAGTGAACGATCCATAATCACACCCAAATATTTTTTAATTTTCTACCTTTTCTAATGGACATCTCTTCATTGTTTACACGTAATTCATTATTCTTGTTTTGGCTTATATAATCTTCCACTTATTTGCCGGCAACATTAACATTCACTTGTTTTTTTTTAGCCCATCTAGTTAATTGGTTAAGGTCTCTGGAAGTCATCAATCCCTCTTATACTAATTAGATGGACACATAACTTGATGTTATCAGCAGATCTTATTTTCAAAAAGGACTCTTCGCATATCATTGATGAATAGTGCAAACAACAAGGAGCCCAAAACAATTTCCTGCATTCATCCCCAACCAGAGTTTATTTCTATTTATTATCACCCTCAACTGCTGAGCCAGTTTTAAATCCAATTAACTAATTGCCAGTTATTCTATGGATTTTAGTCTTTTGTAATAAGTCTCACATGAGAAACTTTATGAAATGCTTTCTGAAAATCTAAGAAGATATCACTCGTCAACCAATTTAGTTACTTTCTTAGGAGTACGCACTGGATGCCTAAAAAAGGACCCCACGAATTTAGCAGTGGAACGAATGCTTGCTACACTGGCATGCTCTGTGCCCATTTTGCACCCGAGAAACCGACGCATTGCATACCGATTTCTACCCGAAAGTGGCATTTTCAGAAACAATTTTTTTGCTTTAACTTGTAAAGTTAGTATCAATTTGGGTAATTTTTTTATACTTTTGGGAGTCATTTACAAATATTAATCAGATTTTAGTTGCCCATGGGTGATATATTTTTCCCTTGGTTAATATAAAGTTCAAAGAGAGTGGTAGAAATGGTGCAAAAAGATCTGAAAGGATCAAATATTTATTTAGATGAACATGGATATTCACATGCTAATGCTTCATGGGGTTAACTTCAGTTTAATTTACACAAGGTTTGGTGCGGCTGAATGTTAAATTCAGATTGGCTCTGGCTCACTGCAACCTTTTAAGCTGTACAAGTCTATGCCATTCTTTCAGGAAGTTTTATTATAATTTTAAATGACATATAAATTGTATAAAAGTGCATAGGAAATTGTGTAGTTTCTAGAATTTTATTATATTGAATGCATTATGACATAAAACAAGCATTTTGTATGAGTATTTATGATTTACATTACCAGTATAATTCTTGCAGAAGTTAAGCAATGGAAAATATGATGTGTTACAAATTGGAAAGGAAACTTAGTGCTGAAGGAATTAATAAACAATACACAACCGGTAATCTACTGTCAAGTCTTTTGCAATAAGCGGGATTTTCCAAAATTAATCAAAATTATTCTCGTGAGGATTCAGTTATTCAGTGTTGATATTTGATCTGTAAAATTGTTAGAAGTAAATTGTTCTTCAGCAATTTGGTTTTAACTTGGATATTAGGTTCAAAATCATACAACAGCAGTAAAGAAAGCCATGCACAATATTGCTTGCAAAGACGTTCTTAAGTTGTGGCTGCTTTCTTTTAATACTGATTCTGTAGCTGTGACACTGACCTCTTTTAAGGTTTTACTGTGGTGCAACACATTTTAATCTCAATTTATCTTTAATCTCTGTGTACATCATAGTGCTGCACTTTAAAATACTTAAGAGTTATGTCTTCATTAAAGCTTTTATGTTGACCTATATCAACCATTACTTGGCATAATTGACTAGACAAAAGTACTATTAATTGGAGACGGATTTATTATAATAATTTTTTTCGACATCAAAGGACTTCAAAAAACAACTCTGAATTCGAATAATTAGTAAAAAAACTTTGAAAGTCTGAGTGACAGTAAGGCCAATTCAGGGTCAAAACATGGTTCAAAAAACATTTTAAAGTAATCCACAGTTTGTATAAAAAATAAACAAAGTCCAAACATGAAGATTAGATCCCTTCTATCACTGTGAAATTTTGCTGAGCATGTTACGTTGCTGGGTAACAAGTATACAAAAACAGGAGTCAAGGATTATTATTCTGAACCTAATCTAGTTACAATTCTCAACCACTTTATGCATATATCTTAACTGCAACTCAAACCTCAAGCATTAAAATTGAAATATATAAATTTATTGTACTTCTAACTTGTGGCACATTAAGTATGTTTTTGGAGTAACCTGGTAGAGAATATTGCAATCCTAACGTTAATGATTCTGTTTCTGTGCTGAATCTGTGTATAAATATAAATACGTACGCTGTACATGACATATGGGGGTTTCTTTCTTTACTCATGGTTCACTGTAATTCAAAGTTTTTCTTGTTCAGTATAATTATTTTAGGGCATTTTAGACTATGTTGGAACCTTTGTCAACTACAGTAAGATTCAGTAGATTTGATTTGATACTTTTTCCTATGCAATACTGTTTATGTGGCTGAAATGCAGTACAGTAATGTAGCAAAAAAAATAGAAATTTACAAACAGTTTAGCATGGTTGTTAGGAAATTGCTCTTGATGATTTAGAGGGTATAGGTCAATTAAATTTTCATGCAGTACTAATAGCACAAAAGTTATTTTTTAGATTTTCAGTGTTGCTATGGGCTTTCCCCGTGGTACTCAGCTTCTTCAGCACAGATCTGAATGTGATACCTTCAACACTGCAATGTACCAGAAGCTTCATCTTACACACATTTATACATTAAAATTGCATTTTTATCAGCACAGCACACAGAGCACATAGTTCATATCAGCATATAAAAAACCCTACAAAATAGGAACCTGACAATTTTCTTTTTGTATGCTTTCAACAACTCAGCACTCACTGCATTTGGTTACAGCGAATTTGATAAATGAACAACTGTTTCATTCAGTGCCCTCATTATTTTTAATGTGTTATCAAACGCTGTGGGTCTCTTGTGGTTCTGGACAGTGAACACTTCTGCCTCATTTTACATATTTCTTTCACAATTTAAAGTTCTCTTGTCCTTGTTTTTTTTCCCCAATTAAAACAAGTTGACACCTTCCTTATAGCTCAATCATTTATAACAGGAAGCTATTTCTAGTGCCCTTCTTTAAACCATTACTATGCTTCATTTTCAAAGATACAGTGACCGAACCTAAGTACAATACTCCAAATGTAGATTTGGTAGTTTTATTTTGGCCCACTTATGGGGCACTGCTAGCATTTTTATGGGGAGGGGCCCAGTACCCCTTTCCCCAGAGCGGGCAGCTTCCGTCACAACTACCAGCCTCCCCTAACTGGCGGTAGCTTGAGATGCACCCCTAGCGGCATGGGCGCCAACTTTTGATATTTTAAAGACAGAATCTCCCTGAATCCGAATATTCTGATGAGGTCAGCTCTAGAGGTTCACAGCACGTGCACCCCAGCTATTTTAAGGGAAAGTATATTGGTTCTTATAGCAATGGTCATACATGCCAATCGAGAAAACTAGCAAAATTTGATCAGCAACTTCAAACAAAACTGTCAACTCAAAACAGCCCTGCATATAGGGCCGCTGAGAGCGGGCATTCATAAAATAAACCCTCAAGCGTCCTTGAAATCTATTCCAAACCTACATGTTATATACAAGTGATGTCCAGGAGGTTTCCTTTTTATGCCAGTAGCAGTTATGAACTTATGTCTTTTTCAATAAACTGAGATTCTATTGTAGCATCTGATTTGAACTGGTGTGAGGATGAATTTTATTTAACAATATATTGCAGGAATTAGCATCCTCTACATTTATTGGGCTAAAAATTGAGTAGCACCCCATTTGGGGCGCTAACTTCACTGGGGCGCTACTTTTAGCACCCTGGAAAAATTAGCGGCCCCGCGCTGGAACGTCAGCGGTTGTGCTCCAAGAGGGAAGCGGGGCGCTACTGGAAGCACCCCGCATCCCTCTTGGGGCGCTGCGAGTCAATATCACCGCGCTGCGGTATTGCAGGCCTTCCTCCCCTTCTTAAAGGGGAGGGGCCTTGCGCAGCGCGAACTGGGGCCCAGCTGGGCTCCCAGGGATTGGGAGTGCCGGCAAAAGAGCCCAGCACTCAAGAGAAGTGCCAGGCTCTTGGAGCGCAGCCGGCACTCTGCGGGGGAGGAGGGGTGGTGGTTCAGGAGGCCAGGGATGGGAGCGCAGGCAGGTGCTGGCAGGCGGCCAGCAACAAAAATGGCCACCCCGCACCTCGCCTTTAAATTGCGTCTCCCCGGCTGCAGGTAGGCCCCCCTCACCCTGTCGGACATAACGTCCGGCGGTAAGTCAGGGGGCACTCCCGAAGATCGTGGCCGGGGTGCGAGCGGGGCGCTACCGGTTAGTGCCACCGCTAACCTTCCGCTGAATTTCGCGGGAGGCGTGGGCAGCGCTGCGCTCGGGCGCTATTGCTTTGTGCCCCGTTAGCGCCCTCTTAGGGCGCTAACGGGAGGCGTAAAGCAACCCAATTTTTCCCCATTATATTATCATAATCTTCAAGGGTCCAGGGCAGAACCTCCAAGTGGGCCCAATTATCAGTCAGAAGACTAGTACGTCTTGTTTCACCAAGCATACCGCCACCCAGGCTGGGATCAAGGAAGCCAACCCCTTCTGATGCAGGTCACTGTCCCAAACAAGGCCCCACAGAAACTGTAGAGAAACCCAGCGTAGACCGGTCTCGGCCTAATTGCTACCCCTTCTTCCACAATCTCGCTAATTTTCAGTGGGCTTTCGGCCCCACTGATGAAGTTGCACATTTCTAATACCTTTGCACTGTTTATTCTTGCTGCAGTATTTTTCACAAATAAAGATCTCTTATTATTTGCCATCTATTGCAAACCCATTGAAATTTGTGATAATGATAAAGCAGGTTAACAATCCTTTCAGGCAAGGTGAAAATGTCTGTGTGCTACAAATTATCATAACACATTCAAAGAAAAACAGATAAATAGAGCCCTCTACCAGTGTGCATCATAATAAAAATAAAATTGTGCTTTTGAACTCACTGGTATTTTCCCATTCATTGTACAATTGCAATTACCACGACCGCATTAAATTTTACTGAAATTAAATATTCACTGAATATTAGCACAAAACAAGTTTTGTGTTGATTGGGTAATTTTATGAGGTTAACAGCAGTCTTGTGTACTACTAACAGCAATGTAATTAAAAAAAAAACTTAAATTCCTGTAAGATGACAATGCTTAGATATTTTAAGGCATAAATTAGTCTTTGAAAGAGATATTACACCATTCTGTTGAATACCATTGTCTCTAATTTACCTCAAATAATTCCTCCACCACAAAGTTGCCCAAAGTCATGAATTAATTTTGGAAGGTTTGGTGTACATGGACTATCTATACTGTGCCACAGTCATGGGATGCTAATTTCCATCCAACATTCTCCATACATTGTATTTCTGATTTAATCGCTGTAGAATCCAAGCATTTTCCACGGGGTGGGAGGGAAAATCTGGAGTAACAGTTAACCAGAACGGGTGACGTTTTCCCTTTCTAGTGTAGCATGTCTTAGAACAACATCAGTGGCAATCGCCCCTCTCAATTGTGGAGGCTGTGTAGCAGGAGGATCTGCAAGAAAGGTGATGAGAGGGAAACGTTATAAAAATGAAGTGTCATCTTGAAGAAGTTTGGTTCGAATGTTGTAATATCAGCTATGCATAGTAAAATATTGTTTGCATACAAGAAATCTGATGAATGCTGACATCAGATCTGATGGAGATTATTACAGGCTCCAGAAGCAGACTGAAAAGAAATAACCAAATACTCCATGGAACACAAATATTTTCTTTCCTGCTGAAATCATGGTAATGTAATTTGGGAGCACTTCTTACACCAGTTTGTAATCTCCAACCTGTGTTTAACGTGGTGGCAAAGTTTTAACATTTTTGGACCAAATATATCAATTAATGGCAACTATCGTGGGTGATACTCACACAGCAATTTCTGAATTATGTGGTTTACTTATCTTGAGTAATAGGTCACAATTGAACCAGTCCTGAACTTAATGCCAGTGGTGGAAAGTCTGTGATGGAAGTAATTTTCCATTTTGGAGCTGGCATAGCAGTGGGAGATAACTGTAAACATCTGCACTGAGCTGTCTCACAAATCTAAACCTGGATGATGGGAGCACTAAAGAAATTGGAGAACTGCTGTTGGAATACCAAGAATAAGCCCGACATTCTTTGTAGTCTAATGGATGGTCCAGGTGACAAAATGCTCTGGAATAGAGTTGCTCAGGCAGAAGAATGTGTGCAAAACTATCATTGCTATACTCTACTGATGGTTTCAATTTATCTGGAATGCGGAGGTGTAGCTACAAAAGTTCTTTTGTTTCTGCTATGGTATGTAGGTCTGACTTAAGACCTAGGCCCGAATTTTCCGGGGTGGTAGCGGGCGGGAATGGAGGCGGGTCGGGTGGGAAATTTGGCAGCCTCCTCACTTCCCTGCTGTGACTGCTTAGACACTTTTGGCGGTCGTCCTCTGGGTTTTGGAGCCTCTGATGGCCCCGCCAAAGTCTGCTCTTCCTGCGATTGTGCAGGGGCCAGACTCGGCCATCATGATCCCAGGAGGCATCTGGGGCTCTGACTGAGGGGGGAGAAGTGTAAGTGCTTTGAGAGGAGCCCCAAATTCCATGTCCCCTCTCACCATCATCCCTCTCATGGGCCAACCACACTTCCCTTCTAGCAAGGAGCTGGGGAGCACCTTGCTGCACATCAGTGGGGCCATGCACGTCTGCACTGACATCCCTCCTAGAGAGGAGGTCTATGAGCCTCTGCCATCTATTCTCCATAGATACCCATCTTTTGTCCATAGATAGCCATCTATCCTCCACAGATAGCCATCTATTCTGCATAGAGACCATGTGCTCCTCTGAGTGGTGCATTAGCTGCTCCATGCAGGTGGTCATCCTATCTATGGAAGAGCCTACAGTCGCCATCGCCTGCGACACAGTGGTGCTCATTTTGGAAATGGACTCCTCCATTCGCACAACACTTGCAGTCATTGCGCTCGCAAAACCTGTCAGAGCCCCCTGCACGTGTTCCTGCAGCTCCAGGATCGCCCTATTTCTGGATGGCTCCCGAGGCTCAGTGTCTGCATGCAGCTGAGCAGAGCTGGGAGCATCCTGCACCCTCCGGCGAGGCGTCACCACTGCTGTCCCTGTCTCCACCATCTGCTCTTGCTCGTTTGTGATTTGTGAGACATCAGGTGACAACACTACTCTATCTCGTGAAGGACCCACTGAGGTGTGAGTATCTGTGCTGGTGCTGGGTACGCTTCTGTCTGGTGATGCTGCGCTCTCAGAGGCTGGAGGCTCCTCTGAGGAGTCGTTTTCCTCTTCCTCCTGGACAGTGGTGGGGGCTCTTGATGGATCTGTGGGAGAGTAAAGAGATGAGTTAGATATGTCACATGTAGACTGGGTACAGAAACCATTATGCACATGATGACCATTCAATGGCTGCTGACATCAGCCCCCATATGAGTGACTGATGTATCCCATGTAGCTGTATGATATGTAATTCTATCACCAGGTTGCTGAGATGTCCCCCTCTCTCCATCTCCCACCTCCAGGTGCTCGGTGATGCCTGCCAGCTCTAACGCAGCCTCCTTTGCTGTGGTCAGTATGGCCATTGATGGGGGTCCACCGCCAGTTCTCTCCCTCTCCCTCTTATTTTGGGGTTTCTTTTCCCTCAAGGAGGGAAAGAAGAGAAGGATGAGTGAGAGTGATGGAATGAGTGTAAGGAATGGATTGGTTACATCTATAGAGGGTGACTATGATGGATTGGGGTGGCAATTTCAAGTGGCCTCCTTATGTGTTGTTAGTTGGTATGATTGTATTAGGATGAGGGTGAGTGTGAGGGGTGGCTAGTAAGATGGCCATGTGATAATGTAAATAGAGAGAGAGGGATGGGTGGAGGTGAGGGGTATGTTGGTGTGAGTAAGGATGTGCAGGAGTAGGGTAGGGAAGGCAGAGTGATGGGGATGTGATGAGAGGCACAGCAGGATGAAGGTGAGTGTGGCTTTGTACTCACCTTTCCTGATCTAACGAGATCGATGAAGCATTTGTGGCACTGCACCAGGTCCTCCTGACAACATCCCTGCTGTTGACCTCCTCTGCTATTTGGAGCCAGGCTCCTTTGCTCTGCTGGGGTGGTCTCTTCCTCCTATCAGAAGGGAAGAGGACCTCCCTGCGTCCTCTGACTCCCTCCACAAGCATATGGAGGGAGTCATGGAAGAACCTGGGTGCAACCCTCTGCATCTGTGCAGCCATCTCTCCAACTGTTTGGAGCAATGAAATCCTCCAGTGCAGTGCCTGCACTATCCTAGATGAACCTTCAAATGCGACGTAGCCATGGCTCCTTTAAATATCCGAGCTGAAAACGCATCATCGATAACGTCACCAGACCCGCACCATTTAATTGGGCCGGGTAATGCGCAGGGTAGGCTTAATAGGCCCCATTATCAGAACGTCGTTCTGTGAAGCGGGATGGAGCCAGCAACGGGGTCGCGACCTGCCATGGCGGCCGCCCACACCAGACCCGCCCAGGTAAAGAAAATTCCGGCCCTAGAATTCTTTTGGTGCTGCTCCACTCATGAACTTGTAGAGCATGGACTGCCAGGTGACATTTTTTGATGAAGGTGGACCCCAACATAGACCACCCCCATTTAGTCCACCAGTTTGCATAGCTTTGGAATTAATTCAGTTTAGCAACAAGAGATTGGTTTTCTCTGCAGCAGGGCTATAATATTTTAACAGTGACAAATATGGAATTTGTAGAATATTGAAGTTACCAATGGTGACAAGTAAACTCAAACCTTTGTTAGATTCAGTAACAATTGCGCTCCAAAGACACCTGAGAAATGTCCAACCCGAAATTGTATCAGGCCATTTTTGATGTGTCTCTGGCGGCTGCCTAAAACAAGCGTTAGGTCTCTTAAATATGTAAGTGAGGGGCCTAACGTTTGTTTTAGGTCCCTTCTACAGACCTTGGTGTGCAATGAGCTATCAGCCTTCACAATCTCCTCCTACCCTCCCTGTTGTCCGCTCCAAGCCCCCTCTTGGGACTTACCTTTGAGCCACTGCCAGTGAAGCAAGTGGCCTGATAGTCTTCTAAGTAAATGCACGAGCTGCCATGTGGAGGCGAGACAGGCAATTTGCACAAAAATTTTAATGAGGCCCGAGGTTGGGGTGCGGGCTGTTTGTGCACCAAAACGGGCCCAGATAAATCCCCCCCCCCCCCCTCATTAGCTCCCTGCGGTTATTTGCTCACTACTTGTATTTGAGATAGGAAAAAAAGAACAATATTATTTTTGATGGCATTTATCAGGTTATTGAAGAGGGCAATAAACAAGACAGGATCCCTGAAGGATCCCCATGTAGGTGTTGCAGTAGGAAAATGAACATCATTAATCATGACCAATGTTTGTGCTGTCTGAAGAGTTGTGTATCCAGTTTAGCAGTTTGCCAGATACGAATAAAGATGTTAGTTTGCAACTGATTGCGATTCTAGTTACTGGATTTACAGCAGCCTCTACTTCAGTATAATGGGTTTCTGTAGGAGGCCAATGTCACATTTTATAGATTTTAATTTATTAAGGAACTTAACCATTTTTCTGGATTATTTAACTCCATAACACCGTGGGAAATAATTTTAGTAATACTATTTATTTTCTGTTTAATTTTCTGTTTCCCATTTCTATATCAAATAAGTTTGGAATCTGTCTTGTGTGATACAAATTACTTTTCTTGTACTTCCATTTACTTTATATACTCCAATATTTGAAGCTTCTTTGCATCTGTTTCCATACAACTATTACATCCAGAGCTTTATCAGACTCCCCACCTTTAACATTCAGTAATTTCTATTTATGCTATTAACATACTTTACTGTACCTTTCTCAATTGTAAGTACTATCTGAAATTCTTCTGGCGAGTTGGTAAATCTCTGTAGATCTTTCTGGCTTTTACCTCTTATCCTTTTTCTACACAACTCAGTATGATTTGCAGATTTAGTCATGTGACTATCTTGGGAGTCACCACTGACCAGAAGCTGAACTGGACCTGCCATATTAGCACTGTGGTTACAAAAGCAAGATAGAGATTAGGTACTCTGTGACAAGTGGTTCACCTCCTGACCACTCAAAGGGATAGATTTTGATTTTGTGCAGGAGCCGGCAGCCTGTTTTACATCTCTCCCGATTGTAAATAAAAATCGGGAATGAAGTAAAACAGGCTGCTGATTCGCTGTCACCCGTTTTACATTATTGCACAAGATCAAAATCTACGCCAATGGCTCTCTACCATCTACAAGGCTCAAGTCAGGAGTCTGATGGAATACTCACTGCTCGGCTGATGGGTGCAGTCGCGACAACATTCAAGAAGGTCAACACCATCCAGACAGAGCAGTTTGCCACAGTTCCTGCCACTGGACTCAATACCCACCCTCTCCACCACTGATGTACTGTGGCTGCAGTATGAACTATCTACAGGATGCACTGCAGCAACTATTTCAACAGCACCTCACTCCCCTCCCCTCTACCGTGGTCTCTACCGCCAAGAAAGATAAAGAGCAGCCATGTCGTGAGAATACCATCACCTCCAAGTTCCCCCCCAAATCACACACTATCCTGACTTGGACATATAGAGCTGTTCTTTCATTGTCACTGGGCCATTATCCTGGATTTCCCTACCTTACACCATTGTGGGAGCACCAGCATCACAAAGACAGCAGCAATTCAAGCAGCAGGCCGAACACCTTCTCATGGCAACTGGGGACAATAAATGCCAATGTCACTCATATCCTGAGGTCAAATGTAAAAAATATCCCACATACTCATATAGCCAGAGGTGTCTAATTGGACCATGGAACTGATCACTGCTTTTTTTTCTTATTAACTAATGAAGTTACTATATAGGCTACTTCTTTCTCCTTCGTTCTAAAAGTTTCACTTTAACTACAAGCTCTTATCCGATACCTCAGCAGTGCATTTGGAGAGTCAAAAGTGAAGATTTTAACTTCCATGTGGCTGCCTGGTGGAACACGTGGGCCTCCCGCTTGACTGGCTAGTTGTGCCTCATTGACGTACATCTAGCGAGCTGCACGCTCCCACTGCAGCCTGAAAAGTGGGCAGCCTGGATGCCGACCCAGCTGACTGAAAGGTAGGCCCAGGAGGAATGCCAATCATGGAGGTGGGTCCCGGAAGCAGCCCACATTATTCTTGTGGAGCCCGGAGGAGCTTCCGTGCTTAACCTGGCCCCGCAAAAATAATTTTAACTCTTTACTTTCCCAGTCTCTTCCTCTTACCCGCCAGGTTTAACTGAGTGGAGAATTGCCCTTATTGGTTTTTGATAAATAAAAACTAAAAACATCAGCTTCAAATTTGATTCCAAAGTTAGATTTATGTTCCACCCCAGTAGGGAATTACTATTGCATATATGTCACAGGATCTCAATTGGCATGGATTTGTGAGTCTCCTGCCTAAATCAGGTGGGTGCTTGGCTGCCCCTGAAAACTCTGGAGACAATATGGCGGGAGGCGGGAAGCGAGTGGCAATGGAGCAGTAAGACTACCGCTGCGATTTTAACTCTACTACCACCTCATTTTCGCTGGGAGTTAAAATCGCCACTTAAAGATAAAATAGTCGATTCTGCACTTTCAGTGGGGAGCAATACTCACAGTAAGTGCATGGTGAGAATCACAGGTGGCGATTTCCCATCATGCACTCGCTGCCAACAAGGCTCACCACTAAGAGCATGGGATCGGTCTATAACATTAACCACATTCCCATCACCCACCAGTTTTGTTATAACCTCAAAGATTCCAGCAGGTTTGTTAGGCATTACCGGCCTTTCGTTAACTCCCACCGGCTTGGAAATATTTGCCCAATGTTTCTTGGAACAGTATGATCTTTAACTTACACTGTAAATTATGTTGTTTCGTGCCCCGATCTCCCTGGACCTACTCCAAAATTTCCTGGAAAAATAATTTGTATATGCCGCAATCAACGGCAAGTGCAGGCACTTCATTGCCCTACAATGTGCACACAATATACACTAAACCTAACACACAATGCCGAAGAAGACGTTTTTTGATGGGCTTTAGTTAAGAATTAAAAAATCAAAAAAAAGCAGAGATTTTACTTTAATCAGTTATTTTGAACTCATGAATTCAAATACATTCACCAGCGCCATGATTTTTCAGTCAAAGTGGCTGCAGTGGGAAAACTGGCTTAAATCCAGGAAATAAGTCATCGCCATTGACTTGACTGGGAGTGGAGCTATGATAATCAATTTTGCATGTTTTCAGCAAAGGTATTGGCGGAGCTGCACAGAAGTTCCAGGAAATTATGGTGCAGCGTGAATAATTGCATGCCATTATTATGCCACTTATGCTCACTTATGCCATAATTTCCTGGGACTTTTACAGAGTAAAGTGAACCCAGGTCTCCAGGAAATTCTGTGCTAATGTCTTCATTCTAATTAAATGCACTTAATTTGCTTTATAATAGACTTCAATATTTTCCAACTATTGATAGATCTATAATTCCCAGGGTATGACCCTTTTAAAATTTTGAAATACCATAAGCTATTTTCAGTCTTTTGCTACAACTGCTGTATTCAATAAACTATGAAGAATTTTTGCCAAAGCTCCATCCCTACCTCTAACCTAATTTTTCTAAGTACAGTTGGACCTATTCCATCTGGTTCTGATGCTTTATGAATATTGAAGCACTCCAATTTTTAATGACCCTTTCATTACTAGTCTTTATTTTCTCCATGAGAATTGAGAAAATAACTTTTGCTCCAATGCCCAGAAGAATATTAGCAGCTCTTCCACAGTGATATTATTATATTTCCATCTTATCCAGAATTATCTCACTTCCTCATCTTCACTAGTTCCTTAAACCTATACCTATCACAAATATACTAAATATTATTTTTATTCCTTCTAATGTTTTTCTCATTGCTTTTCATACCTTTCCCCCCTCTCCTATCTGCCAATTGTTCACCTTCGCTTCCTCTGCTTTAATTAACAATAGAACATGTTGGAAACACTCGGCAGGTCAGGCAGCATCTGTAGAGAGAGAAACAGAGTTAATGTTTCAGGTCGATGACCTTTCATCAGAACTGGGAGATGTTAGAGAATAACAACTTTTAAGCAAGTACAGAGCCAGGAAAAAGTGGGTGTGGCATTGGGGTGGGGGGGAGAGAGGAAAGAACAAAGGGGAAGGCCTATGATAAGGTGGAGGGCAGGAGTGATTAAATGACAAAAGGGATGATGGTCCAAGGCAAAAGGGGATGGTAATGGGACAAGTAAGGAAACAAAAGACGGGTTCAGAGGAGGTGTACATGGTTGCAGTAGAATAACAGAGGGGGAGGCAAGCATAGAAAATCTGGCAAAGAGGAGAAGGCTCCCATGGCCCAGGTATGTGGCAGAGAAAAGTAGGTAGACCCAGGAATGTGGACCACCCTGCCTGCCATAAAAAGGGTTCCCCACCCCAAGCACCAGCCCACAACTCCTCCACTCCCAGAGGCTCTGGTGGAGCCATCCTCCATTAGCAGCACTAGCTGTCCGAGAAAATGGGAGCAGTGATTAAGAGCTGTTGATCCTTTCTTGGGTATATCTCCACTTGTTGCCCTCTGCTAGATTGGCCAAGTGGTCATTCTTCATGTTTAAGCCTAAACAGTGAGTGTTGGCAGCTATCTTAAAGCTGAGCCCAATTTTATCCCTACCTGACATCCACCCACATATATGATCACGTACATGCCTATGTCACTGTTTCACGTTAAACATCAACATTTTGGGGGCCAATACAAGCGTATCAACATCTGCTGATAAAAATAAAAATCAGCAGAGACCAGGCACCTCACTCTTCAGTCTCACTCCTAGCTGATTCCTACCAAATATTAGATCAGATTAGCAGGCAACATTAAATTGAACCCTAAAACATTTTATCAACATATAAAGTGTAAGAGGTTAGCTCGGGAAAAAATTGAGCCTGTTAATGACCCAAAGGGCAGAGGGCAGAGGACACAGCTAAAGTATTAAATGAGTATTTGCATCTGTCTACACAAAGGAAGCGGATGATGTGAAGGTTACACTGAAATAGGAGAGGGAAATTATGGACAGGATAGTAATAGATAGAGAAGACATACAAAAAAGATTAGCATGACTGAAAGCTGGTAATTCACCTGGTCTGGATGGTTGCTAAAAAAAAGCAAAGGTAGAAATGGCATTGGTCACAATCTTTCAATCCTCATTGGACACAGGCGAGTGCCGGAGCACTGGAGGGTTCCTCATGTTATACCACTGTTCAAGAAAGGGGAGAGGGATAAACCAGGAAATTACAGGCCAATTAGTCTAACATCGGTGATGGGGAAGTTATTGGAAATCATTATCAGGGACAAAATAAACTTTCATTTGGAAAGGCATGGGTTAATCAAGGAGAATGAGCATGGATTTGTTAAAAGCAAATCAGGTCTGACTAACTTGATTGAAGTCTTTGATAAGGTAACAGATAAGTTTGATCAAGGCAGTGTAGTAGATGTTGTACATATGGACTTTCAGAAGGCATTCGACAAAGTGCCACACAGGAGGCTTGTTAAGAAGGTGGAAGCCCATAAAATTAAGGGGTAAGTGGTGGTATGGGTACAGAATTGGCACAGTGACAGGACGCAGAGGGTGGTGGTGGATGGATGTTTTTCACACTGGGAGGTGGTTTGCAATGGTGTTCCACAAGGGTCTGTTTTGGGTCCATTATTTTTTAAATTTTTATAAACGACCTAGACTTGAGCTGTAGGCAGCAACAACAACAACAAAAATAAAAACTTGTATTTACATAGCACCTTTAAAGTAGTAAAATGTCCCAGGGTGCTTCAGAGCCGTGTCATAAAACAATATTTGACACCGAACCATATAAGGAAAAATTAGGGCAGATGACCAAAAGCTTGGTCAAAGAGGTAGGTTTTAAGAAGCGTCTTAAAGGAGGAAAGAGAGGTAGAGAGGCAGAGAGGTTTAGGGAGGGAATTCCAGAGCTTAGGGCCTAGGCAGCTGAGGCATGGCCACCAATGGTTGAATGATTATAATCAGAGATGCTCAAGAGGGCAGATATCTCGGGGGGTTGTGTTGCTGAAGGAGATTACAGAGATAGGGAGGGGCGAGGCCATGGAGGGATTTGAAAACAAAGATGAGAATTTTAAAATCGAGGCGTTGCTTAACCGGGAGCCAACGTAGGTTAGCGAGCACAGGGGTGATGGGTGAACGGGACTTGGTGCGAGTTAGGACACGGGCAGCCGAGTTTTGGATGACCTCAAGTTTACGTAGGGTAGAACACGGGAGGCCAGCCAGGAGTGCGTTGGATTAGTCAAGTCTAGAGGTAACAAAAGCATGGATGAGGGTTTCAGCAGCAGATGAGCTGAGGGACGGGCGGAGACGGGCAATGTTACGGAGGTGGAAATAGGCGGTCTTAGTGATGGCGTGGATATGTGGTCGAAAGCTCATTTCAGTGTCAAGTATGAAACCAAGGTTGCGAACAATCTGGTGTAAGGGGTTTTTGTCTCGGGCTTATTTGTAGGTCAGCCAGTTATGTTTTCCTGGACTGCCTGCCCGCTGTGTGGTTGCGAATCGCTACCCCTTATTATTAGTTCTGAGCCCAGGACTTATCGAGCGGCGATAAGGACAAACGAACAGACTCGTGGATTGGTGCGAGGAAAACCAATGTTTATTTACAGAAGTAAAACTACAGAGAAACAGTATCATATGAAAACGGTTTTACACTTAGCATGGGAAGAGAACGGACACATCGAGGGAAAATCCTAAAATTACAGTTTTAGCAATATCCCCATTAATCCCCACCCTTATGCCTAACTAAAATTGTCTTGCGACAGCCAGAAGAAAGATAATGCTCACCGGTGAAATGGATGGAAAAACCTGGCCCTGTGCTCTGTTTCTGCCGTCGACACGTGACGTTTCTGGTAGTCTTCTTTCTGGGCTGCTGGCAGACAGAGTGAACCGGGTCCAGGCAGAGAGAGCGAAAAAATGTGGCTGGGTCTTCCCAGATATACCCTTCCCGGATGCCCTAATCTTCCTACCGATCAGCACATTTCTATTGTCTGATCTGGGCATGATGAATTTTAACAAAAGGTACTGGTCTCGGCCCATCATGTTAGATGGCCGGTAATGGTGTGATACCAGTTCTTCAACTGCCACCCTATTGTTCGACAGGTTGGATGATTGTCCAGAACAGTTCCGTTGATGGGCCCAGCACCGTCTCAATGTCCCCGCCGATTACTTGAGCAAACATCTTGAAAGCCTTATGCATAGACCTGATTGTAATGCATAAGGAAAGGTCCTGTCCTGTTGCAGACATCGGAATACACAAGCTGACACGAGGTCCGACCGCGGCCATTTTATGCCCTGGATTTTAAAACTCAGTCTGACCAGGGTTTCTTTATTAATAAGTCCAACAACAAACATCTTCTGGGGGGGAACACATGAAATTTTGCGAATCCTTTCACTGGTTCAGCCTCAGACAGATGCTAGGGAGAGGGATGGAGTTGGTAGCTAAGAAACGGAGTTTGTGGCGGGGATCGAAGACGATGACTTTGGTCTTCCCATTATTTTATTGGAGGAAATTTCTGCTCATCCGGTACTGGATGTTGGACAGGTAGTCTGACAATTTAGAGAAGGTGGATTCGTCGAGAGAAGTGGTGGTGAGGTACAGCTCAGTGTCGTCAGTGTACATATGGAAACTGATGCTGTGTTTTCGGATGATGTCGCCGAGGGGCAGCATGTAAATGAGAAATAGGAGGGAGCCAAGGACAGATCCTTTGGGGACACCAAAGGTAATGAAGAGAAGCCATTGCAGGTGATTTTCTGGCTATAATTAGATAGATAAGAATGGAATCAGGCAAGTGCAGTCTCACCCAGCTAGACGATGGTGGAGAGGTGTTGGAGAAGGATGGAGTGGTCAACCATGTCAAAAGCTGCAGACAGGTCGAGAAGGATGAGGAGGGATGTCATTTTTGACTTTGATAAGAGCCGTTTCGGTACTGTGGCAGGGGCAGAAACCTGATTGGAGGGATTCAAACATGGAGTTCCGGGAAAGATGGGCACAGATTTGGGAGGCGACAATATGTTCAAGAGCTGTGAAGAGGAAAGGGGTGTTGGAGATGGGGCGGTAGTTTTCAAAGACAGAGGGGTCAATGGTTTTTTTGAGGAGAGGGGTGATGACGGCAGATTTGAAGGAGAGGGGGACAGTACCTAACATAGAAACATAGAAACATAGAGGATAGTAGCAGGAGTAGGCCATTCGGCCCCTCGAGCCTGCTCCGCCATTCAATGCGATCATGGCTGATCATCCAAATTCAGTACCCTGTCCTTGCTTTCTCCCCATATCCCTTGATCCCCTTAGCCTTAAGAAATATATCTAACTCCTTCCTGAGGAGAAAGAGCCATTAACAGTATCAGCTAACATGGGAGCCTGAAAAGGAAGTTGGGTGGTCAGCATTTTAGTAGGAATAGGGTTGAGGGAGCAGGAAGTGGGTCTCATGGACAAGCAGGATTATAAATTTTTCAGAATATGCAAATGTTACACCCTGGTCAAAAAAGGGGAAGGGATAAACCCAGCCACTACAGGCCAGTCAGCCTAACATGGGAAACTTTTAGAGTCCATGGGCTGGATTTTGTCTTGGGGTCGGGTTGGGATCGTGTCATCCACATTTCGTGTTTCCCCCCCGACTCCAGATTAATGTGGATGAATGATGCAATTTTCACCTAATTGGGCAATTGAGTTCCAGCATGTGGGAACCCATGAACCAATTAGTGGTTTCAGTCTGAAAGTCGCCTCTGATGATGTCATCATTGCTGACTGCCTAGTCTCAGAGACTGTTGGTGAGAGAGGACCTGCCTGGCTTGCTTTTGATGTGAGTGGACCTGGATGCAAAATATGGGGGGGGTGGTGGAGGGAGAAGGACGGAGAGAGAGAGAGAGAGAGAGAGAGAATTTTTTTTGCATCCAAGTCCTCTCACAGCAAAGACCAGGCAGTCTCTGAACACATTCAATGCAGCAGCGGCGACTATCAGACCTAATACTACTACTACCTTCATCACCTCTCCGTTGTAATAGTGGACCTGCAGCTGATAGTCAGCTGTGCACTTGTGCTCCCGCCAGGTTTCACTGGAGTGTTTCACACCAGGCGTACTTCACGTCAGAAAAGGGTTAAACTAGCTAAAACGTTTCAAAATGGCATTACAGAGCCAATTTAGAGCTTGTTAAGGGCTTTAATGGCCTCTCCCGCCTCTTGGAGGCGGGACGGAGTCGGGAACCCCGCGACTGATTTTGTCAAAATTGCGTGGAGGCGGAATGGAGTCGGGATGGGGTCGGAAACCCCGAACCCGCAAATTTAACCCCCCACACGCCTCCAAACCCGACTCCATGGGTCATTCAAAATCCAGCCCTACGTTTGGAATTTTAATAAGGAGGCGGGTTGGGAGCAGGGGACTCGAAAGCGGTCGAGAAACCTGTGAGATCGGGTTTCCCGCAGGCCCTGCCGAATTTAACGACAAGGTTGGATTTGCATTTCAAATCTTTGTTTCTCACTCGGAGCCAGCAAGATTGAGAGGCTGGCTGGATGCGGGCAGGTAGTCCTACAGCACTAGACCGTAGAGAGGAGGAAGGGAGGTATTGGGTGGGGGCCGGGGGGGGTTGTTGGCAGCTGCAGCATCGGGGGCCGAGGGTAGTCATGGGCCACAGCATTGGGTTCTGGGGGGTGACCAGGGCTGCAGCATTGAGGGTCCGGGGTGGTCTGAGGCCTCAGCATCGGGGGGGGGGAGGAAAGATCAGGGCTGCACCATCGGTGGAGGGGGTGGGGGGAGGATCGGGGCCGCAGCATCGGGGGGAGGAATCGGGGGAGGGAAGAATCCGGGCTGGAGGATCAGGGCGGGGAAGGATCCGGGCGGAGGAATGGCCAGGCCTCGGGGGGTGAAATCGGAGGCCTCATGGGGGGGATCTGAGGCCTCGTGGCGGGGGATTGGAGCCCTCGGGGGTGGGGGGGTTCTCCGATCGCGGGGGGGGGGGGGTGGTGAGGCAGGAGGTAAGTGTAAAGTGCTAAAAATGAAAATCCCGACCTTAACCCGCCTCCAACCCGCCCACTTCCAGTTTTAATGGTAGCGGGATAGGGGGGCTGGCAGTCAATCCGCTGCTAGCTGTCGGGTGGTCTATTTAAGTATTATAATGAGACTGGAAGCCTCTGATTTAACCTTCATTTTGAATTTAGCTTTAGCTGGTCGGGTTTTGCACACCTCATGAAACTCGCCAGCTAATGCAAGGCGGAGACTGCTGGATCCAGGAGGTAAGTGCCTTTATACTTACCTCCTGAATCCAGGGTCCCTGCCTAACCCACCCCTGCGATCGGAGACCTCTGCATGAGGTCTCAGATCACCCTCCCAGGCCTCTGATTCCCCCCACCAGGCCTCCACCCTCCAGGCCTCTGCCCCCGGTCTTTAATTTCCCCCCCACAAGAGGTCTCCCCCCCCCAACTCCTCCGCCGCCGCCCCCCCCTTGCAGCTCCTCCAGCCTCCGATCCCTTCAGACCCCCAATGTGCTGTTCCTGGCCCCCGAGCCTCACCCACAGTGATGCTCCCGGCCCCTGATCCTCACCCGATTCCCCCCCCCGCCACTCCCAGCCCGTGCTGGCCTCGGCCGGCCCGTGATCGTGATGGTCTAGATACCCCCTGCTCCTCCAGCCGGCCAGCGATGTTCTGGACCCTAACTTCCCCCCGCCCCGTGCTGTAAATAGAGTGTGCTACCAACTGAGCCCATCTACGAGGAGGGTACCACTAAAGCAATTGGTTCAAGACAAACTAAAAGTGCGTGCGTAATTAAATTATGATTCAGTCTCGGTTATCAACGTAGCACAGGATGACTGCCTTTTCTGACTGCTGAAAGCTCACAATGCAGCAAGATGACACATCGATCATAGTTTGTGTCGTTTTCCATTCTCCACTCACTGACTAAGTAAATAATCACAGCGTTAATGGTTGACTTTCAACATTTTAGCAGATCTTCACGCTGGTCATACCTCACTCATATTGCTTGGGAATAACCTGATTCTCTCCTTTTCTACAGACCATTTCACCAATTCACAGGAAGCAGATGTCTGGTTGACTGATGAAAGTACACCCCCGGCAGGGAGAACATTACTCAAGATGTCTAAACATCAGTTATACAGACATCAGTTAGCCACAAATGGGAAAATATTGCTGACAAGATGGTTAATAATTCACAGTTATTGTGGGAAGCATAACAAGATTATTCCAGGAAATTCTGCTCCATTTATATTCTTCCATTTTATATTTAAAGCTATGATTATTTGTGAAGTGAAAAAAAAAACATATTTGTGGTTCTGAACCTGTTGAAAAAAATCCAGATTGGACAACTGAAAAAAACTTGTGTATTAAATAAGTTAAGGGAACTGGAAACCTTTCAACTGGAATTTTCGTCAGAGGTACACCTTTTAAAGAGGGAATCATGCAACCATTGTACTATTTAAAGACTGCAGCTTACTGCCAGTGTCCCCTTTAAAGAGGTTTTTCACTGCTACCCATCAAGGAAGGTGTGTTATCACCAGTACCACTGTTGAAGAGGATATCTCACCGCAGTGCCCATTTTAGAGCTGCAATGTCCCCAAGGTTGGCATTAGATTTACTATTGCAGCACAACCCTTTTTACAGATGACAATGGATGAATATTAAATAGGCCAAATTAAATTAGCTCTGTAACACCATGACCTTGCTTCACTTTTCAGGGACAAATTCAAAAAACAGGCAGACTTCTAAATGGTTCTGCGGAACAGAACAGTGCTCCCACACTGAACATTACACCCACTCCTGTCAGAATCATTTTTACCTCAACAAAGTTCTCAAGTAAAGTTATCTGTTTCCTTGAACAACTCAGAGCTAAGGATGCTGTGTGTTATTAAATGGCTTCCTGTATTATGAGGACCTTCAGGTTCTCGGACTCTGTGTTTCCTTGGAACATGGGACAAAAGACAAAGGTCAAGGACAAGGGAACAAAAGACATCCACTTCCTCTATCACTTATACGGGGTCTGGATCTCGCCCTCCACCCCACCCCCAGCCCACCGCCGATCAGCCCACGGACGAGGGACTTCAGTTATGTGGAAAGACTGGAGAAGCTGGGATTGTTCTCCTTAGAGCAGAGAATGTTAAGAGGAGATTTGATAGATGTGTTCAAAATCATGAATGGTTTTGATAGAGTGAATAAGGAGAAACTGTTTCCAATGGCAGAAGGGTCGGTAACCAGAGGACACAGACTTAAGGTGATTGGTAAAAGAACCAGAGGCGACACGAGGGAACATTTTTTTACACAGCGAGTTGTTGTGATTTGGAATGCATTGCCTGAAAGGGTTGTGGAATCAGATTCAATAGCAACTTTGAAAAGAGAATTGGATAAATACTTGAAGGGGAAAAAATTACAGGGCTATGTGGAAAGAGCAGGGGCCTGGGATTAATTGGATAGTTCTACCAAAGAACCAGCACAGACACAATGGGCTGAATGGCCTCCTTCTGTGCTGTATCATTCAATGATTCTATGATTCTCTGCTATGAAACTTGGCAACATAGTAGATAGTGATGAGGGTTGTTGTAGACTTCAGGATAACATAGGCAGGATAGTGAAATGGGCAGAAGCATGGCAGATGGAGTTCAATGCAAAGAAGTGTGAAGTGATGCACTTTGGGAGGACTAATATGGAAAGACAGTGTACTATAAATGGCACAATTTTGAAAAGTGTAGATGAGCAGAGAGAACTTGTTGTCCACATACACAAATCCTTAAAGGTGGCAGGGCAAGTTGATAAGGTGTTTAAAAAAGCATATGGGTTACTTGGGTTTATAAACAGAGGAATAGAATATAAAAGTCAATGATCAAGCTAGAACTTTATAAATCACCAGTTAAGTCTTAGCTGGAGTATTGTGGACAATTCTGGACACCACACTTGCCGACAGCATGCAAAAACTGAAACCCCTTTCATTAAACAGTAAGAATATTACATAGAAATACGTAGAACTTACAACATGGAAGCAGGCCATTTGACCTAACCAATCCATGTTGGGGTTTTGCCTCTGTTGTTTATGGGAGAGGGTTCTAGTCCATCCATTAGTAGCAGCAATCAGGTAGGAGCAGGAATGAGGATAGGAAAGGGGATCTGAAAGGGAGAAGGTAGCTGGAAAATGATTGGCAATGAATGGGAGAGGGCAGGAGGAAAGGACTCCATCAAAAGCACATGGAAAGGGGAAATGGTTGGCATAGAAGGGAAGAAGGAATGGGTAATGGATGGCATTGTCTGAGAGGGATGTAAAGAGAAGTTGGGAGTGGTGTTTTTCAGGGCAAGATGAGAAAAGCTAGCAGCAGCACTTCAGGGTGGGTGAGGGAGAGTGCTAGCATTAAGTGAGTGGGAAAGGAAGAATGCTAGTATGAACCAGGGGTAGAATGAGAGCAGGAGCTTGAACTTGGTTGGAAGGCAGGAAAAGTGCCAGGTTGAATTGAAAGAGTAAAAGGAAATGAGTGTTAGTATTAACTGGGAGTATTGGAGGAGGAAGAGAGAGTGTCTTTGTGAACTGGGTCTGGAAGGGGTAGAATTGGTATGTGTGGATGAGGGAGAGTTACTGTTGAGATAAATTTGGGGAAGAGATGGGTTGGTTGGTCTGTTGAAAATCCAAATGTCATTATGTCTTCCTTTTTTTGAGATTAAAAATCTATTGATTGTGAAGTATAAGGGGTAGAAATGCTTGTGAGGCTAAAATAATTGCCCTCCTGAAGCAGGGGAAGAATGCTTGTGAAGCCTCCAGCTACTGCCCGATCTCCTTACTTTGCACTTGTTATAAAGTGCTCGATGGCTACTACTCCTCAGACTAGCCCCCATCATCGAGCCAGCCATCCCTAAGGAGCAAGCGGGCTTCTGGAGCGGCCGTAACTGCTGCGATCAAGTGGTAGTTTTAACAACGCACATCGAAGCAGACTTCCAGCACCAGCTCAAGACCGCCATAGCACTTGTGGACCTGTCAGCGGCGTATGACACAGTATGGAAGCATGGACCGCTTTTCAAGCTCTCCACCATTTTACCCTGCAGAACAACGATCCATCTTCTCAACTCCATGCTTAGCAACCGACGCTTCCGTGTGTACACCGGCACCCAGAAGAACAACGGATTCCCACAGGGTTCTGTCCTGGCCCCATGTTATTCAACGTTTACACCAGTGACCTGCCCGAAACAGAGTCCCGCAAGTTCATATACGCTGATGACATTGCCTTGGCCACACAAAACATGAATCTTTCCATCACCGAGGAGACCCTGACCAGAGGATGGATGCCTACTTCCACCAATGGTGACTTTGACCAAACCCACAAAAGACCGTCACCGCAAAATTCCACTTCAACACCCATCAAGCAAACCAAGCTTTGAAAGTCTCCTTTTGCAGTGCAGAGGTAAACCATGCCAAAAAGCCCTCCTAATTAGGAGTCATGCTCGATTGCACCCTGTCGTATAGACAGCATCTCCAGAACCTTGGGAAGAAACGAAAGAGGAGGGTCAACTTGATCCAGAAACTTGCCGGATCCACATGGGGAGTAGACGCTCAAGCCCTTCGTACGGCAGCACTCGTCCTGGTGTACTCTACAGCGGAATACTGCTCTCCGGCATGGCTATCAAGTCCGCACGTCAAATCTGTTGATGACCTGCTGAATTCTCCTTGGCTGCCCGTGCTTGCAAACATCACACTACCACACCTACTCTGCTTTCTTACACCATTTCAAATTTTGGGGAACTAAAATCGCCCACATTATTTTTTCTCTCATTCCCTGATGCACTTTTAATTTATTTAAATAATTCCCTATCAGTTCCCCTTTTGCCAAAAAGTGCCCTACAACAATTTTCAGTTATTGTATTAATTTCCTTCTCTCAGTGTCTCAGATTTACATCCAAATCGACTCATCCAAAGTCAAGTCTGCTGTTTTGATCATTTGCACACCCTAACTTACCAACAATATTAGTTTTCCCTCATACTGTATTAATAGTCTGTCCATTCTAATCATTAGAAACTCAACTACATTAAATAGTTTTAGCCAAGTCTTTTTAAGCCAATTATATTAATATTCTCATTACTTTGGCTCCTTAAACAATGTTTTTGCTGATGATAGTATATATATCAATTTTAACTTTTCCTTTCCTTAATTATTATTCCAACCTCGTTGTCATCTTATCATTCTCCACTGAATTATTTTCCTTTTCCTTTATTCCCATTTAGTTTAAGCATTTCCCAATTGCATTACACAAATTCAGGCCTAATTTTCTAACGCGCTGTTTTAGATGTAAACACATTAAATGTAGAACATCTCCAAATCCCATTATGATTTTCAACATACTTCATTACGTCTTTATACAATCTTTCCCATCATCAGTTAAAGCTTATTACCCTACTCAGCTTTACCTAGTATGTCAGCCCTGGAAACAGTCCAGCTCCATTACTTTTAGTCTTATATCTTGAAATTTTTAACCATTTATTTACATTTCCTTTTTAGGATTTTGGATTGCTTGTTGTCTCTATCATTTATCCCAATATGGACAACTATCACAGGCTCCTCTTAACCTCCTTTAATTTACAGGCTACCCACTCCATTATGTCACTCATCTTAGCCCCCAGTAAACACAAATCTCCCAATTTACCTCATCCTCTTTATATAACTCTCTATCCAGAGGTCTAATTATGGAATTTCTCGTGACAATTGCTTGCCTTATACGCTCCTGTGATATCTCTTTGTGAAGAATTTTTCCCTCTATGTACTGCTAACAATTCTTCCTCCTTTGTTTCTCATTTACCATTAAATTATATCTTTCTTCAATTTCAACATTTTCCAAGGCTCTAAATCTATTTGTCATTTCTGCTGTTTTAAAAACCTCTTTATATTTCCAATTTACAACAATTTGTTTCCTCCCCCACCCCCATTATACTGGACAACTTTCCAAAAATGTTCAATTTGCTCAATACATGATTGACTATCCTCCCTGGTATATTAGATTGCAAAATTGTCTTCAGTTATCTTTACTTACTTTGTAACTTTTCTAAAATACTCCAATAAATATTACTGTTTACCATCGACACATCTATTTGCCTACAGTTTAGACACACAAAACTTAATTCACTCTCTACAGATTCTCTCAATCATCATTCAATGATTTTACACATACTCTCTACTTGCGCAAATAATTCCCAAAAGAGTACTTAACTCACTTATTTTGCAAATTACAAAAACGTTCGCTGTTTGGCACACAAAAAAAAACAAGGAAAAATCCTTTTGCAATCAATCTTTCAAGAATAAAAATGACTTTCCCTACAAGACAGAAAAATCTTCAAACAGATAACCCACGGCAAACAATCTCTTCTAAACAGGAAAAGCCCTGAAACAATCTGCTGCAAATAGAGGAACCCCTGCAAACATTATCCTCCAAACAGAGAGGGCTAGGTCTTCATCCTCACTGTTGAAATCAATGGAAATAAAATTGGGCAGGTTTTGTAAAGAGCAGGTAATCCATTTTGCCAGATTACCACCCAGGAGGTGAAGACAAAAATCTACCACAGAATTTTCTGCAAATAACTTCCTGCAGATATAGAAACCTCTGAAAACAACCACCTGCAGAAAGAGAAACCTACAGAAAAACTCAACTACATGGAAAACAGATTAAACAAGGATTTACCTGCCCCCTAGATTACCTGGGTGCTTGGCAGGAGCATCATTGGGATTTCCTGTCCTAGGCCATTTATATGGGCAGGGGTAGTGTGGCCATATGGGAAATTGAGAGATTTCCTGAATGCCCGTCAATGTTTCCATAGCACTATATTATCAGCGCCCCCTTTTCTGGGAATCCTGAAGGCTGGAATTTTCTGGTGTCCATGTGGGCACAATTGGAGGCGGGTTGGGAGGGAAATTTGAAATAACTTGGAGCGGGTCGGGAACCCGCGTCATCCCGCCCCCACGTGCCTTTCCCTCGGGCGCGTTTGCCAGCGTGGCAGCGACCCGAACGGCAGAGGCGGCCGAGCTAATTCAGATGATTATGAGGTACTTGTCAGACCCTTAAACCTCTCTTTAACCCTAACTTTCAAATTTCCCTGGATGACCACGGGAATCACGCAGCTCGGGAACCACGTCTGTGAACCTGAGGCAGAAGTTGAGTGGCCATTGATCCACCTCATTAGTGCACAGCATGAAAAGTACAATAAATACTCCCACCTGACACCTGGTTACTTTGCTAAGGCAGATGCTGTTGCTGAGTGCATTGTCAGCACAGATTTAGCTTTCTAGAGGTTGCAAGTCTTTTCAGCAAAATCGGGATCCACTGTCACCTCATTGGTAGAACCTATCACACCATTGACAGATTGCTTCTGTCATCTCTACTTGACCTGCCATCTATTACATCAGAATGGGTACCGTTTATACTGTCTCACCTTGGTCCTCAGAATCAGACCACGATGAGCCCCAACACCAGCAGCACCAGGCACACCAGCAGTACCAACAACAACAACACCAACAACCTTCTCCTCAACCACCTGATGCTGCACAGGACTGAGGGCATCAATGCAGGGCTGCAGTGCGCTGGAGGCGATACACCCAGGACTTGGTATACAGGCAGAGGATGAGCTTCCTCAACATGACTGAGTAGCAGTGCCAAAGGAGGTTCAGGCTATCACGCCAGGTCATTGCAGACATTTGCAGATTGCTGGAGCAAGACCTGCAGCCCAGAGGAGCGGGTGGACACGCCTTACCAGTGGCTGTCAAAGTCACCAGCGCCCTCAACTTCTTCACCTCAGGCTCCTTCCAGGGATCTGCAGCAGACATTTGCAGCATCTCGCAGTCGGCCGCCCACAGATGCATCACGCAGATCACCGATGCCCTGCTTGACAAGTCAGCCAATGATATCAACTTTGTCACTGATGAAGCCAGTATTACTGAGCGGGCGCTCGGATTCGCCGCTCTGGCTGGCTTCCCATGGGTGTAGGGCATCATCGACTGCACACATGTGGCCATCAGGGCACCTCATCATCACCCAGGAGTCTTTGTCAACCGCAAGGGCTTCTACTCCCTCAATGTGCAGCTGGTCTACAACCATAGGAAGATTATCATGCATGTGTGCGCCAAATTCCCTGGCAGCTGCTATGATTTTTCGTCCTGCGCTAGTCCACCCTCCCTCAGCTCTTCTGTCCTCCAAACGGACTTTCCAGCTGGTTGCTTGGAGACAAGGGCTATCCACTGAAGATGTGACTCATGACACCCTTGAGGAGGCCAAGTACTGAGGCCGAGGAGAGATATAATGAAAGCCACATTTCCACCAGATGTGTCATGCAGCAGACAATAGCTATGCTGAAAATGCACTTCAGATGCCTTGACAGATCTGGAGGAGCCCTTCAGTACGCACCAGCCAGGGTCTCCAGAAATATCGTGGTCTGCTGCACCTTGCTCAACATAATGCAGCAGCAAGGATTAGCGCTGCATGAGGAGCAAGGCACTGAGCGCACAGCCTCTTCAGAGGAGGAGGAGCAGGAGGACCATCAACTGGAAGACGAGGAGGAGGAGGAGCTGGAGGAACCTGCGGTCCAGATCCCACCAGCACCAGAGCACATTGCTGCCCGGGAGGCCAGGGATGGCCTCATCGTGGCCAGATTTAGTTAACTTCAGGCATTACACTCATATGGCTGCCACATGCTGCACCAAGCTTCCAACACCCCACAGCAACACCATAAAGCAACTCTACAATGACCAACCCATTTCTTTCACACTGACCACCATTGCTGGAGGTAACGTTATGTTTCACCATTCACTCCAACTCACTAAACCACTTCCAAAGTTGCAGACAGAATTGGCCAAGACTGGAAAGTGGTGAAAATAATAATTTTTACCTGTGACATCAGATTAACGGAAACTTCACATAAACAGCTATTAAAACACCCAAGTGGCTACCCTTATGCATTTACTTGCATGTCATCTTTCTCTTACATGTGCTTCTACGAGTTACTACTCCTGTGACTTCAGCAGAGGTAGAGGCAGCCTGCTCACTTCCCTGTTGCAACTGCATAGACACTTTTGGCAGATGTCCTCTGGGTCTTGGAGCCTGTGACGGCCCCGCCAAAGTCTGCTCATCCTGCGACTGTGCAGGGGCAGACTCGGCCATCGCGATCCCAGGAGGCATGTGGGAATCTGACTGAGGGAGAGGCAATGGGGGAGAAGTGTGAGCGCTTTGAGAGGAGCCCACACTTCCATGTCTCCTCTCACCGTCATCCCTCTTATGGGTCACCCGCACTTCCCTGCTAGCAAGGAGCTGGATAGCACATTGCTGCTCAGCAGTGGGGCCATGAGGACCCAAGTCTACGTTGACATCCCTCCTAGAGAGGAGGTCTATGAGCGTCTGCCATCTATTCTCCATAGATAGCCATCTATTCTCCATAGATACCATATGGCTCCTGTGAGTGACGCATTAGCTGCTCCATGCAGGTGGCCATCCTTTCCATGGAAAAGCCTACAGTCGCCATCGCCTTCAACAGAGTGGTGCTCATGTTGGAGATAGACTCCGCCATTCTCTGCACATTTACAGACATCGTGGTTGCAAAACCTGTCAAAGCCTCCTGCACTTCTTGCTGCACCTCCAGGATCGCCCTCTTTCTGGATGCCCCTGAGGCTCTGCGCCTGCATGTAGCTAAGCAGAGCTGGGAGCATCCTGCGCCCTCCGGCGAGGAGTCTCCACTGCTGTTCCTGTCTCCACCATTTCCTCTTGTTCATTTGTGATTAGTAACATACCAGAGGACAACACTACTCTATGTCACGTGGGACCCACCGAGGGGTGCATACCTGCTCTGGTGCTGGGTGCGCTTATGTCTGGTGATGCTGCGCCCTCAGAGGCTGGAGGCTTATCTAAGGAGTCGTCTTCCTCTTCCTCCTGGACAGTGGGGGGGCAGGGGACTCTTGATGGACCTGTGGGAGAGTAAAGAGATGATTTAGAAATGTCATATCAAGAATGGGTAAGGATACCATTATCCACGTGATGAACATTCACTGGCTGCTGACATCAGATGTAATTCTGTCACAAGGTTGCTAAGATGTCCCCCCCTCTCTGTCTCCCACCTCCAGCTGCTCTGTGACTCCTGACACTTTGAGGGCGACCTCCTCTGCTGCAGTTAAAGTGGTCAATGATGGAGGGCCACCTCCGGTTCTCTTCCTCTCCCTCTTATTGTGGGCTCTCTTCTCCTGCAAGGAAGGAAAGAAGAGAAGGTTGAGTGAGCATGATGGAATGAGTGTAAGGAATGGATGGGTTACATCGTTAGAGGGAGACTATGATGGAGTGGTGTGGCAATGGCAAATGGCCTCCTTGTGTGTTGTTAGTTGGTATGATTACATTAGGATGAGGATGAGTGTGAGGGGTGGTTAGTCAGATGGGGATGTGATAATATAGAGAGCGAGGGATGGGTGGACGTGCAAGGTATGTTGGTGTGAGTAAGGATGTGCAGGGGTAGGATTGGGAAGGCAGAGTGATGGGGATGTGATGAGAGGCACAGCAGGATGAAATTGCGTGTGGCTTTGCACTCACCTTTCCTGATCTCACGAGGTCATTGAAACGTTTCCGGTAATGCACCCAGGTCCTCCTGACAACATCCCTGCTGTTGACCCCTCTGCTGTTTGGAGCCAGGCTCCTTTGGTCTGCTGGGGAGGCCTCTTCCACCCATTGGAAGGGAAGAGGACCTCCCTGCGTGCTCTGACACCCTCCACAAGCATATGGAGGGAGTCATCTGAGATCCTGTGTGCAGCCCTCTGCCTCTGTGCAGTCATGTTTCCAAGGCCGGAATTTTGACGGCACTCAGAGGGCGGGTTCGGAGGTGGGTCCGCTGTCAAAATCAAAAAGATTGATAGCGGGGCGGTGTCCCGCTCTCAACCCGCCTCCTTGTGAGTTTCCCTAGTGCCGGCTCTGCCTGTGCCCTGCAGACCCAGCACTAAGCGGTGGGTCAGGCAATTCAGACAGTTAAGAGGGTGTTTAAAGCAATTTAATCAGCATTTTACCAGGTACAAACCATTTTCCCAAGTTTTCCACGAGGTTCATGTCACTCGGGGATCACGCCAGTTAAGTGTGTCGGGTTTTAAACAACTCTCCATTTCTGTGAATAGGTGACAGCTGCAAAAGTGGTATAAAAGCTACCATTTTCACAGCTGCTCAATTTCCAATCTTAGAGGCTAGAGCCTTCAGGATTTGGAATACACTTTTCAGCTTTATGGAGGTTTGAAGTGTTTGGAGTAAACTCTCTATCCAGTGTCACCTCCTTGGAGCAACCTCTCTCACCATTGACAGATCGCTTCTGTCATCTTAACTTCAGCTGCCAGCTATTCCATCAGCATCGGTGCCCTTGAAAAAATCTCAACTTGGTCCTCAGATTCCCACCACTATCAGCCCCAACGTCAGCATCACCAGGCACACCAGCAGCACCAACAACAGCACCAACCTTCTCCGCAATCACCTGATGCTGCACAGGACACAGGGCATCAGCACCCGACAACATTGCTGCCCGGGAGGTCAGGGATGGCCTCACCATGGCCAGATTTACTTCACTTGACGCTGTACACTCTGGCTGCCACATGATGCGCCAGGTTGGCACCACCCCACACCAACACCATAAAGCATCCCTACAATGCCCAAGCCATTCCATGCACAGTCATCACCATTTGGGGTGGGAGGGGGGCAGGGTACCGTTATGTCTCACCATTCATTGCAACTCACTAAGACACTTCAAGATCTGCCCAAGAAGGCAAAGAGTTGAAAATAAAGATTTCAATGTTTGACAATACATTAACAGAAACTTTACATGAACATTGGCGATAACACCCAAGTGCCTACCCTTGTGTGTTATTAGTTGGTATGATTGTACTAGGATGAGGGTGAGTGTGAGAGGTGGCTAGTGAGATGGGGATGTGATAATGTAGATAGAGAGGGATGGGTGGAGGTGCAAGGTAAGTTGGTGTGAGTAAGGATATGCAGGAGTAGGGTAGGGAAGGCAGAGTGATGGGGATGTGATGAGTGGCACAGCAGGATGAGGTTGAGTGTGGCTTTGCAGTAACGTTTTGTGATCTACTGAGATCATTGAAAGGCTTGCGCCACTGCAGCCTGGTCCTCCTGACGACATCCCTGCATGTGTCCTCCTGTGCAATGAGCAACCAGGCTGCGTTGGTGTCCTGGGGAGGTGTCTTCCGCCCATTGAAAGGGAAGAGAAGCTCCCTGCATGCTGTGGAGGGAGTAATGGGAGAGCCTGGGTGCAACCATGCACCTTTGTGCAGTGCTTGTCAGTGTTTGCTGCACCTCAATGCTGCAGAACACTGGCAGCAAACTGTCAAAATGATTGTGGACATGGTCCCTTTAAGGAAACTGGCTGATGACACATCATCAAATGACGTCATCAGACTCGCTTCCTATTAATTGGCCGTGAACCTTGCAGGGCGGGCTTAACAAGCCCCATCAACGGAAAATCTTGTTGGAAGCCGGGATCAAGACAGATGCGGGGTCCCCACACACCGTGGAAGTCACCCGGCCTGGACCCGCCGAGGTTGGAAAAATCCAGCCCCAAGGATTTGGAACACTCATAAGCTCCAGTGCAGTGCCTGCGCAATCCTAGATAAACCTTCAAATGCAATGTGGCCATGGCTCCTTTAAATATCCTGGCTGAAAACGCGTCATGGATGACATCATCAGACCCGCACCATTTAATAGGGTCGGGTAACGTGCAGGGCTGCCTAAATAGCTGCCATTAACGGAAAGTCGATCTCAGGAGTGGAATGGAATGAGGAGCGGGGTTGCGACCCGCCACGGCGACAGCTTGCACCCGTCCCGCCCAGGTATAGAAAATTCCAGCCGAAGAATCCTGTGCCCATTTGGGGAGAGCCAGTCCTCGCCTGGCAGAGGGCGCCTGAGCATGAACTTGCCACATGGAGATTGAGATGATGAGCAATGAAACTCTCAAATCCGCACAGGATGAGGGGACACACCCATCCATATCAATTCCTGTTGACACAGATTAGATGCTGAGTAACTCTGCAAACTGCACACACTCAGATTACATAAATGTGAATGAAAGCTCCCTTAACTGTTTCTGAGTCCTTAAAGTAAAAACTAACGATTTTAAACAAGCCCCCCACCTCCGCCCCCACTGGCATAAACGTGATGGTAGTGGCCCAAAAATGGATATGGATCAGTTACCACCCTGTTTATGCTAGCTCTCTGGATGCCACCATCTTGGGAGGGGCCTTATGAGTACCCGCCTGTTTGTGCTGGTAGGCCCTTTTAATATGAAAGGTCATTGACCAGAAACATTAACTTTGTTTCTCTCTACAGATGCTGCCTGACCTGCTGCGTATTTTCAGCATTTTCTGTTTTTATTTCAGATTTCCAGCATCCACAGCATTTTGCTTTTGATATAGAATTCCTTACTGCTTTCTATTTTCAGTTGCTGGTGGTTTACTCAACCCCTGAACTTGTGGGTCAATTGACTAGAATGATTTGGTTGCATCCCTGGTAGGGCCTTGTGCCAGGAAAAGGGGATGGGAACATGGATGCAGTCACAGGTCTAAGAAGCCTGCAACTGCGGGCCTTGCCACCAGCCTCAGGTCCTTCTGACTGTTGTTGAAGATCAGCAGCCAGAAAGCACCACGCCCGAAGACTGTTTACCCTGGAAATAAAAGTTCAGAGTTACCTTTTGGGTCTTCTTCACCTTGTTTTAGACCCTCTGATCTGAGGAGGCCAAGGTGCAAGGCACACTGTCAGCTGCCTGAGGTGTCACTGTAAATGGGTTCCCCTGGAACGCAAGGACATGAAATTGAGTTAGAAGGGTCAGAAATACCCCATCTACTTCATTACCATTGGAACAGTGGGCCTGTAGCTATTTCAGGCACAGGCTCTGCTCCACCCATTTGTGGAAACTACAGAGATCCCAGGGTGAGGAGACCTCGATTAATAGGTTTACACTGCCTTTGCCTCTCTGTAGTGCCTGGCAAATGAGCAATGCCAAGATGCTATTGAGAGCAATATCAGGGCCAATTGTCTCTTATGTATTAAAAAGAAAATTGTATCAATTAGATCAAAATTTACATCTGAATTTCTGGATGTTTTCTTTGAATTTCAGATATTTCAACAATGTTGGATTTGGACAGCATTTGATCAAGAGTTCAGCTCTGATAGGTAAAAAGAAAACATCTTTTTGTCACAAAAAACATTATATTACAGCAGGTTTAATTATTCTTGGAATCATTTCATATTAGGATTTTTTGGACCGAGCGTAAGATTTCCATGTAGCACATCTGTGGGGCATTGGGTTTACAGTTTTATAGGAAATGCAACACACAATTAAATTGACACTGTCTGCTATATGCCCTGTAATATGCAAGTTAATTTCTTAAAATATTATTCAGAAAAAAATTATCATATAGGAATCAGACCAAAGCATTTCACAGAATAAATATTAAAGCTTGTAGGAAAACTAGAACATGTATTTATTACCTATAGCAAACATATGGTATTACTACTGGTTTCCTAGCACCTAATAAGTTAAAGCATTCAGCAAAGTTACCAAATGTGAATGTCTTGCTAGTTAATATGCTGGATAATGCAATGCATGCTTTTACACATTGGTTCAACAAAATGCTTTTAGCATAACCTAAGCACTAACCCTTTCCACTGCCAGAGACACTATTTGACCATAGTATGATCGGCTGCCAAAAAGTGCTTTGTAGGTTCTTCCTAAGGAATACAGTAGAATTGTTACAAAACAACATGTGCTACGATTTGCAAACAAAAAATCCCTTGAACTGTACAGCACATTAAACGACTGGTCCACGTAATGTTCAAGGTTTTCACAAAGACAGCATCAAATACATCACTGAGATAATGTTAAACACAGTGCTGGGTAGTTGTTCTAATTTGAACCTTCTAGAAACTTCCTTGCGCGAAGTTAACAACAAGCAGTAAATCTGCTGCTTGCATGTGACAGACTAAAACCAAGATCAACTCACACCTTTCAGAACATTGTTGTCATTAGATTAAATTGAAAACATTTCTGTGTTTAATCCACAGAAGTTGTGCATTGATTACATTTCAGCACAGTTTCCAGAAAAATCAGAATGCTGAATCCAAGTTTTTTTAACAATAGCTTTATATTCTCTATAATCTAACCCAAATCATTAAATGCTGCTCATTCTAACAATAATGGTGAAGGATGAGAGGACTAATGTTTCTCAAAGAATTTGTTAAATGAATGGTCTATCATGGTGGCCAAAACTGAAGTCTTTCATTCTATAGTTGCTTGATCAAAAACATTAAAATAACATTATTTTCAAGGTACAAACTGGAAATGGTTAGTCTTAATTGTCCAGTCTACAAGCATTAACAAAGACTGTAATATTATAGGTGACTACAAAGATATTATTTCAATCCACAGCCTAGAATTTGATGGCTGAAATGAAAGGTTAAGCATCATTAATGCCCTTTAAGATAAGAATATTGTAAAATTATTTTTTCAGATTGCAAACAAATAAAATTAACTTTAAATAGAGGGGTACATTTGGATTTCATCAATGTCTACATATGTCTAATGTCCCATGCAGTATCATGCACCTTTGAACTTTCACATACCATCAGTTTAAAGGAGAACATTACTATAAAGGGAGATACAGTCAATGTGAAATACTTACCCTCATACGTATACCACAGTTTTCATGTTTAATATGGTTTAAATTCCAGCTAGTGCCAAAAAGACTGACATTTCATCCAACTGGAGGTGAGATCAGTAGTATCTTTCTGTATTTTTAACACAACAGGAACTATAAAAAAGACAAAAATAGCACCTAATTGAACTGCAAAAGAATCGATTACACAATCACTAACGTGGAGGAACCCCTGCCTGATTTCTTCCAAGCATGTCTGCTTTTCTTCCATTTGGAGAGCCCTTCAAGTAGGGATTATTCTATAATAGAGGTAGAAATCTATTCAACTCAAACACTGTCACATGCAGAGCACTCTGCTCTCCTTCAACAATAAGCTGAAATGTAGTCGAAGGTGCAGTTAAAATACTCATAAAAGTAAATTCTTTTTGATTGAATAAATGTAAATCATACAGGGGATTGATTCATTGTGAAACATGTATGTATTTGTTATATTAAGTTTCTGTGTTTTTTCAGCAAGGTAATAGTTAATGGACTGAAGTTGGCAGACACAGGGTGGAAAAAGATTTGTACAATTTTGCACAGTCTGATTTCCTCACCTACTCAAAAATCATTTTACAAGGTTACAGTGGCATTTATTGATTTTCCATTCTCGGCTGGCCTAACACAGCTGAGGTTTGTTTCACAATTACCATATTAAGAAATCAAATGCTGAATCTAAATTGTAGACAACTTACAAGAAATGGCGAGATCTTTTGAGAATCTTAAAATCCAGTTTGCCTGCAGACATTTTGGTCTTCCTTCCCCAAATGGTTTCCTACAATATTGAGTTGGATGATGGTAATGAAATACAATTGAATACATCAGAAAAATTCTGCACCTATGACTTTATGCCCTTTGTTCCAGAGTTTTCACTCTTCACTGTACAAACATATATGGATCATTCTGTTTAAATAACTAAGTGCTTAAGGATTTGTCTAAGAGATTTGTGTTTGAATATATGTTTACGTTCATTGTCTGTAATTTAGAATTATGCAGATAAGTATGCATTTTTCGTTTTCAGTTAGATATATGGTAAAACTTACTTAGCTCAATTCCAACCTGCTACGGATAATACTAATTATAAGGAGTAAATTTTCATATTAAAATAAATACAGTACAAATGTTCACCAACAAGAACCTCAGTTACGTGCTCTATGGTCAGTGTAAATTTTAATTTGTACCAGTGTGGTATCTCTCCACATAGATAACAATATTTTTCTGTTTAAAGAGAAAGTGTATTCCACTGAATTATTACATAATCATACGTTATAATTGGAGGTAACTGGACAATTATTGGTGTTCCTCAGTTGCTCCTTGCTACCGTGCTTAATGCTTTAAAACTAAACTTCAAGAGTAACCTTCGAGGAGATATTTGTTGCTGAAATTCCTGGGTTGTTGAGGGCACTGCGGCAATATAAGTCAAATGGGAGACCCGGAATTTTAAGTGGGTGGCACCTGGTTCTCTGCGCCTTTTTGCAATGTCAATAAATTCCAACGGAGGTAGGAATTCTTGCACCTCCCCTATACTGATGTCTGAAGAGGAGACGGGACTAGAGGCGTGACATCACCCACCAGAAGTCCCTCTAGGTCCGCAAAGAAAGACCTGCTCTCAGTCTCAATTTGACAAGGAGAATCTCCACAGCCGTATTGGCCTGCTCCACTACTTATAAACATTTCTGCACTGGAAGCTTCCTGTTTCAGTAATTGTTTCAATCTTGATGCCAGTCCCTTTAAGTTGGAATTTCCCAACCCCCAATGGGAAAACTACCAATCAGAAATGTTCTCACACCTGGGCCGCGATTTTGCCAGCCGTGGCGAGTCCGGTGCGGCCGGAGCAGACAGCGGCCTCAAACTCACTCCCATCTTCATCCCGCCTCCTCCAAGTGATTTTGCCCTGATTGGGCTTGTTAAGCCCGCCCTGCGAGGTTCCCGGCCAATTAAAAGGAAGTGGGTCTGATGACTTCATTTGATGACGCGTCATCAGCCGGTTTGCTTAAAGGGGCCATGTCCACATTCATTTTGACACTTGTGCTGTCAGTGTCCTACAGCATTGAGGTGCTGCAAACACAGACTAACACTGCACAGAGGTGCACGGCTGCACCCAGGCTCTCCCATGACTCCCTCCATATGCTTATGGAGGGAGTCACAGCACGCAAGGAGGTTCTCTTCCCTTCCAATGGGCGGTAGAGACCTCCCCAGGACACTAACTTAGCCTGGTTACACATTGCACAGGAGGGCACAAGCAGGAATGTCGTCAGGCGGACCAGGCTGCAGTGGCGCAAACCTTTCAATTATCTCAGTAGATCACAAAACATTACTGCAAGGCCACAATCAACCTCATCCTGCTGTGCCACTCAACACATCCCGATCACTCTGCCTTCCCTACCCTACTCCTGCACATCCGTACTCACACCAACTTACCTTGCACCTCCACCCATCCCTCTCTATCTACATTATCACTTTCCCTCACACTCACCCTCATCCTAGTCCAATCATACCAACTAACAACACACAAGGGTAGGATTTTGGGTGTTTTAGCCAATGTTCGTGTAAACTTTCTGTTACTGTGTTATCAAGCATTGAAATCCTTATTGTCACGACTTTGCCTTCTTGGACATTTTTGTGTGCACCTTTGAAAGTGTCTCAGTGAGTTCCAGTGAATGGTGAGACATAACGATAACCAACCCCCGCCCCCCCCCACCCACCCTCCTGCGCAAGCGATGAGTGTGAAAGGAATGGCTTGGACATTGTAGGGATGCTTTATGGTGCTGGTGTGGGGTGGTGCCAACCTGGTGCATCATGTGACAGCCAGGGTGTACAGTGTTAAGTGAAGCAAATCTGGACATGGTGAGTCCATCGCTGGCATCCCGGGCAGCAATATACACGTGTGATGATGTCCTGTGTCCTGTGTAGCATCAGTTGATTGTGGAGAAGGTTGGTGTGGATGTTGGTGCTGCTGGTGTGTCTGGTGATGCTGGTGTTGGGGCTGATCGTGTTGGGATTCTGAGGACCAAGGTGAGATTTTTTCAAGAGCACCAATGCTCATGGAATAGATAGCAGGTGAGGTTGAGATGACAGAAGTAATCTGTCAATGTTGAGATAGGTTGTTCCAAGGAGGTGACAGTGGATAAAGGGATTACTCCAAACACTTCAAAAGTGCATAAAGCTCAAAAGTGGGTTCCAAATCATTAATGCTCCAGCTTCTAAGATTGGGAGGTGAACAGCTGTGAAATGATAGGTTTTATACCACTTTTGCAGCTTTCACCTATTCACAGCAATCCACAGTCATTGAGAATCCAACATACTTACCTGACATGATAGCCGCTCTCCGGGAACCTCATTGAAAACCTGGTAAAATGATAAGTACATGGGAAAATGGTTCTTAACAACCTTTTAATAAGCTTTTAACTATCTAAATTGGCTGACCCGCCGCTTGGTGTCGGGTCTGTTCAGGGATGACAGACCCGACACTTGGGAAACTGACAAGGAGGCGGGTTTACAGCGGGATACCGACCCGCTGTCAATCTTTGTGATTTTGACAGCAGACCCGCTTCCAAACCCACACTCTGAGCGCCGGCAGAATTCAGCCCCTGGAGTTATTCTGTCTCATTTAAGTTAGGTCGACACCAGAAATTCATGCAAGATCAGCGCTATGTAGGGCAGGTGGCAGCATGCACCACTTGACGTACTGTCAGACTTACACCATTTACAAAATCTATCCTAGTGATACACAAACAGATAGAAAAATATAGCACAGTGCCACTTTCTTTCAAGCCTTAATTAGAAATACGGATATCATACAACTCTGGAAATCATGTACAGTCTGCAAAATGCAGGAAACTCTTTCAACAAATAAATATCCATTTGTACGCGTTAATAAAATCAAGAATAATGCACATGCAAAAAGAATGACAAGGAAATACATTACAAAATTAAGATTTGATGTGAGATATTTAAATTAAATTAAAGAGAAGTCTTGTGGTAACCTTTTTATAACAGAGGTTCATATCACTTAATATTAAACTCGTCTACTGACTGTAATGAAGCTTCATCCAGGCCCAGGAAAGCATTTGTTATAATGAGAGGTTCAAAATAACTGTGTCTAAAATAATGAGCTTCCATTACATATAGAAGGAAATTAATGAATGAACCTTTTTCATAAGTAAAGCAAATAATATGAAAGGCTTGGCAATGTTAGTCTCAATCAAATCTCCCAAATAAAACAAGGGTCAATAGGCATATGCAAGGGAAACATAATTTTGCTGCCACCACAATGATCTTTAACCCCAAAACCTTATCCCAATGGATATGTAATGGAAGATTTTAGTCTCATATGCCAAAAGCAATAAATGTGATATCCCTTATTTGAATGGTTCTTGAATGTTTATTGGGAGCAATGTTTATATTCCTTCTACTGATTTTGCTGTCCTTTAAGGATCATAGGAATCATAGGAACATATGAACATGAGTAGGTCATTCAGCCGCTCGAGCCTGTTCTGCCATTCAATTCGATCATGACGGGTCTGTATCTTAACTCCATTGACCCGCCTTGGTTCCATAATCCTTAATACCCTTACCTAACAAAAATCTATCTATCTCAGTATTGACATTTTCAATTGACCTAGCCTCAACAGCTTTTCTGGGGAAAGAGCTCCAGATTTCCACGATGAAGAAGTGCTTCCTGACATCACCCCTGAACGGCCTAGCTCTAATTTTAAGGTTATGCCCCCTAGTACCAGACTTCCCCAATAAGGGCCTTTAATAATCATAGCAGGATCTATGCAGGTGTTTCTTACTGTTGAAATAAATACATTCTTTAGTTTCAGTTGCAACAAAATGAATAAATTCAGAAGCATGAGCTTGAAAGTGCCAAGAACAGAACCCCTGTTGCTCTTAAATGCATGCACAGCATTTTGCAAGCCATAAACATTTAATACAAGCAGATTCATCCCAGCCCAATTACTTCAAACTTGTTTTTATGTTCATTTGCTGCCACACATGTTTTCAGTAACAACAGCATCCTATTGTGGGCAGAGATTTTTTTTGTTGAAAGGGCAGATGCCTGGAAATATTAATTGTATACTTTTAATTGCTCTTCTTATAGGGAGATCGATTGTGGGCAACACGGTGGCATAGTGGTTAGCACTGTTACCTCACAGCGCCAGGGACCCGGGTTCGAATCCGGCCTCGGGTGACTGTCTGTGTGGAGTTTGCACATTCTCCCCGTGTCTGCGTGGGTTTCCTCCGGGTGCTCCGGTTTCCTCCCACAGTCCAAAGATGTGCGGGTTAGGTTGATTTGGCTATGATAAATTGACCCTTAGTGTTAGGGGGATTAAATACGTGGGGTTATGGGGGTAGGGTGGGATATGTGTCGGTGCAGGCTCGATGGGCCGAAATGGCCTCTATCTGTACTGTGGAGATTCTGTGATTCTGAGATTTTGTGATGACACTGTCAGTCTATCTAAATGGCAAACAGTCACTTCAAATCATTTAAAACAGAATGGATTTGCACCAAATAGTCCATCTTCACTGTGACCTAGGCTGTTTTCAGAAATGCATGAAAAATTAATTAGATAATCACTGGGCAAATCACTGAGAGTGAGGACCTGCACACGGGAGAGGGAGAGTGCAGTTCATTCACGGAAGTGAGAAAAACCTCAGCTGAGAAGCCTAGGATTTTTTTTTCAAAAATCACTTCCAATCGAACCAGGAGGAGCAGGAATAATCACCGACTCCACAGGAGATGTGATCGCACCACCTTCCCCCAACCCCTAGCAGCACTGTGGGAGTACCTTCACCACATGGACTGCAGCGGTTCAAGAAAGCGGCTCACCACCACCTTCTCCAGGGCAATTAGGGATGGGCAATAAATGCTGGCCTTGCTAGCGATGCCCACATCCCATAAAAAATGAATAAAAAAAAAACCCGGGAGTGCACTCCAACCCTCCTCCTGGGATTTAGCTGAGGGCAGCTGCTGCCGAGGCAGATGGCCCGAGTTGGTTTCTCCCATGGGGAGAGCTCCCTGTGGAGGTGCAACCACCATCTGCAGTTTGCCCCGAGTATGCAGATGAGGCTCGAGGAACCATTTCTATTGGTCCTCGGGTCTCTTGCTTCGTCCACACGCTGCCTCCGCATCGCCGGGCCTGGGTCTGGAACTGGGCCCAGACTCATTTCTACTTCCACATCTATGTGGGCCCTTTTTATTCTTATTGCACATGTTCCAAAGCTGAATAACTCCGAGTTCAGCATGAGATTTTCCTATTCTTTATGCAGTATTGATCCTTTATTTTTATAGTTTTTTTCTTGGAAGTGTTTTGTATAAATTTAATCGCTTCATTGACTGAGAAACACTTTGGTTGTGAAAGGTACTATATAAATGCCAGTACATTGTCGTTCTTTAATGGCAGCTTTGAACTTGACTGCATCCATCATTGGGATACTGCAGCTTTCAGCAATTAGACATTTTCAATAAAATGTAAAACAGCTATGTAGATTTTTGTATTTGAGTGGAGGACTAATTCAAAGAATGCTGAAATTCTAATTCAAATCCATTCTTGCCTTTTTAGCAATATGTTTTTATTGTGCTGGTACCAAGGGACCGCTGGCATTCACTGTTGTAGGTCAGTACTTAGGATCCGCGCAGTGGTCAGTGTTTAACTCTCAGCAGCTAGTGTACTCCACTGAAGCCTGCAATCATTAGTTTGGCGTCTTTCCAGACCATTTACTGGTTTAAACAGCAGTCCGATGGCTTTCTGGCAAGCTTTGGGATTCATGGCTGTTTACTAACAAAGCTCCTTCTTCAGCTTGTTATGCGAAGGGTCACCAAATGTGCTAAAACACAAAGATGCAATCCATAATGAGCAGTCAGATTTGACCAGAGGCTTATATTTCCCACAGTCAATCTTAACACCCAATTTGTCTTTTATGTGGAGCAGCCTTTCTCCTACTGACTCGTATCTCTACAACACCTCTTGCTTCTCAAGAGAACGACCCATAAAAGCTCAAATAAGCTTTGCATTTTATCTATAATCTTAGAAATACTAATGTGGCCCCTAAAATAAGAATAACTTTTGTGCGAACACTAGCTTCGAGGGTTTTCAGTTCCTGCATATCTCAAACATTGAGCTAATAGTCACCAAGAGTATTTCCATTTTTTGTTCACATTTTCATAATGATTTGTGAAAGTGCAGCCCATACTTTACCAATATTCCTACATAGTGCACATTGCCCATATTATTCACATATGGCTCAGAATTCCATTTTCTAAGCATATGCTGGTGCTGTTTTATTCATGCTATTGATGATGTGCCACCAAATATCTATATAAACATTTCATTTAATTATATTTCTGGCATGCTGGAATTGTGTTTGTTGGTTTAAGAAATCATTTCTAATATGAAGTATAAATGCTGCATTGAAGAAAGAAGCATTGTGTAATAGTGATGGTCATTTCAGGCACGCTGCCTTCCACTAAATAAAATTGCTTCATTGTCTTCTGGGCAGTGTACTAATTCAGCCTCTAGCTCCTTCTTTGTGAAGCACTGCAAAACAAATGTGAAGCAGATCAGGGGAAAGGAGATAAATATGGAATATTTTCCTCAAGTTGCAAAACAGGTTCAGAATATGAAATGCACCACAAATATGGTTTTGTGCTGATTAAAAAGTAATAAATAAAACCAGCAGCTGCATTTTAACTATTATTTGTAGTGAAATGTTATTGTTTAATGGCAAAGGAAGAAACAGAAGTTTTCTTTCCATATTTTGGCAGCCACTGTCAGTATCAAGTTCCCCCTGCTCTATCTCAACAAACATGCCGTAACGCTGTCCTCAGAAAACCAACCTCACTGCACCAGAGTGAGCTTTTTAAAATGTCCCTGGACAATTATGTTTGTGGAATCTCTGAGATTGCCCCATTTGTCACTAGATTATGAATACTTTGTACTGTGGACACATGGGGGGTGGATTTCTGTGGGACTTCACCCAGTTGCCCGCCATAACTTTGGCAGAAGACCCGCGGAAACACTGGGAAAATGGCATTCGCTTCGCGAAAATGGCATCTTGCTGTCTGCCTCACCATTGAAATGCATTGAATGCCGTGAAGTTGCTGTATTTGCACGGTGGATACGAACTAAACTCACCACAGAAAGTTAAGACTCGTCCATTCCAATCTAAGTACCCTTTAAACAATGTGATAAGTGTTAATTACTGCCAAACAACCTCTCTGGCACTCGAAAGCTTGTGATTTCAAATAAAACTGTTGGACTATAACCTGGTGTTGTGCGACCTCTCAATTCTGAAAATTACAAGCATGGAGTCTCATTCCTTCAGGTTTTAATTGTTGTTGGACATTTATAAAAATGTAACATTTTAAATGTTAAATTTTTTTTTTACTTTTCTTTCTCTTTTTCTCTCTCTCTTAATCCAATCGCTTTTTACCTCTCTTTATTTCTCCTTCTGTGTCTGATTTTACATTAAATTCACCCACTCGAATTTATACTTCCTTCTCAGTCCTTGCACTGTTCATTTCACAATCCTTCAATCTGATTGGTTAAGGAGATGCACAGATCCCTCAGGTCTCAGGTGCCCAGTTTCCCTCGCTGTGATTTATCAGCTCGCACTTTCAGCAACTTGCCACGTAATCCACATTACCATCTCGGAGTCCCCTAAGGACAAGTCTAACTAACGGCAGATGCCATTAGACGCCCCATTACAGCACTACTTGGCACAATACTTTTTATGTGCTTGAAATTTCCCAACATTTCTCAAACTCTTCCGGATAACTTAGTTACTAAAATATTTTGGAAGCGTATTCTTAAAAATCTGGATAAAGCTTCAAATCTGACTGCTGGGCATGAGACTCTAAATCTCGCCTATTTCGATTAGATATGGATGGTGGCCTGTATATTTGGAGATTCAAAAATAAGTTTTTAAAATGGATAGTGAAAGTCATATGCTATGTCATCCTAAATGTTCCAAATAGGTAAACACTAGAGAGAATCAGGCTGCACATAAAATAAGATGCTGTCTTAAAACTCCAAATTGAGAATGCATTGAAGAGGAAGCCCTATTTTAGCTTACTATCATTTTTATCAATGTATAGAAATATATGGAACATAGGAATAACAATAGCCCATTTAGCCCCTCAAGCCTGATCCACCAGATCATGGCTGATCTGTGACCTAACTCCATATACCTGCCTTTGGCCCATATCCCAAATACCTTTGGTTAACAAAAATCTATCAATCTCAGATTTAAAATTAACAATTGATCTAGCATCAATTGCCGTTTGCGGAAGAGAGTTCCAAAATTCTACCACCCTTTGTGTGTAGAAGTGTTTCCTAACTTCACTGCTGAAAGGTCTGGCTCTAATTTTTAGACTATGTCCCCTAGTCCTAGACTCCCCAACCAACGGAAATAGTTTCTCTCTATCTACCCTATCTGTTCCCCTTAATATCTTGAAAACATCGATCAGATCACCCCTTAAACTTTTAAATTCCAGGAAATACAACCCTAGTTTGTGTAATCTCTCCTTGTAATTTAACCCTTGTAGTCCAGGTATCATTCTGGTAAATCTACGCTGCACTCTCTCCAAGGCCAATATATCCTTCCTGAGGTGTGGTTCCCAGAACTGCTCACAGTGCTCCAGGTGTGGTCTAACGAGGGCTTTGTATAACTTTAGCATTACTTTTACCCCCTTGTATTCTAGTCCTCTAGATATAAAGGCCAGCATTCCATTTGCCTTTTTGATTATTTTCTGTACCTGTTCATGACATTTTAGTGATCTATGTACCTAGACCCCCAAGTCTCTTTGGACCTCCACTGTTTTTAGCTTTTCACTATTCAGAAAGTACCCTGCTCTATCCTTTTTAGGTCCAAAGTGGATGACCTCACCTTTGGCTACATTGAAATCCATTTGCCACAGTTTTTCCCATTTGCTTAATCTATTATTATCTCTTTGTAATTTTGTGCTTCCATCTACACTGCCTACAATGCCACCTATCTTTGTGTAATCGGCAAACTTGGATATGTGGCTTTCTATTCCATAATCTAAGTCGTTAATAAATACAGTGAATAGTTGAGGCCACAACACAGATCCTTGCGGGACACCACTAGCCACATCCTGCCAATTAGAGTACCTGCCCATTGTCCCTACTCTCTGTCTCCTGCCTGCTCAGCCAATTTTCTAACCAGGTCAATAATTTGCCTTCTATTCCACGAGCTTCAACTTTAGCTAACAGTTTCTTGTAAGGGACTTTATCAAATGCCTTCTGGAAGTCCATATAAATAACATCCATAGACATTCCCCTGTCCACTACTTTAGTCACCTCTTCAAAAAATTCAATCAGGTTCGTCAGGCACGACCTCCCTTTCACAAATCCATGCTGGCTCTCTCAGATCAACTGTATATATATCCAGTGAAAATCATAGCATCTGTAGCAGTTTACCTTCCCCTTACAAACATTGTGGGAAGATTAATCTATCAACATTTGGAAATCAAAGGCTCCATTTGGCTAAACTTTTACAATTAATACTGATTGGAACATTGGCCTGTAAATACTGTAGCAATATTTTTAGACAGCGGTTATATAGGTGCTAATCTTGTTAATTAAACTAATTTTCCAAAGGATGATTAATTATATTTGGCAAGAGAAGTAATTCTTTTTAATGTCACTTCTTAAAATTGTTACTAATTTCCTAATGAGACTTGTTAGCCTTTTACATTTTTTCCCTGTTCTTGTATAATTGAGAAGCATTATTCTAGAGAAAGAGACATGGAGGCTTACCTTTCTAAAGATCTCTGGCAGTTTTAAATCTGGACCCTTCTGTCAGATGTAAATAATTTTTCTTTAATACAAAACAGGAAAAATACTTCTCAATACAGCATTGAAGACGATGAAACTGTCAATTACTTTGATGGCAGGTATTCTTGATACTGACTCCACTTTAGGCACCATGATAACTAGAACTCTCCTGTCCTTTCCATTGTGCTCAAAACAATTTCCAAGTCCTGAGAATAACAAACGGTCTTTTTGGGACATGATTAATTTATACCATAAACTCTCAGCAGCTTTGTGTATAAAGGGAGCTGTGGACGTCTCTATCTAAATGGCTTAGTTTATTTTTAAATCTTGCTTTCTTTATTGTGCCATTTTCCTCTTATTTGATGAACCTTAAATCATGTAGGTTCTAATGTACGCCTGTACCCATCATCAGTCAGGAGAGGCATCAGGAGCAAAGGTCAACTCCCATAAAGCTGTTGTTTTGCTTAAAAGAAATTCCTAAACGGTCAAAACCTTTAGAAAATATTATATAAATACCATTGCCCACTTTGCAAATGTTAAAGCTGGGAAACAGAGAACAGGACTAGCCAAAATTGCATTCATGACTCTATTAACAAGAAATTTCAAAGTTAACAACATATCAGTTATATATTTTATAAATGCTTGAGTAAATTCATAGTTATAATCTGCTGAATTATACAAATATCTCACAAGGTATATAATATCCAGTTCTATAGACAGACAACCAAGATTTTTGCTTCTTTTAGCTGGGTTTTAACTGTCACAGTCCCACAGATGTAACCTGTTGATGATCAATTCACTGAAATTATGATTAAAATACAACCTACACTTTTTATAATTTCTTAATGTAATAGAGAATATTCAGTCTCATTCCACATTAATTAGGAGAAAGACTACTCCATTGCCTCTTATAACAAAAGTGAAATTTAAAAACCGTTGAAAGTTTTCTTTTTTTTTAATTCGTTTATGGGATCAGATGTTGCTGGCAATGCCAGCATTTATTGCCCATCCCTAGTTGCCCTTAAGAAGGTGGTGGTGAGCCGCCTTCTTGAACCACTGCAGTCCATGAGGTGATGGTACTCCCCCAGTGCTGTTAGGGAGGGAGTTCCAGGATTTTAACCCAGCGACGATGAAGGATCGATGATATACTTCTAAGTCAGGATGATGTGTGACTTGGAGGGGAACTTGGAGGTGGTGGTGTTCCCATGTTCCTGCTGCCCTTGTCTTTCTAGGTGGAAGAGGTCGCAGGTTTGGGAAGTGCTGCCGAAGAAACCTTGGCGAGTTGCTGCAGTACATCTTGTAGATGGTACACACTGCAGCCACAGTACGCCGGTGGTGGAGGGAGTGAATGTTTAAGGTGGTGGATGGGGTGCCAATCAAGCGGGCTGCTTTATCCTGGATGGTGTCGAGCTTCTTGAGTGTTGTTGGAGCTGCACTCATCCAGGCAAGTGGAGAGTATTTCATCACACTCCTTACTTGTGCCTTGTAGATGGTGGAAAGGCTTTGGGGAGTCAGGAGGTGAGACACTCACCGCAGAATACCTAGCCTCTGACCTGCTCTTGTTGCCACAGTATTTATGTGGCTGGTCCAGTTAAGTTTCTGGTTAATGGTGACCCCCAGGATGTTGATGGTGGGGGATTCAGCAATGGTAATGCCATTGAATGTCAAGGGGAGGTGGTTAGACTCTCGCTTGTTGGAGATAGTCATTGCCTGGCACTTCTGTGGTGCGAATGTTACCTGCCACTTATCAGCCCAAGCCTGAACGTAATCCAGGGCTTGTTGCATGCGGGCATGGACTGCTTCATTATCTGTGGAATTGCGAATGGCGCTGAACACCGTGCAGTCATCAGCGAACATCCCCATTTCTGACCTTATGTTGGAGGGAAGGTCATTGATGAAGCAGCTGAAGATGGTTGGGCCCAGGACACTGCCCTGAGAAACTCTGCAGCGATGTCCTGGGGCTGTGATGATTGACCTTCAACCACCATAACCATCTTCCTTTGTGCTAGGTATGACTCCAGCCAGTGGAGAGTTTTCCCCCTGATTCCCATTGACTTCAGTTTTACTAGGGCTCCTTGATGCCAGACTCGGTCAAATGCTACCTTGATGTCAAGGGCAGTCACTCTCACCTCACCTCTGGAATTCAGCTCCTTTGTCCATGTTTGGACCAAGGCTGTAATGAGGTCGGGAGCTGAGTGGTCTTGGCGAATCCAAACTGGGCATCAGTGAGCAGGTTATTGATGAGTAAGTGCCGCTTGATAGTACTGTCGATGACACCTTCCATCACTTTGCTGATGATTGAGAGTAGACTGATGGGGCGGTAATTGGCCGGGTTGGATTTGTCCTGCTTTTTGTGGACAGGACATACCTAGGCAGTTTTCCACATTGTCGGATAGATGTCAGTGTTGTAGCTGTACTGGAACAGCTTGGCTAGAGGCGCGGCTAGCTCTGGAGCACACATCTTCAGCACGATAGCTGGGGTGTTGTCGGGGCCCATCGCCTTTGCTGTATCCAGTGCGCTCAGCCGTTTCTTGATATCATGTGGAGTGAATCGAATTGGCTGAAGAATGGCTTCTGTGATGGTGGGGACCTCGGGAGTAGGCCGATATGGATCATCCACTCAGCACTTCTAAAGTATAAATATTATTAGGATTGCTGTTCTAAATTGTCCATAAAAATGCTGCTACCGTCCTGTACTATTTATTACTCAACAAACTGAGTTATGTAATGGTGACAATGTTCACACTCCTTGGGCACTGTTCCCTTCCTTTTCAAAACATGCTGTCACCTCTCCCTCCCCAAAAATCTTCTCTGGACCCCTCTGTCCTTGCAAACTACTGCCCCATTGCAAACCACTCTTTCTTCTCCAAAGTCCTTGAATGTGTTACTGCCTCCCAGATCTGTGCTGCTTCTTCTGCAACTCCCTGTTTGAATCCCTCCAATTAGATTTATATCCTCCCACAGCACTAAATCAGTCCTAATCCAGATCACAAATGACATTCTCTGTAACTGGCACAAAAGTGCAATATTCTTCCTCATTCTCCTTGACCTCTCTACAGTCTTTGAAATTGTTGATCACACCATCTCCCTTCAATGCATCTCCTCCATCGCCCAGCTCAGTGTGACTGCCCTTGCATGCTTTCACCCTTACCTATCAGATCATAGCCAGAGCATCTCTATTAATAATTTCTCCCCAACCCACATCATCATCTCAGGAGTCCCCTAAGGATCCATCTTTAGCTTGCTCTTCTTCTTCATCTAAGTGCTGCCCCTTGGTGTCATCACCAGTAGACGTGGGGTCAGCTTTCACATGTATGCTGACAACACTCAGCTCTACTTCTCCACTTCTCTCTCAACTCCCTTGCTGCCTCTGTGCTGTCAGACTGCTTGTCTGACATCCAGTCTTGGATGAGTTACAACATCCTCCAGCTAAACAGTGGGAAGACCAAAACCATTGTCTTTGATTCCCCACCACAAGCTCCATTCCCTCCCCTGACACCATCTCAGGCAAGCTCAGCATCCTATTCAATCCCAAACTGGGTTTCGCACCCTATATTCATCAAAGTCACAAATGACATCGTTTGTGACTGTGACAAAGGTAAACTATCCCTCCTCGTCCTTCTTGACTTGTCTGCAGCCTTTGACACGGTTGACCACTCCATCCTTCTCTAGCGCCTCTCCACCGTCGTCCAGCTGGGTGGGACTGCACTCACCTGGTTCCATTCTTATCTATCTAATCGTAGCCAGAGAATCACCTGCGACTGCTTCTCTTCCCACTTCCGCATCGTTATCTCTGGTGTCCCCCAAGGATCTATCCTTGGCTCCCTCCTATTTCTCATCTACATGTTGCCCCTTGGTGACATCATCCGAAAACACAGCCCCAGTTTCCACATGTACGCTGACGACACCCAGCTCTACCTCACCACCACTTCTCTCGACCCCTCCACCGTCTTTAAATTGTCAGACTGCTTGTCCGACATACAGTTCTGGATGACCAAAAATTTTCTCCAATTAAATATTGGGAAAATCGAAGCCATTGTTTTCGGTCCCTGCCACAAACTCCGTTCCCTAGCCACTGACTCCATCCGTCTCCCTAACATCTGTCTGAGGCTGAACCACACTGTTCGCAACCTTGGTGTCATACTTGACCCTGAAATGAGCTTCCGACCACATATCCGCAGCATAACTAAGACCGCCTACTTCCACCTCCGTAACATCGCCCGTCTCTGCCCTTGCCTCAGCTCATCCGCTGCTGAAACCCTCATCCATGCCTTTGTTACCTCTAGACTTGACTATTCCAATGCACTCCTGGCTGGCTTCCCACATTCCACCCTACGTAAACTTGAGGTCATCCAAAACTCGGCTGCCCATGTCCTAACTCGCACCAAGTCCCGTTCACCCATCACCCCTGTGCTCGCTGACCTACATTGGCTCCCAGTTAAACAGCGCCTCAATTTCAAAATTTTCATCCTTGTTTTCAAATCCCTCCATGGCCTCGCCCCTCCTATCTCTGTAATCTCCTTCAGTCCCACAACCCCCCCGAGATATCTGTGCTCCTCTAATTCTGCCCTCTTGAGGATCCCTGATTATAATCGCTCAACCTTTGGTGGCCATGCCTTCTGTTGCCTAGGCCCTAACCTCTGGAATTCCATGCCTATACCTGTCCGCCTCGCTACCTCTCTTTCCTCCTTTAAGACGCTACTTAAAACCTACGGGGGAAAAATTCAGTGTCGCCCCGTTTGGGGCGCAATTATCGGCCGGCGCAAAGATTAGCGCATGGCGCTAATTATCGCCTCCGACTGCAAACTTGACTTTTATCGCCCCTGGAGCTGATTGGAGCGCTAAATCAGGCGCTACACATCTGTCTTAAGGCGCAAAGGCTGAGGAGCGAGGCGCTAACTCAGAGCGCTGGCGAAGCTCATGTGATGTCAGTCAGCAATGGAACACAGACACAATGGGCCCGGCCAGTTCTTAAAGGGGAGGGTTGATCTTGCTTTCCATCCACATCCTGCTCATTGCAGGCTTGAATCTCGGCCTGGAGAGACCTGTACATCAAATCTGCTGGAAAGAACAATGGAGAGGCCCAGGGAAAGAGCTCAGAGTGCAGCCCCCACAGTCTCTTTTAAATCGATACAAGGAAGGACAAATCAAAATGAACCTGCAAAGTGCTGCTCAGTACCCAAAACTCCTTCACACAGCATTGAATCTCTCCAGAAGTCTCTCTCTCTCTCTCTCTCTCAGAATGCGTGGTTCAAAAATGTCGGCAACAAATAAAGGCAGGAAGCGGTTGCCTTTAAATAGCGCTCCCCCAGTCCCTTCCTGACTGTAAAACGCTCCCCTCAACCTGTCGTTGCTAGCGGCAGGCAGTAAGGCAGGGGGCGCCACTCAATATCCACCCCGGGGCGCTACCAGGGCATTGCGCACTCGACTGACGTCACGATCTGCTGGCGCAAGAGATCGTGGCGGTACTGTTTAGCGCTGCCGCAAAATGTCTAGTTAATTTCGCGAGCAGCGCAAACATCGCTACACCCGGGAGCTAGTTGCTTTGCGCCCCATTAGCGCCCTCTTAAGGCGCTAATGGGAGGCACAACCAACTGAATTTTTCCCCCTACCTCTTTGACCAAGCTTTTGGTCACCTGCCCTAATTTATCCTTATGTGGATCGGTGTCAAATTTTTTGTCTCATAACACTCCTGTGCATCACCTTGAGACGTTTTACTACGTTAAAGGCACTATATAAATACACGTTGTTGTTGTTGTATATTCTCTCCATGACACAGAGTGCCTCCCTTCAGCTTCCTAACATCACTCATTTCCACCCTTCAGCTCATCTGATACTGAAGCCCTCATGCATAACTTTGTCACCTCCAGACTCAATTACTCCCACACTCTCTTGGCCAGTCTCACATCCTGCACCCTCCGTAAACTTCAGCTCATCCAAATCTCTGCTGCTTGTGTACTATCCTGCACCAAGTTCACACTTGCCCATCTCCCCTGTCCTCGGTGACCTCTTTGGTTTCTGGTCCCACAATGCCTCAACATTTAAAATTCTCATCTTTGTGTTTACATCCCTTCATGACCTCATGCTTACCTATCTCTGTGACCTCCTCCAGTGCTACTGTCCCCGCCTGAAATCAATGTACTCCCAGTTCAGGTACAACAACGCTTCCAATACTAAGCTCCAACAATGTGCTGGACTCAAAGTGAGATGACAGAGGTATTCTAGTCCCCAGCATCACTCACTCTTCATTCCTCATACCAATTGTCAGCAATAACTTGCATTTATATATCAACCTTTCAGGTATATCAGTGTTTTATAGAAGAGAAGTAGTGCACCAGTAGAGTTAGGAAAGATAAATGAAAGCTAGGTGAAAAGGATGAAGCTTCTAAAATGCGGAGAGAAGTAGAAAGGTGGAGGGTTTTAGGGAGAGAGTTCCAGAAAGTAGGGCTCATATGGCTGAAGGTTCTGCCAGAACTGCTGGAGTGGAGGGAAGGGGTGGACAAGAGGCCAGAATCATTCCTGTTTACTGATTTTTTAACATAAATCTGACATCCATTGATAAGAACTACTTATTACAACAAATGAAAATGTTCAGTCTCCTTTATTTGTGAAAATGAACTGAAGTTTCCATATTTGCAGCAGAAACCACTGCGTAAGGTGGCTGACTTATTTTATGGTGACATTACTGTAGAATGGATCATGAACATCTTGAATGATTCTCTAAAGAAAATAACACCACATTAGGTTGAAACATTGCGTTTATCCCTTTATTTGGCTGTCAATCTATTAATTTATTTTGATGGACTGAATGATAATTTCACTGTCCAGTAATGGGACAATTAACGCCAGTGGAAAACAAAAACGCAGTATTAACAACCGTGATTTTGGGATACCAGTTGGCTTGTTTTCAACAACATGAACACATGATTGATTGCAGTATAAAGCTTACTGAGTGCCATGATGATTGCCTATTCAACTGTAGAACAGGAAACAAGTTGAAAACAAATCTATTCACACGCTATAGTCATAATGCTATATGGCCTTCATTTAAAAAAATGCTATGATCATATTCAGAGCTATTATTTAAGCTCAGGAACAATAACTTGGCAACACTACAAATCACCGATGGTAACCATTATTCCCAGGTGCTGACTTTAAAAGTTTGGGATAAACATAGTGAAGTAAATAGAATATGCAGAATAGGGAGCAGTGGGAAACCGAATATGGATGAGTGTTAAACCAGATTTATAACTTCACCTGAACTGGATTAGTTAGTTCAGATCCATTTAGCTAAACCCGAATATTTTTCCAAATTGGACTATTTTGGAATTAGGTTTTGTTTGGATTGTGAAGATTTTGCAGAGTGCATATGCTGAGGCATATTAGTCATTTGTATGCATGGCTTGGAGTTGTTTTGTTGTTGGATCTCAGTAATCTGCATGGTTGAGTTATGATGTTTTTTGAACAGTGATGGTAGAAACAACACCAAAGATTCTTAATTGTCAGTCTGCAGCAGCTCAGAAACAGACCAAGAGGAGAAGGAAATTCATCCACGCTGCATGAAGTATGAAGGCAGAGTAGGCTGGAAATCCAACAAAGTGAGCACATAATGGTGAACTCACTGATCCTGCACTCCCAGTGGGGAGAGGTGCTTGAAGGGAATGTGTATAAATGTTGCAGCGACAACACTAGAGTGCTGGGAGCATGAAATCAGTAACGTTACCCTGTAAGATCTGTAGATTAAACCCGAAAAGGGAGGAGAAATCTTCACTCCAAGATTGTAGACTTTGGGGGAGAAAGTGGCATTTGATGCACCATTTTCCGGGCAGAAAATGGGACCAATTTTGGGGCACAACATCACGCACCCGATCTGTGCCTATGGGCGACATCATATTGATAAAGGCGGCTTTCCTGGTGACCCGGCGGCTGCCTAAAACAAGTGAGAGGACTCTTGAATATGTTAATGAGGGGCCTATCACCTGTTTAAGGACCCCTCTAGCAAATTGGATTGCGCTGAGTGGTGCAGGTTCCAGGCCTGCTCAGGTCTTCAGCTCTACATGCAGCCTAACCAGCGGTCCTTTAAAGGTCTCCACCAAAAAGTTTATGGGCTGCATTTTGTCTTGGGGTCGGGTTGGGGTCATGTCATCTGCATTTCGTGGTTCCCCCCTGACTCCAGATTAATGTGGATGAATGATGCAATTTTCACTTAATTGGGCAATTGAGTTCCAGCATGTGGGAACCCATGAACTAATTAGTGTTTTCAGTCTGAAAGTCGCCTCTGATGATGTCATCATTGCTGACTGCCTAGTCTCAGAGACTGTTGGTGAGAGAGGACCTGCGTGGCTTGCTTTTGATGTGAGTGGACCTGGATTCAAAAATGGGGTGGGGTGGGGGGGGAGAAGAGAGAGAGAGAGAGAGAGAGAATTTTTTTTGCATCCAAGTCCTCTCACAACAAAGGCCAGGCAGTCTCTGAACACATTCAATGCAGCAGCGGCGACTTTCAGACCTAATACTACTACTACCTTCATCACATCTCCGTTGTAATAGTGGACCTGCAGCTAATAGTCAGCTGTCCACTTGTGCTCCCGCCAGGTTTCACTGGAGTGTTTCACACCAGGCGTACTTCACATCAGAAAAGGGTTAAACTAGCTAAAACGTTTCAAAATGGCATTCCAGAGCCAATTTAGAGCTTGTTAAGGGCTTTAATGGCCTCTCCCGCCTCTTGGAGGCGGGACGGAGTCGGGAACCCCGCGACTGATTTTGTCAAAATTGCGTGGAGGCGGGATGGAGTCGGGATGGGGTCGGAAACCCCGACCCCGCAAATTTAACCCCCCACACGCCTCCAAACCCGACTCCATGGGTCATTCAAAATCCAGCCCTATATCTTTTTAACTTACCTTACTGCGGCCACTGCCGGCCCACACTAGTCCCCTCCTGTTCTCCTCCCTCCCGCCTCCCAGGAATTATCAGAGGGCCGCTGCCGGTGAGGCTGCTGGCCCAAACTTGTCCCGTGGTGAATATTGAGCTGCCACTGGAGGTAAAGCAGGCGCCGACAGCTCACCGCAAATATTAAACTGAATCCCGATGCCCAGTTTCAGGTGAGCTTCAGGCCTCCAGTTTCTGGCGTGCGCTCTGTACGCACCAACCATTCTTCATTGAGTTAACATGGCCTGGTCACAGGCCATCTTTCTGATAGGACCTTGCACCAGAAAACGGGGCAGAAACAGGAATGCGGGAGCCAGAGAGTCTCCAAGCACCAAAGTCTGCCATCCTCTTCAGTAAGAGGTTGGGCATTTACTTGCTCGATCCTTTTCACACTGCTACTGGGCCCCCTCAGGCCCTCTGATGTAAGGGGAGCCTTCAGGGCAATTCCCACTGCCAGTTTCTTGGGCTGCTAGACTAAATGGGCACCCCTGGATGCAGGGAGAGAGAATTGAGGCAGGATGTCTGGGAACATCCCCTCCCACCTCATTAACAAAGTTACACTGGACCAAAACGTACTACAGGTGCAACCCTACTCTTCCCGGTTAGAAAAGACCTGGTAGTCCATGGGCAACATACAAAGGGGGTGAGAAACCAAGTGTAATGCATCTTCACTCCTTTTTTCTTCACCCTTTCATCCAGGAAATAGACGTTCCTGAGAGAAAATGCTGCCCCAGATTAGCACAGCTAAGATTGGCAACTCTACATACATGTCTAGGGTGCCACTGTTGGCTCCTCTGTCACTGTCCTTCAGTTTTTTTTCCACATTTTAATAACATGGAGGATTGGAACAGCATATTAGATGCATAATCCCTTCAAAAGGGAAATTCAATAAAAAGATTCCCTTTCTCCATCAAACTTTAAAGTCTGTGGGAGGTAGACCAGCTGCACTAACTTCACGGGGGTCATTTTTACCGGTGCTGCTGGGTGGAAAATATTGGGGAAAAGCTTACCTCCCTGTTCCTGCTGCTGGTGCGGCTGATGCCATCTTCAGAAGGGCCTACCGCTAAGCAGCCTGAGCACCCATCTAATTCAGACATTACATTCCCCCTCTACTATGCAAATAGGGGTCCTATGATGTATAAAAGATCCCGATTGTCATTTTGAGACACAATTGGGCGGAGTGTGCACCGTTCGCACGCCACCCAGTTTCATCTGAGGGTCCAGCTAATGGGGAGCAAAGGAGGTTAAGTTTTTATTTTTGTGTGGCTAAGAGGAACAGGGGTGCTTCTCTGGCCTCTCCAAAAATAGCATAGGCTGCTGCTGCAGCGGGATCCCCCCCCCTTCTGCAAACGCACCCGCTCGCCCCCCCCCCCACCAAGACCTACCGTGATGCCGGGCGGGTCTTCCTCTGGGCTGTCCGATGTTGTGCCGGGCTGAAGCCAATGACCTGCAGCGCGGTACCCATCTGCCGGTCGTAGCCTGCCAGCCATGTGGTAATGAAACCCGGCACCCAAAATGGACCATGACCATCTGTAGACACCAACTGGCAGACGGCCTGCATGCACTACCAGTCAGCTGCCCGATAGTTAGAATTCACCCCTATATCTTACAAATTCCCCAGATTCATGAATCTTGCTATTGAAGGCAAATCTCCCAACTGCATTATCCGGCCATTGCCTCAATATCCGCAGTCGGGTGCCAGCACAGGAGATCCGGGAGCCTCCAGATGGATCACGAGGCTTGGTAACTACAATATACACAGATCCCATCTCAGTACCAATCTCTGATTCTTTGGCTTCCTTAGAACAATATGTGTGGGTTGGAACTTTTTTCTGCAACACCTTCATCTCTCTAAGACATATCAGCTTTCCTGCTGGCATCTGCTTTATTCAGTTAGTGACTACTGCATTATATTCAATGAATTCCATTACTCTCATAGGGCCTTGAAGAACAGGACATTGTTGTTTTTAGTTTTTCAGGAAGAGAAAGCTGGACTTGATTCCAATTGTTTATAACCGTTTCTTAGCAACGTTTGGAAAGCATCTCTACCACCTCTATTTAGCAGTCAGAAAACATACAAATACTATTCATTTCGTAGAGAAAACCTAATTTCCCTTTTCTTCATGTTTCTTAGAGAAATGCCTTGCTTTTATGGGAACCACAGGACTGCAGCTATCAGGGCTCATGAGCTTTGGTTCTGTGTTTTCTCTTTTAAAAGGGGCACACAGTGCAAGGAGAGGACGAGTTAATGGGGGTGATTTTTGTACACGGTGTTAATTGGGTGGGCAGGGCATGCGTTTCGCCCGCCCGTAGGAATCCCGAAGGGGCCTGTCCCGTTTTTCTGCCTGGGCCTAATTTAAATTAAATCGGCGAGCTGCTAATCACGCTCCCTTTGGGAAGCTCACTGATTGGGAGGGCAGGAAATGTGGTGGGGCTGCACTTTACTTAAAGGCAGCCTGCAGCACCTTAAAGAGGAGGTGCTTTTCTCGGTGGTTTATAGCAGATAATGATATTGTGGAGCAAAAACAGCATGACTTCAACCAGTGCCCCTAGATTTTCAGTGCAGAGATGGAGGTGCTCATTGACTATGTGAGCAGCAGGGAGGAGCTCATCTTCCCCTCCGATGGGCGATGGGTGCTGAGACCAATTAGTCAGCAGGCATAGGGAGAGGTGGTGGAGCACGTAAATATCACAAGCATTGTCCCCAGCATCTGGCTACATTGCAGGAAATATTTAATAACCTGACCAGGCTGACATTCCCCTTCACATCTCTCTTACTCTCTCCACAGACCCTACTTCAGCCCCAGCACTATTAATCCTTCCCTCCCCACTTCACATACCGCTCCTTAAGTCAGTACACAACACTTCATTGCACCTCCTTTCTGCTTGCATTTATACCCTCAAACCTTGCTACTGCACTCACAACTACTTCTTTCCTGTAGCCACACTTGCTGGTTCTTCTTGACATCAAGCATAAGCTGCCTCATGCATTTTGAAAACCCTTCAACAAGGCACATACTTACCTATTAGGACTCCTTGCAGGAGGGAGAGTACGAGATGATGAGGAAGTCCTGCCAGTATATAGACACTCTCACCAATGGAAGAGGTCACCATCAACATTATTGGCAGAGAGAGGGCTGCAGCACTAGAGATGACCAGAAGGCAGGCCAGGCACCGCAGGGTGTTTGGCCAGTTTCATGCTGTAGCTCTTGTTTCTCCTTCCTTCTGCTGCTCCTCGTCCTCCTCTTCCACTTGCCAGAGTGGAATTGCCACAAAGACCCCGATGAAGAAAGAAGTGCATTGCCAGAAGTCCCTTAAAGGTTCAGAATGTTCTACAACAACTACAAGCACTGTGAAATTATACAAGTAGCAGGAAAGCACTGTGAAATTATACAAACAACAACAACAACAACTTGTATTTATATAGCATCTTTAACGTAGTAAAACGTCCCAAGGCACTTCACAGGAGTATTATAAGATAAAAAATTTGACACCGAGCCACATAAGGAGAAATTAGGGCAGGTGACCAAAAGCTTGGTCAAAGAGGTAGGTTTTAAGGAGTGTCTTAAAGGAGGAAAGAGAGGTAGCGAGACGGAGAGGTTTAGGCAGGGAATTCCAGAGTTTAGGGCCTAGGCAACAGGAGGCATGCCCACCAATGGTTGAGCGATTATAATCAGGGATGCTCAAGAGGGCAGAATTAGAGGAGCGCAGATATCTCGGTGGGTTGTGGGGCTGAAGGAGATTACAGAGATAGGGAGGGGCGAGGCCATGGAGGGATTTGAAACCAAGCATGAGAATTTTGAAATTGTGTCCCACTACTGCTTCATTTTTAGGCACAATATGGGAAGTAAGGACATGAAAATCATTCCCAAGAGGTTTTATCTCGTATGATTGCTCAAAATTGAAACAAAGAAGTTTTACACAACAAATCCCCATACTGAGAAATCTGTATGCAATTTGTTCCTAAATTCCTTCTGGAAAATCAATTACATGCATACTTTTCAGCCCACATATGTTCTCCAAATTGTGTACATGAGACTGCAGTCTTTCAATTATCTTGGAGGAAGTGATGAATTGGGTCTCAGACTTTACTCTTTGGTACAGGCATTGCGCAAAGGGTTTCTAGCAAATCACTGTAGCTATTAAAGGCTATTTGGTTGTGGAATTAATTTCCTGAAACTTCTGATGCAAATTAAAATCATAATCATTTTAATTTTACTAATCTCTGAAAGTAAATTACAGAGGTAAGGATTCCTAAACAATTATAACTTAGTTAAAACAAAACCAGAAAAGAATGGAAATTCATAGCAGGCAATCAGTATATAAAAGAGAAACAAGGTTAATGTTTTGTGAAATAACAACAGAAAACGCTGGAAAAACTCAGCAGGCCAGACAACATCCGTGGAGAGAGAAAGAGAGTTAACGTTTCAGGTCGATGACCTTTCGACCTGAAATGTTAACTCTGTTTCTCTCTCCACGGATGTTGTCTGGCCTGCTGAGTTTTTCCAGTGTTTTCTGTTGTTATTTCGGATTTCCAGCATCCGCAGTATTTTGCTATCGTATTAATGTTTTGAGTGAGTCTTCAAGGATTTTTGCTATTTACTTTTTCTCTTTTCATTTGTATCTGTGTTGAGGTGGTGCTATTACAGATGCTCTCTTGCAATCGCAGAGACTATGGAATAACACCTGGGTGGTAATCTGGCAAGGTAAATCATATGCCTTAACAAGCACCTGACTGATTTTCATTCCTTCAACCCACCCCACCCCCACAAATTACCTCACCAATATTTGGCCCTTAGCTTGCCCTATTGAAATGTTTATTAATAATCCTGAATTTTCCATTCTGTGGTCAAAGTGAGTTTTGCACGAGCAGAAAATAGTTATGGTAAGAAATGCAGCTGTGCTGTGCCATGGTAGGTCCATGTAGTTTAGTCCTCCTTTGGAGGCTCGGTAAATCCATTGCAAAGAGCTTGTTACTACTGCAGCCAGCTGGAAATATGCCCTAAAAGTTACAATGGAAGAAAATTGTGACAAAAAATGTTGGGGTTAAATTTGGTCTTGGGCAATGGTGCAAAATGAGTGATAGCGAATTGGCTGCTTATTTTTACACCCTGCTTTATTTTATTTTCCATCGACTTCAATAGAAAAGAAAATCGGACGGGCTATAAAACGGGCTGCCAATTCGCTCTCACCCATTTGCACTCCCGCCCAAGACCAATTTCACCCCCATTAGACTTTTATTATGGATTATTCAGAAATGCAGCTCTAATCATGATGTTATCAACCACTGGTTGTGCCATCCAATACATGATATTCCATTATATTTGCCTCTGTCCATTAAGGATAATAAAAAAAATTAGACATTAGCCCAGCAGAAAGTGTGAACAGACATGAGAACAGACGCTAGTCATATGAAGGAAGGGCATGATTTGGATATACCAACACAGCACTTGTATAAGTTAATAGTGCAGAAGATTTGTCTTCATTGGCGATCTTTAGTGGTGGCTAAAATGTGGCTTTTCAAAAAAAAATTGCCCTGTGTTATGTGACGGTTTATTTTCTTCAAAATTAACTGCAGAAGCTTTTTAGAGATAAGGAGGTTGTTAAGTGGTTTTATTTGAACACTCCTGTCATCGCACTTGCAGAATTGTGCGAATTTGGGAACAAAATAGGGAGTGGGTTTGGAATGGTGACAGGTTTACTTAATTTAAGGAATTACACTGAGATCTCGGTAACAGGGAAAGGGCCCCTCACCATACATATAATGGCAGTCAACATCCACCAAAAAATCTGAGGAGTAACAGTAATAATCATCAAGAGTATAATTGATTGTAAGGCCCAGACTAGAGGTTGTTAGTCAGGACTACCTGAAAGCATAAAATGCAGCTCCTGATTCCTGCAAACTATATTTTTGTGCATTGTTGTTGTTTTCTTCATGGCTGTTACTTCCAGTACAAGAAAATGAACCGTTTTACAGTCAAAAGAGCAATTTTTTTTTTATTCGTTTATGGGATGTGGGTGTCGCTGGAAAGGCCAGCATTTATTGCCCCTCTCTAATTGCCCTTGAGAAGGTGGTGGTGAGCTGACTTCTTGAACTGCCTTCTTGAACTGCTGCAGTCCGTGTGGTGAAGTTACTCCCACAGTGCTGTTAGGGAGGGAGTTCCAGGATTTTGACCCAGCGACGATGAAGGAACGGCGATATACTTCTAAGTCAGGATGCTGTGTGACTTGGAGGGGAACTTGGAGGTGGTGATGTTCCCATGCGCTTGCTGCCCTTGTCCTTCTAGGTGGAAGAGATCGCTGGTTTGGGAGGTACTGCCGAAGAAGCCTTGGCGAGTTGCTGCAGTGCATCTTGTAGATGGTACACACTGCAGCCACGGTACGCCGGTGGTGGAGGGAGTGAATGTTTAAGGTGGTAGATGGGGTGCCAATCAAGCGGGCTGCTTTGTCCTGGATGGTGTAGAGCTTCTTGAGAGTTGTTGGAGCTGTATTCATCCAGGCAAGTGGAGAGTATACCATCACACTCCTTACTTGTACCTTGTAGATGGTGGAAAGGCTTTTCAGGAGGTGAGACACTCGCCGCAGAATACCTTGCCTCTGACCTGATCTTGTTGCCACAGTATTTATGTGGCTGGTCCAGTTAAGTTTGTGGTCAATGGTGACCCCCAGGATGTTGATAGTGGGGGATTCGGTGATGGTAATGCCGTTGAATGTCAAGGGGCGGTGGTTAGACTCTCGCTTGTTGGAGATAGTCATTGCCTGGCACTTCTGTGGCGCGAATGTTACCTGCCACTTATCAGCCCAAGCCTGAACGTCGTCCAGGTCTTGTTGAATGCGGGCATGGACTGCTTCATTATGTGAGGAGTTGTGAATGGCACTGAAGACTGTGTAGTCATCAGCGAACACCCCCATTTTTGACCTTATGTTGGAGGGAAGGTCATTGATGAAGCAGCTGAAGATGGTTGGGCCTAGGACACTGCCCTGAGGAACTCCTGCAGTGATGTCCTGGGGCTGAGATGATTGACCTTCAATCACCACAACCATCTTCCTTTGTGCTAGGTATGACTCCAGCCAGTAGAGAGTTTTCCCCCCGATTCCCATTGACTTCAGTTTTACTAGGGCTCCTTGATGCCACACTCGTTCAAATGCTGCCTTGATGTCAAGGGCAGTCACTCTCATCTCAGCTCTGGAATTCAGCTCCTTTGTCATGTTTGGACCAAGGCTGTAATGAGGTCGGGAGTCCAGTGGTCTGGGCGGAACCCTAACTGGGCATCAGTGAGCAAGTAAGTAAGTAAGTGCTGCTTGATAGCACTGTCGATGACACCTTCCATCACTTTGCTGATGAATGAGAGTAGACTGATGGGGCGGTAATTGGCCGGATTGGATTTGTCCTGCTTTTTGTGGACAGGACATAACTGGGCAGTTTTCCACATTGTCGGATAGATGACAGTGTTGTAGCTGTACTGGAACAGCTTGGCTAGAGGCGCGGCTAGCTCTGGAGCACACATCTTCAGCACGGTAGCCGGGATGTTGTCGGGGCCCATAGCCTTTGCTGTATCCAGTGCACTCAGACGTTTCTTGATATCACGTGGAGTGAATCGAATCAGCTGAAGACTGGCTCCTGTGATGGTGGGGACCTCAGGAGGAGGCCAATATGAATCATCCATTCAGCACTTCTGGCTGAAGATGGTTGCGAATGCTTCAGTCTTGTCTTTTGCACGCATGTGCTGGGCTCCACCATCATTGCGGATGGGGATATTCATGGAGCCTCCTCCCCCCGTTAGTTGTTTAATGGTCCACCACCATTCACGACTGGATGTGGCAGGACTACAGAGCTTTGATCTGATCCGTTGATTGTGGGATCGCTTAGCCCTGTCTATAGCATGCTGCTTCCGCTTTTTAGCATGCATGTAGCCCTGTGTTGCAGCTTCCTCAGGTTGGTACCTCATTTTTAGGTACTCCTGGTGCTGCTCCTAGCATGCTCTTCTACACTCCTTATTGAACCAGGGTTGGTCCCCTGGCTTGATGGTAATGGTAGAGTGAGGGATGTGCTGGGTCATGATGTTACAGATTGTGGTGGAATATAATGCTGCTGCTGCTAATGGCCCACAGCGCATCACGGATGCCCAGTTTTGAGCTGCTAGATCTGTTCTGAAATTATCCCATTTAGCACGGTGGTAGTGCCACACAACACGATGGAGGGTGTCCTCAGTGTGAAGGCGGGACTTCGTCTCCACAATGACTGTGCAGTGGTCACTGCTACCAATACTGTCATGGACAGATGCATCTGCGACAGGTAGATTGGTGAGGACGAGGTTAAGTAGGTTTTTCCCTTGTGTTGGTTCTCTCACCACCTGTCGCAGGCCCAGACTGGCAGCTATGTCCTTCAGGACTCGGCCAGCTCGGTCAGTAGTGGTGCTACCGAGCCACTCTTGGTGATGGACATTGAAGTCCCCCACCCAGAGTACATTCTGTGCCCTTGCTACTCTCAGTGTTTCTTCCAAGTGGTGTTCAACATGGAGGAGTACTAATTCATCAGCTGAGGGAGTGCGGTAGGTGGTAATCAGCAGGGGGTTTCCTTGCCCATGCTTGACCTGAAGCCATGAGACTTCATTGCGTCCGGAGTCAATGTTGAGGACTCCCAGGGCCACTCCCTCCCGACTGTATACCACTGTGCCGCCACCCCTGGTGGGTCTGTCCTGCCGGTGGGACATGACATACCCAGGGATGGTGATGGAGGAGTTTGGGACATTGGCTGAAAGGTATGATTCTGTGAGTATGACTATGTCAGGCTTTTGCTTGACTAGTCTGTGGGACAGCCCTCCCAATTTTAGCACAAATCCCCAGATGTTGGTGAGGAGGACTTTGCAGGGTCGACTGGGCTGGGTGTGCCGTTGCCATGTCTGTAGCCGGTGCCGAGATCGATGCCGGTGGTCCGTCCAGTTTCATTCTTATTATTTTGTTTCGTAGCGGTTTGTTTAGGCCAGAAATTACTGTTTGTGAACATTCTTAACATGTTTGAATGAATATCCTCAGTCCTCTTTTTTAATGGAGTACGTTAATCTATTTATTTTAAACAGATTGGCCCCTCTGTTAAAATATTGTGAATTCTGGGAGATTCTCTCACTGCTAACTTACCTGACGAAGGAGCGAACTGCTTCGAAAGCTTGTAAAATTAAATAAATCTGTTGGACTATAACCTGGTGTTGTGCGACTTCTCATTAAATGTTGGGCAGAGGAAGGTCACACAACTATATTAAGCTATTATCACCAACAGTAATTTTCACGTTCATGTTAGAAAATGTTTGAAGTGCTCAGCAGGTTGATCAGCATCTAAAGGAGGAAAAGACAGGTTCATGTTTGGGTGTGACATTTCATCAGAACTTGGTTTTGTTTCAATGATATTGACTCAGTTTTGTTGCATTGAAATCTACCTGAAGTTATTTCGAAATAAATCAGAATGCCCTCAGTTCATGTAATCGCATGCCTGCCTCTAGACTGCTGTGGGGTTGGGAGTTATTGTAGATGTGTTGCAAAGATTTCAATTCACAAATTAACATGAACTATCCGGGGTTAGATTTATTGGATCCTATAAAAGTTGTTTTGAAGTCTTGACAACTATGTTTATTTTCATATTTAAAATATCTGTAACCCTTCCAGGAGAAATTATTTTTGGCTTGAAAAGCAGAACTACAGTAGGCTCCAAAACATCAGAAAATAAACCAAAAAAGTGACAAAACCAAAATTTTCTGGCAAGGCTCCAGGTCCCCATAGAAAATAAATCTCATGCCGTCAACAGTTACATCTCCCTTCCACATTCTAAATCCACCATGCCTGCAAACTGCATTTTTCTGTTCGTTACTTTTTTCATCCCACAATAAAAGTGATGGAACTAGAGTATACCTGCAGCTTAAGTTCATTATAAGCCTATGTCCCACTGCATTTACAGTCTAACTCCTCCTTTTCACGTGTCATAAGGCCTAGATTTAGCACAGTTTCTATGTCTGTCTCAGCATTTTTCCAGTTGCCGCTCAATTTTCTAGTTTGGTATGTGAGGGGGAGGGGCATCAGCCCCCATTACACATTAATTAAAATAAAGGAATATCCATTAAGAGTAATTCACATGCTGAATGTTTAGCATTCATAAAATCAAAATCTAAATTGTGAATAAGAAGATTAGGGGATGATCATTTAGTTCATATCATTACCAGACTGTAAGGCATACTCACTGTGAGATTGCTAAGGAACCAGATGTACATTGGACACTACTGCTAGAACAGAAAGAATAGAGATCACTAAAGCCCCATGGAATCAGGCACATACTGACCAAGAGAAACTCTGAACAATCAGGCAAGCATTCCACTAGATCATCTTTAAATCAAATTGCCATTAGACTGCCAGATACATACTAACGACTAAACTGTCAAGAAATCAGATGCATGTCCATCACTATACTATTAAGCTATTAAGCATATGACTGATACTAGACCACTACAGAACTGAACGTTTACCCACTAGTAGATCATCAGGGAATTATACATGCGCACAGCCACTAGACCATGATGGAAAAAGAAAAGATAGCCAAAACCACAGTGGAAAATTGATGTAGTGCCACTTGACTACCACTGGAAAAAAAACACAGAAAGGGAACTCGTGAGTACATGTGTGCGCAAACACATAGACATACACATACATAGCCACACACACACACACATAGACACACACACACACATACATAGATACACACACATAGACCCACGCACATAGACATAAACACACATAGATATACACCGACACACACATACACAGAGACACACACAGATTCACACAGACACCCAGACACTCACACGAAATACAAAAGCAAACAAATTAGCCAACAACATTTGACAATACCAGTAGAGACTTGGGCCCCGATATTAACTTCAAGGCATGTTGGGAGTGGGGAGGTCAGGGGCGGTGGTCCGAAATCGCACGGGAAACCCAAAAGTAATTTCAGCACGTCTGTCTGTGGGGTTTAAACTCAGGCACCTCATTATAATATAACTTCCGGGTTTGGCGTCAAATGCGTGGCAGTGGGCACGGTGCGGACCCGCATGACAGAATCTCAACTGGCATATTTAAAGGGCCAATCCAAAAATGGAATTTGGAGGATTTAGGAGGTTTGACACAGAGACAGCAATTGCAGAATATGGACTCAGGGCGCACAAAGGCTGCACCCCACTTTAATGACTTCACCCTTGATGTGCTGCTGGGGGCCAGTGAGGAGTTGGAGGGAGATATTCTTCCCCAGCAATGGGAGGAAGAAATCTGTTGCTGCTACAATGAAGGCGTGGCTGGAGGTTGCCCAGAAGGTCAGTAGCAGGAGTGTAGTGCCACACTCCTGGATTCACTTTAGGAAGCGCTTTACTGACCTAACCAGGTAAGCAAAGGTGAGTACAGTTGCACATTTGCCTACATCCTGTTGTGCGCATCAACCCATCCCCACTCTGCCTTGTCAAACCTACTCCATCACATCACTTCTTGCACCCACTTATATTGCAAGCGCACTCATCCTTCTCTTTCTATGCACTTCCTCACATCGCCATCTATTCATCCACCACTGCCACTCACCCTGATCCTTATGCAATTTGATGCCTCTCCCTGATAGTCACCCTCACCAAATGCACTACAGCCATCGGAACACATGTCATTACACTCATAACTCTGTTCTTTCCTCCGTTGCAGGAAAAGAGAGCGCAAAACACTCGGAGAACCGGAGGTGGTCCTTCACAAATCTCACAGCTGACAACTGCAGAGGAGGAAGCGCTGGAGATCAGTGGCATCTCGGCATCCCTGGCCATTGGAGATGAGGACCTCCCAGCTACCCGGTGTCACAATTAAATATCATCGAGCCACATGTGTTACAACATTCAGTCACGTTGGCTTGATTTCAGCAGCGAGTGAAATATGATCATCTTAAAATGATAAGTTGCAACATTCATATCTAGCCAGGACTAATTCATATCTTTTCTCTCTGACAGGGCCTTCACGCATGCAGAAGAGGTCGGTGGACCTCATGGTTGGCGATGGCGACTCCTCAGAGGAGCTGATTCCTTCTGAGGGTTGCACTGCCACAGGACTCAAGCTTACCATGCACCAGCGCAGATACTCACACTTCGGTGGGTCCAATTAGGCAGATAGTTGGGTTTTCACCTGGTGACTCACAGTTCACAAGTGAGCAAGAAATGTATAAAATTCTGATTGAAATGTATAAAATTCTGACAGACTGGATGCAGGGAGGATGTTTCCCCTGGCTGGGGGCTCTAGAACAAGGGGTCACAGTCTCAGGATACGGGGTAGGACATTTAGGACTGAGATGAGGAGAAATTTCTTCACTCAGAGGGTGGTGAACCTGTGGAATTCTCTACCACAGAAGGCTGTGGAGGCCAAGTCACTGAATATATTTAAGAAGGAGCTAGATAGATTTCTAGACGCAAAAGGCATCAAGGGGTATGGGGAGAGAGCGGGAATATGGTATTGAGATAGAGATCAGCCATGATCGTATTGAATGGCGGAGCAGGCTCGAAGGGCCGAATGGCCTACTCCTGCTCCTATTTTTCTATGTTTCTATAGTGGTGGCAAGGACAGCTGTGGATAGTCCGTGTCTGAGGCCGCAGCCCTCTCCAAGCTCTGCTCAGCTGGACACAGATGCTGTACTGCAGGGGCTGTCGATGAAAAGGATAATCATTGAGCAGCAGCAGAGAATGCGCGATGCACTGACAGGTCTTTCACGCTCACTGTCTACGATTGCAGAGAGAATGGGGGAGTCCGCCTCAAACGTGAGTGGGTTGATGTCACAGGGCATTGCAATGATGTTTTTTTCATGAGCCTATGGAACATCAATCGCGGTAATCACATAAGTTCATGCCCGCCTTGACCACGGCCGTGCAGACTCTGGATGCCAATGTGTCTGGCGCCTTAAATAGGAGTCAGACACCTCAGCCTTGGCCTTACAGCAAGTCACTGATATGCAGCAAGCTGTTCTCCAGCAGAGTGTTAGGAGTGAAGTGTGGCTGACCCATGAGAGGGACGATGGCATAATCGGACATGGAAGTGGGGACTTCACTCAAAGCGCTTCTACTTCTCACCCATTGGCCCCCTCAGTCAGTAGCCCACATGCTGCCAATGGCCGAATCTGCCACTCCACGGGTGCAGTCTTTGGCAGGGCCCTCACGAGCTCCAATACCCAGATGTCGTCAGCCAAGAGCATCTCAGCAGTCAGAGCAGAAATCTGAACAGCCTGCCTCTACCTCTGCTGAAGCCACAGGGGTTGCATGTAGAAGTGGTACAAAAAGGAAGAGTAAAGCTTTGTAGTTGCACAAGGGTATGCACATGGGTGTTTGAGAAAATTTTATGTTTTTAAGTTTTCGATCATTAGTAGAATCACATAAAAGTTTTTACTTTGCGCCACTTTCCTGTGTTGCCCATTCTTGGTTGCTGGGTGGCAAGTCACCTCTTCACTTGTTTGTTGATGAATGGGAAGACATGAACTGATGGGGACCAATGGGGGGATGGGTGTTGGTTGGTAGCAGGACTGCTTTGTGTCAATGGGATTGGGGGGGTGGGCGAGAGTGGCCGTTGGATGTGGTTGTTACATGGGTCCAGTGATGATAATTAACTGAACCGTACAGCTATAAAGGAAACCCTGGCATCCCGGGCAGCAATGTGAGCGGCTGGTGCTGCGTTGGGGTCACCATATTCCTCCTCCTCCTCCTCCCCCCTCTTCTTCTTGCTCCTCGTCCTCCTCCTCAAATTTGTTCACAGACGATGTGTGCTCAGCACCTTGTTACTCCTGCAGCGCCAATCCTTGCTGCTGCGCAATGGAAGGGGTTTGCGGCAGTGCTTGTATCGCAGACGGTGCTGGTGCGAGGTTAGGCCTTCGTTGCCTAATACTATTGCTTGCTCTGGTCTCCGGCCAGCCTTGTTGCAATAAGCACCTGTGAGTGGTTCGACCCACTCGCCCTTACGGTTCTAACACTGGACTTAGGTGCGAGAGCAGTAATGCAGAGAAAAACTCAAATAGACCCGGTTGAATAGTACGAAATGGAAATCTTTATTGCATAGCATCCAAAATCATGAAGTACATGTCATAGGCGCAAATTAACGAGAGTACAAGTATACATACATTCATAAAGCTTGGTCTATGGTAATGAAGAACGCACGGCACATCGTAAAAAGGGGAACACATTATACTTTATCCTTAATAAAACCACCCTCCCTTATCAATACCTACACAACATCTAGATTTGTAGGATCGGGAAACATGCTCACCACTCGTGATACTTCGGAGAATTTTAAAGTGAGGCACTCGGCTCGTTTCGCTGCAGTGCCTGACTGTCACGTGTCTGGAGGGGTCTCTGTACCCCACTTGTTTATCTTCGCTGCTGCGGCAAGCAGGCTGGGCTCCCCGTTGTCATGAAGAACTCGACAGCACTCGGGCCCGGCTGTAGAACTCAAAGAAAAGTCTTCCTGTACCGACACCAGTTGTCGGTAGAATTCAAAGAAGAGTCTTTGACCGGTTCGTGCAATAACCTGTAGAGTTCAAGAAATGGGTCTTATATTTTCGGGCACGGTCGGGGTTTACTGACCGCGGCGGCACGTGGATTCTTCTTCTTCTCTTGTCATTTCGTCTTGTCTTGTTGGGCCTTCGGGTCCAAACACCGTTTACCGACTCTCGGGATGGTGCACCCGGTCACTTGCCTTCGTCGAGGCGGCTCGTTCCGATTGAGCTCCACCCAACATTCGAATAACCGTCCAGTGCGGCTAAAGTCTAGAGTCAACAGAGTCCAGAGAAAACACAGAAGGCTGCTCGTCCAGCAGAGCGATACCCGAGGATCAGAATAGGAGAATAAAAGTTCAGCCCGAGTCAAGAGTCCGCAGAGATAAGAGAGCGATGGACATTTGTTCACTATAGTTATAGTGCTGTGTTCCCTTATCTCCTGCCCAAATCTTAATGTTTGTCCTTTGTGAAATATTGGCGCTCAAAACTCCCAGCATGGGGCGATTCTTGTCTTTAACAGGTTTCGGTAGCACCTGAAACTGGCTAACTACCCGTTAATGTTTTCCCCATTGTTGACCCAGCCAGGATCGTATGAATCGTCTCCCTGACTGGTTTTGGGGGCCCCCGAATACTTGTTTAATCACCCGAGAATGGCTCTCTCATTGTAGAGCCGTGGGGATATTTGTGTATTGATGTGTCTGGATGGGCCTTCGATTGCCCAGTACAATGAACCTTACTTGTGCATGGAAAACGATTCCAGCACTCATATCTTTTGCTATTGTCACAAATGCAAACAGGTTGCATCCTGTCTTTATCAGTGCTTATCGAGTATGATCCCGTCTTATATTGAAATGTTTATTCGAACGCCATCTTGTCTGCCCACTGTAATTCTGGAAGCTTCTGCCACGATGCGCGGCTGCCATTTTACAGGCTTCTGTGTCCTTTTTAATCATGACAGCATTTTGTTTAAATAAACTGATCAAACAAATCTGCTTCTCTTTCGTTATTTTGAATCGCGATAATTGCGAAACTTTACAGCAATGATGTGCAGAGCACAGCACACCACGATGCTTCTGGAGATCCTGGCTGGTGAGTACTGAAGGGTGCCTCCATATCTGTTGAAGCACCTGAAGCGTATCTTCAGCATACTGATGAGATGGCTTGTTCAATCACAAATCTGTTTGTCCTGTGACTTTCATTGTATTGCTCTTGGACTTCATTGGTTGGGTTTCTCACAGGTGTCATCAGCCAAGTTTGAAGTGGGTATCCTTTGTCTCCTAGCAGCTACCCCTTAAGTCCACTTGCAGGTCCAAAGAAGTCAGGGAGCTTGGACTGCCATAGGATGAAAGCATCATGGCAGCTCCCCGGGTATCTGGCACACACCTGCGTAAACTTTTCTTGTAGTTGCACACTAGCCGCACATTGATGGAGTGGAAGCCCTTGCGGTTTACAAATAATCCTGGTTGATCTGGAGAATGCACGGATTGCCACGTGTGTGCAGAAAATGAGGCCCTGCACCTGTGGGAAGCCAGCCAGAGATGCAAACCCAAGTGCCCACTCATTCTGACTGGCGTCATCACAGACGAAGTTGACATAATTGCCAGCCCTGGCAAACATTCCATCCATGACCTGCCCTATGCATTCATGTGCAGCTGACTGCGAGACCCTCGATATGTCTCCAACAGAGCCCTGGAAGGATCCAGAGGCAAAAAGCTTGAGGGCGGTGATCACTTTCACAGTCACTGGTAACAGCAGCCACCAGGTCCAACAGGGAGCAGGTCTTCTTCTAGGAGGCTGCAGATGTCTGCCACCACTTGACGTGACAACCTCAGCCTCCGGAAGCACTTCTCTCCCAAGTGGTCTAGGAAGCTGAGCCTCTGTCTGTACACCCTGTTACGTGGCTAGTGCCTCCAGCGAGATCTACCCCTCTGCTGCCCCCCTCTCTGTTGCTACCCTCTCTGCTCACCACCTGTAGGTCTCTCCACAGCAGGCTGTTGCTGCTGCTAATGGTCACCGTGTTCCTCGTTCGAGGTCCAATCTAAGGCAGCCAAGGTGCCACCCATCCTGATCTGATTCTCAAAACCTCCAAAGTGTAGAAACTAACCTCTCACCACAACTACTCTGACCAAACTCTTTCCCAGTGGGAGGTAAGAAAGCAGCTGTGAGTACTGAATATTTATTACAGTATTTCCATGAGTTTTAATCAGCCCCCTCCATTGCTGTTCTGTTCTCGCCTTTGCTTCCATGGCGAGTTTTAGGATGCCCAGGAACCCCATGGATGCACCATTAAATTAGATTGTAGGTTGAAATATTACTGCAATGGCGCGATTAACATATTTAAATGACTAACTTACCTCTCTGGAGGCGGTTGCGCACAACCTGCCAAATGCGCTCAAGTTAAACCTGGAAGTTGGCACGTTGGAGCCAGCTTCCGGACGCAAACGCATTTTCGGCTACTTTACCCTCCACCCGCACCTAAACCCACACGCTGCATGTTAAAATTCCCCTGTTGGTTGCTTCTAACAATTGCAAGGCCATTATTAATGTTGGAGATTTGATGATCAGCATCAGCAAAACTGAAAAATTGAAGGTGCCTATGACAAAAATTAAGCATTTTGGGGGGAAAATCCAACCCCTTAGTGCCACCCGTTAGTGCCAGGAGATGGCGCTAATGCGGCGTTGAGACCAGTACCGACAGGGCGAGGCGAATCCAGGACCCCTGTAGCACTGCCGGTAACAGCTATCGCCGGGGACCTCAACGCCAGGGAGATCGTGATGTCAGTGAGTGTGCAACATCTGCCCTTTTACCTCCTCCCTTCCCACCGTCCAGGGCCCCAAACACTCCTTCCAGGTGAAACAGCGATTTACTTGTACTTCTTTCAATTTAGTATACTGTATCCACTGTTAACAATGCGGTCTCTTCTACATTGGGGAGACCAAACGCAGATTGGGTGATTGCTTTGCGGAACACCTCCATTCAGTCCGCAAGCGTGTCCCGAGCTTCCGGTCGCCTGTCACTTTAATTCTCCACTCCACTCCCAATCGACCTCTCTGTTGTGGCCTCCTGCACTGTTCCAATGAAGTTCAGCGTAAGCTCGAGGAACAGCACCTAATCTTTCGATTAGTCACTTTACAGCCTTCTGGACTCAACGTTGAGTTCAACAATTTCAGATCATAATCTCTGCCCCCATTTTTTATTGGATGGCAGCTGTTGATGTTTCTGCCATTCCCATTTACACCTCTTCTAGACCCATCTTTTGTTCTTTTACTTGTCCCATTACCATCTCCTTTTGCCTTGCGCCATCATCTTTTTTGTCTTTTAATCTCTCCTGCCTTCCACCCTATCACAGACCTTCCCTTTGGTTCTTTCCTCCCCTCCCCCCTTTCCCTGCCTCTGCACTTGCTTAAAACCTGCTATATCTCTAACTTTTTTCAATTCTGACAAAAGGTCATCGACCTGAAGCGTTAACTCTGTTTCTCTCTCCACAGATGCTGCCTGACCTGCTGAGTATTTCCAGCATTTTCTGTTTTTATTTCAGATCTCCAGCATCCGCAGTATTTTGCTTTTGTTTTTAATTCTTCTTGTTCTGAGATATTTCAAAGAAATTTGGAGACACATTTTGGAGCTCTATTGCAACAGAAAATTCAATTAGCCTGAGACTGTTCGGGGTACAAAGGTAATCAGAGGGTTCCATGGTAACGTATGGCCACATAAGAAGTCTGCCGGGAATTCCTGCTGGAGCTCTCGTGATCTTCTATGGTAAGGTTGGTGGAAGATCAGCAGAACAAATGGTGCAAATGGCTAGACTTGGCCACTTATGCTAATCCTCAGGGGCTTCTGCTGGTTACAACAGGGCATCAGGAGAACCTCACAGAAACTCTACCCTGTAGTGACTATGTTTCAAGGGGCATATTGAGGGTTAGCACAGGATAAGGGTTATTTTTGCTATTTTGACATTTAAAGGAGATTAGTTAAGGTTATAATTACTGTAAGTATACCGATTTTTGATTGAGGTCTATTCATTTGCTTAATGTTCAAAAAATGTGTCTGTTGGTATGGAACCTGGTAGAATGTATATTTTTTCTGCTTTACAAAGTCTGAAGAGGTCAAAAGACAAAACATGATATATTCCAGTAAACTGACTTCAGTGGCAATTGTTCTCTGTTTGATGCCTGGGTCTCACTAGATTTACCGAGATATTTGGCAGGAAAAGGCACATTCTGGCTTGTAAAGGATACAAATTTTACTTAAAAAATTGGCACCGAACCCAAGGACATTATTTAAAGTAAAACCCCCAAAACGTATCAGGGTCCAAGAAATGTATTTTGATTTCGCTGGTGTTTCTCTAGAGGACCAGGACACTGATGATAAATATCAGAATTTGACCTTTTACCTACTCCAGTCAGTTTATAATCATGATAACTGCAGCTGAGGGAAGATGATTGAGGCTCTTGTACAAAAGTAGCTACTCCACTGCATATTTTTATCAATCTATAATAAGGGTATAAGTCACAATTGCTGTAGCTGTATAATGATGTGACGCAATTACCCATGGGGGAGACTTAGGCCCTGATATTTACGGAGAGGTGGGGAGGGTGCGGGGGGAGGCCGAATACGGCCGAAAAACCCGGCAAGGCTAGGGACGCGGAGGTCCTGCCAAATGTAATGGCAGGACCTCATTAGCATTTGTTAGCTCCATTTCCTACCCGGCAGCTGGCCAAATGGACAACCTGGCCGGCTACCGGGAAGGAACGCCGGCGGCAGGTGGCCGCAGGTGGGGGACCCTTGGGGTTGGGCCCCGGCAATCGGCAGGGGGGAGAGAGGCTGCGATCGGGAGGGGAGAGAGGCCGTGAGTGGGAGGGGAGAGATGCCATGAGCGGGAGGGGAGAGAGGTCAGCGATCAGGAGGGGAGAGAGGCCGTGAGTGGGAGGGGAGAGAGGTCAGCGATCAGGAGGGGAAAGAGGCCATGAGTGGGAGGGGAGAGAGGCCATGAGCGGGAGGGAGAGAGGCCATGAGTGGGAGAGAGAGAGGCCATGAGCGGGAGGGAGAGAGTCCATGAGCGGGAGGGAGAGAGGCCATGAGCGGGAGGGAGAGAGGCCATGAGCGGGAGGGGAGAGAGGCCATGAGCAGGAGGGAGAAAGGCCATGAGCGGGAGGGGAGAGAGGCCATGAGCGGGAGGGAGAGAGGCCATGAGCGGGAGGGAGAGAGGCCATGAGTGGGAGGGAGAGAGGCCATGAGCGGGAGGGAGAGAGGCCATGAGCGGGAGGGAGAGAGGCCATGAGCGGGAGGGGAGAGAGGCCAAGAGCGGGAGGGAGAGAGGCCATGAGTGGGAGGGAGAGAGGCCATGAGCGGGAGGGGAGAGAGGCCATGAGCGGGAGGGAGAGAGGCCATGAGCGGGAGGGGAGAGAGGCCATGAGTGGGAGGGAGAGAGGCCATGAGCGGGAGGGGAGAGAGGCCATGAGCGGGAGGGAGAGAGGCCATGAGCGGGAGGGGAGAGAGGCCATGAGCGGGAGGGGAGAGAGGCCATGAGCGGGAGGGAGAGAGGCCATGAGCGGGAGGGGAGAGAGGCCATGAGCGGGAGGGGAGAGAGGCCATGAGCGGGAGGGAGAGAGGCCATGAGCGGGAGGGGAGAGAGGCCATGAGCGGGAGGGGAGAGAGGCCATGAGCGGGAGGGAGAGAGGCCATGAGCGGGAGGGGAGAGAGGCCATGAGCGGGAGGGGAGAGAGGCCATGAGCGGGAGGGAGAGCGGCCGTGAGTGGGAGGGGAGAGAGGCCATGAGCGGGAGGGAGAGAGGCCATGAGTGGGAGGGAGAGAGGCCATGAGCGGGAGGGGAGAGAGGCCATGAGCGGGAGGGAGAGAGGCCATGAGCGGGAGGGGAGAGAGGCCATGAGTGGGAGGGAGAGAGGCCATGAGCGGGAGGGGAGAGAGGCCATGAGCGGGAGGGAGAGAGGCCATGAGCGGGAGGGGAGAGAGGCCATGAGCGGGAGGGGAGAGAGGCCATGAGCGGGAGGGAGAGAGGCCATGAGCGGGAGGGGAGAGAGGCCATGAGCGGGAGGGGAGAGAGGCCATGAGCGGGAGGGAGAGAGGCCATGAGCGGGAGGGGAGAGAGGCCATGAGCGGGAGGGGAGAGAGGCCATGAGCGGGAGGGAGAGAGGCCATGAGCGGGAGGGGAGAGAGGCCATGAGCGGGAGGGGAGAGAGGCCATGAGCGGGAGGGAGAGAGGCCATGAGCGGGAGGGGAGAGAGGCCATGAGCGGGAGGGGAGAGAGGCCATGAGCGGGAGGGAGAGCGGCCGTGAGTGGGAGGGGAGAGAGGCCATGAGCGGGAGGGGAGAGAGGCCATGAGCGGGAGGGGAGAGAGGCCATGAGCGGGAGGGGAGAGAGGCCATGAGCGATCAGGAGGGGGGAGAGGCCGTGAGCGGGAGGGGAGAGAGGTCAGCGATCAGGAGGGGTGAGAGGCCATGAGCGGGAGGGGAGAGAGGCCGTGAGTGGGAGGGGGAGAGATGCTGGCGATCAGGAGAGGGGGAGAGAGGCTGCGATCGGGAGGGGGGGAAAGAGAGGCTGCGATCGGGAGGGCTGGGTGGGGGAGGATGATGATCGGGCTGGGGAGGCTAAAGACTTCCTTGAGGGACCGGGGGGATCCCTGGGAAACCTGCGCAGCAACAGTTAATTTTAAATTGGGCTCCCAGTTGCACTGTGGAAGCCCAATTTAAATATGTTAATTAAGAGTCCCCCATCTCCATGGCAGCACATCGGACGCCCCTGATATCAGCCACTGTACTAGAGGTGGCAGGTGTGTGCGTGGCGTGTTGGGGACGCGTTCCCCCTATTTAACTATTAAACACCACCCCCCCCCACACCTGACCCTCTCCTGCCCATCGTGGGGCGGGGGATTAATATTGAGGCCATTGTGTGATATGTGTTAAAATATGTGTTCAACTCAGCTCACAAGAAGTTAAATTCACATGATGCGGAGATGCCGGCATTGGACTGGGGTGGACAAAAATGAGAAGTCGCACAACACCAGGTTATAGTCCAACAGATTTATTTAAAATTACAAGCTTTCGGAGCTATCCTGCCCCTTCTTCAGGTAAAGTTACTGTGAGAGAATCTACAAGAATTCACAGAATATAAACACAGAGAAAATGCAGAGATTCAATCTTTCCCTACATCAAAGACACACTAAGAGCACAGCCAAGACAATGAGATGTGTCCCAGGGGGTCCAACGTGTCAAAACACCTGCTGGCTGCATATCCTCTCCATTTGGGTTTGTTTTTTGTGTTTATTTCTTGTGTTTGTTTTTTTTAAAAACTGGAAAGACAGGCAACGATGTCAAGTCACGTTCTGTAGCATGACATGAACCCGATATCCCGATTGAGGCCGTCCTCATGAGTGCGGAACTTGGCTATCAGTTTCTGCTCGATGATTTTGCGTTGTCGTGTATCCCGAAGGCCGTCTTGGAAAACGCTAACCCGCAGATCCGAGGCTGAATGCCCTTGACTGCTGAAGTGTTCCCCGACTGGGAGGCAACCATCCTGCCTGGCGATTGTTGCGCGGTATCCGTTCATACGTTGTCTCAGTGTCTGCATGGTCTCACCGATGTACCATGCTCTGGGGCATCCTTTACTGCAACGTATCAGGTAGACAACGTTGGCCGAGTCACATGAGTATGTACCATGTACTTGGTGGGTAGTGCCCTCACGTGTGATGACGGTATCTGTGTTCATGATCTGGCATGTCTTGCAGAGGTTGCCGTGTGCAGGGTTGTGTGGTGTCGTGGTCGCTGTTCTCCTGACAGCTGGGTAATTTGCTGCGAACGATGGTACTTTTGAGGTTAGGCGGCTGCTTGAAGGCGAGTAGTGGAGGCGTGGGGATGGCCTTAGCAAGGTGTTCGTCGTCATCGATGACATGTTGAAGGCTGCGAAGAACATGGCGTAGTTTCTCCGCTCCGGGGAAGTACTGGACGACGTAGGGTACTCTGTTGGTTGTGTCCCGTGTTCGTCTTCTGAGGAGGTCTATGCGGTTTTTCGCTGTGGCCCGTCGGAACTGTCGATCGACAAGTCGAGCGTCATATCCCGTTCTTACGAGGGCGTCTTTCAGTGTCCGTAGGTGTCCATCGCGTTCCTCCTCGTCTGAGCAGATCCTGTGTATTCGCAGGGCTTGTCCATAGGGGATGGCTTCACGATAGCATCAACAGGTTCCATCCCACCATCAAACTCACCATGGACTACTCCTCAGAATCGGTTTCATTCTTGGACACACGAATCCCCATCAAAGACGGACGCCTCAGCACTTCACTCTACCGCAAGCCCACGGACAACCTCACGATGCTCCACTTCTCCAGCTTCCACCCTAACCACGTTAAAGAAGCCATCCCCTATGGACAAGCCCTGCGAATACACAGGATCTGCTCAGATGAGGAGGAACGCGATGGACACCTACGGACACTGAAAGACGCCCTCGTAAGAACAGGATATGACGCTCGACTCGTCGATCGACAGTTCCGACGGGCCACAGCGAAAAACCGCATAGACCTCCTCAGAAGACGAACACGGGACACAACCAACAGAGTACCCTGCGTCGTCCAGTACTTCCCCGGAGCGGAGAAACTACGCCATGTTCTTCGCAGCCTTCAACATGTCATCGATGATGACGAACACCTTGCTAAGGCCATCCCCACGCCTCCACTACTCACCTTCAAGCAGCCGCCTAACCTCAAAAGTACCATCGTTCGCAGCAAATTACCCAGCTGTCAGGAGAACAGCGACCACGACACCACACAACCCTGCCACGGCAACCTCTGCAAGACATGCCAGATCATGAACACAGATACCGTCATCATACGTGAGGGCACTACCCACCAGGTACATGGTACATACTCATGTGACTCGGCCAACGTTGTCTACCTGATACGTTGCAGTAAAGGATGCCCCAGAGCATGGTACATCGGTGAGACCATGCAGACACTGAGACAACGTATGAACGGACACTGCGCAACAATCGCCAGGCAGGATGGTTGCCTCCCAGTCGGGGAACACTTCAGCAGTCAAGGGCATTCAGCCTCGGATCTGCGGGTTAGTGTTCTCCAAGGCGGCCTTCGGGATACACGACAACGCAAAATCATCGAGCAGAAACTGATAGCCAAGTTCCGCACTCATGAGGACGGCCTCAATCGGGATATCGGGTTCATGTCACGCTACAGAACGTGACTTGACATCGTTGCCTGTCTTTCCAGTTTTTAAAAAAAACAAACACAAGAAACAAACACAAAAAACAAACCCAAATGGAGAGGATATGCAGCCAGCAGGTGTTTTGACACGTTGGACCCCCTGGGACACATCTCATTGTCTTGGCTGTGCTCTTAGTGTGTCTTTGATGTAGGGAAAGATTGAATCTCTGCATTTTCTCTGTGTTTATATTCTGTGAATTCTTGTAGATTCTCTCACAGTAACTTTACCTGAAGAAGGGGCAGGATAGCTCCGAAAGCTTGTAATTTTAAATAAATCTGTTGGACCATAAGCTGGTGTTGTGCGACTTCTCATTTTTAAATTCACATGGCAGCAGGGCTGGGAGATATGGTTTAGAATATAGATTTGGATTCAGCCTGGGTCTCTGAGCTGCATGCTTCAGTAAATAAAAGTTAGTTTGGACATTTCAGTAACTATTTACACCTATTCTGGTTGTGATGACTTAATTAATTTAAGCTCAGCAGGAATAGTTGCCAGGGTAGTCTGGTGAGGCTGTTTCTTGGGGTTAAAATGAACAAAAAGGACAAAAAGAAACATTTTGGGGGTCAGTCAGATCAAACAAAGGCTGTGAGAAGGCAGATCTCAGCCGGAGCTTGGTATTAAGATATTGCAGGTCTGTTTTCCCAGCTAGAAGGTGAATCGATAGGAAATAAAGAAGTGAATATTCTGTTTGCTATCCAGGATTATGTAGTGTGTTTTTGTTGTTTTGTGTTGTTATGGAATGCTTTGTAGGAGAAGTTTAAATAAGTCTGGAGTTGTGCCTTTTGCTCAATCACAAGTTTTCTGCAAAATGAACTAGCTTCTTGATTTGCCACTGACCTTGTCTTAGAGTGTTGATCAGCTCCGCCTATCAACAGATTGGAGAAGATTCCTTGTACGAGATTATGGTATCCACTTTATATGTGAAGGGGGTGTTACAGTGAAGGGATAATTACTAGTCCCAGCCCCTTTAGGGCTACCCCAGATCAGGCGTATTCCTCAGACGTTCACTTTCAACTGAAGTTTGAGGTAGCTGAATCCTAAAGACGCTTAATTGGGTCTAAATGTCTGGACCATCTCTCCCTAAAGGCAAGGAACAACCTGAAAATGTTACTGTCCTCCAGATAGCACTTTTAATAAGTTTAGCTAGACTGTAACATTCCGGATATTATAAGGGTCCAGAAAACTTCCCCAGAATTCTGCAACTCCTCACCAAAGAGTGTACAGAGATTGAGTTTGCGAGTTTGATACAGAAGTATTATGTGAGACAATTCTAAAAATATATAGATTTATTAAAGAACATGTAATTTACAGTTGGTGATTCAATCGCAGCATTAACAGTTCCAAAAAGAGAAAGCTTTATAATCTTATTATCAGAGATCCTATTCTCAAATCTTAACTTCGCTACAGTTTTACAGTTCTTAGTCTGATTCAGGATAGCCACCAAAATCAAATACAGTACCTTGATCCCCGAGATACAAAGAGTTGTAGACTTACAGAGCCACCTCTGAAGCCTGAGAATCGCTTTGCCCCTTTACAGCGAATCTATTATCCCATTTGAGAGTTCAATATTTATACCCTTTTCCAGTGGTATTCCCTTTAAGGTTTTCTGCTGATGTAAGCTAATTATCTCGAATCATTTTTCTGCTGACTTCTGCAATTCTTAGTCACCTCAGCTGGTAGCAATACAGACTCGTGTCTCTCCTCTAGGTGTTCGAAGCTTACTATAAAAAACGGTGTAACAGCAGGTGCATTTCATTTGATGTCATTTTTACTAAGGCCTTCTGTTTGTGCCTCTTTACGAAGTGTAAATTAGAACACCTTAACCAGGGTGATCTTTTGTTTCTTCCGAAAGATTCAAACTGTCAGAAGCCTTTAACCTTCTGTTTCAATAAGGTTATTGATTCAGTGTCAACAACTATCTTATCTCAATAGCCAGAAATTTATCACAGCTTTAGATTGTTGAGGCTTCCAGATTTCCAAACCAAGTTTGTCATGTTTTAATAAGGCTAGAATTCTTTCATAGAATGGTATATTTTTCTGAATAGGTTATATGGCTTATTCCTTCACAACAGCTCCTGGGATACGCTATTATATAAGTAAATATTGGGAAATGAGAGTTAATTCTGGGATGTAAATACCGTTGGATCTGTTTACGAGAGCAACTGATGCCACTGAAGCTGAGAAAGTAAGTACGGCAGATCTGAAATTTGTAATAGTCTCTTAAGTGATCATGTGGTGCATCAGTCTTTCTGGCTGCACTGGCTTATCTGCAGTGACACCACTTTGGTTAGTATTTGTCTCCTGCTCTGGCTTTGATTGGGGTTGACCTCGTTCTCCTCCTCCTCCTCCACCACAGTTAGATCTTTTAGTATTGTACAGCTGTACAGCATGCAGCAGACAACCCCAGCAGTGGTCCTGGAGTCCCTGGTAGAGCTGTAGTCACAAATGGCATCCTACGTGACTGACTGTGGTAAATTATCCCTCCTCATTCTTCTTGACCAGTCTGCAGCCTTTGACACGGTTTACTACACTATCCTCCTCCAACGCCTCTCCTCCGTTGCCCAGCTGGGTGGGACTGCCCTCACCTGGTTCCATTCTTATCTATCCAGTCGTAGCAAGTGAATCACCCTTCCCACTTCCGCACCGTTACCTCTGGAGTCCCCCAAGGATCTGGCCTCCTCCTATTTCTTATCGACATGGTGCCCCTTGGCGATATCATCCGAAAACACAATATCAGGTTCCACATGTACGCTGATGACACCCTCACCACCACCTCTCTTGACCCCTCCACTGCCTTTGAGTTATCATGCTGCTTGTCCAATATCCAGTATTGGATGAACAGAAATTTCCTTCAATTAAATATTGAGAAAATCAAAGCCGTTGTCTTCTGTCCCCGCCACAAACTCCATTCCCTAGCCAATGTCTCCAACTCAGCATTTTGTTTATTTTGTTGATTGTTGCTTTTGAATGAATGGAGATAGTATATCACGAGATAATTACAGATGAGGAAAGCCATTGCCCCATCATAATTCATCCACTTAGAGAGATCCTAAAGTCCCCCTATTGGAGCATCCAATTGTTTCTTAAATTATTTCAGAGTTTTTTCCTTCACTACTTGAACTGAAATGTTTATTCCACAAATTGATCACTATTTCTGTGAAGAAAATTCTTCTCATTTTTGTCCTAAAATGATCTTATACTACTTTGAACTTGTATCTGGTTGTTCTATTGCCAGAGTTCAATTTAAAGTAATCTTTCAGGTTAACTTTTTCTATAAACTTAACAACCTATATGATCACTTCTCAGTTGCCTCTGGAATGGCACTCTCCAGTGTTGGAAAATCTAAACATTTTTGCAAAAAGTGGACCTCTTCTTCTGCTGGCCCATAGGCAGCCAATGTCTGCAGAAGTAACATTCCTCCCTTCTCCTAGGTGAGAATCTCATTGGGAGAATACCAGTTATTCTGATTAGGCGAGCCTTGGAAACTTTATCAGGGTCAGCAGTGGCTAAGTTGGGCCCAAATCCTGCCCTGTCAACTTTCTGGTGACTTTCTGACGATGCAAAAAATGGAAGCCGAGATGTCAGGCAGGAATACCAGCAGGTGACCTCTGTTCATTGCCACTGATTGACAAATAGATTAATATTACAGACTACCTGACATTGTCTTTTTGTATTTCACACACTCTTTGGTTTGATATAAGCACAACAAATCTCAGCAGGGCATCATGGAAGAGAAAAAGCTGCTCCTCATTGGTTTATACCAAACTCACAGCAGTCAATCATGGCGAGTAAATAGGCTCTGAGAAGATCTTCTTGTCTGACACCATCTGTGTGTATAACTTTACTTTTGATCTGAAGGGTGCCTGTCTCTTAAGGATGCACTTGCATTAACACCTATTCTACAAAGGTAGCAGATAGTGAAATATTACCCTATGAAGTACATTACACTACAACCTAAATTTTCTGAGTATGTGGTGTTGGCGAGTGCATTTGTACTTGGAAAATTGTCCGCTAAAAATACCCTTTAAGTATATTTTCCTTTGAGTTACTTCATAACTCAATCACAGATTGGCAATCAAACTCAAAATGCACTGTGGAGTTTGTGATCATTTTTTTTTCTATCCAGAGCTGTTGGATAACATCAACATATATTTATTTTCCATATCCCACATCAAATACATTTGTGTCCCTGTGAATGAAATTGCCAATTTGTACTGAAATGTGGGTAGTTTTATGTTGTGGGCTTGCAGCCAGTAAGACCTCAGTTGAAACTGGGCAATCTCATTTCACTTAAGGCCCTTTCTACTCACACTGTTTTCACTCCGCCTAACCTCATTGAGCTGTTTAACTTTCATTTTTTTAGGATAACAATTTAAAGGAACAGTCAAATATCCTCAGTTCTTTCAGTGCACTCCTTACACAACTCTGGCAGATGTGCAGTAGAAGGGCTGGAAAATATTCCAGGTCCTGGCCTTGCACAAGAGTTCCTGCTGGGCCTTGTAAGGGGCGAAGCCTCTGCTTGCCCTTTATAAGGCTACTGGTACATATAGGGGCGGGAGTACCTACATTCCACGCCCTCAGAGGGATCCTATGGATGATTGACAGTAGTACACCAGGTGAGACCAAGCCTATTGGATAGCTGAAAGGAAGAAGCCAGCCTTACCTTAGGGTGTAGGTTGAGATTGTGGCTCGGAGCCCCGAAGATTGAATGGGGAGTATCACGTGGGCCGCCGATTGAAGTCAATGGAACTGAATATTGGAAGGGCGTGTAATGGGCAGCTTATACGATACTGTCTATTTAGCACTACCGCCCAAGATGAATTTCTACTCCTGAAAGTCTAAATTTAAAAAATGTATTTAACTCATTGGTGTTTGTGGGACCTTGCTGTGCGCAAATTGGTTGCCATGTTTTCCTACGATATAATGGTAATGACACTTAAAATGTATTGCATTGGCTGTGAAATGCTTTAGGATGCCCTGAGGTTGTGAAAGGCACTATATAAATGCAAGTTCTCTTCTTCTTCTTCTCTGTCTGTCATTTTTCTAAAGATTTAATTGAGCACAAAAGCAAAATCTGTAATTGGAAGATGGAGCAAAACTAGGATTTCAAACCAGGGATCAGGACAGACTCTGTGGGTGGGGGTGGGGGGAGGGGGGGCATATTTTAAAACAGTTTGGAGAACTGCAAATATAATGGTAGAAACTTAACATATAGGCCCTGAAATTCGCCTCTCCGGCTTGCCGCGGGGGTAAGGATCGCCCACGCACTTACCTACCGCGCCTGCCGTTGACCTCTGGGCCCACGGGAACTTCAGCTCCTGGGCCTGCTCCAAGTGCCGGCACGCAGTGCTTGCGTGTCCCAGGGCCGTAGTTAGTGCGATGCGTCCCCTGGGATCACGTGGGCCATGGAGAGCCAATGGCAGCAGACCATCTTTCATTCATAGATTTGACAGACCTGTCAAATCTATGAATTGAAATCGGCCCCAAAAGAACAGCTAAACTGCAAATAAATTTTTTAAAAACCCATCACATTTATAAAATAACTATAAGTTAAATAAATTAACTACTTTAAACAAAAATTTAAATTTTTGAAAAAATTAAAATACTTTTTAACAGTGCTAAAAATAAACTTACCTTTCTTTAAAGTATCTAAAAAAGATAAACCTGTTGAAAAAATGTTTAAATTATAATTAATTAACCACTTACCTTGTTGAAAACGGGTCCTGCGCCTCCTTTTTAAAAGCGCAGGTTCTTCAATACTTACCCTCCCGGAGAAACCTGAAAAAAACCCTAAGTTTGCTGCGTGCGCGCAGCCTCTACCGCACACGCGGTTCACCACTGAACTGCTCCCTTCACCAGACCGGAAGTTCCGGTTTCCCGCGCATGCGCAGTGCATGCAGGAAACCGGCACTTCAGGAGGCCTTGCGGGTGAGTACACAGTGCGTACTCACCTGGCAAGTGCCGAAGTTTTGGCCCATTGTTTTACACCTTTGGCATTTCTTTGGTCCTCTCTTCTTCACTATTTAATTGCTATGCCTTAGCGTTCTCATCCAGAAGCTTGGGATAAGTTACCACATGTATGCAGACGACAGCCAGCTCTACTTCTCTGCCTCCACTATGGATCTAAGTTCTGTTGCTATACTCTCCTAACTGCCTGTCCACCTACTAGACCTGGATGAAACAAAATTTCCTCCATATTAGTGTTGTCAGAACTTTGATTCCCACCAGCTCCTACATTTTTTTTATTCGTTCCTGGGATGTGGGCATCACTGGCAAGGCCAGCATTTATTGCCCATCCCTAATTGCCCTTGAGAAGTTGGTGGTGAGCCGCCTTCTTGAACCGCTGCAGTCCGTGTGGTGAATGTACTCCCACAGTGCTGTTCGGTAGGGAGTTCCAGACTTTGACCCAGTGACAATGAAGGATCGGCGATATACTTCTAAGTCAGGATGGTGTGTGACTTGGAGGGGAACTTGGAGGTGGTGGTGTTCCAATGCGCCTGCTGCCCTTGTCCTTCAAGGTGGAAGAGGTCGCGGGTTTGGGAGGTGCTGCCGAAGAAGCCTTGACGAGTTGCTTCAGTGCATCTTGTTGCCTGCCCTAGGGCAGGTCCTAACTCCAATCTCCCACACATGAGATTCTTCAGCCGCTTACTAAGGAAGAATAGCTGAGGTGGTATACCTTTGCCTTCCTCATGGTATTTATCTTTGAAGTGCCTTCTTCTAGGTGGGCTGCAACCAAAGGCTAAAAAGCCCACTGACCATTTCTGATGGTCACACCCATCAGACACCAGCTCCCGCTCTGGGCATCAATCCATTATTCAGAGCTAGCACTCCCACCTCCGCTCGTTGGAGCTGTCTAGAATGTGGCCCAAACTCAAACTTTCTGACACAGAGGCGGGAATATGACCGCTGAGCCAATGGTCCAGATGCGAGTTCCCCACTGGATGTCAACCCAGTATTTAGAGACCATATTCTAGTCTCCACTCACTGGGTCTGCCTGGAGTGGGACTCGAACCTTTCTCACTAAACCAAAGGATCATTCTTAATCACACAGTATTTATGCAGAATTTTCCCTCAGGTATTTCTGTGGTTGTTGTAAAGTCCACAATGGTACCTAATGCATGTTGTCTGTGGAAAGAGTGAGCTCAATGAGTCAAATGGTCTTTTCTTGTTCCATATTTTCTCATGGCAACTTTGTTATAAATCCAGGTTTTGCTTTAACTGTCCAAACACTTGTAAGGTCTGATTTTACAGGGTCCCATGCAGTGGCAAGAACTCGCAGGCAGGGGGCGTAGGTTTCAAATCAGGCACCTGATCTCCCACATTTAAATTTGCAACCCCCAATTTGGGGCCAAGAAGTGCGGCTGCGTTATCAGCATGTGCTGCTTCTATTAAGTATTAAAATCCCATTCTGAAATTGCAGGGTCAGAATTTTACAACTTCAGGAGAGGCTCTGATCACAGTGCGAGCCTTGCCCATAAAAACTGGACACATGGGATTATTTGGGAGTCCGCCTAGTGAAGGAGGCCTCTTAAAGGGAAAAAGTACATTTTTAACTTTTTTTTAAGGTGATGGAGGTGTTTGGTATTGGCTATGGTTTGCTCCATGCATTGGTTGGTTTTGCTTGGTAGTGCTCCAATCTTGCATTTTTGTGCCTTTTTCTCTATCACTACGTTTCTTCATTATTCTTGGTTTTCACTGGCTTTTGAAATGGCATTTTAAAAAGAGGTGAGGATAAATATTCCTTTGGGGGTTCTGAACATGCCGCATAATTGAAATAATGAAGTTGTTTGCAAGAGGCCAACAAATGGTGAGGCAACATCTTCTGAGGAATTCTGGCCACACCTGTCACAGGGCTAGACAGACTGGATGCAGGGAGGATGTTTCCCCTGGCTGGGGGGGTCTAGAACAAGGGGTCACAGTCTCAGGATATGGGCTAGGACATTTAGGACTGAGATGAGGAGAAATTTCTTTACTCAGAGGGTGGTGAACCTGTGGAATTCTCTACCACAGAAGGCTGTGGAGGCCAAGTCACTGAATATATTTAAGAAGGAGACAGATAGATTACCAGACGCAAAAGGTGTCAAGGGGTATGGGGAGAGAGCGGGAATATGGTATTGAGATAGAGGATCAGCCATGATCATATTGAATGGTGGAGCAGACTCGAAGGGTCAAATGGCCTCCTCCTGCTCCTATTTTTCTATGTTTCTATGTTTTTGGAGCCTGCAGCTGGACAAGTCAGAAGAGTCTCGGCCACCTCCACTTCAAAAGATAGACTTCCACAGAGTTGTGCATCCGCACTCACTGTATGTTCCGGCAACTTGTTCCATAGGACAATGCTTCTCTATGTAAAGAAGTACCTCCTGACATCTAACCTCGTTCTATGTTTACGTAAATTATACTCATGTCCTTGGTCCTTCCTAACCTATCTAGCTCGAATAGCCTATCCACATGAACCGAGTCTAATCCTTTTATTATTTTAAAGACCTCAATCACATCTCCTTGAAATCAATGCTTTTGTAGAGTAATAAGTCACAGATTTCTAAGCCTGTTGTGATACCTAAAGATCTATAAACTAGGTATCAGTCCAGTGGCCCTCCACTGAACCTTTTCTAAGGCCTCTTTATCACCCACGATGTGAGGGAATCAATACTGGACACAATATTCTAGATGAGGCCTGGAATACATCCTACCACTCTATTTGTTTTTGCAATAGCCTCACAGCACTGGTCATGGACCGTCAATAAATCATGCACTATAATACTCAAGTCCTTCTATCGCTCAGTATCTTGAGCGCACAACCCATCATGGTGTACAAATACTCTACCTAGCTCCTACCCAAGTGGATAATGCTACATTTATCTATATTAAAAGACATCTGCCAGATACAGAGCCATTCACCTAACGACTTCATCCAGATCATGGATAAAGATGATGAAGAGCAAAGGCCCTAATTGATCCCTGTGGGACTCCACTAGCGACCAGTCCCTGTGCAGAGTCACTACTTTTGTTTGTCTATGAGAGTGCAAACAGTTCCTTATCAACCCAAAATCTGCCTTCTAATCCCACAGGACTCAACGTTATTTAGTAGCCTTAGAAGGTTATGTGCAATGCTTCAATTGGGACCTCCCACAGTGAGGCAGTTCTCAAGTTAGGTTTACGTCATGGTGATGGGCCTCACAAGAAATTGGTGTAACAATGAGGAGCACATTTACTTTCACCTTCTGCTGCTCGCCACCCCACCAGCACCATTGACTGAGAAGAAGGCAAAGATTAGCCCTCATTGGCCCTGCATCCCAAGTCTGGAACCACAGGTGGGTTTTAGTTCCACTGGCTAGTAGGGCAGTACACTTCTACTTATCTGGTGGAGCAGCCTACTGAAGGATCACAGATTGGGGCTAAGCAAACTCCTTGTCTGGGAGTCCCCTCCCCATTGGCAATGCCGACTCTACTGCTGGTGACCTTGTTTGGGGTAGGCAGAGGTTCCACCCCAAGCAAGGATCTGCAGAAACTGGCTATGAAGCCTAGGACCTGGGATCTGGGTATTTGGGTCCCAGCCTATTTCCTGAGGCTTTTACTGCACTTCACCAGACTTACAGCAGGGGCACACTGGAAGTCCCATGGAACTTTAGGGCCATTATTTATCTAATTTGCTAGTTGCAGGACATTGCTGGGCATAAGTTGATTGCTGTGTTTCTCTACATAACAACAGTGACTACACTCCGAAAGTAATTAGTTGGTTGTGAAGAACTTTGGGACATACAGAGACATGACATGTGCCACATAAATGCATGTTTTTTTTCTTTTTCTTCAACATCAAAGGGAAACATGTTATCTGCACGTCTTCAAATGTGCCGTTGTGAATAATTATTCCACTTTTCTGCCGCCACCACAACCTCCCCTTTTATGGTGAGCTGCAGCCTTTTAAGAGCTGCTTCAACTTCGGGCTTTCTGATCCTAGCCAAGCGTGCTTTTGGCCAAGCTCTCTGAGCACACTTTGTCTGCGTCCTATTCAAAATAGGTGAGGCGTTTATATCGCAAAATTCCCCCCCCCCCCCCTACCACCACCCGCCCCATGCTATGGCGTACCATACTCAAAATTGTCAATGTCGTTAAGTGCAGGCTATAAAATTTGTGCTCAATTATAGAGGAGAAATATAACCCCAATTCTATGGGGGCAAAACCAGACTATTTTACATGGACTTAGATCATATTTTGTGCACTATATAGCAGCAGGCTTAACTTCTGTTTTCTGTAATGAACAGTGAAATTTAAGACATCAGCTATCAATCACAGTCTTGCGAAAAGTATTCTAACTGAAGAATGACAAAATATAAAATGACTTTAATTAAGATCCTTACTTTATTGGAAATGTTAGAATGTGAACAAAGATTTATGTCTTTTTGCCAAAAACATTAAAATAATGAGAATTTGTAAAGCGCACACTACATTTTGGCGTTCAGAGCATAAGGAATTTACATTGGATTTTCTGACATCAACATTGCAGACTGAAGCTTACCATGTGTTTGAATTGGCAGGAAAAGTGGAAAAATAAGTTGAAGAATGATTATTTTATAAAGGTTACATGGGATTATTTTTATTATAAGCAAAATCAGGCAGGTAAAATTCATAATTTACATTACAAATTTAAAATGTAGATTATTACAATTTGATGAATTATAAAAGGGAGCACATTGTACAAAGAAACAAAAAACTGCAAAATTAAAGGGAGCTGCAGTGTGGTGAGCGTCACCCTGTTTTAATTGCTTCATGTTGTGACCATCCTTGACTAACTGGGTGCTTTTGATGTTCATGCCACACACAATATTGACATAAATACTCTTTTTCATGCAAATATAATGAAATCTGACATTATTTATCCATCTGCCTGAGGAAATATTGGTAACATTTCCTGTACAAATAAAGTTAACCCAACTACAGCAATAGTCTTGCTGCCTTGTATGTAGAGTTGCCACACACAATTACAGCTCCACAAAGGAGCAACTTTTCTGGAATATTTCAGCTTGGTCCCCATGTCTAAACTCAAGCTGAATAAACATTGGGTGCATGCTCGCTAGCTGGGTGTGCTTGAAACTCTACAACAGGAGTGCAAATTCATAAAATCTACCCCATGGGAAAGAAAGACTTGCAATTATATAACACCTTTCTTGACCTCAGGCCATCCCAAAGCGCTTTACAGCCAATGTGAAGTACTTTCGAAGTGTAGTCACTGTTGTAATGTAGCAAATGCAGCAAACCGCAGCGCAGGCAGCGCAACAAGAACAAGAAGAAGAACTGGACCAAGCACAGCGATGTGACCGAAGTGGAGGGGTTTCTGGAGGATGTGCGTCTGCAGGAGCGGACTGTGGGTGGTCTTGCGTTTGAAAGACAGATGACAGCTTGTACTTTCGTTGACACAGGAAGACGAAAAGAAAGATCTGCTCCATAATAAAGGGAAATTGAAGCCTCTGCGGATCGACCTAATTCTACATTCCACAAACAGCAATGTGATAATGACCAGATAATCCCTTTTAGTGACGTACATAGAAGTTCTCAGAAACAAAAAATGGTGTAATACAATGTTAGTTTACAGGGCGGTCTGGGAACACAGGTGCTACTTTGGGTACCCAAGCAGTTGTTAATGTCTTCCTAAATTTGTTCTATTTATAGGCCGACGCAACAGACAACCACCAAGACAAGACTGGGAAAGTGGATGGCCCAGTTGTGTTTCTCTCTCTCTCTCCCTCAGTTTGTGGATGGCCCAGTGATGCGCAAGCTGCTCACAGAATTTGAGGAGAAGGCCTATAATTTCTTGGGAAGTAATTGACCAGAATGTATTAGGAGATGTTTGAATAGCATCTCTACGTTGTTGGGTCCAGTTTCCAGTGCAAAAGTCAAAGGAAATTATGGTGCAAGTGAGTTATGCCACTATTCATTATTTATGCTACTCCATAGTTTCCTGGAACTTTTGCGCCGCTCCGCCAAAACCCTTGCTGAAACTGTGAAAAGTTGGTTATCATAGCTACGCCACCTAATCATGGCGGCCATTTAGACTGAAGCATAATGAAGGCAATAAATATTTTCAGGACCTGCAGCACTCTCAATGCGTTCATAAGATCGAAGGATTGCAATGGCCTTTCCATTGGGCAGTTCCCTATTCTGCATCACCATGCATGACAAGGAGGAGGAGCAGAGGCAGGAGGTACGGCAGGAGGGACCACGGCCGGAAGCATTAAAAAAAAAATTGTTCCAGGGATGTGGGCGTCGCTGGCAAGGCCAGCATTTATTGCCCATCCCTAATTGCCCTTGAGAAGGTGGTGGTGAGCTGCTTTTTTGAACCGCTGCAGTCTGTGTGGTGAAGGTACTCCCACAGTGCTGTTAGGTAGGGAGTTCCAGGATTTTGACCCAGTGTCGATGAAGGAACAGAGATATATTTCCAAGTCAGGATGGTGTGTGACTTGGAGGAGAAACTTGGAGGTGATGGTGTTCCCATGCGCCTGTTGCCCTTGTCATTCTAGGTGGTAGAGATTGCGGGTTTGGGAGGTGCTGTCGAAGAAGCCTTGGCGAGTTGCTGCAGTGCATATTGTAGATTGTACACACTGCAGCCACGGTGGTGGAGGGAGTGAATGTTTAAGGTGGTGGATGGGGTGCCAATCAAGCGGGTTGTTTGGGTGGTTTCGAGCTTCTTGAGTGTTGTTGGAGCTGCACTCATCCAGGCAAGTGGAGAGTATTCCATCACACTCCTGACTTGTGCTTTGTAGATGGTGGAAAGGCTTTGGGGAGTCAGGAGGTGAGACACTCATCGCAGAATACCCAACCTCTGACCTGCTCTTGTTGCCACAATATTTATATGGCTGATCCAGTTAAGTTTCTGGTCAATTGTGATCCCCAGGATGTTGATGGTGGGGGATTCAATGATGGTAATGCCATTGAATGTCAACGGGTGGTGGTTAGACTCTCACTTGTTGGATATAGTCATTGCCTGGCACTTATGTGGTGCGAATGTTACTTGCCACTTATCTGCCAAAGCTTGAAAGTTGTCCAGGTCTTGCTGCATGTGGGCATGGACTGCTTCATTATCCGAGGAGCTGCGAATGGAACTGAACACTGTGCAGTCATCAGTGAACATCCCCACGTCTGACCTTATGACGGAGGGAAGGTCGTTGAGGAAGTAGCTGAAGATGACTGGGCCTAGGATACTGCCCTGAGGAACTCCTGCAGCGACGTCCTGGGGCTGTGATGATTGGCCTCCAACAACCACAACCATCTTCCTTTGTGCTAGGTATGACTCCAGCCAGTGGAGAGTTTTCCTCGTGATTCCCATTGACTTCAATTTTACTGTTGTAGCTGTACTGGAACAGATTGGCTAGAGGCGTGGCTAGTTCTGGAGCACAAGTCTTCAGCACGACAGTGGGCAACACGGTGGCATAGTGGTTAGCACTGGTGCCTCACAGCGCCAGAGACCCGGGTTCGAATCTGACCTCGGGTGACTGTCTGTGTGGAGTTTGCACATTCTCCCCGTGTCTGCGTGGGTTTCCTCCGGGTGCTCTGGTTTCCTCCCACAGTCCAAAAATGTGTGGGTTAGGTTGATTTGGCTATGATAAATTGACCCTTAGTGTTAGGGGGGATTAAATATGTGGGGTTATGGGGATAGGATGGGATATGTTAGGGGGAATTAAATACGTGGGGTTACGGGGGTAGGGTGGGATATGTGTACTGTGGGGATTAAAGCAGGGACAGGGTACTGGATTTGGATGATCAGCCATGATCGTATTGAATGGCGGAGCAGGCTCGACGGGCCGAATGGCCTACTCCTGCTCCTAGATTCTATGTTTCTATGTTGTCAGGGCCCATAAACTTTGCTGCATCCAGTGTGCTCAGCCGTTTCTTGATATCACGTGGAGTGAATCGAATTGGCTGACGACTGGCTTCTGTGATGGTGGGGACCTCAGGAGGAGGCCGAGATGGATCATCCACTTGGCACTTCTGGCTGAAGATGGTTGCAAACACTTCAGCCTTATCTTTTGCACTCGTGCTGGGCTCCACCATCATTGAGGATATTCATGGAGTCTCCTCCTCCCGTTAGTTGTTTAATTGTCCGCCACCATTCACGACTAGATATGGCAGGACTGCAGAGCTTTGATCTGATCCGTTGGTTGTAGAATCGCTTAGCCCTGTCTATAGCATACTGTTTTGCATGCATGTAGTCCTGTGTTGCAGCATCCCCAGGTTGGCACTTCATTTTTAGGTATGCCTGGTGCTGTTCCTGGCATGCACTTCTACACTCTTCAATGAACCAGGGTTGGTCCCCTGGCTTGATGGTAATGGTAGAGTGAGGGATATGCCGGGCCATGAGGTTACAGATTGTGGTGGTATACAATGCTGCTGCTGCTGATGGCCCACAGTGCCTCATAGATGCCCGGTTTTGAGCTTCTAGATCTATTCTGAATCTATCCCATTTAGCACGGTGGTAGTGCCACACAATGCAATGAAGGGTGTCCTCAGTCTGAAGACGGGATTTCGTCTCCACAAGGACTGTGCGGTGGTCACTGCTACCAATGGTGTCATAGACAGAAGCATCTGCGACAGGTAGATTGGTGAGGACGAGGTCAAGTAGGTTTTTCCCTCGTGTTGGTTCTCTCACCACCTGTCGCAGGCCCAGACTGGCAGCTATGTCCTTCAGGACTCTATTGAGAGGTCGCACAACACCAGGTTATAGTCCAACAGTTTTATTTGAAATCACAAGCTTTCGGAACTATCGCTCCTTCCTCAGGTGAAGTAAATTGGATACAGAATCGTCAGAGCATATATAGATGGAAAAAAAAGCATGTGTACTTTACAATTGCAGACCAATAAATTAAATCATCCTGACTATCTGCCGAGGTGTGATAAAGTTAATTAAGTCAGCCAGGAAGGTACCACATCAAAAGACATAGCAAGATACAACTGAGACAATGAGGTGAAGTCGCAGGGGTTCTAACGTGTCAAAAGCTGCCGTCTGTATGTAAAACGAAAAGCTTTAAAAAAAAAAATTTACTTTTTTACTGGGAAAATTTTTACTTTTTTACTGGGAATCACATCTGTGAACAAGCTAACGACGACTCGAGTCCGGATCACGTCATGTATCGTGACATAAACCCAAGATCCCGATTGAGACCGTCTTCATGAGTGCAGAACTTGGCTATCAGTTTCTGCTCGATGATTTTGCGTTGTCGTGTGTTTCTAAGGTTGCCTTGGAGAACGCTTACCCGCAGATCCGAGGCTGAATGTCCTTGACTGCTGAAGTGTTCCCCGACTGGGAGGTAACAATCCTGCCTGGCGATTGTTGCGCGGTGCTCGTTCATACGTTGTCTCAGTGTCTGCATGGTCTCGCCGATGTACCATGCCGCGGTGCATTCTTTCCTGCAACGTATGAGGTAGACAACGTTGGCCGAGTCACATGAGTATGTACCATGTACCTGGTGGGTAGTGTCCTCACGTGTGATGGTGGTATCTGTGTTGATGATCTGGCATGTCTTGCAGAGTTTGCCATGGCAGGGTTGTGTGGTGTCGTGGTCGCTGTTATCCTGAAAGCTGGGTAATTTGCTGCGAACGATGGTACTTCTGAGGTTAGGCGGCTGTTTGAAGGCAAGTAGTGGAGGCGTGGGGATGGCCTTAGCGAGGTGTTTGTCGTCATCGATGACATGTTGAAGGCTGCGAAGAACATGGCGTAGTTTCTCCGCTCCGGGGAAGTACTGGACGACGTAGGGTACCCTGTTGGTTGTGTCCCGTGTTTGCCTTCTGAGGAGGTCTATGCGATTTTTCAGGACTCTGCCAGCTCGGTCAGTAGTGGTGCTACCGAGCCACTCTTGATGATGGACATTGAAGTCCCCCACCCAGAGTACATTCTGTGCTCTTGCTACCCTCACCAGACTTGTTACTATCCCCACCTCCCAGAGAATGTACAGAGAACTAATGGGCCAGAAATTCGGGTCTCCACGGGTGAGTACGCGCTGTGTACTCACCCGTAGACCCAACGAAAGTGCCGGTTTCGCGCATGCACTGCGCATGCACTGGAAACCGGAACTTCCGTTCCCCTGAAGGAAGGGGTTCAGAGGTCGAATGCGTGCACTGGAGAGGCAGCGCGCACGCAGCGAACTTCAGGTTTTTTTTCAGGTGTCTCCGTGAGGGTAAGTACGGAGAAGCTGCACATTTAAAAAGGATGCGCAAGGCCTGCTTTTAACAAGGTAAGTGGTGAATTAAGTATAATTTAAACATTTTTTCAACAGGTTTATCTTTTTTACATACTTTAAAGAAAGGTAAGTTTATTTTTAGCACCGTTAAAAAGTGTAATTAATTTTTTCAAAAATTTAAATTTTTGTTTAAAGTAGTTACTTTATGTAATTTATAGTTATTTTAAAAATGTGATTTTTTTTTAATTTGAAGTTTTAGTGAGGTTTTGGGGCTGATCTCTATTCATAGATTTGACAGGTCTTCCTGTCAAAATCTATGAATGGAGATTCCCTGCTCCGATTGGCTCTCCATGGCCCACGTGATCCCAGGGGACGCTTCGAACTAACTGCACCCCTGGGATACGCAAGCACTGCGCGCCGGCAGCTGCAGGAGGCCCAGGAGCCGAATTTCACGTGGGCCCGAAGCACAATGGCAGGCGCGCTAGGTAAGTACACGCGCGGTCCTTGCACCTGCGGGAAGCCGGAGAGCCGAATTTCTGGCCCAATGTCATAGCAGCAGCTGTCGGAGGAACTGTGTGTGTGCAGACTCTGCTTCACCAGAGAAGCAACTGACCACCTCTGTGAAATGCTGCAGGAAGACACGATGCAATGGTTACTGCCCACAAGGCCTTATCAGTCAAAATGAAAATGACAACGACCCTCAATTTGTAGAGCTCCTTTCCCATCCAGTCATCCACTGGATACCTCTGCAACATCAGCCAGGAAACTATGAGAGCCTGCAATCGACAGGTGACAGACGTCCTCTTCTGCAGGGCATCCGACTTCATTGAACGTCCCCTACGAAGGAAAAAAACAGGGTCATCAATATCCAGAGGCTAAATGTTCAAATTGTCTGCCATGCCCAACAAAAGATCCTGCATGTAAACGCTGGGCATCGGGGAAGCTGTCACGACACCTTTATCCTTCGCCACTCTGCCAACTATGAATTATTCAGCAGGGAGGAACAGGAGTTGGATGTATCCTGAGGAACAAGGCATACCCCTTGAAGCTGTGGATGATGAGACCGCTCTGCATCACCAAACAATGTAGCAGAGGAAAGGTATAGCCGAACACACGTGGCAACCCGACAGGTGGTGATGGGGACTACTGGGGTGCTGAAAGCTTGCTTCAGGTGCCTGGACAGGTCAGGGGCGGGGGAAGTGGGTGGGTGGTGGTGGGGTTGCGGGGTCCTACAGTACGGCGCTGATAAAGTGGCCAAGATTGTAGTGGTGTGCTTCGTACTGCACAGTTTCACCCTTTAGGATTGACTTGGCAAACAAGAAGCTTATAGAACCGGAGGATCCCGACATGCCAGTCTCTGAGCCCAGGGATGGTGAAATCCATGTTCACAGCCGCCAGGGCTGCCAGAAAGCAGCTGGTGCCACAGGTGTTCAGACGGTGATAACCGCCAATCCTCGCAAACCTCCCCAACGTCAAATCCGATGAATCCAGTGGCACGAGGAAGTCTTAAACAATCATGTTGTCATGCTACAAACTAAAGATAATGTACAAGCAACCAGTAGAACTTATATTCAGTACAAAATTGCAATTGAACTTAAAGTCAGCAAACAACATCAATGGAAATTGTTCTCAGAAAGCAGCTTTGTTAAACTTTTATCCAACAAACAATATCAGAAAAATATTTGATCACAAGTTTTTAGAGTGGCATGTGAAGGTTTTGACACCGCCCCCGCCATTGGCTGCACCACCTCTGAGGTCACTGAATCACCACGATGCTCACTGCAGCACATTCAAATGGGTTTTCCAGGAAATTTTGGAATAAATTCACAACAGAACAGCTGCGCATGAAATGACGTACGTTAGGGCATACTTTGCATCATTCCAAAATATTCTACAACATTATTAATGATCCTTCATATACTGATTCATTTTCTGCAGAGTGTGTGGAGGCAGGGTGGGACCTCTGGCAGGAGTTACAGCAAACAGTGGGGGAGAAATTCAGTTTGTTACTGCCTCCCATTAGCGTCTGGCGTGGCGCTAACGGAGCACTAATGAAGTAACACCAGGGCAAGGTGAATCTAGCACCACACGCCAAATCCAGTCACCCCTTAGCACCGCCGCTAACACTTAGCGCCTGTGGCTTTAGCGCCAGGCAGATCGTGATGTCAGTGAGCATGCAACGCTCACTGAGCACCCGATCTGCCAAATTGATTATCGCCCCCTGCCTTAGCGCCTCGCCCCGACAATGACAGGAGAGGAGGCGTGAAGCAGGTGGTTCCAGGGGAGATATTTAAAGGGATGAGTCGCAGCTGTCAGGTTAGTGCTGTTTCACTGCTTCCATGTCAGTTTGCGATTGTGCAAGAGTTTAATTCAGTCATTTAAAGGTTCTTTAGTATCAGGAGTATTGTGGCTACTAAAAATTTGTTACATTTATTGTGACAAAATTTCAGAGTGCTACACATCGTTACATTAATAGAGGCTGTACTGGTAGTCGACCTCGCCCTCCAGGATTTACTGCAGAGGGAGTGGAGGCAGCGAGAAAGATTGCAAGATGTGGCCAGAGGGAGGAGGAGGGCCATGAGGGCTCTCAACAGGACGTCTTACCCTTCGAGGGTATTCCGAGAGCACTTCTCCTACCTCCAATTAAGTGAGGAGCAGTGCATTAGAAGTCTTCGCTTCAGCAAGGATGTGGTCACCGAACTCTGCCACCTCCTGCAAGCAGACCTCGAGCATCAGATCAGGACCACCACGGCTCTCTCAGTGGCAGTCAAGGTCACCATCGCCCTCAATTTCTTCGCCAGCGGTTCCTTCCAGTCTGCAACAGGAGATATAGTGAACATCTCACAGTTCACCGTCCATCGCTGCATCTGGGAGGTCACAGAGGCTCTCTACAGTCGGAGAAGGGACTACATTTCCTTCCCCATCATTAGAGAGAAGCAGGATGAACGTGCATGTGGCTTTGCCAGGATAGCAGGCTTACCCATGGTGCAGGGCACCATTGACTGCACCCACGTGACTTTGTGGGCACTGTATAACAATCCTGAGACCATCCGTAAACGCAAAGGCTACCACTCACTTAATGTGCAGTTGGTGTGCGACCACAGACAGCGATTACTCAATGTGAATGCCTGCTATCCTGGCAGCAGCCACGATGCCTTCATCCTGCGCCGGACCGGTGTGCCAGCACTCTTCCAGTCACCACATTAAGCTCACGGCTAGCTGGTCGGAGACAAGGGCTATCCGCTCTCCACCTGGCTCATGACTCCCCTCTGCAACCCCAACACTCCTGCTCAGCACTCATATAATGACAGCCATGCTGTCACCAGGAACATCATCAAGCAAACCATCGGGGTACTCATGCAACGGTTCCGCTGCCTTCACCGCTCGGGAGGAGCCCTCCTGTACTCGGCTGAGTGGGTGTCCCATTTCGTGCTGGACTGCTGCATGCTCCACAACTTGGCCATCATGAGGGCCCAGCCCTGGCCACCAGGGTTTGCGGACAACCTCAGGAGGAGGAAGAGGGAGAGGAGGAAGAGGACGAGGATGAGGAAGAGGAAGACGAGGAGGAGGAGGAGGAGGAACAGAAGCGAGGGACGAGGCAGCCACTCAATCGGCCTTCTGGAAGGGCGGTCCGTGATTGCCTCATCAGACTGCAGTTCCATTAAATTAAACCTCAGATCACCGTTGCTCACCACATCCTCCTCATACCATCCCTGCTGAAATGAGAGACACCACAAAATCATCCAAAGCCAATTAATACATTTATCAATAATCAGTGAACACATATGTACAACAACAATATTAGCTATTCACCCTTGTGCAATCCCTTAGTGCCTCTCGTTACTGTGCCTTTGCCTACTCTAGTGCTCCTATGAAGTGTTGGCCCAGTGACTGCAGCACGGCGGGTGGAAGGCTGCTGAGTGTCCGTGCGGGAGACTTCAGATGGCCTTGCAGGACGCCCTCGACCAGCTCTGGGCCTGGAAGCCCTGGCTGTAGACTTAGGCTGGGGGGTGGCAGTCTGGCCTAGCTGGATGACAGGCAACGACAAGAGCAATGGCGGAGCAGTAGTGGTGGGAGCAGGAATGCTGTCATCCTGAGAGAGGACAGCAGCTTCCTGCTCCACTGACCCACTGCCACTCCCCAGGGGCAGCACCTCAGCCTTACTACCAATCTGTTGGAGCACAGATTGCTGGCCTGCTGCGACACCGTGAAAGCCCCGGTGGACGGTGGTAGACCCAGCCATGATGGCAGCAGTCAGAGCTTGCATGGCATCAAGCTGAGACTTCATGAGAGCAGTCTGAGAATCGATGGCACCAAGCATAGACTGCATTACAGCACAAAGACGTTGCGTGGCTTACACCTGTGCTGCAATGGAAGCTGCGACATCGCCCATCACACGCGGCATCAGGTCTGGGTTGCCACGGTCTCTCTGGGAGTCTACCATCCTTTGCAGACTGCTAAGGATGGGCTCCATGGTGTGCGCAGAGCTCTGTGCAATGTTGGAGGCGGACCCCTCCTCGCTCCTTACCATTGCCGACAGGCTCTCGGGTACCCTTGCCATTGCACCTATCATCCCCGTGTGCAAACCCATCACCCTTCTTCTAAAGGCCTCCCCATTGAGGTCCTCATCTGAGTCCTGTGCAGCAGAACTCGTGCGCGAACTCGCCCTCCTGGGAGCTGACTCCTGAGCTATCCTCTCCCCCTCGCCTTGCTGCAGCCCACTCGTCCCCGGTACATCACCCTGTGCAGATCCCACTACTATACTAGCCTCTAAAGAATGCGTAGTGCCAGTATCTGAGCTGGTGCTTGCAGGTGAGAGATGCAGTGACGCGGTGTGTTCTTCGTCCTCCTCTTCTTCCGCCTCGCTCTCTATGGCCCGCTCAGGGACAGGCTGCTCAGCTGCTTGCTCATTATCTGAAAGCATAAAGGCACAAGAGTCGGGTTAAGGTGAGGGGAGGGGGGCAGGAAGAGAGAAAGGCATGCATACAGCATGATTAGCTGGAAAGTGGGAAAGGCTTGTGGGGTGAGGGGGAAGTGGGATGTGAGAAGAAGGAGTAGGGATGAACATACCGTTGTCGTCTCCAAGGGTATCAACGTCGCCGGTGGCCACGGCGCCCACCACCTGGCCCCCAGTGATTTGCAGCACTCTTTCCTCCAGCTCAGAAAGTGGTTGGGTGTCAGGTTGTCCCCTACCTTTGCGCTCCTGCTCCCTCCTGTTGTGAGCGACCTTGGCCTGCAAGAGAGAAGAAAGTGTGTGAGTGAGTGTGGAGCAATGTGTTTGGGAGATGTACCTGTCATAGTTGAATAGCTGTCATTGTGTGCAAGGTGTGAGATGTGGGTGTGAGTGTTAGTAGGTGCAGATTGTTGGTGAGTGAGCGCTGAGGGTGTGGTGCTTTAGGCAGTGTGTGCAGACTGTAGTTCAGATGGTGGTATGTAGCATTTGTTGACGCATTGACTCACCCTGACCACCCGAGTGAGGTTTTTAAATTTCTTCCTGCACTGTGTGTGGGTCCTGGGGACCACAGTGCTGCCCGAGACCTGCTGGGCTCCCTCACTCCACATGGCGTGGAAGACTTGCGGCGAGGGCCTCCTGCCACTTGCCGGGTACAGCACCGCCCTCCGTCTCTCCACAGTGAAGACCAACGCCTCTAATGCCTGGTCGCAGAGTCTGCGAGCTCGCTCCCTGGGCCGTTGATCTGCCATAATGACACCTCCTTCAGTGGTCCGGTTCCTTCTCCTTGGCCTTCGGCTGCTTGGTGCGACAGCTGCAGAACCAGCAATGCTGAGAATGAGGTTCTGCAGCATGATTGAACCTCCCCTTTAAGAACTGTAAAGAGCCTGTGTCAATGATGACTAGCAATTAGACTGCACCTGAAATTGCTTAGCGCTTTGAGTCTAACGCCACTGAGCTAGGTCATCAGCGCTTGATTTAGCGCTCCAGTCCTTTCTTTGAACGATGTCACTGAATTTTGCATGCAGCGAGAGCCTGGCGCTAAATCTTAAACTTTTCCGAAGTTAGCGCCCATTCCTGGGCAATAATGAATTTCTTCCCCACTATTTTACAGCAAACAAGCAAAGAGCAAAGCAAACAAAGTATATTTACAGAGTCAATTTAAAAAGAGTTGCCATAGACTGCAGCAAACAGAACTCATGACCGAAATTGCAGCAAATTCTCCTGATAAAAGCAGGGTGATTTCTCCAACAAAATGCAGTGAGTGGACGATAGTTCCATACAAATTATGTGCGTAAAATCAACTTACAGCATGCGGTCTCCGGGCATGACTGACAGGAGAATTACCTAATCATCTCCATTCTGAGAAGTCGCATAACAGCAGGTTATAGTCCAAGGGGTAAAAATTCACTTGGTTGCGCCACCCGTTAGCGCCTTAAGAGGGCGCTAATGGGGCGCAAAGCCGCTAACGCCCGGGCGCAGCGATGTTTGCGCCGCTCGAGAACTTAACTTGAGATTGTGCGGCGGCGCTAAAACTTACCGCTGCGACCACCTGCGCGCGCAGATTGTGACGTCATTCCATGGTGCAACGCCCTTGGTGCGCCCCGTAGCGGAAATTGAGTGGCGCCCCCTGCCTTACCGCCTGCCGCTTCCAACGACCAGAAGACTGGAACGCTATCAATCGCTGTGGGGCTGGGGGGGGCGCTATTTAAAGGGGGCCTCTTCCTGTCTTTTATTGTTGGTGGCATTTTTGAACTACGCATTCTGAGAGAGAGAGGGAGAGACTTCTGGAGAGATTCAACGTTGTGTGAAGGAGTTTTGGGTACTGAGCAGCACTTTGCAGGTTCATTTTAATTTGCCATTCCTTGTATCGATTTAGCAGAGACCATGGGAGCTGCACTCTGAGCTCTTTGCCTGGTGCTCTCCATTGTTCTTTCCAGCACATTTGATGTGCAAGTCTCTCCAGGCCGAGATTCAAGGCAGCAATGAACAGGATGTGGATGGAAAGCAAGATTAACCATCCCCTTTAAGAACTGGCCCGTGCCATTGTGTGTGTGTTCCATTGCTGACTGACATTACATGAGCTTCGCCAGCGCTCCGAGTTAGCGCCTCACTGCTCGGCCTTTGCGCCTTAAGAGAGGTGTGCAGCGCCTGCTTTAGCGCTCCACTCACCTCCCGGGGCGGTAAAAGTGAAGTTTCCCGTCAGTGCCGATAATTAGCGCCAGGCGCTAATATTTGCGTCCGGACGATATTTGCGCCCCAAATGGGGCGCGACCTAATTTCTACCCCCAACAGTTTTATTTGAAATCACAAGCTTTCGGAGCGGCTGTTCCTTTGTCAGTTCAAATAAAACTGTTGGACTATAACCTGGTGTTGTGCGACTTCTCACTTTTGTCCACCCCAGTCCAACACCGGCATCTCCGCATCATGGCCATTCTGGCCAGCAATAGTGGTGTCACTATATGCAGCCCATCTTAATCCTCTCACATGGTGTCCCCAACACTAAGCTGGGAAGCATCTTTTATTTAAATAGCAAACAATGCTTATACAAAAGTGTGCCCTCTCCCTCCCTCCCTCCTGCTGTGTCTTGCTGCTTCTGCTCCCTTGTGCCTGATGAGAACCCATGCCTTTCTTCTCACTCTCCACTGCTGATCCACTCTCAAGAAATTTCTTATCACAACACTTTTGTCTGCAGCATCCCAAAATCCCGAATTGCACTGTTCCTTTTCCCGAGGATCCCATTCCCAAACCACGTCATCATCATTCCAGTGCTGCTATACACCAGGCCCACCTTTTCACTGCTGTCATATTCAGCACCCCCTCCACAGTGTTCCCACAACCCATAACTCCTCTCCCACTCTTCCCACACCACGGACTACCCTCAGTGCTGCCATATTTCATCACCTCCCTCCCACTCCTTCCAGACCCTGGTATTCTCTTCTCACAAACACCAAGACCACATTTTGTAAGCCCACTCTTAGTTCTTCCAGATCTTCACGGAAGATGCTCCTAGGCCCCATTACTTCCACTCCTAATGCTCCAGGATCATCCTTCCAAAACAACCAATTTACGCATTCGCCCTTCTGCGATCAAAACACAATTGGACTTATTCAATCATTGCAGGTTTTATGTGACACTGAAAGTATATTATGTTGCATACCATAATATAGCATATCCTCTGAGTCACCCTATGTAATGCCATAGGAGATCCGCTATTAAAATTCTAAAATTAGTACAGTAGTGTGCCCATCATACTTCCTGGAGCCAAAAACATGTTTCCTAGTGAACAACACTGAGACTGACACACCACCCATTTGGGGTAAGCAACTGAACCTACAGTATAACATGAAGTCAACTAATTTGAATAAATCCAATGCACTCCTGGTGCCTAAGGTCTCACATGTTGGGAATGCATTAAGGAGATGATCGCACTGAGAGCGGCTGGAATAAAATATTGGGATGCGACTTTTACAGGAGAGAATATTTAAAAAAATATTTTGATATTTATTTAAAACTTATTTTTAATATCTTTTAATTATTTTTAACTTTTAATATTTTTTGCTCTTTTCAATGGCCGCATGGGAAAGGGGGAGGCAAAAATTGACAGGCCAAAACTAACTCAACGTCATGTGTGGGAAAGTAAAGGAGCGACACAATCCCTGACCCTCTGGTTAATAGCAAAGTAAACATGAGGGGTGCATAAGGAGGGTACTCCAGGGCATCCTCATCACAAGATGGAAGCTCACCATGCCTGGCAAAGGTGGCGGACAGGCTAAACACTACAGGACACAGGAACAAGCACGGGAGAAGATGGCACACTATAAAAAACCTTGTAAGGCAAGACTACCCAAAAATGTGCAGGGTAGGTTGATTTGGCTATGATAAATTGACCCTTAATGTTAGGGGGGGATTAAATATGGGGGGATAGGATGGGATATGTTAGGGGGAATTAAATATGTGGGGTTACGGGGGTAGGGTGGGATATGTGTACTGTGGGGATTAAAGCAGGGACAGGGTACTGGATTTGGATGATCAGCCATGATCGTATTGAATGGTGGGGCAGGCTCGACGGGCCGAATGGCCTACTCCTGCACCTAGATTCTATGTTTCTATGTTTCTATGTTTACCCAACAGTACTATGTACTAGCTAATTGTACCAGATTACACACCACCAACTGTTGTCTTTCAATTTGTCTCATAGCTACCATTTGCCTATGCCAAGCTCTCACATTACTTTACAGCTCTTTCATTGCATCTTATGTATACCTATATTTCAGAAGCATGCAAATTCAAGCTACAATGTACAATTGAAAGCCTTGCTACATTCACATATTCCAAAGGCTTCACACACCAAACCGCTGCAACACTTACTGTTACATAGTCATCACATGATCACTTACTGACACCAGGGCTGAGCTTCAAGTTGGACGTAGGTACTTCAGGGAATGCAGCCGTGTGATGACATGGGCAGCTGCTTCGTGCTATGCTGTGGGTAAGGAGATGAAAGTGCAGGTCATACTGCCTGATGCACCAGCCACCAGTTTGATCCATTTTAGCTAATATTGTAGTGCTAACCGGTAATGAGCTATAAACAAACCAGCTGAGGTAATTTTTCCAAAATAGATATGAAAAATTTAAATACCATAGATATAGGAAAAAAAAACGTATAACAACATTGCGCTGGAAATGTACAGTAAAGAGTGAAAAAGGTTTGTTAAAAGATGCAAAGAATTTGGGACTTAAGAATTGCTATGCCCACGGAACTTCCCTTGCTGCGTTCCCAATGGGTGCTGAAGGAAAAAGAGAGCACAGCTGGCACAATACTGCATTATAGTGCTATGTGTTCTTTTAAATAGTTTTACACAAAACCTGAAGTCTTAATGAGGCTTGCTCATAACCTAGCACCACAGGGACTTCTTCACCAGATTATACAACTCTGTCTGCAATGGGAGCATGGCAGGCTTCAGGCTTCTGCCCCAGAATAATGCAGTGAGCCAGTGTCTGGAGCACAGCAGCCCCATTAGAGCACAGCAGCCCTACTGGAGCACAGCAGCCCTACTGGAGCACAGCAGCCCCATTAGAGCACAGCAGCCCCATTAGAGCACAGCAGCCCCATTAGAGCACAGCAGCCCTACTGGAGCACAGCAGCCCTACTGGAGCACAGCAGCCCCATTAGAGCACAGCAGCCCCATTAGAGCACAGCAGCCCCACTGGAGCACAGCAGCCCTACTGGAGCACAGCAGCCCCATTAGAGCACAGCAGCCCCACTGGAGCACAGCAGCCCCATTAGAGCATAGCAGCCCCATTAGAGCACAGCAGCCCCATTAGAGCACAGCAGCCCCATTAGAGCACAGCAGCCCTACTGGAGCACAGCAGCCCTACTGGAGCACAGCAGCCCCACTGGAGAACAGCAGCCCCATTAGAGCATAGCAGCCCCATTAGAGCACAGCAGCCCCATTAGAGCACAGCAGCCCCATTAGAGCACAGCAGTCCCATTAGAGCACAGCAGCCCCATTAGAGCACAGCAGCCCCATTAGAGCACAGCAGCCCCACTGGAGCACAGCAGCCCTACTGGAGCACAGCAGCCCTACTGGAGCACAGCAGCCCCACTGGAGAACAGCAGCCCCATTAGAGCATAGCAGCCCCATTAGAGCACAGCAGCCCCATTAGAGCACAGCAGTCCCATTAGAGCACAGCAGCCCCATTAGAGCACAGCAGCCCCATTAGAGCACAGCAGCCCCACTGGAGCACAGCAGCCCTACTGGAGCACAGCAGCCCTACTGGAGCACAGCAGCCCCACTGGAGCACAGCAGCCCCACTGGAGCACAGCAGCCCCATTAGAGCATAGCAGCCCCATTAGAGCACAGCAGCCCCATTAGAGCACAGCAGCCCCATTAGAGCACAGCAGCCCCACTGGAGCACAGCAGCCCCATTAGAGCACAGCAGCCCCACTGGAGCACAGCAGCCCCATTAGAGCACAGCAGTCCCATTAGAGCACAGCAGCCCCATTAGAGCACAGCAGCCCCACTGGAGCACAGCAGCCCCATTAGAGCACAGCAGCCCTACTGGAGCACAGCAGCCCCATTAGAGCATAGCAGCCCCATTAGAGCACAGCAGCCCCATTAGAGCACAGCAGCCCCATTAGAGCACAGCAGCCCTACTGGAGCACAGCAGCCCTACTGGAGCACAGCAGCCCCATTAGAGCACAGCAGCCCCATTAGAGCACAGCAGCCCCACTGGAGCACAGCAGCCCTACTGGAGCACAGCAGCCCCATTAGAGCACAGCAGCCCCATTAGAGCACAGCAGCCCCATTAGAGCACAGCAGCCCCATTAGAGCACAGCAGTCCCATTAGAGCACAGCAGCCCCATTAGAGCACAGCAGCCCCACTGGAGCACAGCAGTCCCATTAGAGCACAGCAGCCCCATTAGAGCACAGCAGCCCTACTGGAGCACAGCAGTCCCATTAGAGCACAGCAGCCCCACTGGAGCACAGCAGTCCCATTAGAGCACAGCAGCCCCATTAGAGCACAGCAGCCCCATTAGAGCACAGCAGCCCCATTAGAGCACAGCAGTCCCATTAGAGCACAGCAGCCCCACTGGAGCACAGCAGTCCCATTAGAGCACAGCAGCCCCATTAGAGCACAGCAGCCCTACTGGAGCACAGCAGTCCCATTAGAGCACAGCAGCCCCACTGGAGCACAGCAGTCCCATTAGAGCACAGCAGCCCCATTAGAGCACAGCAGCCCCATTAGAGCACAGCAGCCCCATTAGAGCACAGCAGCCCCATTAGAGCACAGCAGCCCCACTGGAGCACAGCAGCCCTACTGGAGCACAGCAGCCCCACTGGAGCACAGCAGTCCCATTAGAGCACAGCAGCCCCATTAGAGCACAGCAGCCCCACTGGAGCACAGCAGCCCTACTGGAGCACAGCAGCCCCATTAGAGCACAGCAGCCCCATTAGAGCACAGCAGCCCCACTGGAGCACAGCAGCCCCACTGGAGCACAGCAGCCCCACTGGCGAACAGCAGCCCCATTAGAGCACAGCAGCCCCACTGGAGCACAGCAGCCCCATTAGAGCACAGCAGCCCCACTGGAGAACAGCAGCCCCACTAGAACAGTCCCTTTGTGTTCCATATCAGCATTACACTTTTTAATTTTTGATTCACCCAAATTTCATATTTAACAAATCACAACTCAATAGCTGTAAAATGCAATCAAAATCCAAAAGTAAAGCAATTTATAAGAGCACACAAACAAAACCTTTCAGTTGCCCTTAGTAATGACATTTTCAAATATCCAAAATAAGGTTTCTAATCTACTACAAACATTCATTAAAAAATTATATTTCACAGAAACATAATTAAACTTACCTATGAAAATGTCATTTGTTTATTTGAGTAGCTTCATTTATGCGAAGATCTCAACATCTCAGTAGCCTGCGGTAGAAGTTGATATTTTGACCCAGAGCTATCAGTTAACTTCAAAGTGATGGCACAATCTGAACATGTGCAGACTTTACCATCACGCATCAGTAGGATTCTTTCCGGGTGAGTGGTAAGCTGATTCACAACTGGAAAGGTAAAGTTCCTAATGATGTTAAAAGGAGTTTTGAGTGTTTCCAGATTATTTGAAAACAAGCTGCTGAATACAGTTTCTGGTATAGTTTCATCTATTATCAGCTGTTAACCTTTTAGCTCAGAGGACAACAGAGCCTAGATTTTCCAGTCGGGAATGTCCAATTAGAACTTGCAAATTGAGCAATCCCAATTGGAAAGGTGGGTAGAAATGCATTGTGCTGACTTTCTGCCCATTTTGCATCACATCCAATTTCCTTTAATAACAAATGCCAGTGTAAGAACTGGCTTTCTCAAGCAGGCTTCATTTAAATATTGTTTGGGAGCACTGTAGAGTTGAGGTAAGTATATTGCATCCATTTCTTAAATGCCTTTCTTTTTTATTCCTGTGTTTTCCCAACATCATTCATCCTGTAAACACTCCCCCCGCCTGAGTCATGCTTTCCATTTATATCCTTTGGATTTGCACTTTTTTTAAGTTCTAGGACCGAGTTTCAAGAATTTTGGGTGGGGGAAGTTCAGACACCCTCCTGGCCCTGGGTATTATGCCACTCTTTGCAGTGTCTTTGGCAGAGGCACTTAAGGTGTAACCCAATTTGCCATGACTATGCAATTCACAGCACCTGTATCTGACCCCGTGAACTTTGGTGGGATCAGTCATGGAGGTCTGGGGGAGGCGCTAAGATGTGTCACCCCTCGGACAGTCAGAGCCAGAGGCTTTAATTACTATCATTGTTTATTGATAGTTACAGATGCTCATAGAACACCAAGTCCGGTGTTCACAAACAGTCCGGTTCAGCTGAGGCAGTGGCCAGGGAGGGGAATGGACTCAGTGGGAGGGTGTGGATTTTGTGGCTGGGGCCAAAGAAGACTTTAGTCTTCTCAGTGTTTAACTGGAAGAAACTGCAGCTCACCATAACTGGATATCTGACAAGTAGTCTGACAACACAGATGCAGTGGAAGGGTAGCGAGGTAGTGCTGGGTGATGTCAGTGCACATATGGAAGCTGGCCTCATGACATTGGGTGATATTGCCAAAGGACAGCACATAGATGAAGAAGAGGAGGGGGGTCAAGAGCAGCTCCTTGGAGGACTCCGGAAGTAATGGTATGGGGGCAGGATGATAAGCCACTGCTGGCCAAGGTCTGCTACAATTAGATTGGTAAGAGTGGAACCAGGCGAGGCCTGTATTAACTAGGCCTGTATTCACTAGAGTTTAGGAGAATGAGAGGGGATCTCATTGAAATGCATAAAATTCTGACCGGGCGAGACAGACTGGATGCAGGGAGGATGTTTCCCCTGGCTGGGGGGGTCTAGAACGAGGGGTCACAGTCTCAGGATACGGGGTAGGACATGTATGTTGTGGGGTATTTTAAACCAACACTCGACACAAGGTTTTCAGATCGATAGTCACGTTGTCTTTATTACACCGGTGGGAAGACAGTCTCTACTGGCGTGCCAGGAGACTTCTCCAAATTGTTACAGCAAACACTACATTTTTATACATTAAAATACACATGGCAGGCTCATGCACAATTCATTCCTGCAACCTGATTGGATCTTGGCCCGCATGCACCTTCACGGATTGGGTTACATGTCCTAAGGTAAACATGTGTAAGCTGCCTCCTCAATCATTCACTCAAACTGCTGAACGCTGATTAAAAAATACCTTTGAAGTATGCGACCCAGATAACAAACCCCTAAGGGCAGCTGAAGTGCTAAACATGCCTCAACTGAGTTGGTTTTTAGTCTTCAAAGGTCAGTTCTCTTGACCACACATTATGGATGTGGCCTTTCATGTTAGCAACTGTCTCTCTTACAGCATTCTGTGAGCTGCCAGCGATGGTTTTTAATTCTTTCCCCACTTCAATTTAGGACTGAGATGAGGAGAACTTTCTTCACTCAGAGGGTGGTGAACCTGTGGAATTCTCTACCACCGAAGGCTGTGGAGGCCAAGTCACTGAATATATTTAAGAAGGAGCTAGATAGATTTCTAGACACAAAAGGCATCAAGGGGTATGGGGAGAGAGCGGGAATATGGTATTGAGATAGAGGATCAGCCATGATCATATTGAATGGCGGAGCAGGCTCGAAGGGCCGAATGGCCGACTCCTGCTCCTGTTTATCTATGTTTCTAGTACAAACCCACTGAGCTGGACATTGGAGGAAAGGTGTTGGAGGAGGATGGTGTGGTTGACCGTATCAAAGGCTGCAGAGAGGACGAGGCGGATGGGATGGAAACTTGATTGGAGAGATTCAAAACATGGAGTTGTGGGAAAGATTGGCACAGTTTAGGGAAGTGACAACACATTCAAGAACTTCAGGAGAGGAAAGAGAGCTTGGAGATGGGGCAATAGTTTGCATGGAGAGAGGGGTCGAAGATGGATTTCTTTTCGGAGAGGTGATGACAGCAATTTCTACTTGAAATTGTATAACATAAGAGCATTGCTAACTGCTTAGGCATTTTACAAGACAGCACATGCTTTTTTTCCACAAGTAGTTTGCTGTATTAACTCAAAATAATGAGATTGTTAGAGAACATCAAGAAGTAAATCCAAGCAACTGGGACATTTTTATGACCTTCTTTTGCAAGTACTTTGTGTTATTTTATGTGCATATCCACCCTAAGTGCAATGGACTATGCAGTTTAAACAACTTCCTTGTCTGCCTGTGAATTAAATAGTAATTCCACTGTGTGCATGTTTTATTTAAAAGGATTTGATGTTTACACAGATAGTATTGTGTGGTGCTCAAAGAACAAGGGCATTGTTTCAAATTTTGAGGCTTTGGGATAACACTGGGTAATTTTCATTATTTTCCTTGATTGTTCCTTAAGAACACATCATAATTGGCGATCAGACACTCAGAAACATTTTTCCAACTGATGTAATCTCACTTAAGGTTGTGTTTAATTCTAAGGCCAGCACTTGTTGGTTCCGAGAACAAAGCTTGAAATTTATAATGACTGGGTGGCTGGTAGCTCAGGGCGGCGCTGTAAGGCCAAGGCTAAGGTATCTGCCATCCTATTTAAGGTGGCAAACATGTTGTCATCCAGAGTCTGCTCAGCCGTGGTCAAGGCATGCATGGGCTCATTTGATTGGAGCTTTTGATGTTCCACGGAGCTGGCCACTCTATCCATGAAGGAACCATCCACCCACCCTTCTCTGCTAGCAATATGCTGGAGAACACTTTGCCACAGATCAGTGGGGTGATGAACGGCCGAAGCTAGGGTATCATTCATCCTATTTAAGGTGGCATTCATCGTGAGCAATCCATTGGTGAGGACCTGCATGCACTCATTTGATTTTTTTTTAAATTTGTTTTTATGGGATGTGGGCGTCGCTGGCAAGGCCAGCATTTATTGCCCATCCCTAATTGCCCTTGAGAAGGTGGTGGTGAGCTGCCTTCTTGAACCGCTGCAGTCCATGTGGTGAAGGTACTCCCACAGTACTGTTAGGTAGGGAGTTCCAGGATTTTGACCCAGCGACGATGAATGATCGGTGATATACTTCCAAGTCAGGATGGTGTGTGACTTGGAGGGGAACTTGGAGGTGGTGGTGTTCCCATGCGCCTGCTGCCCTTGTCCTTCTAGGTGGAAGAGGTCCGGGTTTGGGAGGTGCTGCCGAAGAAGCCTTGGCGAGTTGCTGCAGTGCATCTTATAGATGGTGCACACTGCAGCCACAGTACGCCGGTGGTGGAGGGAGTGAATGTTTAAGGTGGTGGATGGGGTGCCAATCAAGCGGGTTGCTTTGTCCTGGATGGTGTCGAGCTTCTTGAGTGTTTTTGGAGTTGCACTCATCCAGGTAAGTGGAGAGTATTCCATCACACTCCTTACTTGTGCCTTAATGATTGCTGCATTTAATGCTCCATGCAGGTAGCCACTCTTTCCAAAGCCTGTGACATCATGCCACTCATGCTTGAGATGGACTCCTCCAATTTCTCTGCAAGTGAGCACAGTGCGGCTACAATGCCTGCCAGTACATCGCATGTTCTTTGCTGCTGCTCCAGAAGCACCCTGTTCATTGACGGCCCCGAGGTACAGCATCTGCGTCCAGCTGAGCAGAGCTTGGAGCATCCTGTGGTCTTCGACACGGACTCTCCACTGCTGTCCCCATCTCCACCATCTGCTCTTGCTCCCTTGTGTGTGTGAGTCAGCAGGTGAAAACCCAACTATCTGCCTGACTGGTCCCACCGAAGTTTGAGTATCTGAGCTGGTGCATCGTCTGCATGAGTCCTGTGATGGTGCACCCTCAGGGGGAGTGACCTCCTCTGAGGAGTCGTCATCATCATCGTCTGTGATCTGGACCATCTCCTGCGGGATGCGTGATGGCCCCGTGGGAGAGCAAAGACATGAATTAGAACTGTCAAGGTAAAAATGTTTCAAGTGATCATTATGCACATGATCATATTTCACTCGCTGCTGACATCAAGTCAACTTGAGTGAGTGTTGTATGCCATGTGGCTGTCTGATATTCAATTCTGTCACCAGGTAGCTGGGAGGCCTCCATCTCCAACGGCCAGGCACACCGAGACTCCACTGATATCCAGCGCCTCCTCCTCTGCAGCTGTCAGTTGCGAGATGGTTGGAGGAGCACCGCCGGTTCTCTGCCTCGCCCTCGAGTTTTGTGCTCTCATCTCCTGCAAGGATGGAAAGAAGAGCCCTATAAGTGAGAGTAATGGCATGTGTTGAACGGATGGATAGAGAGCATTTGTTGAGGGTGACTATGAGGAAGAGGCATGACATTGTATAAGGATGAGGGTGAGTGTCAGTGGTGGATGGACAGATGGGATATGAGGAAGTAAATAGACAGAGAGAGATGGGTGTACCTGCAAGGTAAGTTGGCTTGGGAAGTGATGTGCTGCAGTAGGCTTGAGAAGGCAGAGTGAGGAGGTTAGGGTGATATGCACATCAGAATGTAGGTGAATGTGCCAGGGTACTCACCTTTCCTGCCGTGCTTAGGTCATTAAACCGCTTTCGGCATTGAATCTATGAACGTAGCACCACCCTCTTGCTGCTGACCTCATGGGCAACCTCCAGCCACGCCTTCTTTGTTTCACCTGCAGGCCTCTTCCTCCCATTAGTAGGGAAGAGCATCTCCCCGCAGGCCCTTACAGCCCCCAGCAGCACATCCAGGGAGGTATCACTAAAATGAGGCGCAGCCTTTGAACGTGTGGACTCCACTCTGCCAATTGCTTCTAATGTGCTCCCAAATCCAAACTCTATAAAATTGCACATTTGGAGTGTCGCTTTAATACTGGAGTTGAAATCACCTCATGCAGGTAATCATCACGCCCACTCATTGGTCGGGAAACCCGGAAATTATATGATAATGTAGTGGCTGGGTTAAAAAGCCACTGACAGATGCACTGCACGGGTTTCCCGTCTGCTACCGGACCCAGTTGAAATCCAGCCCTATATGCTTTCTACGTAACATGAAGCTGACCACATAAGATCAGGTGGAATCAGCACAGTCGAGCTTATGTTAATAATGTAGAGCTCGATCAGAGGTCCCATCAGAAAATCTGTCCAACGTGTCCTTATACATCCACATCTGATGCCAGTCTTCACCCCAACAACGCAAAGGATTGCCATCATTTCAAACTCGAGACAGCGAGAAGATAGGATTGTAGCTAGAGTTTGCTTTGTGGCCAATGAAAACCAATTGACAACATTAATAGCCTGAGTGACTCCATGTCGTAAAAATAAAGAAGTAAATGGAAAAAAATGACGTTTATTTAAAACAAAACAGACATTCACCATCCGATTTACATCTTAAAATCTTAAAATCTACACTATCTGATCCAATCCTAAATAGGTAGCAGCTTTTACTATATAATTATATCTTATCCCTTTCTGCGAGGACAATTAAAAACTACATTTAAGGCTTGTTTATTGGACCCTACTCTTTCACTTTTATGTTGAAATTTCTCCATCTGCACAAAATAAAGAAGCCAGATATGAAACGTTTAAGCCAGTGAATGTTATTAGTGGGAAATACAAACAGAAAATGCTGGAAACACTCAGCAGGTCAGGCAGCATCTGTAGAGAGAGAAACAGAGACAACGGGCCGGATGCCTCCGATCGGAAAAAATCTACGTACTTACCTGTTGGCTCCGTAGGTCCTGAGACTTCCGCTCCTGGGCCTCTCCACTATGAAATGCGCAGAGGCCCAGGTATCCCAGGGGCGCCCATGGTTCGCAAGCACCCCTGGGGTCACGTGGGCCATGGGGAACCAATCAAAGAAGGGAATCCCCCTTCACACTTTTGACAGGTCTCTCCACACAGAACTGTCAAAAGTATGAATGGGGATCACTTAAAAAACACAGTAAAACATTAAATATATATTTTTTATATCACGCATTTAAAATTAGTTAAAATTACATTAAATTAAATATTTTTAAACAAAAATTTAATATTTTGAAAAAAATAATTAAAGTTTTTACGGGGCTAAAAATAAACTTACCTTTTTAAAAAGTATTTTAAAATTATAAATGAGTGAAATAAAATGTATTTTTAATTTTTTTTAAACTCTTATGCTGGTAAAAGAAGGCCTTACGCATGCTTTTACCAGGCGTAAGATTTTTAAAGGTTTTCAGCGGGCGGAAGTTGTGCAGAAAGCGGAACTCTCTGCCCGCGGAGGCCCTTCTCCCGAGAAGGCGTGCGATCTGTCGAGAGGATTCTTGACAGATCACAAGTGCCGGGTTTTAGCGCATGTGCTTCGCATGCCTGAAACCGGCACTTGCGCGGCCCCTACGGGTGTGTACACACCTCGTACCCACCCGTGGGGGTCGGAAAATCCAGCCCAACGTTTCAGGTCGATGATCTTTCATCAGAACTGGAAAAAGTTAGAGATGTAACAGGTTTTAAGCAAGTACAGAGGCAGGGCAAGGGGGAGGGGAGGAAAGAACCCTGCGATAGGGTGTTTTCTGTTTTTATTTCAGATTTGCAGCCTCCACAGTATTTTGATTTTGTTATAAGTAGGAACCTGGGGTAACAATCTACTTGTTTCATGTTCCGTCTGTTTTGAATGATATAGTTCACATATTCTTAGCTGACCTCAAACCCCCGTCCAGATTAATCCCCCCACTACTGACCTTGTCAGATATACAGCTTGTTCTCCTCAGCCACAAGCAACATCATGGAAGATTTGATAGTATTTGTCAAATAATAATACTTTAAATCTACATTTGTTTTCTTTTTCAAAGGCAAAATCCTGAAGATGCTGGAAATCTGAAATATAAACAGAAAATGTTGGAAATACTCGGCAGGCCAGGCAGCATTTGTGAAGAGAGAAACAGAGTTAACGAGGGGATTTTAATCTGGAGGAGCGCATGGGTTTGGGGGTGGGTGGGGGGGGTTAAACCGACAAAAATGCGAGTGCGTCGGGAAGCCAGCTCCAACCCGCCGACTTCTGGGTTTAACTCGAGCGCATTAGGCTGCTTGCGCGCAACCCCATTGGGAGAGGCGGGTTACCTATTAACATATGCTAATTGCTCAATTAGAGTGATATTTCACTGACTTTTAAATTTAACGGCACATCCCAGGTTTCCCAGGCTTCCTGAAACTCGCCAAGATGAAGGCAAGATGAGAACACAGCAGCAATTGAGGGGGCTGAAGCAATCTCAGGGAAATACTGCAATAAATACTCAGTACTCACAGCCACTCTCTTACCTATTAGTGGGAAAGGGTTTGTTCACAGTACTTTTGCTGAGAGGTTACTTTCTACACTTTGGTGGTTTTCTCAATCATATCAGGATGGGTAGCGCTGTGGCTGCCTTAGGTTGGACCTCAGATGAGGACCAATATGACCAGCAGCAGCACCAGCACCAGCACCAGCACTAGCAGCAGCCTGCTGGTCAGAGACCTGTAGCTGGACAGCAGAGAGAGCAGCAGCAGAGAGGGGAGCAGTTGGCAGGAGGCACTACCCGCGACACAGGGTGTACAGGCAGAGGCTGAGTTTCCTTGACATGTCCGAACAGCAGTGTCTCAGGAGACTCAGGTTGTTGCATCAGGTGGTGACAGACATCTGCAGCCTCCCAGAAGAAGACCTGCTGCCTGCTGGACCTGGTGGCCACATGTTGCCAGTGGCTGTCAAAATGACCACCGCCCTCAACATTTTTGACTCTGGATCCTTCAGGGGCTCTGCCGGAGACATATCCAGGATCCACATTTGGTGGCCCACAAATGCATAAGACTGCACACACGTGGCAATCCGGACACCCCCAGATAAACCAGGAGTATTCGTCAAGCACAAGTTCTTCTACATCATTAATGTGCAGCTGGTGTGTAACCACAAAAAGATCTTTTTGCAGTTGGCGCCAGATTCCCGGGGAGCTGCCATGATGCTTTCATCCTGCGGCAGTCCAAGCTCCCTGATGTCTGCGGACCTGTAAGCAGACTTAAAGGGAGGCTGCTAGGAGACAAGGGATACTCACTGTAAACGTGGCTCATGACACCTGTCAGAAACCCAACCAATGAAGCTCAACAGCGCTACAATGAATGCCATATGACCACCAGATGTGTGAGTGAACAAGCCATCGGCATGCTGAAGATTCACTTCAGGTGCCTAGACAGATCTGGAGGGGCCCTTCAGTACACACCAGCCAGCGTCTCCAGAATCGTCATGGCGTGCTGTGCTCTGCACAACATCGCACAGCAGCAAGATTTGGATCTACAGGAGGAACAAAGTGAAGAGCTCAGATCCTCTTTGGACAAGTCCGAGGAGGAGGAAGGTGATGAGGGCTATGCACCACCAGCTGCTCACATTGCTGCCAGGGATGCCCTTGTTAATGCAAGTTTCACTTAGGTTGCACCAGTGGACCCATGTCAGAAGCATATGCAACAGTCAGTCTTCGCCGCCCACCCCCCCACCTAATGCCACTGACACAAAATAATCCTGCAAACCACCAACCACCCTTTGAACATTCTCCATTAGTCCTCGTTACTTCTTGTCTTCCCATTCATTATCAAATAACTTAAAAGGCGACTTGCCACCCAGCAACCAAGAATGGGCAAGCAGGAAAGTGGTGCAGGGCAGACTTGGCCAACGGGAGATATGGCAGCATGTGGGCTGCTGACTGAGGTTGGAGCAACGGGGGAGAAGTGGAAGTGCTCTGAGTGAAGTCCCCATTTCCATGTCCCCTTTCGCCATCATCCCTCTCATGGCACAACCACATTTCACTGCTACCACTGTGCTGGAGAGCACTTTGTGCAGATCAGTGCAGTGCTGTAAGACCAAGGCTAAGGTATCTGACCATCCTATTTAAGGTGACAGACATGTCATTCAGAGTCTGCACGGTCGTGGTCAAGGCGTGCATGGACTCATTTGATTGGAGCGTTTGATGCTCTACGGAGCTGGCCAATCTTTGAAGGAACACATCATCGCAATGCTCTGCAACATCAATCCACTCATGTTTGAGGTGGACTCCTCCATTCACTCTGCAATCGTGGTCAGTGTGCTTGGAAAGCCTGTCAGTGCATCACATTGCTGCTGCTCAATGATTCTCCTTTTCATCGACAGCCCCAGGGTACAGCATCTGTGTCGAGCTGAGCAGAGGGCTGCGCCCTTAGCCATGGACTCTCCATTGCTGTCCCTGTCACCACCATCTTCTCTTGCTCACTTGTGAAGTGTGAGTCACCAGGTGAAAATCCAACTATCTGTCTACGTGGACCCACCGAAGTGTGATGTATCTGCGTTAGTGCATGGTAAGCATGAGTCCTGTGACAGTGCAACCCTCAGAAGGAATCAGCTCCTCTGAGGAGTCGTCATTGGCTCCACTGACTTCTGCTACACACGTAAAGGCCCTGTCGGAGATAAAAGGCACAAATTTGTCCTGGCAAGGTAAGAACGTTGCAACTTATCATTATCAAGATTGTCATTTTTCACTCGCTTTTCAAATCAAGTTAACATGACTGAGTGCCCCTTGACATGTGGGTCGCTAATATTTAATTGTGTCACCAGGTAGCTGGGAGATTCCCATCTCCCCATCTCCGACAACCCGGTACCCCTAAACTCTACTGATTTCCAGCACCTCCTCCTCTGCACTTGTGTGCTGGAAAATGTGTGGAGGCCCACTCTGGTTCTCTCTCTCTCCCTTGTATTCTGTGTTATCTTCTCCTGAAAGGAGGGAAAGAACAGGCCTGAGTGAGTGTAATGGCATGTGTTCACCCGATGGATGGAGTGCATTTGGTGAGGGTGACTATCAAGTAGAGGCATGAAATTGCATAAGGATGAGGGTGAGTGGGAGTTGTAGATGGATAGATGGGGATGTGAGGAAGTGTATAGAAAGAGAGGGATGGGTGGATGTGCAAGGTAAGTGGGTGTGAGGAGTAATCTGATGGAGTAGGCTTGACAAGGCAGAGTGAGGGGTTGGAGTTATGCGCACAGCAGGATGTAGGTGAATATGCAACTGTACACACCTTTCCTGACCTGGCTAGGTCATTAAAACGCTTCCTGCACTGAATCCAGGAGTGTGGCAGTACGCTCCTCCTGCTGGTCTTCTGGGCCATGCCTTCTTTGTGGCAGCAGCAGGTTTATTCCTCCCATTGCTGGGGAAGAATATCTCTCTCCCGTTCCTCACTGCCCCCAGCAACACTTCAAGGTAGGTGTTATTGAAACGCGGCACAGCCTTTGCCTGTCTGGAATCCATCATTTAACTTACTGTTCCTTTTTTGCAAACTCCAACTCCTCCATATTACATCTTCAGATTGGCCCTTTAATACTGGAGTTGAGATCGCGTCAACTGAGTCCTCATCACGCCCGCTGCCGTGCATTGGACGGCAAAGCTGGAAGTAAAATGCTAATGAGCTGGCTGAGGTATAAAGCCACTGGCAGCCGCGCTGAACTTTCTTCCGGGATTCCCACACGATATCAGACCCCCCCCGACCCCGTTCCGAAAGCGTCTCCGAGTATATATCGGGGCCAACGTTTCAAGCCGGTGACCATTCGTCAGAACTGAAAAAATTACAGATGTAACAGGTTTTAAGCAAGCACAGTAGTGTTTTCCTTTTGTTGATTGTACTTTAGGGTGTGGCTATTTTGGTGATCAGGCTATTCTCCAGTGGGACATCTGGAGAATAAATGATGTCTTGCTTTGTGTTACAGACCAAATCCAAATTTGGCACATACTTTTTGAAATGTTAACAGTAAAATCGGCTTTATAAACAGTTACCTTTTACAAAACCTGTCCCTGCATGTACCTAAATTAGACAGAGATACTGTCCAAACTGAACCCAACTGGATGTATTTTGTAAAATTATTGGGAGTCTATCTCAGGAACCAGAAACTACATTACAGCTTTCTCTAGAGCATAGTTACATAGGAAAGTAAGGTAGTAATACATTCCTAATATAACAACAGAAAGTGCTGGAAACACTCAGCAGGTCAGGCAGCATCGAAGAGAGGAGAAACAGAGTCAACGTTTCGGGTCGAACCCTTCGTCAGAACTGGAAAAGGTTTTGGGAGGAGAGATGTTTAAGCAGGGACAGGGAGGAGGGGAGGAAAGAACAAAGGGAAGGTCTGTGATGGGATGGAAGGCAGGAGAGATTGACAGACAAGAGGGATGATAGTGTAAGGCAAAAGGTAATGGGACAAGTTAAGAAACAAAAGATAGCTCTAGATGATGTGTGGATGATGATGGCAGCAACATTAACAGATACCATGTGAGGAAACAAGAGGAAAAAAAAGAAATACAGGGGCCAATTTATAGTCTGAAATTGTTGAACTCGATGTTAAGTCCAGAAGGCTGTAAAGTGCCTAATAGAAAGATGAGGTGCTGTTCCTCGAACTTACGCTGAGCTTTGTTGGAACAATGTAACATCTTCCCCTCCCCCCCTTTCAGCATTCCAAAGGGACCGCTCCCTCCGCGACACCCTGGTTCACTCCTCTATCACCCCCAACACCCCTTCCCCTTCGCCCAGCACCTTCCCGTGCAAGCGCAGGAGATGCAACACCTGCCCTTTTACCTCCTCCCTTCCCACCGTCCAGGGCCCCAATCACTCCTTCCAGGTGAAACAGCGATTTACTTGTACTTCTTACAATTTAGTATACTGTATTCGCTGCTCACGATACGGTCTCCTCTACATTGGGGAGACCAAACGCAGATTGGGTGACCGCTTTGCGGAACACCTCCGTTCAGTCCGCAAGCGTGACCCCGAGCTTCCGGTCGCCTGTCACTTTAATTCTCCGTCCCACTCCCCCTCTGATCTCTCCATCCTCAGCCTCTAACATTGTTCCAATGAAGCTCAACGTAAGCTTGAGGAACAGCACCTCATCTTTCTATTAACATCAAGTTCAACAATTTCGGACTATAAATTGGCCCCTGTAGTTCTTTTTATTTCTCTTGTTTCCTCACATGGTAGCTGTTAATGTTGCTGCCATCATCATTCACACATCATCTAGAGCCATCTTTTGTTTCTTAACTTGTCCCATTACCTTTTGCCTTGCACTATCATCCCTTTTGTCAGTCAATCTCTCCTGCTTTCCATCCCATCACAGACCTTCCCTTTGTTCTTTCCTCCCCTCCTCCCTGCCCCCGCTTAAACATCTCTCCTCCCTAATCTTTTCCAATTCTGACGAAGGATTCGACTCGAAACGTTGACTCTGTTTCTCCTCTCTTCGATGCTGCCTGACCTGCTGAGTGTTTCCATCACTTTCTGTTGTTATTTCAGATTTCCAGCATCTGCAGTATTTTGCTATAATAATAAATTCCTGATGTGAGTATTTAGCAATACAGAATAGGCTGTAGTTTATCTTTGGTGACTTCAGTCAACCTAAGCAGCCAATATCATACAATATAGTTAAAAATATTTGGCATGACCACTTCTTGAGCACACTTGGTATTTCATTATTAAAGATTAATAATTCTAATGAAAGTGGCCATTTGTTAAAAGAAAAATCAGCAATTGCTGTCTGCTTTGATGAGAGTCAAATGTGTTGTTCTTTTTTGAAATGCAAAGTGGTTTTCAAGATTGAGATACTACAATCAGATCGTGAAATCTGTTCGTCGAATAAATGTGTTACACAATCAGTCAAAGGAAGGTTTGAAGTCCAAGGGCTGAATCTTATCTCCCCAAAATGGGTGGTTTGGGGTCAGGTGGGAGGTTAAGATTCAAAAAATCTGAAACAGGAACCCAACCCACCTCGAAACCGCCCACTTCCGGTTTAATCTAGGTGGGATGAGGGGCGGGTGACCAGGATGGTCATTTAAATATTTAACTAAGGCTACGTGCCTTCATTTTAACAGTCATTCTATTTTTAACTCATGTCGGCCAGGTTTCCCTGGCCTCGGGAAACCCGGCAGGTAAAAGGAGGTGAGAAGGGCTGAATCCATGAGGTAAGACCTTTACAACACTATTTGTGGACCAGGAGCAGAAGGAGTGTTTCTTCCAGGCCCAACAAGCTAACCAGTAAAACACCACCCCACGATCTGTCTGTTTCCCCACCACCACCCCCCCACCATCGGATCTACCCCGACCAAGATCTCAACCTCCTGACCACCATCTGCTCCCCCCTCCCACGATGGAACACACCGACCACCATTGGATCCCCCCCTCGCAATCGGATACCCACCGCGATGGAACCCTCCCTCCCCAGCAATCGGAATCCCCCCGCGCGATTGGAACCCCCCCCAGCGATCGGAACCCCCTCCACAATGGAACCCCCCCTCCCCCCAGCGATCGGAAACCCCCCGCGAGATCGGAATCCCCCCCCCCCCAGCAATCAGGCTGCCTTTGGGCGGGAAAGCGACAGAAACATTTTTAAAGCAGCCCTGCAATTACAAATACAAAACAGCCCCCTACCCCCACCCCGCCCACCCCCTCATGGAACACGCGTCCAGGCTAAAACCCTGGCCCAAGCTTCTAGCATGAAAATAAAAGAAAGTCTTGCATTTATATAGCGCCTTTCACGACCACCGGACGTCACAAAGCACTTTACAGCCAATGAAGTACTATTTGAAGTGTAGTCACTGTTGTAATGTAGGAAACACGGCAGCCAATTAGCGCACAACAAGCTTCCACAAACAGCAAAGAGATAATGACCAAATAATCTGTTTTAGTGGTGTTGGTTGAGGGATAAATATTGGTCAGGACACTGGGGAGAACTCCACTGCTTTTCTTCGAAATAGTGCCATGGGATCTTTTACATTCACCTGAGGGAGCAGACGGGGCCTCAGATGAACGTCTCATCCGAAAGACAGCACCTCCTTCAGCACTGCACTGGAGTGTCAGCCTAGATTTTTGTGCCCAAGTCTCTGGACTGGGACTTGAACTCACAGCCATTGTGATTCAGAGACAAGAGTGCTACCAACTGAGCCACTGCTAACACTCCATTATATCTGCTATATGTGAGAACCTTCCATTAAGTTTGCTGCTGAGCTTCCCTTTGGACTTTTATTCACAAACTGACAGAGATTGAGAGCTATCTGTAACTTGTTGCATACTATTACTATTCATTTTGTACGTGAAAGCTTTTCTTTCGTATATCATATAAACTGATGCTAAAAGTATCAGTTAAGAGCAATGTTATATCTTTTTATAAAACACAATTTCCCCCTTTTCTTCTTTTACTGTGCCAAAGACTGCCTGGCTGAGAGGGCAGGTTGCAGATCTGCTCCAAGTTATAGCTGGTTGTTTAGAAGCATGGAAAGCAGTTTTCTGAGTTCCCATGTGGGGAAGTGCCTCGCCTCGGCCTGGTGCCTCTCCACCGTGGCATAGTTTAGGTCAAGAGCTTATCATTTGGGGAAGCATGAACACAAACCCAGAAGCAACATGATGTAATTTGAACTGCAATATGTCATGTCACTGTGCTGCCCCAAACATTATATTATCTCAGACTAACATGGCTCATGCACAGATATATGAATTGCATGAGCAAGAAAAAGCTATTGAGAGGGTGCACAGTGAGTATGTCAGTGTAGAAACAATATGGGCGATTTTAACCTGGAGAAGACTTTGGGTGGGTGGGAGGGCGAGGAGAATGTGAAGTGCACTCACTGGCCCAAGTTTCAGGCATGGGGCGCATTTTAACTCCCGGGTCTCATTTAAATGTCGCCAGTCCACTTCCCATCAAGAAGAGGTGGGAAAAGGGTGCAGAACACTCCTGCTGCTCCTGGACCCACACAGGAAATGTTTTGACTTACCCGGAGGGCCTCTTCGTCCTTCTGACCAGCTGCCAACCTGCTTCAGCCTGGTGGGAAAACTGCGGCGCCGGTTAAAATGCCATTGGGGTCCGATTGACATCAGAGGATCCCAAATAGCATCTATGCAAGAGAATCCTGCCTGAGTCCGAGGAGGGGTAGGATCGCTTCATCTGCCGCCAGAACCAAAGGCTTTAACATCAGCGATTGGCAGGAACAGAGTGGGAAATGGAGCCTCTCCATTTTAACTGCTCGCCCGCTCCATTCCCACCCAGCCGAGGGAGTTAAAATTGCACCTAACATTTCTATTCATCTTAAAATGTCACTGTAAATTAGACTACCTAAATGTCTCTTTGTTTAATGTCTGGATTTAAGTACAACTAATTCAGGTTCAGGTTTGGATAACAGACGCACACAAGCCACAAATGACATTCTTTTACTTTAATATGTGGTTACCTAGCAGTGAAAGATAACAGCAGAGCATCATCCTCACAACTTCATGGAAAAGAGGATGTAAATGTCAAACAAGCAGAATAATAATCCACATCACCGTAGGAACACAAACACAACAGGCAGAACAATAGATTTCACTTGTTATAAAGCAGCTATGGCTAAGCTCCCAGATTGCTAGCCGCAAAATCATTGACAAGAAGAAAAGCAATTCCTGGCCAAATGAACCACAGCAGGATATTGAAACAAAGACTTCTGACAGCACACAAAATGCAGAGCTGCTCCTTACTCTTTTCAAAAGCAAAAGCAGTGGGAAATTTAACCTTAAGGTAAATATTAAAGTTTTTGATCCACCGTTTTGATACAGTATCATGTCAGGATTTGTTAGGGGCGAAGAATTGTTTTAACTCAGATATTCTGCGAGAATACCTGACATGCTACTTGCCTTTACATCGACGATGGGTGTTGTGGAACATTATTATAGTAGGAAAAGGTCTCACAATCTGAAAACAGAGGGAAGAAAGCAATAAGCATCATATATTTACCCTTACATTTTTGCTTACCTCTGTGGCCGCTAAGACTGCAATCTCTATTGCATCGATGTGGAGTGGTTTTGGTTGCACATCACCACAAAATTAGCAAGATAACTCCAGAGCCAAATTCTGAATGCAGAATGAGAACCCCTTGGTCAAGCTATTTTGCTCCATTGGTGCTTGACCCTAGTGAGGTTTTAAGTTGGGTTTCAACAGTACACGTATGGTCCGTTGGAATCTTGGGCAGTTTATAAACTTATTGCTGAACCTCCTAGATTTTTAAGAAAGTGAGTACTGCTTTCTGTGTTCTTAAATCTTAAAAAACCTACCGGTTGGGGAGCAGCACTCTGCCTATGTAAGTACATATGTGGAGAGCTCGATCCAAGTGAGTAGAATTCGATTTGCAGTCAGGGGAGCATGCACTATAACTGGGGTCCTGCTGGCTGTGCTTGACTTTCTGAAGTTATTGCTCTCAGACGAGTAGTGGTGCTTAACTACAGCCTAAATCTATCTTCCAATTTTAACAATCAGCAAGTTGTTTTTATATGGTATAAGCATAGAATGTTTCCTCTCAGATGCATTAAATTGTTTTAGTTTAGAAGTGCTGTAATAGCTTTGTCTTATTTGTCCAAACACAACATAGTAATCAACATTTTGGAAGACATTGCAATACAGACGTATCACAGTGAAGGAGTAGGGCAATTGATCTCATTATTGGCAGAAAAATGCAGGAATTCAGGTTCAGTACTCTCGACCAAAGGAGGTTCTGACAGGGACATAAGATTGGACATTATCAGTGAATTGTATGGGTACACTGTGGAAGTGGAAAAGCCTCAGTTGGTAGCACTCTCGCCTCTGAGTCAGAAGGTTGTGGGTTGAAGTCCCACTCCAGAGACTTGAGCACAATAATCTAGGCTGACACTCCAGTGCAGTATTCAGGGAGTGCTGCACTGTTGAGGGTGCCGTCTTTGGGATGAAACGTTAAACTGAAGTCCCATCTGCCCTCTCATAAAAGATCCCATCTCACTATTTCAAAGAAAAGCAGGGGAGTTCTCCCTGATGTCCTGGCCAATATTTATCCTTCAACCAAATCTCTAAAAAACAAATTATCTGGTCATTATCACCTTGATGCTTGTGGGAACTTGCTGTGTGCAAATTGGCTGTCGTGTTTCCTACATTAAAACAGTGACTACACTTCAAAAGTACTTAATTAGCTGTAAAGTGTTTTGGGATGTCTGGAGGTTGTGAAAGATGCTATATAAATGCAAGACTTTCTGGGGGAGAAATTCGGTTGGTTAGCGCCTCCCATTAGCACCTGGCGGGGGCGCTAACGGGGCGCTAATGAAGTAGCGCTGGGGTGAGGCAAATCCAGCGGCGCACACCAAATCCAGTCGCCCCCTTAGCGCCGCCGCTAACAGATAGCGCCTGGGACTTTAGCGATAGGCAGATTGTGATGTCAGTGAGCGTGCAACGCTCACTCACCATCCAATCTACCAAATTGATTATCGCCCCCTGCCTTACAGCCTCGCCCGACAACAACAGGAAGAGGAGGCGTGAAGCAGGCGGATGGCGGCTCCAGGGGCGTTATTTAAAGGGATCAGTCGCAGCTGTCCGGTTAGTGCTGTTTCACTGCTTCCTTGTCAGTTTGCGATTGTGCAAGAGTTTAATTCAGTCATTTAAAGGTTCTTTAGTATCAGGAGTTTTGTAGCTACTAAAAATTTGTTACATTTATTCGGACAAAATTTCAAGGTGCTGCATTTCCTTACATTAATGGGGCTGTACTGGCAGTCGACCTCGCCCTCGCCCTCCAGGATCTACGGCAGAGGGAGCAGAGGCAGTGAGAAAGATTGCAAGATGTGGCCAGAGGGAGGAGACGGGCCATGAGGGCTCGCAACAGGAGGCCTTACCCTCCGAGGGTATTCTGAGAGCACTTCTCCTACCTCCAATTAAGTGAGGAGCAGTGCATTAGAAGGCTTTGCTTCAGCAAGGATGTGGTCACCGAACTCTGCCACCTCCTGCAACCAGACCTCAAGCCTCAGATCAGGTTGACCACGGCTCTCTCAGTGGCAGTCAAGGTCATCGTCACCGCTAATTTCTTCGCCAGTGGTTCCTTCCAGTCTGCAACAGGAGATAGAGCAAACATTTCGCAGTTCGCAGTCCATCGCTGCATTCGAAAGGTCACAGAGGCTCTCTACAATAGGAGAAGGGACTACATTTCCTTCCCCATCACCAGAGAGAAGCAGGACAAATGTGCATGTGGCTTTGCCAGGATAGCAGGCTTCCCCATGGTGCAGGGCGCCATTGACTGCACCCACGTGGCTTTGCAGGCACCGCATAACAATCCTGAGATCTTCCATAACCGCAAAGGCTACCACTCACTCAATGTGCAGTTGGTGTGCGACCACAGACAGCGAATCCTCAATGTGAATGCCCGCTATCCTGGCAGCAGCCACGATGCCTTCATCCTGTGCCAGCACTCTTCCAGCTGCCACATCAAGCTCGCGGCTGGCTGGTCAGAGACAAGGGTTATCTGCTCTCCACCTGGCTCATGACTCCCCTCTACAACCCCAGCACTCCTGCTCAGCACTCATCTAATGAGAGCCATGCTGCCACCAGGAACATCATCGAGCAGGCCATCGGGGTGCTCAAGCAACATTCCACTGCCTTGACCGCTCCGGAGGAGCCCTCCAGTACTCGGCTGAACGGGTGTCCCATTTCGTGGTGGTCTGCTGCATGCTCCACAATCTGACCATCATGAGTGCCCAGCCCTTGCCACCAGGGGTTGTGGGACCAGGAGGAAGAGGAAGACAAGGAGGAGGAAGAGGAAGAGGAGGAGGAACAGGAGTGAGGGAGGAGGCAGCCACTCAATCGGCCTTCTGGAAGGGCGGTCCGTGACTGCCTCATCAGACTGCGGTTCCAATAAATTAAACCTCAGATCACCGTTGCTCACCACATCTCCATCATTCCATCCCTGTCACAGGCCATATCACAGCGCAAAGCTGAAATGAGAGAAACCACAAAATCATCCAAAGCCAATTAATAAATTTATCAATAATCAGTCAACACATATTTACAACAACAATATTAACTATTCACCATTGTGCAATCCCTTAGTGCCCCTCATTACAGTGCCTTTGCCTACTATAGTGCTCCTACGAAGTGTTGGCCTAGTGGCTGCAGCAGGGCTGGTGGAAGGCTGCTGAGTGTCCGTGTGGGAGACTTCAGATGGCCTTGCAGGACGCCCTCGACCAGCTCTGGACCTGAAAGGCCCAGCTGTAAACTGCACCACCTCAGCATGGATGGCAGCAGTCTGGGCTGGCTGGATGACAGGCAGCGACAAGGTCAATGGTGGAGTGCCAGTTGTGGGAGCAGGAATGCTGTCATCCTGAGAGAGGACAGCTGGTTCCTGCTCCACTGACCCACTACCACTCCCCTGGGGCAGTACCTCAGCCTCACTACCAATCTGCTGGAGCACAGATTGCTGGGCAGCTGAAACACCGTGAAAGCCCCGGATGGTGGTTAACCCAACCACGATGGCAGCAGTCAGAGTGTGCGTGGCATCAAGCTGAGACTGCATGGGAGCAGTCTGAGACTCGATGCCATCAAGCATAGACTGCATTACAGCACTAAGACATTGCATGGCTTCTGCTGGTGCTGCAATGGAAGCTGCGACATCGCCCATCACATGCGGCATGAGGCTTGGGTCGTCACGGTCTCTCTGGGAGTCCATCATCCCTTGCAGACTGCAAATGATGGGCTCCATGGTGTGCGCAGTGCTCTGTGCAATGTTGGAGGCGGACTCGTCCATACACCTTACCATTGCTGAGAGGCCCTCGGGCACCCTTGCCATTGCACCTATCATCCCCGTGTGCAAGCCCATCTCCCTTCTTCTAAAGGCCTTCCCATCGAGGTCCTCATCTGAGTCCTGTGCAGCAGAATTCGCGCGCAAACTCCTTCAGTGGTCCGGTTCCTTCTCCTTGGCCTTCTGATGCTTGGTGCGACAGCTGCAGAACCAGCAATGCTGAGAATGAGGTTCTGCAGCATGATTGAACCTCCCCTTTAAGAACTGGAAAGAGCCTGTGGCAATGATGACTAGCAATTAGACTGCACCTGAAATTGCTTAGCGCTTTGAGTCTAACATCACTGAGCTAGGTCATTAGCTCTTGATTTCGTGCTCCCATCCTTTCTTTGAGCGATGACACTGAATTTTGCGTGCAGTGAGATTCATTAGCGCCTGACGTTTATCTCAAACTTTTCCAAAGTTAGCGCCCATTCCTAGGCTATAATGAATTTTGCCCCCTCTTTTTATTAATATAATGAAAGATTAGTTTTGTATGCAGAAAACAGTCTTTAGTAGGATACTGTGTGGATGTTTTAGTCATTATGTTGACTTTATTTTCAGCACATGAAATAGCTCCATAACTGGAGAAGAAACACTGTATACAAGTTATCCAGCAATTACCTTACTAATTGGCGATGCTATGGGTGCCTCAGACCTTCGCTCGTGCCAGTATAATTCATAATAAATGTGTTGCCGAACTTTTCCATTATTGTTATGGCTGCAAAATAGAAGCACAGTGGCAAGTGATGAACACCATATTGAGGACTTGTTTATTTTATTGAGAAATTTCAAGGGACTCTATCGCTAATTGGCTGAGACAACGAAAACACCACTTATCATCTCTGGACAACTAGGTTTAAATCCAGCGCGAGGAGCAATAATGAAATGGCTTTTGCTGATGGCTGTTGAGAAATACATGTAAACTCAGTGTGGTGGTCTTAATGTCATCCCTAATGAATACAAATCTACAGTACAGAGTCAGGCATAATTAAATGATCAGTCCTGTTCTGGGCCACACTGTGCTCGACCTACATGTTCTTTTAGTCAGTGGGCCCTGAAAATGAAAACTTGCTTCAATTTTTGGAATTACTGTACAGAACGCTATGAAACAAATAAATCAACTTATGATAACGCCCATGACATGCAGTTCTTATATACAAATCCTCAATGTGTGCATATTATAGAGGAAATCAAACCTTGAAAGATGAAACTTTGATTCGAATTGTTTTATCAGTTGTCACCTTTCGCCAATAATATTGATGCTGAGCTGCATACACATAACCAACAGGCAGCCTTCAGATTTGTTAAACTAGCATCAGTGAAGTTGATCTAAGGGCATATTATGAAGTTTAGCTTAAATCTTTTAGAGCAGTCAAACAGTATAGTAAGTCAAACTGTAAATTTTTAATATAGTTTATATTGTGTTTGACCAAAATTAAATTGGGTTTATCCTGAATGAAACATAAACATGGTGCTCACAAGAATAAGTGGAGTCACAATTTACTGGTGATGACTCATAAAAGTAGGGAAAAAATAGCTTATGAGACAGATTGTATACTCAAGGTCATGTGCTTTCTCCACGTGATCAGTAATGGTTGCTAGGATACTGGTAAGAGATAGCAAACAACAGAGACAAATGACTTCGACCTAAAGCAGTGGCATGGGCAGTGGAGCGCTTGATAGTCACTCTAGACAGTTACACTAAATAATTGTAGCATTAAATGTAAGGTATACAACAGCAACTGCACCTTGCATTTATATAGCATCTATAACAATCGACAAACATCCCAAGGCGCTTCACAGAGTCATTAGTAAGATAGATGCCAAGTGGTGACCAAAAGCTTGAAAAAAGAGATGGATTTTAAGGGGGGTGGGGGGTCTTCAAGGATGAGAGGGAGGTGGCAAAGCAGGGGAGTTTAGGAAGGGAATTCCAGAGAGTGGCACCTAGGTTGCTGAAGGCATAGCCATAAATGATGGGGCGAAGGGAGGGGGTGCATAAAAGGAGTCAGAGGAGAGATCGCGGGGGTTGTAGGGCTGGAGGTGGTTAGCTTGCGGTTGAACAGGTTGCCAAGATTGCAAACAGCCTCAGTGGTGAAGGCACAGGGTTTGTACCGGGATCAACTCTGATTGCATCAGTCTTGGTCACAGTGGCCCTAATATCTTTGCAGCGGGCTCCTTGCAGTCTGCAGTGTGTGATCTGAGTAGCATAAGCCAATCTGCTGTTCACAGATGCATAACCCAAGTCACAAATGCCATTTTAAAGAAGGCAGACCAGTATATCAGCTTCCCCTTGTCCCCTCAACAGCAGCAAGGTAGAGCTTTTGGCATTTTCCACATGGCAAATTTTACCTGAATCCAGGAACTAGTGGATGAAATGCATATGGTCCTTCGAGCTCTTTCATATGTCCCATACATGAATAACTAACTGCTTTACTCCATCAGATAGTTTAACCATTTCCATTGAATCACATCGGTGAATGTGAGACATCCTGTGTCAGCATAGAATCATAGAAATTTACGGCACAGAAGGAGGCCATTCGGCCCATCGTTTCGGTGCCGGAAGCTAATAACGAGCCAGCCAGGAGCATATGATGCATGCGGCTCTCCACACACCATGGCAGCTTCGGGGATCCCGCTACTGTGAGGGGCTCACGGTTGGGGATCAGGAGTATCCCCTCACACCTTGTTTGATGATCCGCCTGTGGAATATTAATACACCAGCGAACATTGCTGCAATGAGACTCGATCATAAAGCAACAATTCTGCTGCTCCAACCATTCCAGGAAGACAAGGTCTCCCGTATCATTGCTGTCTGATGCTGTTACTGTAACTTAGCCATGGAGAGATGAGTCCAACAGGAGGAAGAGCAAGAAGGCTGTGAGACAATGACCAGGAATCGGTGCCACAGGAGGAGTAGTAACCATGAGGAGCCTTGCGAGCCGCAGGAAACAGCTACCTGGCCCTGATTCGAGAAACCTTCTCCTGAGATGAAAGAACTTTCCCAACCATGTACCAAGAATCATCCCTCATCCTGATTAAACCACTACTCCATCTCTAAGTGAATGAAAATAATTTGATTAAACCATCAAATACTACATCATTGCCTTTAATTAAAAATAACATCCTTTCAGTGAAACTATCCAGTCTTTGCAAAGTTAGCTGGCCTTAGCTGGGGTTATAGTATAGATTATAATGGACTTCAATAGCAACAACTTGCGCATATATATATAGCATTTTTAACAAGGTGCTCCACCAACAGAAATAAATAAGGAAACGGATGTTAAGCCATGGAGGGAGGAATTGGAAGAGGTGACCAAAAGCACAGTTGATAACATGAGTTGGAGGAGGTTTTAAAGTGGAGAAGGGAGTGGTTTAGGAATAGCGTTCTAGATAGTAGGGCTGAAGACTCCACCACTAATATTAGGGTGAAGGGAAGGAAGATGCATAAAAGGCCAGAGTCAGAGGACCAAAGGGGGCACATAACCGGGAATTGCCTGTGCACTGACTGTGGTTTTCTAGTCCGCATTGGCAGAGTCCACCATGGGCAAGAACTCAGAAATGCTACCCTTATATATTCAACCTAATGCTCAAAGCAGCAATGGAAGTAACGTCCAACTGTCCAAAACCCATTCTATGATCAAGTCTGTTTTATGATATTGAGTACTAAATTAAAGAGAGAAATGTTTATTGTCTGCTGGGTTGAGCTGTGTAAGACAAGTTCCTCATGTCAATGAGAGAGGCAGAATTTACAAAGGCCACAAAGGTAAGCACAGATGAGTGAGCCTATCTGGTCTACCAAGCTCATCCTTTTATAGAAACACAGGCCCCAATATTAATGCAAAGGCGAGTTTTGAGCCGGTGGGGGGTGGTGGGGTGGGGGGACAGTGAAGATTGCGTACGTGAAATCCAGAAGTAAAGTTAGCGGGTCGGTTTCTCCGATTTCGACATGATTGAATCATCACATTTTTTTTTCTGAATATCATGTCTCCAAGCTGCTGAGCGAGCATGATGCGAAGCTGCATGACACGCTCTCAAGTCCATTATTTAAAGGCCCAATGAAGAAATGGAATTTGGAGGAGCCAGGAGATATCCTGGATGGATTCACAAAGAGCAAGGGCAGCACCCAGATTCAATGATACTTCCCTTGAATTATTTCTGGATGTAGTCAGGAGCAGAAAGGACATACTTTTCCCCAGCAATGGGAGGAAGAAACCTGCTGCTGTCAGCAAGAAGGTGTGGTCGGACGTGGTTAGGAGGTGAGCAGCAGAAACATTGTGCCCCGCTCTTGGATGCAGTGCAGGAAGCAGTTTAATGACCTAACCAGATCAGAAATAGTGAGTACGTTTGCTGATTCACCTACAACCTGTGTTGTACAACCATCCCCTCTCTCTGTCTTGCCAAATATACTCCATCATATCACTCCTCGCACACACTTAACTTTCAGCACCATCCATCATTCACTTTCCATGCACTTTCTCACCTGCCCAGCTATCCATCCACTGCTGCCATTCATTCCAATCCTTATGCAATGTGATGTATCTGTCTGATAGTCACCCTCAGTGAACGCTCTTCATCCATCGGGTGAATATTTCACCTTCATTCACTCACAGGTCTGATTTTTCGCCCCTTGTAGGAGAAGAGAGTGCAAAAGGCAAGGGAGAGGGAGAGGACTGGAGGTGACCCATCACAAATTGTGCCGCTCACAGATGCAGAGGAGGATGCCATGGACATAAGTGGCACACCTGCATCCCTTTCAGTTGGAGATGGAGAGACTGGGAACTCGTAAATGGCCGGTGACAGAATTAAAAATATCTGACAGACATTTGCTGACTTTATTTCATCAATGGTTCAACTATGAAAAGACTAAGTTTGGTGATTGTCAAGATTGTTACTTCGCCACAATGAAATCTTTTGTCTTCCAGGGCCATCACGCATAAAGCAAGAGTCACTGGAGATACATGAGGACAATTCCTCAGAGGACCTCATTCCCTCTGAGGGTGCACCGTCAAAGGACCAACATCCATGCACGCGCAAAAATACTCGCACTTCGGTGGGTCCACTTAGAGAGTTAGTTGGGATTTCACCTGGTGATTCACAATTCATAAGTGAGCATGAGCAGACACTGGTGGCAGGGACAGCTGTTGAGATTCTGCGTTGAGGGGCGTAATCCTCTTCATGCTCCGATCAGCTGGATACAGATGCTGAACCCAGCATCATCGTTGAGACGGAGAATGATAGAGGTATAGCAGCAACTTTGCGACGTGCTGACAGACGTGTCACACACACTCTCCACAAGAGCGGAGATGATGGAGGAGTCCAACTCAATCACTAGTGGATTGGTGGTGCAGGGAATTGCGAGATTGTCTGTCATGGACAGAGTGTCTCCATGGAGCCACATCCAGTCATGAATGTAGGTGGACAATTAAACAATTAACGGGAGGAAGAGGCTCCATGAACATCCCCATCCTCAATGATGGAGGAGCCCAGCAGGTGAGTGCAAAAGACAAGGCTGAAGCGTTTGCAACAATCTTCAGCCAGAAGTGCCGAGCGTATGATCCATCTCAGCCTCCTCCTGAAGTCCCCACCATCACAGAAGCCAATTGTTAACCAATTTGATTCACTCCAAGAAACAGCTGAGCGTACTGGATACAGCAAAGGCTATGAGCCCCGACAACATCCCGGCTGTAGTGCTGAAGACTTGTGCTCCAGAACAAGCCATGCCTCTAACCAATATTTTCCAGTACAGCTACAACACGGCATCTACCCGACAAAGTGGAAAATTGCCCAGGTATGTCCTGTCCACAAAATGCAGGAAAAATCCAATCCAGCCAATTACCGCCACATCAGTCTACTCTCAATCATCAGCAAACTGATGGAAGGTTTAGTTGACAGTGCTATCAAGCAGCACTTACTCACCAATAACCTGCTCACCGATGCTCAGTTTGGGTTCTGCCAGGACCACTCGGCTCCAGACCTCATTACAGCCTTGGTCCAAACATGGACAAAGGAGCTGAATTCCAGAGGTGAGGTGAGGGTGACTACCCTTGACATCAAGGCAATATTTGACTGAGTGTGACATCAACAAGTCCTAGTAAAATTGAAGTCAATGGGAATCAGGGGGAAAACTCTCCACTGGCTGGAGTCATACTTAGCACAAAGAAAGATGGTTGTGGTTGTTGGAGTCCAATCATCTCAGCCCCAGGACATCGCTTCAGGAGTTCCTCAGGGCAGTGTCCTAGGGCCAACCATCTTCAGCTGCTTCATCAATGACCTTCTCTCCAACATAAGTTCAGAAGTAGGGATGTTCGCTGATGACTGCACAGTGTTCAGTTCCATTCGCAACTCCTCAGATAATGAAGCAGACCATGCCTGCATGCAGCAAGACCTGGACAACATTCAGGTTTGGGCTGATAAGTGGCAAATAACATTCGCGCCACACAAGTGCCAGGCAATGACCATTGTAATGCATTAGCACATGGTTTGTCACATGGTTTAGTATGAGCATGCTCACTTTGCTCTGGCCTAATAAAGCAAGCACATGGATTAGCAACTCATGCTGTCTCTGTCCTTCATTTGTTCTATCCACATATATCATATTTGGCAACGAGAATGGGATCCCAAAGCCATTTTGAGGGATCATGGAAGGACACAGTGTTCAACCTTCAATTAGACAAGTTTAAGGTGAATTTGTGACACCTAAACTGAATTTTTGCAATGTTTTACAGTTAATGCTCATGCAGAATCATCTGTGCTTCGCCTATGTGTGTATGTATACACAGCAACAGCGGTGATGATTCTCACAGGTACACAGGTAGTGTGCTGAGTCACTGTTCAATGGGATTGGGACAATCATGGCCATGACTACGGGATTCATCGGAAGACTCAGCATGTATGACCGAACTCGCGAACCATTCAGTTCTTACATTGAGTGGATGGAGATTTTTTTTTAAGGCCAATAACATTATTGAGACCGAAGGTGCTGATGAGAATGTTCAAGCTCAAAATAAAATAATTCATGAACGGAAAAAAACAATTTTTCTAACGGAGATCGGGCCAGATGTCTACAGAACGTTGACAAACCTACTCACACCAGGGAAAGCGAAGAATGCGTTGTTTGAAGACATTGTCGAGAAACTCGAGGACAATTTCGACCCAAAACCGTTAGAAATAGCAGAGAGCTATAAGTTTGGTACCAGAAACCAAAAACAAGTGAAACCATCAGTGAGTATATTGTAGCTCTTAAGAACCTTTCTTTGCATTGTAACTTTGGCACATTTTTGGATCGTGCGTTGCGAGATAAGTTTGTGTGTGGACTGGTGGATGAGCGCGCACAGTCCAAGATACTGAACACTCCAAACCTAACGTTTGACATAGCATGCAAGATTGGCCTATCTATGGAGATGGCGTCTAAGAATGCAAGGGAGCTCCGTCCAACTCAAGTGGCTAGTGCAGCTGAGGTCTACAGTCACAAAGCCACTGCCGAACCGAAAGTTGTGAGACCAAGTCAAAAGCATGTTAGTGAGAGCAGTTCAGTGAATTGTTATCGCTGCAATGGAAATCACTCACCACAGACCTGCCAATACAGAAATGTGAAGTGTTTTCACTGCCAGAAGCAAGGCCATATTTCAACAGCTTGCAGAGTTAGATCTAAAGCAGGAAGTAAGAACCATTCTAGTGGCAATGCAAAGCAGCAACAACAAAAGGGAAAAGTTCACAATATTGAAGTGAACACATCTGATGTTGAAGAACTAGGCATCTACAGCATCTATGCCACTAGTGGCAATGCTAGCAGTCATGAGAAAGACTTCCATACAAAACCTTTGATCAATGACCAATATATTGATATGTGTATCGCCACGGTGGCGGACTGCTCTATCACAATTAAGGACACATATGAGAGTAAATTTAATCAAATACCATTTACAAAGAGTACCATAGAGTTAAAAACCTAATCTGGAGAAATCCTAGAGACATATGGACAAATGGAATGTACATTTCAACACAATGGCCAGTCAGTAAAGCGAGCTACAACAGCAGGCCAACCCTTATAGGCAAAGACGGGTTGAGATAGTTAAAACTAGACTGGAAAATCATTTTCAGTGTAGATGCTTCAAGGAAGCGACTCGACACAATGCTGAACAAGTATGAAAGCATGTTCATAGACAGTTATGAGGGCATCACTGGGTATGACATGCATATCTGCATCAAGTCCAATGCGAAGCCTGTCTATTGTAAGGCAAGGCCGGTCCTCTTTGCGTTGAAAAGTCAGGTGGAGGAAGAGCTAGCAAAGCTCAGAGAGAACGGAGTGCTAGTAAAAATTGACAAAAGTGAATGGGCTACTCCGATTGTGGTAGTGCCCAAAGCAGACAAAACTGTATGCTTGTGTGATGACTACAAAGTTACTATCAACCAAGCAGTTGATGATGAGCAGTAACTGTTACCTACATCACAAGATTTGTATGCAGCACTCTCTGGATCAAAGGTTTTCTCTAAGCTTGATCTGCCGCATGCTTATGCTCAGATGAATGTTGACAAAGAGAGTCAACAGTATCTCACCATCAACACATACAAGGGATTGTACTCATACACCAAGCTGCCGTATGGTGCAAAGTCCTCTCCCAAAATCTTCCAGGCTACGATGGATAAGATTTTGCAAAGAGTTCAAATTGCTTATGCAATCAAGATGATGTGCTGATCGCAACAAGCAGCAAGGAGGAAAATCTAGAAGTGTTTGATTTAGTGCTTCAAAGGTTGAATTCCCACAACGTCAAATTGAAAAGGAGCAAATGTGCTTTTGTGCAGCCCAAGGTTGTGTACCTTGGTCTGAAAGTTTACCCTGATAACTGATCACAAACCGCTCCTAGCAATATTGGGGCCCAAATCTGCCATCCCTGCAATGGCCGCATCAAGAATGCAATGATGGGCAGTGTTGTTGTCACAATATGACTACACGATTGAATATCGCATTTCAAAGCAAAATGCAATCGCAGATGCCTTGTCGAGGTTGCCACATGAAGACTCATGTTGGGAGTGAAAGTGCTATTTTCACACTAGGTGCAGTTGACAAAGACTTTCCTGTGAATGCAACTGAGATTGCAGATGAGACTCAAAAGGACTCAATACTGAAAAGAGTGTATGAAAACACCTTGAATGGATGGTCTGATCAGTGTATGGATACAGAATTGAAACCATTCCATAACTGTCGTACTGAATTGTCCTGTGAGCAAGGTTGTATCAAGTGGGGAAACAGAGTGGTGGTACCTACTTCTTTGAAAGATAGAATGCTGGCCGAACTTCATACTGAACATCCAGGGATCGTCAGTATGAAATCAATTGCAAGAAGCTTTGTTTACTGTCCTGGATTGGACAGTGATTGTGAACCACTTGATCATGAACACCTACATGAGTTTGACTCAGTTCAGACGTCAGTAACTGAAGTACAAAGTTCAAACAAGTCTGAGATAGAAACAGGATCATCTTTGAGTTCGGAATCAAAACAAAACAGCCCGAAAATTGTTTCAGCACCAAAACCTTCTTTAAGGAGATCAGGAAGGCTCCGCAAACCTGTTATTAAACTGGAATTTGTAGTTCATTAAAAAGAAAAAAAGCCAGGAGTTTTTGTTATGTGGTACATGTAATGCAGGGAAAGGTGGGACCATAGTTTTTTTGTATTTGAGAGAGGAATACAAACATTTTTTTTAAAGGGGAAGCGGTGTAATGTATTATCACATGGTTTGTCACATGGTTTGTCACATGGCTTAGTATGAGAATGCTCAGTTCACTCTGACCTAATAAAGCAAGCACATGGACTAGCAACTCATCCTGTCTCTGTCCTTCATTTGTTCTACCCACATATATTACAACCATCTCAATGACCAATCCAGAGGCCTGGACGAATGACCCGGAGACGTGAGTTCAAATCCCACCATGGCAGCCCATCCAGGACAAAGCAACCTGCTTGATTGGCACCCCATCCACCACCTTAAACATTCACTTCCTCCACCACAGGTGCAGCGTGGCTGCAGTGTGTACCATTTACAAGATGAACTGCAGCAACTCGCCAAGGCTTCTTCGGCAGCACTTCCCAAACCCGCGACCTCTACCACCTAGAAGGACAAGGGAAGCAGGCGCATGGGAGCACCACTACCTACAAGTTCCCTCCCAGTCACACACCATCCTGACTTGGAAATATATCGCTGTTCCTTCATCATCGCTGGGTCAAAATCCTGGAACTCCCTCCCTAACAGCACTGTGGGAGTACCTTCACCACACGGACTGCAGTGGTTCAAGAAGGCGCCTCACCACCACCTTCTCAAGGGCAACTAGGGATGGGCAATAAATGCTGGTTTGCCAGCGATGCCCACATCCCATGAATGAAGTAAAAAAAAAGTGATATATTAGAAATATAACTGAACCCGAATAAATGCCAAGAACTGTTATGTTTGGATCAGCATTGTGATGGCAGCATAAGAACATAAGAACATAAGAAATAGGAGCAGGAGTAGGCCAATCGGCCCTTCGAGCCTGCTCCGCCATTCAATAAGATCATGGCTGATCTGATCCTCACCTCAAAGCTAAAGAACACAAGAAGTAGGAGCAGGACCCGGCCACTCAGCCCCTGGGCCCGCTACGCCACCCACAGGGCCTCGACCGATCCGAACTCAGCCTCATGTCTAATTTCCTGCCCGCTCCCCGTAACCCCTAATTCCCTTTACTTCTAGGAAACTGTCTATTTCTGTTTTAAATTTATTTAATGATGTAGCTTCCACAGCTTCCTGGGGCAGCAAATTCCACAGACCTACTACCCTCTGAGTGAAGAAGTTTCTCCTCATCTCAGTTTTGAAAGAGCAGCCCCTTATTCTAAGATTATGCCCCTAGTTCTAGTTTCACCTATCCTTGGGAACATCCTTACCGCATCCACCCGATCAAGCCCCTTCACAATCTTATATGTTTCAATAAGATCGCCTCTCACTCTTCTGAACTCCAATGAGTAGAGTCCCAATCTACTCAACCTCTCCTCATATGTTCACCCCCTCATCCCCGGGATTAACCGAGTGAACCTTCTTTGTACTGCCTCGAGAGCAAGTATGTCTTTTCTTAAGTATGGACACCAAAACTGTATGCAGTATTCCAGGTGCAGTCTCACCAATACCTTATATAACTGCAGCAATACCTCCCTGTTTTTATAATCTATCCCCCTAGCATGATTTCTACAAACTGCAGATATAAATAGCCAAATGCCAAATCTTTGTATCAAAACCAATTTAATAATTGTTCTGCAATCTAAACGAAAGCAACAGAAACAAAGTTATCACAGTTCTAAATGTGCTGCTGTTCCAAGGTGATTTGACTATAGCATGACAAGCATTCAAAACCTGCCAACGTTTATGCTTCATTTTGGATATTTTCAATCTACGTTTTATCAAAGTTTTCCAGTCACAAAAGAGCAACTCAAATATACGTACTATATACTATGTCCCCACCACCCCCATCCTCCCTATTCTCACACTGATTTCTCTGTATTTGGCCTTCTACACTGTTCCAATGAAGCTGAAAATAAGCTTAAGAACCAGAGGCCCCAAAATTCCTAGGTTGGGGAGAGCCTCAAGCAGTAATTACACCTTTAAGAACATAAGAACATAAGAAATAGGAGCAGGAATAGGCCACTTGGCCCCTCGAGCCTGCTCCGCCATTCAATAAGATCATGGCTGATCTTGGGCTCAAAGCCACTTCCCGCCCGCTCCCCATAACCCTTCACTCCCTTATCTTGCAAAAATCTGTCTATCTCCACCTTAAATTTATTTAATGACCCAGCCTCCACAGCTCTCTGGGGCAGAGAATTCCACAGATTTACGACCCTCTGAGAGAAGAAATTCCTCCTCATCTCAGTTCTAAAAGGGCGACACTTTATTCTAAAACTGTGCCCCCACGTTCTAGATTTCCCCACGAGGGGAAACATCCTTTCTGCATCTACCTTGTCGAGCCCCCTCAGTATCTTATATGTTTCAATAAGATCACCTCTCATTCTTCTAAATTCCAATGAGTATAGGCCCAGCCTGCTCAACCTTTCCTCATAAGTCAACCCCCTCATCTCTGGAATTAACCCAGTGAATCGTCTCTGAACTGCCTCCAATGCAAGTATATCCTTCCTTAAATAAGGAGACCAAAACTGTACGCAGTACTCGAGGTGTGGTCTCACCAATACCCTGTAAAGTTGTCGCAGGACTTCCCTGCTTTTATACTCCAACCCCTTTGAAATAAAGGCCAACATTCCATTTGCCTTTTTGATTACTTGCTGTACTTGCATGCTAACTTTTTGTGTTTCATGCACAAGGACCCCCAGGTCCCTCTGAACTGTAGCATTTTGTAATCTCTCTCCATTTAAATAATAGTTTGCTTTTTTATTTTTCCTGCCAAAGTGTATAACCTCACACTTTCCCACATTATACTCCATCTGCCAAATGTTTGCCCACTCACCTAGCCTGTCTATATCCCTTTGCAGGTTCTTTGAGTCCTCTGCACAGCTTGCTTTCCCACCCATCTTTGTATCATCCGCAAACTTGGCTACATTACACTCGGTCCCTTCATCCAAGTCATTAATGTAGATTGTAAATAGTTGAGTCCTGAGCACTGATCCCTGTGGCACCCCACTAGTTACCTTTTGCCAACTGGAAAATGACCCATTTATCCTGACTCTCTGCTTCCTGTTAATTAGCCAATTCTCTATTCATGCTAATATATTACCCCCAATTCCGTGAGCTCTTATCTTATGCAGTAACCTTTTATGTGGCACCTTATCGAATGCCTTCTGGAAATCCAAATACACCACATCCACTGGTTCACCTTTGTCCACCCTGCTCGTTACCTTTTCAAAGAACTCCAGCAAATTTGTTAAATATGATTTCCCTTTCATAAAACCATTCTGACTCTGCTTAACTGCATTATGATTTTCCAAATGCCCTGCTACTGCTTCCTTAATGAAGGACTCCAGCATTTTCCCAACAATAGAGGTTAGGTTAACTGGTCTATAGTTTCCTGCTTTCTGTCTCCCCCCTTTCTTAAATAGGAGTATTACATTTGCGGTTTTCCAATCTGCTGGGACCTCTCCAGAGTCCAGGGAATTTTGGTATATTGCAACCAATGCATCCACTATCTCTGCAGCCACTTCTTTTAAGACCCTGGGATGCAGGCCATCTGGTCCAGGGGACTTGTCATCTTTTAGTCCCATTATTTTACCAGGTACTATTTCCTTAGTGATAGTGATTGTCTTTAGTTCCCCCCTCCTTGTGGCCCCTTGATTATCCATTATTGGAATGTTGTTAGTGTCTTCTACCATGAAGACAGATACAAAATATTTGTTCAGAGTCTCTGCCATTTCGCCATTCCCCATTATTAATTCCCCAATCTCATCCTCTAAGGGACCAACATTTACTTTAGCTACCCTCTTCCTTTTTATATACCTGTAGAAGCTCTTACTATCTGTTTTAATATTTCTTGCCAGTTTACTCTCATAATTCATCTTCTCTCTCTTTATTATTTTTTTAGTCATCCTTTGCTGGTTTTTAAAAATTCCCCAATCCTCTGGTCGCCCACCAATCTTGGCAACATTGTATGCCTTCATTTTCAATTTGATACCATCCTTTACTTCCTTAGTTAGCCACGGATGGTGCTCCCTTCTCTTAAAATCTTTCTTTCTCACTGGAATATATTTTTGTTGAGAGTTATGAAATATCTCCTTAAATGCATTCCACTGCATTTCAACTGTCTTACCCTTTAATTTATTTTTCCAGTCCACTTTAACCAGTTCTGCCCTCATGCCATTGTAATTGCCTTTGTTTTAAGATCAGGACATTGGTTTGAGATACAACTTTCTCACCCTCCAACTGAATTTGAAATTCAACCATGCTATGATCACTCTTTCCTAGAGGATCCTTTACTATGAGATCATTTATTAATTCTGTCTCATTACACAGTACCAGATCCAAGATAGCCTGCTCCCTGGTCGGCTCCATTACCTACTGTTCTAGGAAACCATCCCGGATACACTCTATGAACTCCTCCTCAAGGCTACCATGGCCAATTTGATTTGTCCAATCAATATGGAGATTAAAATCACCCATGGTTATTACCGTACCTTTTTTACAGGCCTCTATTAGTTGTTGATTTATACTCTGTCCAACAGTATTGCTACTGTTTGGGGGCCTGTAGACTACACCCACCAGAGACTTTTTCCCTTTATTAATTTTTATCTCTACCCAAACCGATTCTACATCTTGATCTTCTGAGCCAATATCACTTCTCACCACTGCACTGATCCCATCCTTTACCAACAAAGCCACCCCACCTCCCTTTCTTTCTGTCTATCCTTCCGAATTGTCAAATAACCTGGAATATTCAGTTCCCAGCCCTGGTCACCTTGCAACCACGTCTCTGTAATGGCGATCAGATCATACCCATTTGTATCTATTTGTGCCGTCAACTCATCTATCTTTTTACGAATGCTGCGTGCATTCAGATATAGAGCTTTTAACTTTGTCTTTTTACCATTTCTCCTTGTTTTGGCCCCATTTTCTCTTGCACTCTTATTTTTAAACATTCTGTCCCTTCCTGTCACACTCTGATTATTATTTCCCCCATCTCTATCCTGCTCTATTGCTTTCTCATTTCTCATTGGCTTTTTAAATTCCCGCTCACCTGGATCCTCCCCCCCACTATTTAGTTTAAAGCCCTCTCTACAGCCCTAGTTATTCGATTCGCCAGGACTCTAGCCCCAGCATGGTTCAAGTGAAGCCCATCCAAACGGAACAGCTCCCTCTTATCCCAGTACTGGTGCCAATGCCCCACAAATTGAAACCCATTTCTCCCACACCAGTCTTTGAGCCACTCGTTCATTTCTCTGATCTTATTTACCCTATGCAAATTCGCTCGTGGCTCAGGTAGTAATCCAAAGATTATTACCTTTGTGGTTCTGCTTTTTAATTTAGCCCCCAGCTGCTCATACTCTCTCAGCAGAACCTCTTTCTTTGTCCTACCTATGTCATTGGTGCCTACGTGGACCATGACAACTGGATCCTCCCCCTCCCACTCCAAGTTTCTCTCCAGCCCAGAGGAGATGTCCTTAACCTGGCACTGGGCAGGCAACACAGCCTTCGGGACTCACACGCTCGGCTGCAGAGAACAGTGTCTATCCCCCTAACTATACTATCCCCTATCACTACAACATTTCTTTTTACTCCCCCCACTTGAATGGCTCCCTGTACCATGGTGTTGTGGTCAGATTGCTCATCCTCCCTGCAGTCCCTGCCCTCGTCTGCACAGGGAGCAAGAATCTCGTACCTGTTGGACAAGGCCAAGGGCAGAGGCTCCTCCATCACTACCTCCTGGATCCCAATACCTGCCTCGCTTGTAGTCACACCCTCCTGTCCCTGACCATGGGCCAAATTGGAAGTAAATACTCTGCTGGGTGTGACTGCCTCCTGGAACTTAGTGTCCAGGTAACGCTCCCCCTCCCTAATGTGTCGCAGTGTCTGAATCTCGGACTCCAGCTCATCAACTCTGAGCCGAAGTTCCTCGAGCAGCCAACATTTGCTGCAGATGTGGTCGCCTTGGACCTCAATGGTGTCCACTAGCTCCCACATGCAACAACAACAACACATTGCCTGGTCTCCCATCTCAATTAATTAATTAATTAGTTTTAAAATTTGGAACACGTATATCTTTTAATCTACACCAAGGCACTTAAATTTGGAAGCCCAAGTTTGGAAAAAAAAGGGAGAAATATAGAAATACTCACCAACCAATCACTTACCTGCTTTCTGGTGACGTCACACTTCGAATACTTTTTACTTCTTTACACTTACTGGTCTGTTGTAGCCGCTCACCTGAGCTCCCGCTGTGTTTAGTATCGCTGAACTCTCGCACTCTCCTGGGCTCCCGCTGTGTTTAGTACCGCTGAACTCTCGCACTTTCCTGGGCTCCCGCTGTGTTTTGTATCTCCGAACTCTCGCACTCTCCTGGGCTCCCGCTGTGTTTAGTATCGCCGAACTCTCGCGCTCTCCTGGGCTCCCGCTGTGTTTTGAATCGCTGAACTCTCGCGCTCTCCTGGGCTCCCGCTGTGTTTTGTACCGCCGAACTCTCGCGCTCTCCTGGGCTCCCGCTGTGTTTTGTACCTCCGAACTCTCGCACTCTCCTGGGCTCCCGCTGTGTTTAGTATCGCTGAACTCTCGCGCTCTCCTGGGCTCCCGCTGTGTTTAGTATCACCGAACTCTCGCGCTCTCCTGGGCTCCCGCTGTGTTTAGTACTGCCGAGCTCTCGCTCTCTCCTGGGCTCCTGCTGTGTTTTGAATCGCCGAACTCTCGCGCTCTCCTGGGCTCCCGCTGTGTTTTGAATCGCCGAACTCTCGCGCTCTCCTGGGCTCCCGCTGTATTTTGAATCGCCGAACTCTCGCGCTCCCCTGGGCTCCCGCTCTGTTTTGTACCGCCGAACTCTCGCGCTCTCCTGGGCTCCGGCTGTGTTTTGTACCGCCGAACTCTCGCGCTCTCCTGGGCTCCCGCTGTGTTTTGTACCGCCGAACTCTATGCAAGACATTTAACCATCATAACCTAAGGCCATTCCCGCAATTTAGTTGCTATAGCCCAAGTACAGTCTAAGTCCATTCTCCCATATTAACTGCTAAAGCCTAAATCCATTCCCTAATTTTAACTCCCACAGCTTAAGTCCATCTCCCTACCCTAGCTTTACACATTCATTTCTACTTTTCATTGATGTCAAACCGTTTATTTTTCCCTTCTCTACTTTTCTTCTTTTCACCTGTTCTTTTTTCTATTCTTTTCCTTGTCTTGTGTTCTTATGATTATTTTTTCTGTGCTTCCTCACTGTATCGTGGCACGTGTATCTTGTTAATTAAACACTAGATGGCCCCATGATAGGAGTAAACATTTTGTAGCAATTACACTTTTTAATTTTGTTATTTTCTGACGGGAATATTCTAGAGGGGTTGGAAATAAAAAGCAGTTAGTTAATACCCCACCAATATGAGTAGCTATTTGGAAATAACAATGATGGCAAGGACAAAGGACCTCTTTGTTACTTAAGTTGTGGTCTACCTTGTCACTGAAATGTTTTTGTCATGTCAGCATTACTTGGAAAAAATCGAAGCGTACCAACCAGCTGGAGTGAGTAAGTGGAAAGGCTCAATTTTTATTCTGAGGAAAATGAACTTGCAATAGACGCCAAAAAGAGAACAGTTTTGCTTATCTGCAGACTTGTAACATACACATTAATAATCTGATCGCTCCTGCCCAGCCTAAAGACAAGACGTTTGAAGAGTTGATCCAAGAACATCTGAGCCCCAAGACACTCTTTATTCCAGAACAGTTCAAATTTAACCAGAGGAGGCAAAGGAATGATGAAAATGTTTTCTTGGTTTATGGCAGAACTGAGAAAACTGTCAGCCAGTGGCTCAGTTGGCAGCACTCTCGCGTCTGAGTCAGAAAGTTGTGGGTTCAAGTCTCACTCCAGAGACTTGAGCACAACAATCTAGGCCAACACTCCAGTGCAGTACACTGAGAGTGTTGCACTGTCAGAGGTGGCATGATTTGGATGAGATGTTAAACTGAGGCCCCATCTGCTCTCTCAAGTGGATGTAAAAGATCACAGGGCACTATTTTGAAGAAGAGCAGGGAAGTTCTCCCCTGTGTCCTGGCTAATATTTATCCCTCAATCAAATCACAAAAAAAACCCAGATTATCTGGTCTTTATCACATTGCTGTTTATGGGAGCTTGCTATGCGCAAATTGGCTGCAGCGTTTCCTACATTACAACAGTGACTACACCTCAAAAGTACTTCATTGGCTGTAAAGCGCTTTGGGACGTCCTGAGGTTGTGAAAGACGCGATATAAATGGAGGGGGCGATTTTCTCAATGGAGACAGGTTGGAGGCGGGTTTCAGTTTGGGTGGGTTCCGAACTCGCCTCGACTGTCAGGTGGGAAAAAAATTGCGATTTTCCCCTAATTGGCCAGTTGATTTCAGAGGTGTGGGTTGCCCTTGGCCAATTAGTGTTTTGGGACTGAAACTCGCCTCTGCTGACGTCACTTATCCAGCCTCATTTAAGGGCTGCTTGCTGCCTTGGCTCATTCCACTGGATTTCTGTCAATGCTGCATCACCTCCAACATTTGTTCAGATTCTGCAATGGCCAACTCCAAGGCAAGGGCCTCCCTGAGGTTTTCAGATGAGGCGCTGGAATGTTGGTTGAGGGGGTGAGAGCTAGCAGGGAGGTGATCTTCCCCTCATCTGGGAGGAAGAGGCCTCCCAAAGAAACCAAGGCAGTCTGGGTGCGGCTGGCAAGGGAGATTACCTCCAGATCGGTGTGCAGCAGAACCTGGATGCAGTGCCGTAAAAGGTTCAATGACCTTGTAAGATCAGGCAAAGTGAGTACACCTTCAGCTTGACCCTCCTTCTGCTCCCCTTCTCCTCTCATCACCAGCACTCTGTATTGTCAACCTCCTCCTACACATCCCACTTTACCCTTACAAACCTTACACCCTTTACCATCCCTCTCACTCTATGAACCAAATCACTTGACTATTCGACTATGCTGCCCTCAGATTCCCTTTCAATGTTATACAATGACAACGACTAACAACGCACAGGGAGGGCCCTTGGACATGGAACCTCACTCCATCTTTGTCTCCTTCTAAGCATCTATGCTCTGGACTCCCTACACTCACTCCATCATTCTCACTCCAACTCCACTTGTCTCCCTCACTGCAGGAAAAGAGAGCCCACAATAGAAGGGAAAGGGCGAAGGCAGGAGGAGGGCCACCTTCCCTCGCCCTTCTCACCCAGGCTGAAGAGGCGGCCCTGGACATCGCCAGTGCAGAGGTGGAGGTGGAAGTGGGGGACGGACAGACGGGCGAGGCAGAGCAAGCTGGTGACAGAATAGTTTTGCCTCTCTCTCATTTAGACTGCTTGAGTGACTGAAATGGCTGCTGGTGTACATTATTAGAATGTCAATTGAGCATCTGCACTATTGCATCTGCATGCCACACTTCCGTCAAATGTCGAACCCATGCCTTTACTCCCCCACAGGACCATCCACAAAGCCCCACCTCACTGTCGACGAGGAAGAGGCTGAGCAGCAAGACTCCTCAGGGGAACCTGCAACCTCTGAGGACGCAGCGTCAGCAGAATTAAGCGCACCAAGCACCAGCGCAGATACGCACACCTCGGTGGGACCTTCGGGACATGGAATAGTGTTGTCACCGTGTGTATCACATCTCACAGGTGAGCATCAGTAGGTGGTGGAGACAGGGACAGCAGTGGAGAGTCCTCGGCGGAGGGCGCAGGACTCTACTAGCTCTGCTCCGCTGCATGTGGACCCTGTGCCTCTGGGTCCATTCAGAAATAGAGCGGTGCTGGAACTCCAGGAACAAATGATGGAGTCTCTGACAGGTCTTGTCTCCAGGGTCACTGCGAGTGTGGAGAGGATGGAGGAGTCCAGCTCTAACCTGAGCAGTGCCGTTGGGGAGGCAATGGTGCATATACGCAGCACCACGGAAAGGATGGCAACCTCCGTGGAAAGGCTGGCTATGGCCATGGAGGAAATAAGTCGCCGGAGTGAGAAAAACATGGTCATTGTTCAGAATAGACTGACATTTCTGGAGGAACGATGGACAGCTATTGAACAGAGACACCAGAGCTTCATGGAAGTCCTTTTGAGTAGGACTGCCAGTGCAGAGATGGGTCCCCATGGCCCCCCTGATGTGCAGCAAGGTGCTATCACACACTTGCAAGCGCTGAGGTGGACCTGACCCATGAGAGGGAAGTTGGTGGCAGAGAACAAGGAAGTGGGGGCTCCTCTCCAAGCGCTCACACTTCCATGCCACTGCGTAGCCCTCAGTCAGAGCCCCACCAGAGTCTGCACCCAACTGAGATGGGCGTCTCAGCCCCTGTACTGCCGCAGGAGGAGCAGAAGTTTGGCGAGCCCTCACAGGCTCGTAAACCCAGAGGACGCCCGCCAAAGGTATCGAAGCAGGAGCAGCATCAAAGTGAGAAAGGGGCCTCTACTTCTGCTGAAGCCACAGGGGGAGCACCACATAGGAGCACGCGTAAGAGAAATATAAAGCACCATTAGTCACAGGGGTAGCCACTTGGGTGAATGTTTATGTGTATTGATGAAATGCCATCCCTGTTGGAAAGCATAAAAATGATTTGATGGCAAAATGTTGGCGTGATGGCATCTGTTATTTCGCCTTAGGCAGCTTCACAGAGTGGAGGAACACTAGAGTTCTGCAGGATGAAAGAGTCATGGCAACTACCATAGAACTTGGCGCAAACATGCAAAATCTCCTTCTTGTGGTTACACACCAGCTGTACGTTGAGGGAGTCGAAGCCCTTGTGGTTGGCAAAGATAGTTGGGTTGTGATGGGATGCCCTAAGGGCCACATGTGTGCAGTCTATGATGCCCTGCACCATTGGCAAGCCTGCCATATTTGCAAAACCAATGAACGCGCGGTTACACTTGCTTGATCCCTTGGGAAGTGGATGTAATTGTGGGCCTTTGCGAAAAGGGCATCGGTAACCTGCGTGATGCAACTGTGGGCGGCCGACTGGGAGATGCCGCTGATGTCTGCTGATGATCCCTGGAAGGAGCCTGAGGCAAAAAAGTTGAGTGCAGTGGTGACTTTGACAGCCACTGGTATGGGGTGTCCACCCACTCCTCTGGGCTCCAGGTGTTGGTGCAGCAGTGCGCAGATGTCTCCGACAACCTCTCGCAAAAATCTCAGCCTCCTTTGGCACTGCTGCTCAGTCATGTTGAGGAAGCTCATCCTCTGCCTGTAAACCCTGAGAGGGGGGTATCTCCTGCGGCGACGTGCTGCCATGCACTGGTGCCTTCTGCCCTGTGCAGCATCAGGTGGCTGAGCAGGAGGTTGGGGCTCCTGCTGCTGTTGCTGCTGAGCTGCCTGGTTCTGCTGCTGCCGTGGCTGCTCCTCATCCGATTCTGAGCTCCATGGTGAAAGAAAATGAATGGTTCCCATGCCGCTGGCAGATACCTCCGTTGGGGAAGCGCTCAGTCCAAGTGGGGAGAGGGTCTTCCAAGAAGGTCCCACAGTTGAGAGATAGAAGCTGCAGCACCTCCGACTTCGGTAGACCTGCTAAAAGTGCTGAAAGACCTTTTGAACAAAAGTTCTGCCATTTGCAACTAATCCCTGATGAAAGCTCCGTTTTAATGGTGGAGCTGCAGCTGTGAGGAGGCCACCCACTTGTCAACCCGCCAGGTTTAGCTGGCGTGGTTTAGGAGGGTCGTGGAACACGCTGAAAATGTGGAAAAATAACGAGGGCCTGTCAAAATAGGATTATAGAGGCCCTTAACTACAATTTAAGGGTCTTAACTACCTCTCTGGACTGCTGGAGGCGGGACCGAATCGCACCCATCAAAACCGCCTCCGGCTAAATTGCGTGGAGGTGGGTTGGAGGCGGGTTCCGAACCCGCACTCAGGTTTTGCGATTTTGCCAACTGTCCCACCTCCAAACCCGCCTCCTCGGGGCTGGGAAAATCGCCCCCGCAAGTTCTTTTTTTCTTTGGAAGACAGAGTCATGTCTGCTAGAGCTCTGGAATTAGCACTTGGGATGGAGACTGCTGCCAGGCATGTTGGCGAGTTATAGACCGCAAATTCCAACAGCTCTGGAGTGAACAGACTTGCTCAACCATGCCGGAGGTGTGGTAAAAATAATTATCATCCAGACCAATATTTTTGTAAGAAGGTTAAACATCATAACTGCATGGTATCAAGCCATTTAGCTAAGTGTTGTCGGAAGCCAGTCAGTGTTGCTAAATTGGATGCAGGATGAAGAAAAGAAGGTCCCAAGTCATATCAGCACTGTGAGGAATCAACAGAAGAGACAAAAATTCAGTGTCCAAAATGTTGATTCTGATGAGGAACCTGAAGAAGAAACCATACCACAAGGCTTACAAATTTCTGGAATAAAAACAGAAAATGCTGGAAATACTCAGCAGGTCAGGATTCATCTGTGGAGAGAGAAACAGAGTTAACGTTTCAGGTCGATGAACTTTGTCAGAACTGACGTCATCGACTTGAAACGTTGACTCTGTTTCTCTCTCCACAGATGCTGCCTGACCTGCTGCGTATTTCCAGCATTTTCTGTTTTAATTTCGGATTTCCAGCATCCGCAGTATTTTGCTTTTGCTTACAAATTTCTGGCTTTGCCGCCTCCTTCACATTAAGGTGCATACTCGAAAGGAAAGGATATCAGCAGAATTAGACCGCATGGTGCGTGAGGGCATCATTGAGAAAATTGACCACAGCTACTGACAAGCCCGATTGTGCCTGTAGTAAAACCTGATGGTGGTATAAAAATTTGTGGTGACTACCAAATAGGCGAACATCCTAGTTTGGATGTTCATGAATATCCTCTGCAAACGGCTAAAGAGTTGCCCACCAAGCTAAGTGGTGGCCAACAATTTTCTAAATTAGATGTTTCCCAGGCTTACTTGCAATTGGAGCTTGCCAAAGAAAGTCAGAATTTGACAATGATAAATGCGTACTGAGGACTTTATTGTTACTAAAGGATAAATTCTTATATTGCATCTGCTCCAGCCATATTTCAGAAAACCATGGAAACAATTTTAGTTGGTCTCCAATTAACTCAATGCATCTTGGATGATCTCTTGGTTATTGGAAGATTAGAGGAAGAACACCTGCGAATTCCTGAAGCAATTTTCCCAGCCTTTACGCAAATATGATCTCTAACTAAAGAAGTCCGAATGCTCGGTGTTCCAACATTCCGTCGAGTATTTTTCTTTCACTGTTCACAAGTTTGGTCTTTAACCATCAAAGAAGGTCGAAGAAATGACTTCTGCACCTGCTCCAATGAATGTGGAAGAGTTGCCGTCATCTCTCAATCTAGTCAATTATTACAGGAACTTTGTTCCAAACATGTAGATGGTCATATACCCGTTGAATAGACTCCTTCATAAGAATGTAAAGTGGGAATGGCCGAAAGACTTTCAGTGTAGTTTTGAACGTTTGAAGACTTTAATAGCAAGTGCATCATTATTGGGACATTATGATTCTAATTTGCCACTAATTTTATAAGTTGATGCAGGAGTTGTGATTTCTCACCACTATCCTGACGGTTCCGAACGACCAATAGTGTTCACCTCCCATAATCTAAATTCCTCTGAGACCAATTAATCACAGATTGAACATGAAGCCCTTGCAATCATATTCAGAGTGAAGAATATTCACCAGTACTTAGTCATTTTGTTCTGTATACTGATCAAGAGCCTTTAGCTTTCATATTCTCTGAGAACCGAGGAATACTTGTTTTAGCTTTGATGAAAATTCAAAGATGGGCTGCTGAATTATCAGCTTATCAGTATGACATCAAATTTAAACCATCAAAATCAAATGGCAATGCAGATTTTTTTGTCCCTCCTACCTATATGGGGAGGCAATCTCGCATCAGAGAACAAACATTATGGCCCGAATTTTCACAGGTAAGAATGGGTGGGTTGGAGGCGGTGGGGGGTGGGGGGGCAGGGGGGGGGAGTGCAAGTTGTAAAAATGTAAAACCCGATGCAACCCGCCTCCAACCTGCCCACTTTCACCTTTCACTCAGGCAGGACGGGGGTGGTGGGCTCCAATCCACTGCCAGGAGGCGGGTTGGCAATTTAAATATTATAATGAGGCTGAAGCCTCTACTTTAACCTGCTGTGCAGGTTTTACTGCAGGCGCTCAGGGATCCCGGGGCTTGGGATTCCCAGTGGATCCAATGAGGCGTCCTCAGCCTTGGGGAGCAATCGTTGTGGGCTGGAAGGAGCAAGAGTGCTTCCTCCCGGACCCCCAAGCTCCCCTACCAGCAGCCTGCTCCCCCCGGGGTCGAGGATCCGACCTCCCCAGGGATTAGACCCTCCCCCCACCCCGGGCCTGGAACACCACCCTGCAACCCCCCCCCCCCACTCCCTGGGGATTGCGACTTAGCCCCAGGGTCGGGGTCGGACCCCCAAGGATCGCAACTCCCCACCCACCCTGCGGACAGGGATTGGACCCCTCCCGGGGATCATGACTCAGCCCCAGGGTCAGGGATTGGACCCCCCCCCCTCCGGAGGATCAGACACCCCCCCCCCCCGGGGGGATCGGACCCCCCACCCCACGGCTTCGAACCCTCCCCCGCACCATCCTGGGCCCAGCACTTACCTAGTCCTGCAGCCTCCTGGTCAACCTGGCTGGCTTCCGGGTGGGAAACCCACCCTTTATGTCGCACGCACGTGGAGATGTCATTAGGATCAATTACAAGAACTACACCAATCTACTGCCTATGATGTACCAAATGATAACGTTGCATGTGAACTACCACCAATGTATATTCCACAAAAAGAAGTGGTTGTTACAGCTCCTCAGAAAGTTTTGCCTATTCCCATTTCTAACGAACTAACTACTTTCCAGGATATTGTTTGTGCTCCTCAGTTTGTAGTTGTGTCAGCCGTGGCTCAGTTGGTAGCACCCTCACCTCTGAGTCAGAAGGTTGTGGGTTCTAAGTCCCACTCCAGCGACTTGAGTACATAAAGCTCTAGTGCAGTGCTGAGGGAGTACTACACTGTCGGAGGTGCCGCCCTTCGGATGAGATGTTAAACTGAGGCCCTGTCTACTCTCTAAGGTGGACGTAAAAGATCCCGTGGCACTATTTTGAAGAAGAGCAGCAGAGTTATCCCTGGTGTCCTAGCCAATATTTATCACTCAACCAACATAACAAAACCAGATTATCTGATCATTATCACATTGCTGTTTGTGGGACCTTGCTGTGTGCAAATTGGCTGCTGTGTTTCCCACATTACAACAGTGACTCCACTTCTAAAAATATTTCATTGGCTGTAAAGCGCTTTGAGACGTCCAGTGGTTGTGAAAGGCGCTATATAAATGCAAGTCTTTCTTTTTCCTGATTCTGGTGTGAACTCTGCTGGACGGTCTCTGAAGAAAGTTGTTAACCCTGACAATATCGTAACTGAACCATAAAGCTTACCATGTACTGCTCCAGTTATTAGTCCCAGCTCACCCATTGTTCATCCATTGTCAATTCAACTCGGTCAAGGAAATCTCCAAATCGTTTGGACTTGCAGGTAGTTATGAGTCGAATGGTTTTGATTACAGTCCTAGTATTGGCATCTTTCTTACGTACTACCAGGAGAGTGCTATGGCTTTTTTTTATCACATTATTGTAAGATGCAGTTGCTGAATTTCATTACATTGGGCCAGAAATTCGGCTTTCCGGCTTCCTGCGGGTGCAAGCATCGCGCGCGTACTTTCCTACCGCGCCTGCCGTTGTGCTTTGGGCCCACGAGGACTTCGGCTCCTGGGCCTCCTCCAGCTGCCAGCGCGCAGTGCTTGTGTATCCCAGGGGCGCAGTTAGTTCGAAGCATCCCCTGGGATCACGTGGGCCATGGAGAGCCAATCCTAACAGGGCACTTTCATTCATAGATTTGACAGGAAGACCTGTCAAATCTATGAATAGAGATCGGCCCCAAAACCACACTTAAACTTCAAATAAATTTTAAAAGAAACATCACATTTTTAAAATAACTATAAGTTACATAAATTAACTACTTTAAACAAAAATTTACATTTTTCAAAAAATTAATTATACTTTTTAACGGTGCTAAAAATAAACTTACCTTTCTTTAAAGTATCTAAAAAAGATAAACCTGTTGAAAAAATGTTTAAATTGTAATTAATTAACCACTTACCTTGTTAAAAACAGGCCTTGCACCTCCTTTTTAAAAGTACAGCTTCTCCATACTTACCCTCCCGGAGAAACCTGAAAAAAAACGAAGTTCGCTGCGTGCGTGCAGCCTCTCCCGCGCACGCGTTCGACTTCTGAACCCCTCCCTTCGGGGAACAGAAGTTCCGGTTTCCCGTGCATGTGCAGTGCATGCAGGAAACTGGCACTTCAGGTGGCCTTACGGGTGAGTACACAGCGCGTACTCACCCGACAAGAGCCGAATTTCTTTTAGCTGTTAACCAGGCTCATTCTTGGAGATTAGTATTTTCTTGTTGAAATTCTATGGGGGGGTGGGGGGGAAGTGATATGTATACTTGTACCTTGTTAACTGAACACTCGATAGCCCCCTGATGGAAGTAGGAATTGTAGGAATTACACTTCTCTTGTATTACTTTTGTTATTCTTTAACGGAATATTTTAGAGGTTCTGGAAATAAAAAGCAGTTAGTTAATACCCCACCAATATGAGTGGCTATTCGAACATAACACTCACTTCTTTTTATTTAGTGTTTTGCTCATTCCTTGCCCTTTATTTCACAACATTTGGATCAGAACATTTATACAGTTGGAGTAAATAGGAAGAGGTTTAGTACATTGGCATCCTATGTTTAGATCAGTTATGTTTGGATCAGGTATATATTTATCTGTTGTTGACTGGAAAACCATTGCAACATCCAAAAAGAAATGAACACAGTTTTTTTTTAATAATCCTGTAGCTTTTCCTTTGGAATAAAAAACAGTCTTAAAATTTGACACATGCATGTTTTTAACATTTGTGAACAGCACAGTCATTAGAACAAGATTGTAACTTGGTGTGGTAAAGTCTTTTTAGATTTTAGTTTTAATAATATGCATCCGGATCACTGACAGAAGATTTTCTTTTTACTTTGTAAGTGCTTTAAAAAGACGTTCCTGGTATGAGAGAATTAGCTTCTAAAACCACTGGAATGTCACTGTTTTCCCACTGACATATTGGATTTTGTTGAGCCAAACATTTGGTCCTAATGTTCATCCTGGCATCAGTTTGCAGAAGCTGTTCAAATTCAATTGGCCTAGTTTTCCAAATGCGTTTCTTTAATGTCCTACTGAAGGACATTAGTTCCACTGAATGTTTTGACTAGAATAATCATTATCTACATCAGTTGCATCGTGTTCTGAATGAGTATTGTACACAAAGTGGAGAGATAAGAAAAGACTGTGACCCAAGACATGAGGAACAAACAAATTGTTTCAACCCTTAAACCCACATTGCTCCCAACACAAGCACAAACATCCCAAGCAACCCATAATGCATCAATGAACTGCTTCTACAAGCACTGTTTAGTCAAAATGTACAATGGCTTTATGAAAATGTATATTATAAATAATATAAACTCTTGAAAATTAAATAGAAAATGAAAGAATAAAAGGAGACTGTGAACATCGACGTCACTGACATTTACTTAATGGCAATCTGCAAATCACTCAGAATCTTTGGTGTTGCAACCCTACAATGACAATGATTGGGAGAAATGGTAACAAGGATAGATCTCTCACAAATATAACCCTAAGGTTTGTTGATGTCCGCAAGTGTTTAAGGCTATTCTAACACCAGTTAGTCTAACATCAATTATGGACAAACTCTTACATCCCACAAGTTAAGGTAAAATTAGTGAGTATTTAGAAATGCATGGGATAATTAAGGACAGCCAGTATAGATTTGGTAAAGAAAAGTCATTTTCGTCAAATTTTATAGAGGTTTTTGAAGAAGCGACCAACTGGATGGATAAGTAGAATGCAGTAGGTGCGGTGTATGTAGATTTTTCAGAAACCAATTGATAAAGGGCTGGGGGTGGGTTTAAGTGGGTTTCAGGCAGATGGGGGATGGAATGAGCACCAACCCGCACCCACCTTCCCTGATGTCATAAATTTGACCTAGGCTATTTTAACCCCCGGGCCTCAGTTACATCCCGCCGGGCCTCAGTTACATCCCGCCGGGCCTCAGTTACATCCCGCCGGGCCTCAGTTACATCCCGCCGGGCCTCAGTTACATCCCGCCGGGCCTCAGTTACATCCCGCCGGGCCTCAGTTACATCCCCCCGGGCCTCAGTTACATCCCGCCGGACCTCAGTTACATCCCCCCGGGCCTCAGTTACATCCCGCCGGACCTCAGTTACATCCCCGCCCGGGCCTCAGTTACATCCCGCCGGGCCTCAGTTACAATCCCCCCGGGCCTCAGTTACATCCCCCCCCGGGCCCTCAGTTTACATCCCGCCCGGGCCTCAGTTACATCCCCCCGGGCCTCAGTTACATCCCCCCGGGCCTCAGTTACATCCCGCCGGGCCTCAGTTACATCCCCCCGGGCCTCAGTTACATCCCCCCGGGCCTCAGTTACATCCCCCCCTGGCCTCAAGTTACATCCCCCCGGGCCTCAGTTACATCCGCCGGGCCTCAGTTACATCCCCGCCGGGCCTCAGTTACATCCCCCCGGGCCTCAGTTACATCCCGCCGGGCCTCAGTTACATCCCCCCGGGCCTCAGTTACATCCCGCCGGGCCTCAGTTACATCCCGCCGGGCCTCAGTTACATCCCGCCGGGCCTCAGTTACATCCCGCCGGGCCTCAGTTACATCCCGCCGGGCCTCAGTTACATCCCGCCGGGCCTCAGTTACATCCCGCCGGGCCTCAGTTACATCCCGCCGGGCCTCAGTTACATCCCGCCGGGCCTCAGTTACATCCCGCCGGCCAGCTGCCCGCCCGAAACAGACGGAAAGAGGAAGCTGGTCGGCTACCAGCAGACAAAAATCAAACAGCCCGGTGACTGTCCTCTGGCACTCACTACGCTTTGTGGTGGGGGGAGGGCGGGGGGAGGAGGGCCTGGTGGGTAGGGAGGGGGGGTGAACCCAGGGTAGCAGAGGCCCAGATTTTCATGATGGGGCTTGTAGGAACACTCCTGATTTAGGAAAGTTCAACATTTACCTTACTGTGCCTCTTCCTTCTACAGACCAGGTTTCACTGAGTGGGGTCGCCATGATGCCATGAGGGTTCTAATGACATTATTAGTCCCTGATTTTCATGTATTAGTGAATCAGGTGAGCGCCTCGACCATCTAAAAAAATCCCAGTTAAGGGGCCGGTGGGCAGGAATCAAGTGGGTATGGGGCAGTAAGTTTCTGGAGGTGACTAACTGCATGGCCATCACATTCTTGCTGGGTAGGGTGGGTTAAAATCGCCCCCCAAGGTGCCTCACAGGAGACTTGTTTGAAAAATTCAGCTATGTGTAGCAGCATGGATAGAAAGTTGGCTGACGAAAGTTGGCTGATGAACGTTGGCTGCACCTGTGTACCCTGCAGCTAGTCACCCACTTCCTCTTTCTACAGTATCCCTGTGTACTCAACTGTTAAGCACTGACTGTTGGGTAACCACATTCTGGAGAGTATGATCCAGAAACCGTCTCATCTTCTCTGACGCTGTGGAGTGCGGTCATTTGCTGCTTGAGCGCAGGGATCCTCTGGTCCAGAGACACGTTTAAAATACACATTCTAATTCACAAGTATATCTAAAGATTAAGTAGCTATGAGGCAGATAAAGTGGCCTTGATATTAACACTCCCCCGCCCCCCACCCCACAAGACGGGTGGGAGAGGGTCGGGATGGGGGTGGAGTTAAAAAGGAAAGAACGGGGAACGCAACCCCAACCCACCGCGTACGCACCGGCCATCATTTTCATGATGGTGGGTTTCAATGTGTGCGAGTGTCCCCCCGTGAAGAGACGGGGCACTTCATCAATATATTTAAATCAGGCTCCCGCAGTGCAATTTGAAGCCTGATGTAAATTTAACAGGTCCCAGGGCTCGGGAAACCTGGCAGTAAAATGCAGGCGGGAGCTGCCGGCTCAAGAAGGTAAGTGCCTTTTACAGCATCCTTGTGGGCCAGGAGCAGCAGGAGTATTCTCCCGCCCTCTCAAGGAAGCCTCAGCCTCCCCTCTGCCAATCGTGGTCTCTCTCTCCCCCTTGCCACGAGCACAGATCCCCCCCCCCGCAAACATCGATGTCCTCTCCATGTCGTGATCACAGCCAACCTCCCCCCACAAGCCCCGATCTCCGGCCTTCCTCCCTCCTGATTGCCGGGGTCCATCTCCAAGGGTTCCCAGCTGTGGCCTCCTGCCATTTGTTTTCCTGCCCGGCAGCTGTCCAGCCTTTCAATTTGGCTGGCTGTTGGGCAGGAAACGGAAGAAAAAAATTTAATTTTGTAGGACCTCTGCGTCCCCAGTCTTGACGCGTTCCCAGTCTTGACGCGGTCCCTGGCCGTTTTCGCCCTCCCCGCACCCTCTCGGCCTCCCCGTAAATATCGGGGCCAGGATCTCTGAACAGTCATTTTAGATTTTATAAAATGGGAATGGAATCCAACTGAGGACCTGGTTACCACAGCTTTCAGTATACATAGAAGTTTTAACAGAAGAAAATTCCTATCTTTGTCACATTCCTGTCTGAGATCAAAACATTACAAACTTCTTATAAACGAACTCCAGACACACAAATCTGTTGGCTCCTACATGTTACAAGATTTTGCATTGCTGAGGACACTTCATTACCTTCAAAGAGAATTCACTAATTACGTTAATTAGGATGAGGCAGTTGATGCCTTTTGAAGTATAAAATGTAGGCTCAAATTGACCATTGCACTAATTGAAAACCTAGAACAAAGCACTTTTCTCAATTGACCCTTGGCAAGACGCAGCAGGGAATTTTTACAATACGTGAAAAATACATAATTTGTGACATGCTTCCTCAGCTATTGCAACACTGCTGGTTTGACGACTTGGGATCCAAGCAGTAAAAGCATTATAACTGAGATATCATTCAAACTGAGAGTTATAATGAGGGAGCACTCTAAATACATTTAAACCGATTATGGACTCATGTTCGCAAAAGTTCACAATTCCAATTAATGCATACAATTGTGGTTTGTTTTCAATTGGCAAAACTGCTGAAATATTTTAAAAGAAAGGTGAGTTTTTCCTTAACAAAGTGGGGTACTTTGTTTGAAAGAAAGACCTACATTTATATAATGCCTTTAATGACCTCAGGACGTCCCTTGTAATGCAGGAAATGCAGCAGCCAATTTTGCACACAGCAAATAAATGACCAGAACATGTGTTTTAGGTGTTGGGTGAAATGTTGGCCAAGACACCTCCCCTGCTCTTTCCAAATAGTGTCATGAGATCTTTTACATTTAGATCTTTTACATTTACCTGAGAGGGCAGATGGTACCTCAGTTTAACACCTCAAATGAAAGACAGCACCTCCGACAGTACAGCGCTCCCTCAGCAATGCACAAAAGTACCAACCTAGCCAAGGTGTTCAAGTCTCTGGAAGTGGGGCTTGAACCCATGACCTGCTGTCTCTAGAGGTGAGACTGTTACCATTGAGCCAAGACTGACACTTTGCTTCTAGAGCTGCACTAGAGCTGTATTTATAGATAATTTTGATACACACTGGAATGCAGAATAACCACAAAGGTGTAGGTGAATTCTCTTTACTGTATATGCCAAGACAATGCCAGCTGAACTAAAAACCTAAAATTGGAGTAAGATCGAAATCTGTTTTAATGAGGGCTGGTGTGTGTGATTCTGCATAAAGCCCAATGCCAAGAACAATATAATCCCATACATAATCCCGTGAGCAACCTATTTCTTTGCCCAGAACACATCTGTCACTTATTATTAACAAAAGTGGTACCACGGAGCTGCAGAGGTTGAACATGAGGATGTTCCAAAGAATTGTAATAGACAGCATATTAAACCCAATTGTCCATTCCAGATTTTGAATTAACAAAGAACTGAAATTCATATTCCTGAGTTTAACTGTATTTATTGAAGTAAACTTCATTAGGTTTAAACCCTTTATTGCAAACACTCAGGCCGGATTTTCCCATTTCCCAGTAGACGGCGGGTTTCCCTGCACGCTGTGGAGTTTGAAGTCCACAGCGTGCGTGTGACATAATGGACGGATTCCCCACCCGGACGTCAGCCTGATTGACAGGCTGGCTTCCAGTCGGGCGGGGAACGCAGGCTGGACACCGCAGCAAAAGGTAGGCGCTGGGTCCCGGTGAGGTGGGTGGGGTGGGGGGGTAATTCCAAGCCTCCGGGAGGGGTCTGATCCCCCGGGAGGAGTCTGATCCCCGACCCGAGGTGGGGGTCCAATCCCCGGGCGGGGTCCGATCCCCGACCCGGTGGGGGGGTCCGATCCCTGACCCGGGGGCTGAGTCACGATCCCGGGGGGGTCCGAACCCTGTCCTGGGGGGGAGTCGCAATCCTGGGGGGGGGGTTGCAGTCCGATCCCTGTCCCTAGAGAGGGGGTGGTACGATCCCCGACCCCGGGAAGGTGCGGGCTGCTGGTGGAGAAGCTTGGGGGGGTGGTGGGGGGAAGCACTCCTGCTCCTCCCGGCCCACAAGGATTGCTCCCGGAGGCTGTGGCCGCCTCAGTGCAGCTGCCGGGAATCCCGAGCCCTGGGATCCCCGGCCGCCTGCAGTTAAACCTGCAAAGCAGGTTAACGTAGACGCTTCAGGCATCATTATCATATTTAAATTGCCAACCCGCCTCCTAGCAGCGGGCTGGCTGTCCGCCCCCCGTCCCGCCTGAGTGAGAGGTGAAAGTGGGCAGGTTGGAGGCGGGTTGGGTCGGGTTTTAGATTTTAGGGGGGAATTTCCACAGGAAAAAACGGGCGGGTTGGAGGCGGGGTTGGGGATAAGTGAAAGTTGTAAAAATAATAATTGTGCAAGTAACATTTCTAAGTTGTGCATTTTATACATGGCAGTAGTCTTACTAAGACATTTTGCATATGGCATGCTAGTTGCACATGGTTTATATCTACGTGGCCATTAGCCCAAGTGTTTCAAGTGCTCAGATAAAACAATGTATTCAATTTCTTGCATGGATTTTAAGGTGTTTGCCTTCATCAAACAAAAGACAATCCTTAATCTGAAAAATACAGACTAAATTGCAATCTTAATGATGTAAACATCGGCAAAAAAAGTTAAATAACTACGAAGTGCATCTGCTGACTGTCATGTTTTGTGGTCGAAGTGACGAGTTTGTGGTCAGCGTGGACCATATACAGAATTGTATGTTTCGTGACAACTATCATATGCCATTTCAGGAAAGCTGTATGACCTTTGCTTCAGTGCGTCATGTCACTATAAACACAAGTTACTGCGGGCCAGATGGGCTAAGCTTGCTCTCACTGATCAGTCTTTTTCACAGCTTCCTGAAAACTTTCAGAAGCAAAATAACCAGAAAACTAATATTTTACAACGAGCTGAAAGTATTTATCAAAGATAAAGCCGAGTAAGTTTAGCTTTATTTTGTGCATTTAGTTACAGCAAACACACATGCTCACTTATAACATATACTGGAGGCTCGGCATTGACTTATGCAACCGAGATTGGATTATGTCTGAATAATTAGAAGTAAAGTTTTGTTGTGATGTATGTAGGACTTGCAAACAATTTACCTGCAACCACAGTATCTTACAATACAAACAGGTGTACTTTCTAAATCTGGGAGAGTGAACATCACATAATTTCAAGCAAACACATCTGAGTACTTTGTTATTTGCATTAAAACATGCCCAGTTTGTGTAATACAGTGACTAATATATGTTAGTTTTGACCTCTTTGTACCAAGAGAGTTCAACCAAGAGATAGCAACTTGGAGATGGAGAAATCCCTGGAGGTAAGGCAATGAAATTGAATTGCATTCACGCCCTGTAACAGCTTAACCCAGCAATGGAGGAACGAATCAAATAAATTACAGCACAACTCAGCCCATCAATCCTGCGCTAGGGCTAGCTCTTCAACCTATTTCCGTGCAATATCCCTGTATACATTTATATTCTTTGGGCAAGAGATACAGGGGGGATGTGAGAAAAAACTTTTTTACGCAGCGAGTGGTGAGGACCTGGAACTCGCTGCCGACGGAAGTGGTGGAAGCGTAGACACTCAATGTTTTCAAGGGGAGACTGGATAGGCACTTGAGGGAAATAAACTTGCAGGGCTACGGAGATAGAGCGGGTTGAATGGGACCGACTGGATTGCTCTACAGAGAGCCGGCATGGACTCAATGGGCCGAATGGCCTCCTTCTGTGCCGTACGACTCTATGACTCTTTCTTTTCAAATACTAATCCAATTTCCTTGTAACTGATATTACAGTTACTGGGGGTAATTGATGTCCATGGAAATGAAAATCTTGGCGATGTATAACAGGCAGTTGATTCTATATCAGCTGCTTTACACTATTGCCCACAGTCAAAATTATCCCCACTGTTTCAATAGCCATTTGTGGTAAAGCATTCCATGTTCTAGTAAACTTCTGTGTAAAAACATGTCTAAAGAGGGTACAGAGGAGATTTACAAGGATGTTGCCGGGAGTACAGAATCTTAGATATGAGGAAAGACTGGATAGGCTGGGTCTGTTTTCCTTGGAACGGAGGAAGCTGAGGGGAGACCTTATTGAGGTGTATAAAATTATGAGGGGCATAGATAAAGTGGATAGAAAGGACCTATTTCCCTTAGCAGATGGGTCAAAAACCAGGGGGCACAGATTTAAAGTAATTGGTGGAAGGTTTAGAGGGGATTTGAGGGGAAATTTCTTCTCCCAGAGGGTGGTGGGGGTCTGGAACTCACTGCCTGAAAGGGTGGTAGAGGCAGGAACCCTAACCACATTTAAAAAGTACTTGGATGTGCACTTGGGATGCTCTAACCTGCAGGGCTACAGACCAAGAGCTGGGAAGTGGGATTAGGCTTGATAGCTCTTTGTTGGCCGGCGCGGACATGCTGGGCCGAAATGGCCTCCTTCCGTGCTGTAACTTTCTATGATTCTATGATTATGTTTCTAACTTCCCCCTTCATTCTTACAATAATCCTCAGTCTATGCCTACTTGTTACCAATTCATCAACCAGTGGAGAAAATCTTTCTTTATAATTATATGAAGACAGGCTCTTATTCCTAGTATCATTCTAATGAATTGTTACTGTACCCATTCTGTGACTCTAATATCCTTCCTATGAAGGGGTGCACGCGGCTGAATGCAATATTCCAACTGTAGCCTAAACAATGTTTTGTACAAATTCAACAAGACTTCCTTGATTTTATATTCACTGCTCCAATGTATAAAACTCAAAATTCCATTTGCCTTTTTTATGGCCTTTCTAACTGCACTCCCACATTAAAAAATCAAAATGTGCCTGTTCCCTGGACTCTGTTTCTCCAAATTCTTTCTTTCTGCTAATTTAGGATATAGTTCCTTTCACTGGTCTCAGACTTTAAGGGGTAGAAATTAGGTCGCGCCCCATTTGGGGCGCAAATATCGTCTGGACGCAAATATTAGCGCCTGGCGCTAATTATCGGCACTGACAGGAAACTTCACTTTTACCGCCCCGGGAGGTGAGTGGAGCGCTAAAGCAGGCGCTGCACACCTGTCTTAAGGCGCAAAGGCCAAGGAGTGAGGCGCTAACTCAGTGCGCGAGCGCAGCGTAGCTGCTGCCAGTTAGCGAGGGAACACAGACACACTGGCGCCGGACACTTCTTAAAGCGGGGGGGGCCACTTGCTCCCCAGCCACACCCTGCTCATTGCAGCCTTGAATCTCAGCCTGGAGAGACCTGTGAATCCATTTTGCTGCCAAGCATGGAGAGGGTGAGAGAACGCGCTCATCGCTTCACCGAGCGGGCCTTGGATGCTCTGGTTGGCGCAGTGGAGCGCAGACAATGTATGCTGTTCCCTGAGAGTGGCAGGAGGCCTTTGCCACGCGAGTTCAGAAGAGTGTGGAGGGAGGTGGCTCAGAGCGTCTCCTCCAGGAGCATGGTGCCCAGGACCCATACTCAATGCCGCAAAAAGTTCAACGACCTCACTCGGGTCGTCAGGGTGAGTGGCTTTTTCTCAATACCTCTCCATCCCTCCATCTCAACCTCACTCTATGGCCAGAGGGTCTTAAAACCCCAATGCACAACACTCATCCAACACCTATGGCCCTTTCATCAAACACACACACACATTCCACACTTTGCATACAGTAAGGGCTATTCACCTATGGGAGGCACATCAGGCAAGACCATGGCTGCATACAGTAAGGGCTATTCACCTATGGGAGGCACATCAGGCAAGACCATGGCTGTATATTGTAAGGGCTATTCACCTATGGGAGGCACATCAGGCAAGACCATGGCTGTATATTGTAAGGGCTATTCACCTATGGGAGGCACATCAGGCAAGACCATGGCTGTATATTGTAAGGGCTATTCACCTATGGGAGGCACATCAGGCAAGACCATGGCTGTATATTTACTCAGATGCTGTCCTTTTTCTTGCAGGCTAAGCTGGCTCATAATAGGAGACAGCAGCAACGGACAGGTGGAGGGCGGCCTCAGCTGCAACCCCTCAGCAATCTGGAGGAGCGCGTCCACAGGATTGTGGCAAGCCGGGTGATCGGTCCCGTCGCCACTGGAGACGCCGACCCCGTTCTGGACAGCAATGGTAAGGTCATCACCTTTTTGTCCTCTGTCCTTCCACTTGTCCCTCACAACACCAGCCTTTGACACTTTCAATCCAACTTGCTAACTCGCTGCACTTATTCCTCACTTACTGCCACCCTGTCCTCACGCTAAAGCCACTCTTGTACCTCCCTGCTTTCAGATGGTGATTCACCAGCTGAGGAGACGGGCCCTGAAGCTGCCACTGGGAGTGATGCTGCAGCTGAGGAGGAAGAGGAAGCCAGAGCATCAGTGCCACCCTCTCCCGAGGAAGCCCATGCCCACACTGGGAACACGCCTTCCCCGGAGGGGAGCAGGGGGGAAGGGGCTGATGAGGGTGAAGCTCCAGGACCCAGCGGGCTGCAGCAACGCCATGGGGGGGGTAGGGAAGAACGGGGGCCTTCTCCCCAGAGGGAGAGTATGCCAGACACTCCTACTGCAATGGACGCAGAGGAGGAGCGGCTGATTGCAGAAATGAACACCCAGGCGGTGGGCATGTACACTGAGCTCATGGGTGCAGTGGGAAGGGTGCCCGAATGCATTGAGTCACTGGCAAGGAGTGTGGAGCACTTCGCTGTAGCACAGGCGGATGCCACACTAACGCTTAGTGCTGCAATTCAGTCACTGGCTGCCGTGATCCCACCTCTGACTGCTCTCATACAGACTCAGATGGAGGCCACGCGAGCACAGACTGCTGCCAACCTCGATGGTTCGTGCACATGTCCCCGGGGCTGTCACCGCGCCGCAGCAGGCCAGCAATCTGTTCTCCGGCAGATTGCTCCGGATGCTGAAGTGCTGCCCCGTGGGAGTGCCAGTGTGTCGGACGAGCAGGGAGTTGCTGTCCTCTCTCACGATGACAGCATTCCTGCTGCCAACACTGTCACTTCTCCACTGCACTTGCCACCGCCTGTAGGACAGACTGCTGCCGCCCATGCAGAGTTGGTGCAGTCTGCAGCCGGGCCCTCCAGGCCCAGAAGTGGTCGAGGCCGTCCTTCAGGGGCATCTGCAGTGTCAGGGTCTGACGATCAGCAGCCTTCCACCAGCCTTGCTGCAGCCACTGAGGTCCCATTACGGAGGAGCAGTAGGGTTAGAAGGGGGGAAGTGCGCAAGGGAAGGAGATCACCCTCGAAGGGCAAAAAGTAGGAGGTGTGCCAAAATGCTGGTCATTTTTTTATTAAAGGCCGAGGTTCATGGTCCAACTTTTGTTTAGTGTTTTGGACATTATCTCCAGGTTGTGAGAACCAGTTATGTTATTGACTGTTTTTTTGTGTTTATTTCTATGAGTTTGTCATGAGGAATTGACACACACAGAGTTTGTAAAATAAATAAGTTTCTGTATTCAAAATATACATGGCTGGTGGTTGGAATTATTGGTGCCTTGGCCGGCTTAGGGGTTGCGTGCTGGATTGATTAATGTTGGTAGCAATGGCAGGGGCCCTAGAAGCGGCTTGCTATTAGCCGTTGACGGACGGCCCTTGCAGTTTGACCATTGTGGGCCGCCCTCCCGCCTTGGTGCTGCTGATGATCATCGTCCTCGTCCTCTTTCTCCTCTTCCTCCTCCTCCTCTGGTGGTGCTACAAGGCCTGGTGGCATTGGCTGGGTCCTGAGGATTGCCATGTTGTGCAACATGCAGCACACGACTACGAAGTTCGATACTTGCTCAGGCGAGTACTGCAGGGCTCCTCCGGAATGGTCCAGACAGCGGAACCGTTGTTTCAGCACGCCGATTGTGCGCTCAATAATGTTCCTGGTTGCTTGATGGCTTTCATTGTACCGCAGCTCAGCAGGGGTGTTTGGCGTACAGAGCGGTGTCATCAGCCAGGTGCTCAATGCGTACCCCTTGTCCCCGAGAAGCCAACCAACTGGCTGATGCGGTGCCTCGAAAAGTTCTGCCACAGTAGTCTGGCGCAGGATAAAGGCATCGTGGCAGCTGCCAGGATAGTGGGCATTGACAGCGAGTATCAGCTGTCTGTGGTCACAGACCAACTGGACATTCAAGGAATGGAACCCCTTTCTGTTCCTGAATTCCTCTGCATTCTCACGCGGAGCACGCAAAGCCACATGCGTGCAGTCAATGGCGCCCTGCACCATGGGGAAGCCCGCTACCCTCGCAAAGCCCAGAGCACGGTCACGCTGCTTGTCTGGGGTCATAGGGAAAGAGATGAACTCTCGTCTCCTTCTGAAGAGGGCATTGGTGACCTGCCGGATGCAGCGATGCACCGCGAACTGGGAGATATTGGCGAGGTCCCCAACAGCAGCTTGGAATGAGCCAGTGGCGTAGAAGTTCAAAGCCACTGTGACCTTCACTGCCACCGACAGAGACGTCCTGGACCTCAGCTGAGGCTGCAGATCTGGCTGCAGCAGGTGACAGAGCTCAGTGACCACCTCCTTGCTGAATCGCAGCCTTCGCAAACACAGCTCCTCGGACATATGGATGTAGGAGAGCTGTTCACGATATACCCTGGGAGGGTAAGCTCTCCTGTACATGCGCCTGATGGCCCTCCTCCGTCTGGCCATCATTGCCACTCTCTGTCTGCGTCTCTGTATCCTCCGATTCAGCTGGAGCAGGACGACGCCCCCAACCAGTGCAGCCCCCATATTCTCTTTGCCAGAAAAGTAATGAGGGACAGCAACTAAAGTAGCAACAAAGTTAGGATGAATAGGCAAAACTACCTCACAAAGCGTTGAGTCAATGTAGAAGTCTCTCTTTCTCTCTCTCCGAATCTCTCTCTCTCTCTCAGAACGAGTGGTGCATAAATGTCGACCACAGAAAAAGACAGGAAGAGGCCCCCTTTAAATAGCGCCCCCCCCAGCCCCACACCGATTGATAGCGTTCCAGTCTTCCGGTCGTTGGAAGCACCAGGCGGTAAGGCAGGGGGCGCCACTCAATTTCCGCTCCGGGGCGCCACAATGGCATTGCACCATGGAATGACGTCACAATCTGCGCGCGCAGGTGGTCGCAGCGGTAAAGTTTAGCTCCGCCGCACAATCTCAAGTTAAGTTCTCGAGCGGCGCAAACATCGCTGCGCCCGGGCGTTAGCGGCTTTGCGCCCCATTAGCGCTCTCTTAAGGCGCTAACGGGAGGCGCAACCAAGTGAATTTTTACCCCTAAGTTTGGTCTCTTCCATATCCTCTCCTCCCTGTCCTCTGTTTGTGACCAGGTCATGACTCTTCTGATCTCTGCCATGCCTTTCTAAACTGAATTCACTCTGTGTCCATTTGTGTGTACATTTTGGCTGCCAGTCCAGATCCGATACTTATATCTCCCTTTTTTTCCCTCATGGCCCCTCCTGCCCCCTTATCTCCTGTCTCCTCCCAGCCTTGTCACCTATCCTCTCTCTCTCTTTCTTTCTCTCTCTCTCTCTCTCGTACTTTGCCCACCCCAAATTCTGCCTTTCACTACTCCTCTGCCTTCCTCCTCTCCTGCCATCTTCCCAGGCTTCAATTCCCTTTGAATAAACCCACAGCTACACTCTTGCCTCACTTTATATTCTCTGAAGGGCCCATCAAGGCAGCTGCCACTGCCTCATGACAGGCAGCAACACCAACTGCCCTATCCTCCTCTCTTACTGACCTTCTTGCCCAGCGTGCTTGCTGGTGACTAACTTTGTGATCCTCCTTCCTATACTGCACACCTCACCCACAACTGCCCCTGTGGATCAATAATCACCACTCCTCTCCACCTTTCCCACCAGAATGCCCATTCACTCACAAACAAGACTGTTGTCATCCACAACCTTATTGTAGATGATTCCATTGTCATCCTAGCTTTGACTAAAACTTGGCTCATGTGTGGCACCGTGGCTCCTTTGGCACCTTCTCCTCCTTCAAGTATCTCACCTCTCCTTTAAAATCCTCATTATGTACTGCCCCCCCCAAACACACCCCATGTTTCTCCAAGAATTATCCTCCCTCAGCCTCTGCACTGAACAGCCCCTCATCCTTGGTGATTTCAGTCTTCATCTCAGTTCCCCTTGTTCTCTCGCCTCTGAATTCACTGCCCTCCTGTCCTTTCTAAACCTCTCCCTCCATATAAACTTGCCTACCCTCAACTTTGCTATCATCCATAGCCTTTCTATTCCCTTGGTCTCAATCAATGACAGGGTCATCTCCGACCATTTTCTTGTATTCATCAGCAGTCAGGTACCCTACCCCATTCAAAACCTCACTTCCTTCTGTGATTTTCCCTGGTAACAACTCTCCCAAGTCACTTATAACTGCACTTTCATACTCCCAGCTGCCAAGTCTTTGATCTGCTGTTCACCATAATACTTCTGCAGCCACGATTTGCTCAACTATTCCCTCAACTCCAACTTTGATGTCATTCTCCCCAACAAAACATTTAATCTCTTCCATCCTGGTTGATTCCCTGGTATGATCTCCATTTTCGCTCCCCATGTCCAAGGGGTACAGACTTGAACATATTTGGCACGCAACTAGTTTAGCCATTCATCACCAGATCTGGCTGTACCACATCATGCGCTATCAAGCCTCAGTATCCAAAGCCAAAACTGTCCACTACTCCAGAATTATCCTGGACAGAAAAAATAACTCCCAAATATTTTCCTGCACACCCGACCATCTTCTTAAGCCCCTTTTCTTTGCCCTCTCCACTGCCAACTCCAACAACAACTGCGAGGAGCTCATGGATTTCTTTGTCACTAAGATTGAGACCATCCATTCAATTGGTTCTGCTACTTCCCTCTTTTTCTTGCCCACCAAGCCAAACCTCCCTTCAAGTTTACCCAAGCCATGAACCAATATCTTTCTAGATTATCTCCCAGTTTGCCTCATAATCTCTCCGAGCTCATGTCATCCATGAGACCCACCTTCTGCTGCCTTGGCCCCATTCCCACTAAGCTGCTTACCACCCAACAGATATTTGTGCACAGAAGGATTTGTGTGTAATAGATATACTGAGACTGATGCTAGATGACATAATAAATAGTTCCCGTTGCTCAGGAACTATCTCCCTCCCTTTCAGGATCACTGTTATTATGCCCTCCTCAAATAAACCACCCTCAACCTCTCTGCCCTTGCAAACAACCACCCCATTATCCTTTCCTCTCCAAAATCCTTGAATATGTTGTTGCCTCCTAAATATGTACCAATCTGAATCTCTCCAATTAATTTTCCGTCCCAAAATGCCCTAACCAAAGTCCCAAATGATATCCTCTGTGACTGCGGCTGTGGTGCATTATCTCTCCTCAACTTCTCTGCAACCTTTGGCATGGTCAACCACACCACCCTCCTCCAATGCCCCACCTCCGTTGTTCAGCTCAGTGAGATTGCTTTCACTTAGTTTCACTCCTACCGATATAATTATAGCCAGAGCGTTTTAAATAATGGGTTCTCTTCCCACCCCCACACTATTACCTCTAGAGTCCCTCAAAGATCTATCTTTGGCCACCTCGTCTTCCTCATCTACGTGCTGTCCCTTGGTGACATCATCCAAAGACATGAAGTTAGCTTCCACATGTACGCTGATGATAGCCGGCTCTACCGCTCCACTACCTCTCTCAACCCCTCCATTGCCTCTTTGTTGTCTGAATACTTCTCCGACATTTATTCTTGGATAAGCTGTAATTTCCTCCAGTTAAACATTGGGAAGACCAAAGTCTTCACTTTCGGCCCCTGCCACTAACTCTATACCCTTGTCACTGATTCCATCAACCCAGCCTGGTCTCACGCCAAACCAAATAGTTCGCAACCTCGCGCGTCGTTGGTGGCGGGTTCCTGACCCCGCTGCTGGCTCCATCCCACTGTCTGAAATGAATTTCCCTCGATGGGGCTTGTTAAGCCCGCCCAGCACGTTTCCCAGCCCAATTAGAGGAAGCGGGTCTGGTGACATCATTATTTTGACATTTGTGCTGTCAGTGTTCTACAGCATTGGAATGCTGCAAACACTGACAATGACTGCACAGAGGTGCAGGGCTGCACCCAGGCTCTCCCATGACTCCCTCCATATGCTTATGGAGGGAGTCAGAGCACACAGGGAGGTCCTCTTCCCTCCCCATGAGCAGAAGAGACATCCCCAAGAGATCAACACAGCCTGGTTGCACATAGCAGAGGAGGGCACAAGCAGGGATGTGGTCAGGAGGACCTGGGTGCAGTGGCACAAACCTTTCAATGATCTCAGTAGATCATGAAACGTTAGTACAAAGTAACCACCTCATCCTGCTGTGCCTCTCATCACATGCTCATCACTCTACCTTTCCTACCCTACTCCTGCAAATCCTTACTCACACCAACTTACCTTGGATCGCCACCCATCCCTCTCTATCTACATTATCACTTCCCCATCTCACTAGCCACCCCTCACACTCACCTTCATCCTAGTGCAATCATACCAACTAACAGCACACAAGGGTAGCCACTTGGGTGTTTTATGCAATGTTCATGTAAAGTTTCTGTTAATGTGTTTTCAAACATTGAAACCTTTATTTTCAACACTTTGCGTTCTTGGACAGATTTGTGTGCACCTTTGGAAGTGGCTTAGTGAGTTGCAGTGAATGGTGAGACATAACGGTACCCACCGCAATGGTCATGAGTGTGAAAGAAATGGCTTGGGCATTGTAGGGATGCTTTATGGTGTTGGTGTGGGGTGGTGCCAACCTGGCGCATCATGTGGCAGCCAGGGTGTAAAGCATCAAATGAAGTAAATCTGGCCATGGTGAGGACATCCCTGGCAGCAATGTTGTCAGGTGCTGATGCCCTCTGTCTTGTGCAGCATCAGTTGATTGCGAAGAAGATTGGTGTTGTTGTTGGTGCTGCTGGTGTGCCTGATGCTGCTGGTGTTGGGGCTGATTGTGGTGGGATTCTGAGGACCAAGGAGAGAGAGTATAAAGGGCACCCATGCTGATGTAATAGATGGCAGGTGAAGTAGAGATGACAGAAGCGATCTGTCAATGGTGAGAGAGGTAATGAGGTCAGACTGGATGGAGGCTTGTGTAAAGACTTGCAGCATGGTGAATCTGTTGTGGAAATGTAGTAAGGAAGAGCTTGTGGCTGAGGGAAGATATCTCTGTGAGGTGGGAGCTTTTACTTTACAGTTGAAGCTGTCAACTCATCAGCTGATTTAATAGCCACTGAACTCACGCCTCAGCTTGACAGACACGGTCCACGACCAGTACAGATCCCATGGACGAGCTGTCAAATGCAAAAGGTAAGCTGAAAATAATTCTTAAGTGGCTCTAAACAAGCCACTAATTACCTGAATTGGGTCGCCCACCGCTACCTGTCAGGTCTGCTCAGCACTGACAGACCCGACATCGGGAAAGGTGAATGGGAGCGAGTTGACAGCGGGTTCCTGACCAAGTGTTGCCAAGTGTAGCAGTTTGGATCTTTGAGCAATAAATGTAACTACAGTACTTTGCACTTGCCAGAAGACTGCTGATGCAAAAGAAGCTTGAAATTACTCATATAAACTGTTTCACTTGGTGAAACTAACAAGAAACCACTGAAACTAACCTGCCTTGACAGCTGCGAGTGATTAATGCGGGTGCCTTTAAATAACGTCGCTGGAGCCGGCTTCCTGGAGCTGCATGTCTGCTCTCCCTGTTGCTGTCTGGTGTGACAATGAATTTTCAAAATTGGGCTCCCAGTGAGCATTGCATGCTGACTAATGTCACGGGTCTGCTTGGCGTTGAAGTCCCCGGCGGTACCTCGTACCGGCAGCGCAACAGGATGGAGCCAGATTTGCTGTGTGGTGCTGGATTCGCCTCGCGCCGGCGCTACTGCATCAGCACCCCGTTACCACCATCTGCAGGCGCTAACGGGAGACGCAACACTACCGAATTTTCCCCCCTTGGACTCTAAGGAAATCAGGGGATATTGGGATCGGGCAGGAAAGTAGAGTTGAGGTCGAAGATCAGCCATGATCTTATTGAATGGTAGAGCATGCTCGAGGGGCCGTGCGGTCTACTCCTGCTCCTATTTCTTATGATTTTATCAATTTTACAGAAAAAAGTGACACTCGATAAAAAGGACCTACAATAGAAATGGAGCCTCTGACAACCATTAAGGAATAATGGTCTTTATCCATATGGAGACAGTTGAAGTCCTCTTGGGGAACTGGGAGTGAAGTGTGCATCAGCTGGGATGTACCAAATAAATGTGATTTCCTCCTGAAATTTGCAATCATGACCTTTAAAGCCAATACTGAACTGAAGATGTATGCTCATTTTAAATGATGGAAACTTTTGGGAAGTTCCTGATGTGTTCCGAAAGTAACCTTTGGAAAATTACCTCTTAAATTGAGTTCAGAAACTTTCATTTCAGGATTTACGGTGGACAAGGAAGCACAGCATAGTGATGAGAAAAGGTGAAGAGGAAGCACCTGATGACACCTAGCAGAGTAATGGGGAAGGGCAGCAGAGTGGGGACCTGATCAGAATCAGCAGCATTTAATCCTCTCAATTTTCCAATAAGCACCGTGGGCAGGCATTCTTCCCTGCTGTCAGCACAAACTCAGAAAGTTACACCTAGATTTCTAAAAGCTGCTGTAAATCAGTTCAAATGAAAGCTTTTTTTCCATGAGTTTAAATTAGAGAAGCAAAGATTATAAAAGTAAAGGAAGAGTATTTTTGAGCGAATTAAGATCAGGACTTTGAAGATGAGGTGTAATTAAATAGACTCTTGAACCATTCCTAAAACAAATGTGTTGTCTCACTTTGTTCAGAGGTTCAAAATATTCACCCTGAATTTCCAAGGGGTCCTACCGATCTCCTGCCGGAGAAGCTCTGCAGGAATTTGGGAACTTGTATTTTAATCTATCCATTAGAAACTATATATTTTTGCAGGCATATGGTGCTGTGGATTTCTGTGCTGCTGAATTGTTGGTTGTTAGTGCTGTCCAACTTATTGCTACTGTTGATATGAAAGTGTATTTTAGCATCTGTAAGTTAACCGATTGAAGTGCAGAGCTGTTTGATCTCTGCAAACAAAGCTTCATTGTTAGTTGTATTATATGAATGTTCGTACTGTCAAGTTTGACTGGGAGGCCACCTTTGAAGCAAAGTACGCCTTCTAAGCTGAATGGTTTTACTACTAGAGACAGACTTCCTCCGGGTCCTGGAGAAAGACTATTTCTTCAGTATCAAATTATTGTGCAGAAGGGAGATATTGTAGATTTGCTTTACTACGCGTTCTGAGGAGTTTATGCAATAATAATACACTTTGGGGGCTAAATTCGGTTGATTTGCGCCTCCTGTTAGTGCCCTAAGAGGGCGCTAACGGGCCAGCAAATCAACTAGTGCCTGGGCGTGACGCTGCTAATGCCTCCCGTGAAATTCAGCAGGAGGTTAGCTGTGGCGCTAACTGTTAGCGCCGCGCGGTGCTGCACCGCTGGCAATGACATCATCGCTGCGCACAGCGCCCCGCTCGCGGCCCAGCTGTAATATTGGGTCGTGCCCCCCGACTTACCGCCGGACGCTATGTCCGCCGGGGTCAGTGGGGCCCACCTGTGGCCGGGGCGGCGCTAGTTAAAGGGGAGGTGGCGGGTGGCCATTTTTGTTGCTGACCGCCTGCCAGCACCTGTCCCCGTTGCTGTCCCCGGCATCCGTGAAGCCCCCCCGCGGGGTGCCAGCTGCTCTCCGTTAGCTCGGCACTCCCCTTGAGTGCCGGGCTCTTTTGCCGGCACTCCCGATCCCTGGTAGCCCAGCTGGGTGCCGGGACACGCTGTGCCAGGCCCCTCCCCTTTAATAAGTGGAGGAAGGCCTGCAGTACCGCGGCACATAGCGCCGCGATATTGGCTCACAGCACCCCAAGAGAGACGCAGGGCGCTTCCAGTAGTGCCCCTCCTCCCTCTCAAGGCGCTACCTGGAAAAATCGGCCGTGGGGGCGCTAACTTTTTTGGGGCGCTAAAATTAACGCCCCGGCGAAGGTAACGCCCCAAAGGGGGTGCTACCCAATGTTTACCCCAATTTATTTTCATGTCTTCATCATTGAGGATAAGGTTTGATGGGCTGAATGGTTCCTATGGGAGTGAAATTGCTTTCGGCCTGTTTCCGGGCCTGAAAGGGGTACCACATACGAAGCATGTGCCCCAACCGGGTGGCCCAAGTCCAGCCCAAAATTGGCCCTCAGGCTTCATCAATATTTTTTGGGTGAGCTGTTGGTGTTTGTTGATCCTCTACAAGCAGTGACCCAAAGGTAAGTCCAGCAGAGAGCTGGAGCAGTAATTGCAGGGATGGGGTGGCGGTCGGGGAGCACTCTTGCTCCTTCTGGTCCACAGGAATGTTACTTTACATTTCTTTTTTCAAATTGACCTTTTGGTGGTGGCCACTGCAGAGGCCTATGATTGAATGTGGTCACACACTATAGGGCAGCACACCCTGATTAGAGCCACACATTTGTTTCCCATAAAACATTTTTGTGCTCTGTGTGTGTGGGATGAGTGGGGGTGGGGCAGGTGCGGGGGGGGGGGGGTGGTGTCGGGCAGGGGGGGTGATGGTAAAATGGAAGTGGCAGACTTGGATGAAGAGCAGAACTGTGCTAATTAACTGAGATCACTTTTCTCCCATTTAAAATACTTTTGTTTAATGTTAACTTGGATTTTATGGGGAAGATTTTTGGCTTCAGTGCTTGAGCGTAGAGTATCACCTGGGCATAGTGCAGTGAGGAAAATCAGGATGGAAAATCACACACCCACAGAACCTGCCTGATTTTCCTTCCATTAATTTAAATGGAAGAAAAATTAGGTTGGTTCACTTACTGACGGGCGATCCGCCCAACCCAATTTCCACTTTGCACTGTGACCAGGCGATGCTTTACACCCAGGTGCTAGAGATAGAAATATACCCTCATTTGTAGGATAAACCAACATCCATATGCAATTTGATACAACTATATGATGGTATGTTATTTTAAGACTGTATTACAAAATAAGGTAAAATATGTCAGGTATCTTGTGCACTAATAATTAGTTCTTTTACAAAGTAAATTTGAACTATCCTTAATAACTATCGTAAAGGATAAAATTCATTTTAATTAACTTTAAGGGCAAGATTAAATGGCATTGTTTGATATGAAGAATTGTGTTTTGGTAAAGAATGGCTCGGTTGTTATTCCCAAAGATGAAAGAGGCTGATCGGGGACTCCTGTATCTCGAAACAAGCAAGATGGTGGTTTCCTCCTCACTAACAGTTAAATGTATTTTGAGGTGTCCAGTTTCTTTAATGTTCCATATTACATATGGAAAATTACCTCAAAAATATTCTAAAGGTTTAAATTTACATATTAATGTTTCAATGTTGGCAAAAGAGAATGCAAATGCAATTACTTTGATTCTTAATCTTCTCAATGAAAGGCTTTGGTCTACAACAGTCCATAACATTTTTCTCTTGGAACGCATAACCACAGACCATAAAATTAGCTTCCTCTGTAAAACAGTTTTAAAAGTTCATTAGATCATATCTCTTTGAAATGCAGCTGTTTGTACAGTATTATCTATAATCTGGATACACCAATTTGTATTGGAAGCCGTCTGATCTTTTTTATTATTCATTTTCTAAATTGTGTGTGTATGTCTGTTTGTGTGTCTGTGCGTGTGTCTCTGTTTGTGTGTGTGTGTCTGTTCGTGTGTCTCTGTTTGTGTGTGTGTGTCTGTTCGTGTGTGTGTCTGTGTATATGTGTGTCTATTTGTGTGTGTGCCTATTTGTGTGTCTGTGTGTGTGTCTATTTGTGTGTGTGTGCGTCTGTTTGTGTGTCTGTACTTTTATTTGTTTTGTATGTTTCTTGAGTCATTTCGGCAGTTTTACCTTTTCACACATTTTCACTCCCTTTCTCCCTATGGATTAAGTTTTCATCTTCAGCTCTCCCAGCACAGAGTATCGTGCAGCGGTAGCACGTATTAAAGGTTCAAGCATGTGCCTAATTTCACAATGCATCCATCAGCTAACTGCCTAACCTGTTAACTTATGTATGTCCTACTGCACTCTTTCACAGTCCTTGACACAATTTGCCAGGTCAGAAAATTACAAAATTGTTCCCTTCATTTTTAAGTCCTTCCTTTGTATTACAATAAAGAAGAGTGGCTCCAACACAGACCCTTGTAGAACACTATTCTTTACATCTGCCAAGTCTGAAAATCTTTCTATCACCCTTTGCTTACTGGATATGGATAGAACTAAAAAGCACTTCGTCCAGCTTGACAGTACTGTACACCTGCTTCATCGAATTACATAGAATGTACAGCACAGAAACAGGCCATTCGGCCCAACTAGTCAATGCCAGCATTTATTCTCCACACGAGCCTCCTCCCACCCCTCTTCATCTCACCCTATCAGCATATCCTTCTATTCCTTTCTCCCTCATGTGTTTATCGAGCTTCCCTTAAATGCATCTATGCTATTTGCCTCAACTACTCCTTGTAGTAGCGAGTTCCACATTCTAAACACTCTCTGGGTAAAGAGGTTTCTCCTGAATTCCCTATTGGATTCATGCAAGAGTATTCGGAATTCCAGTAGTTTGCTGTGTGCTGCATAATGTTGCATAGCATAAAGGATTGCTACTTCCTGAAGCTGAAGAGGATGATGACAAAGAAAAAGGAGATGGTCCTCCATTCCCACAATAGGAGGAGGTTGCACAGGAAGATGAGGAAGTGGGACAAGAGATCTATTAGAATGCAGCCAGAGAAATGAGACAGTCTACATAACCAGGCATGTTATTGTTGCTGCCCAGATAGTATGTGGATGATTTTGGAGTTTAGCAAAGCCACTGTTTTATACAAGCTGCAACCCATACTGACAAATAAGTAACATACAATCAGGAGAATATTTCTTTATGACCTTGTAAAACTATTAGGATTGGTTTTCCAATATGCATTCTCAGTGGGAGAGGCTCCCAGCTGGCCATATGAAGCTAGAAAATTACCCTTATTGAGTTCTACCTTACCTCGCCAATATGAGACATTTGATATTTTTATCTTTTTGTTGCTGTAAGTATTTTATATCTTTCTGATTTTCAGCGCGAATACAAAAGCCTTAATTTCTGTATTGAATGGGCTGATAGTGTGCACATGACTAAAATGTTAAATATGTATTAGGAGGCACTTCATTATGAAACAATGGCTTTTTGCAGGAATTTGAAACTGTTTGGAACATGTAGAGGTGACGTGAAAAACAGGAGTCTTATTACAAATATAAAAAGAAACCATGTGCACTTAAATGATATTATTGTTCTTTAACTTAACAGCAATGCAACACTGATAGAAATACATATTTTTTCTTTTGATTCCCGATCAGTCTCTGAAAGAGTGTCCCTCAAATAGTGAAGTCTGGTTCTCATGTGTTGTTACTTCGGTGATTTTCTAACTTTGCACTCCGAACAGGGAGCCTCACCTGCTGAGCGTGCATGGTGAAAAATTCTGGCCCGTGCTGCACATTTAGTTGGAAAAGTGTACACAGAACATGCTGGAATTTCTGGTATATGTTCTTGATGGGCAAGGCTCCCCTCCAGGAATGCAAACTCAAAAATGTACCCCTTTAATGCAGTGAGGTCTTAAGGCGATTTCTGCAACATTTTCACACAAATGAATATGTTGACCATTCCATGAGTTTGCAACATATTAAGCAATATTTATTGCAAACCCCAATGCAGAAGTAAAACTTTCATACAAATGCCATTGTTTCTCAAATGGCCACCTGCAACAGGTTTCATAGTAACTAGTTGATGTCCCGTGGCATTGCAGACGATGGGGTAATTCTAAACTAACTCACAGGGTGCAAAATCCCCATGATCAGGTGGAACGCCGGTTTTACACCCTGCCCAATATACATAGGATTACTCAGGATATACGGCACAGAAACAGGCCATTCGGCCCAACCAGTCCGTGCCAGCGTTTATCCTCCACTCGAGCCTCCTCCTGTTCTTCCTCACCTAAATCTATCAGCATAGCCCTCTGTTCCCTTCTCCCCATATGTTTGTCTAACCGCCCCTTAAATGCATCCATAATTTTCACTTCAACCACTCCCTGTGGTAGCGAGTTCCACATTCTCACCACTCTCTGGGTAAAGAAGTTTCTTCTGAATTCCCTATTGGATTTCTTGGTGACTATCTTATATTGATGGCCTCCAGCTATGCTCTTCCCCACAAGTGGAAGCTTGACTTCAATGGAGAATAAAATCGGGTGGGGTGTAAAACCAGCGTTGCACCCGATCCCATCAGGTTCCCGATGGGCGTGTTCAGTTAAAATTGCCCTTGAGGAGTCGTAACCAGGTGCAGTATTCAAATCTATCAGCGACAGAGGGTGGGGGATAATTGAACACAGGCATAGGAGAGGGGAAGAGGGTAGGGGGAAAGAAGGGAACAGTGGTGGGGACAGAGGGGGAGAGGAGTGGAGGAGAATGGCGATAGGGATACTTGGAGACAGGGGAAGAAGAGAGGGACTGCAGGAAAGTGAGGAGAAGGCTGGCAAATGATCTCGAGGGTGGGTCAAGCCAGGCCGGTAACCTACCTCAGGGGATAGGGAGGTGGCGGCAAGTAATCAGTGGGAGGAGCAGGGTGGGTTGATAAACTACCTCAGAAGGGGGTGGCAGCAGCACGCGCATTGCTGAAACAGAGAACTTGAATGCAGCAATTGGCAAAGTTTTCCAATTTATGATTTAGCTGAAAGGAATGCTGTTAATTTTACTGAGTGGCTGAGGTGCGGAAGCTGAAACTGAAGCAGTTTTTCAGAAAGTTAACATTTTTACTAGTTTAGGACAAAGGCTGATAAGGAGCCTGGAAGTGAGGAGCACCTCAGCCTGGATAGCTTCACCATCTGTTTGCTGTTCCTTGGCTTCCACTTCCACCTTCAAAAAAAGTGTGCTGTGCAGCTTAGGCACAATGAAAGAGTGGGGGCGATTTTCAACTTGTCGCCCGGGCATAAAACTGGGATTGCCGATTGGCCGCCCGTTATACAAACCCCCTGATTTTCATTTTCATTGATTTGATTGGAAATTAAAATTGGGTAGTTTTGATAATAGGCTGCCGAATCGCAACGTCAGATTAATGCCTGGGTGGAAGTTGAAAATTTACCCCTATGTGTGATAAAGGGCATTGGTTCTGCACAATGTCTCAAAGGTACCTACAAGAAATATGTGCAATAGTGAGGAACACACTTACCTTCACCTTGCTCCTGTTCCAATGCACTTCTTCATTTGCAGTCAAGTACGTAGGGACTTGGCTGACGATATTGCCTCAATGCATCTGAGCTCTGTGCTTTTCCTGGACGCTGGCTGTCAGCTTCTAATAGAGCCACCTTCCTTTGGTGCACTTCTTACAGCAGCACCTCCAAATATTCAACATCAAAGGGAGCAGTGTTACCCACATCACTTCACAATGCCACTGTGAACAATTAATCCATCTTTTCCTCATCGTCACAGTCTTTCTTTTAATAGAAAGCTGCAGCCTTTTAAGAACTGCAGCCTTGCTGGATTTTGCACTCCCCAGCCAAGTGTGCTGCAGGCCAAACTCTGAGTAAGAACATAAGAATTACGAGCAGGAGTAGGCCACATGGCCCCTCGCTTTTCTGGTATCAGCAGCTTATTCAAAATTAGAGGTGGGGCGGGGGGGGGGGGGGAAACTCCCATTTCAAATTTGGCATGGCCTAGCCCCGCACTACTGGATGTGCCCATGCCATTAAAGTTATGGTGCCACTATTATGGTTGTATGTGAAGATATTGTTGTTGAGAAGGTTTGGAAGTGGTGTTCATCAGGAGGTATGAATGAGAGTTGTAGGAGTTAGTACATATAGAAAAAGATCTATAGATGATGTCATCTTAGTGGAGGATGGGTGAAGATTTAGGGCTGTTAATGCACTGGCTAGATAGTCATAGTCATAGAGTCATACAGCACAGAAAGAGGCCCTTTGGCCCATCGTCCACGCCAGCCATCAAGCCCTGTCTATTCTAATCCCATTATCCAGCACTTGGTCCGTAGCCTTGTATGCTATGGCGTTTCAAGTGCTCATCTAAATGTTTCATGAATGTTATGAGGGTTCTTGTCTCTACCACCCTTTCAGGCAGTGAGTTCCAGATTCCAAACACCCTCTGGGTGAAAAAGTTTTTCCTCAAATCCCCTCTAAACCTCCTGCCCCTTACCTTGAAACTATGCCCCCTGGTTATTGACCCCTCCACTGAGGGGAAAAGTTCCTTTCTATCGACCCTATCTATGCCCCTCATAATTTTGTACACCTCAATCAGGTCCCCCCTCAGCTTTCTCTGCTCGAAGGAAAACAACCCCAGCCTGTCCAGTCTCTCTTCATAGCTGAAGCGCTCCAGCCCAGGTAACATCCTGGTGAATCTCCTCTGCACCCTCTCCAATGCAATCACATCCTTCCTATAGTGTGGCGACCAGAACTGCACACAGTATTCCAGCTGTGCCCTAACTAGCGCTTTGTATAGCTAACATCGTAACCTCCCTGCTCTTATATTCTATGCCTCGGCTAATGAAGGCAAGTATCCCATATGCCTTTTTAACCACCTTATCTACCTGTCCTGCTGCCTTCAGGGATCTATGTACATGCATACCAAGGTCCCTCTGATCCTCTGTCCTTCCTAGGGTGCTACCATTCATTGTGTATTCCCTTGCCTTGTTAGTCCTCCCAAAATGCATCACCTCACACTTTTCAGGGTTAAATTTCATTTGGCACTGTTCTGCCCATCTAACCAACCCATCTATATCGTCCTGTAGCCTGAGGCTTCCCTCCTCGCTATTTACCACTCCACCAATTTTCGTGTCATCTGCGAACTTACTGATCATACCTCCTACATTCATATCTAAATCATTAATGTACACTACAAACAGCAAAGGACCCAGCACCGATCCCTGTGGTACACCACTGGACACAGGCTTCCAGTCACAAAAACAACCTTCGACCATCACCCTCTGCCTCCTGTCACTAAGCCAATTTTGGATCCAATGTGCCAAATTGCCCTGGATCCCATGGGCTCTTACCTTCTTGACCAGTCTCCCATGCGGGACTTCGTCAAAAGCCTTACTGAAGTCCATGTAGACTACATCAACTGCACTACCCTCATCCACACACCTAGTCACCCCCTCAAAAAATTCAATCAAATTGGTTAGATATGATCTCCCCCTGACAAAGCTATGCTGACTATCCTTGATTAATCCTTGCCTCTCCAAGTGGAGACTAATTCTGTCCCTCAGAATTTTTTCCAATAATTTCCCTACCACTGATGTTAGGCTCACTGGCCTGTAATTCCCTGGTTTATCCCTACTACCCTTCTTGAATAATGGCACTATGTTAGCTGTTCTCCAGTCCTCTGGCACCTCCCCTGTGGCCAGAGAGGTTCTGAAAATTTGTGTCAGAGCCCCTGCAATCTCTTCCCTTGCCGCACACAGCAGGCTGGGATACATCTCGTCTGGGCCTGGGGATTTATCCACTTTTAAGCCCGCTAAAACCGCTAGTACCTCCTCCCTCTCAATACTAATTTATTCAAGTATATCACAATCCCCCTGCTTGATTTCTATGCCTACATCGTCCTGCTCCATTGTGAACACAGATGCAAAATATTCATTTAAAACCTCACCTACATCTTCTGACTCTACACACGGATTGCCACTTTGGTCCCTAATGGGCCCTACTCTTTCTCTGGTTATCCTCTTGCCCTTAACATACTTATAAAACACTTGGGATTTTCCTTTATTTTGCCTGCCAGTGTTTTTTCATGCCCCCTCTTCGCTCTCCTAATTTCTTTTTTAAGTACCCCCCTGCACTTTCTATACTCCTCTGGGGCTTCCACTGTTTTTAGTCCTTCGTATCTGCCAAAAGCCTCCCATTTTTTCCTAATCCATTCTCGTATATCCCTTGACATCCAGGGTTCCCTGGGCTTGTTGGTCCCACCCTTGACCTTTATGGAAACAAGTTGGCGTTGTACTCTCTCTATTTCCTTTCTGAAAGACTCCCAATGTTCTGATGTGGATTTTCCTACAAGTAGCTGATCCCAGTCCACTTTGGCCAGATCCTGCCTTATCATATTAAAATCAGCCTTCCCCCAATTTAGAACCATAATCCATCTTCGTCCTTTTTCATGACTACCTTAAACCTCACCAAATTATGATCACTGTCACCAAAATGCTCTCCTACTGACACTTCTACCACTTGCCCGGCTACATTCCCTAGAATTAGGTCCAGTACCGCCCCCTCTCTTGTAGGACTATCTACATGCTGGCTCAAAAAGCTCACCTGGATGCACTTTAAGAATTCCGCGCCCTCTAAGCCTTTCACACACTGACTATCCCAGTTAATATTGGGGAAGTTGAAATCCCCTACTATTATTACCCTATTATTTCTACACTTCTCTGAGATTTGCCTACATATCTGTTCCTCTATCTCCCCCTGACTGTTTGGGGGCCTATAGTACACTCCCAGCAAAGTGCTTGCCCCCTTTTTGATTTTAAGTTCTACCCATATGGCCTCATTAGAGGAACCTGCTAAGATATCATCCCTCCTTACAGCAGTAATTGACTCCTTGATTAATATTGCGACACCCCCTCCTCTTTTACAGCCCCCTCTTTCTCGCCTGAAGATTCTATACCCCGGAATATTGAGCTGCCAGTCCTGCCCCTCCCTCAACCATGTCTCTGTGATAGCAACAATATCATATTCCCATGTGTTCATCAACACCTTCAATTCATCTGCCTTACTCGCAAGACTCCTTGCATCAAAATAAATGCCATCCAGCCTTGCCATACTCCCTTGTGCCGTTACATATTTGCTCTGCCTTCCAGGCTGACTTGTTTTTTCCTCTATATTTGGCTGTGCATCACCCCCTACTATAGCTCCACTCCGTATCCCATCCCCCTGCCAAGCTAGTTTAAACCCCCCCCACCAACAGTACTAGCAAACCTCCCCGCAAGGATGTTGGTCCCGTTCCGGTTCAGGTGCAACCCGTCCGACTTGTACAGGTCCCACCTTCCCCAGAAGCAGACCCAGTGATCCAGGAAACTAAAGCCCTCCCTCTTGCACCAATTCTTTAGCCACGCATTCACCTGCTCTATCCTCCTATTCCTATACTCACTAGCACGTGGCACCGGGAGTAATCCAGAGATTACAACCTTTGAGGTCCTGCTTTTTAATCTGCTACCTAGCTCCCTAAATTCTTGTTGCAGGACCTCATCCCTCTTTCTACCCATGTCATTGGTACCAGTGTGAACCGCGACCTCTGACTGTTCGCCCTCCCCCTTCAGAATGCCCTGCAGCCGTTCAGTGACATCCTTGACCCTGGCACCAGGGAGGCAACATACCATCGTGGAGTCACGTCTGCAGCCACAGAAACGTCTATCTGTTCCCCTTACGATAGAATCCCCTATCACTATTGCTCTCCCACTCTTTTTCCTCCCCTCCTGTGCAGCGGAGCCACTCGTAGTGCCACAGACTTCGCTCTTGCTGCATTCCCCTGAGAAACCATCTCCCCCAGCAGTATCCAAAATGGAAAATCTGTTGGAGAGGGAGATGGACCCAGCGGACTCCTACACTACCTTTCTAGTTCTTTTACTCTGTCTGGCGGTCACCCATTCCCTGTCTGCCTGTGCACTCTTTACCTGCGGCGTGACTACCTCATTAAACGTGCTATCCATGAAGATCTCAGCTTCGCGGATGCTCCACAGTGACTCCAGCCACAGCTCCAGCTCCGAAACGCGGATTTCGAGTAGCTGCAGCTGGAGACAGTTCCTGCACATGTGTTCGCCCTGGACACCGAAAGTGTCCCTGACTTCCCACATAGCACAGGGGGAGCACTCCAAGCTGCTGAGCTGCTCTGCCATGTCCTACCCTTAATTTACTCCTTTTACTTCCTTTAAATTAAATAATATTAAATACACTAGGGACCTTACTTCCCTTTAAACACTACTTACTCTAAACTAGAGACCTTACTTTTATTTTAACAACTGGACTGTAGAAATACTCACCAGGTCCTGGAAGCTGACAAAGATAGAAAAAGAAAGGAACACCTCCCTCCCCGAACTCACTCACTCACTCACTCACTCACTCACTCACTCACTCACTCACTCACTCACTCACTCACTCACCAAACTCGCAGCTTAACACTCTGTTCCAAGCTGCACTCACCAAACTCGCAGCTTAACACTCTGTTCCAAGCTGCACTCTGTGACAAACTGCACTCTAGCCTCCCTTATTTATACTGCTAAGATTTAAATAAGTGAGTTCTCTGGCAGTTACAGAACCAGATTAGACCAGTTAATTAATTAACTACTCTCACCTGCTGTCCAACACAGAGCTTACTTAGCTCTGCCCATGCCTGGAAGAAACTTAAAACTTGAAACAGTAAGTTAAATGCTAATTTCAAGCACACAGGACTAGATTTTATAAAAAAAAGAGATTAACCTTTAAGATTCACTCCCTCACTCACCAAACTCGCAGCTTAACACTCTGTTCCGAGCTGCACTCCGTAGATGTGGAAGTTCGGAGAAGACCTCCTGGATAAGAATAGCATGAATGTCTCTTTCAGCCAGCAATGGCTTCTTTTTCATATTGTCTTCAGGCAGCTGCTGCATCTTTTGTTGATTCTCCCACTAGTTTTGGGTGCCTTCCTCCTCCAGGGCCTCTGTCATGAGATCTCCTTGTGAGGCAAAGTTGTGCAGCATATACTATACAATTATAATGCAGCCATGTCTTTACAACAAAACTTACATCTATATAGCACGCCCCACCAAGAAACCCCTGTAATAACTTCTTGGTCTGGATGCCTTAGAATCTGTTTGCTGTTCCTTGGTTTCACTTCCACCATGCAGCTTAGGCACAATGAAAGATCCTTGTGACCCTAGCTTCACTACATTGCAGGGCACCTCGAGATCAATCCAAGCACCTGAGGAATCCCTTCAAATACCAGCAGTTTGCTCTATTATGATGCTGATGGTTGTGTGGACCTCATTGTACCAATTCTCAGCTTGTATCCTGGGATGGTGCACAATAGGCTCAGCTGCAGAGGATAGTCCTGATTTATTTGTAACCTCCTCAGGGTGGAAGAATAGTGGCATGCTGTATTGACTTAAAATAAAAGCATTTGGCAGCTGCTAGGGAACTGAGCAGTCACTTGAATTGCATTGTCATTGGTCACAAATGAGCAGGGCATTGAGAGAGTGGAATCCTTTCCTGTTAGGTGGTGGCTTTGATCAAAGGAGAACACATTGCCATGTGGGTGGAATCTGCGATCGCGTGAACATGGGTTTTCCATGGGGAAGTCCAGTTGTTGATCTTGAATCCATTACAGAGTTATAAAAACAAAAATACAAAAAGTAACATTTAAACTAAACCGATTAAATATATTTCAAATACTAAAGTTTCAAAGGACCAGAAAATACAGTAAACACGTATTTTTTTAAAAGGGTGTAGTTTTGGTCAAAAAAATGAATATTCCAGAGTAAGAAAGGAAAAACTGAACCTCTCATAATTTGACCAGGGGTAAAATAACCAAAGAGTTTCATCTTTGGTGCTATGAGGCATCATCCCTGCTAATATTTAATGCAATATACATTGATGCTAGTCTGCTCAGGCATTTATGCATCAGCATTAAATTGTGATATTTTATTCTATTCTAAATTTATAATCAGCTTGCCATGTATTTTTATCTGATTTCAATGACCTGTGTAATATAATTTATGTTCTCCCTCAAATCTGTGGATTTGCCTATATAATGCACATGACTGACTGTCCCGGGTTGTTTTTGATGCGTGCCTGTTTTGCTTGATTCTATCATAGTCATCCATTAACAGAGCATTATATATCCATCCGCCTCCGTCAACAGCATAACATAGTCTGAATTTGCTAAAACTTTGCTGTAATTTGAAGAGCAGAGACATTTGCCAATTTCATGATGAAATAGTTCAAAGTATTTCAAGGTTTTGAAATGTTTTTCTGCCCACAAAGGGTAGAATTATTCACATGGTTTTGTTACCAATCAAGGGACCACATGCCTTGCAGGAGAATTAACATGCAAGTGTTTGTGTTGTTCCATTGCTATGCATTATTCATAGTGGAGACAAAGCTGTTGCCAAGATAAAAGTTAGGTGGTTCCAATAATGTAGATTTACTTGTGCTTCACACCAGGAATGTCTTTCCCTTGCATGATTGTACTGCAGTACAGCTCACCAGTGCAAGTATTTTATTGAATTTCCTGGATACAAAACGGATTGTAAAATACGTGATGAGAAATTTAGTTTTCATGCATCGCTCACTGAATCTCTAATTAGGTTTTGCATTGAAATTAGAAGATTGGGATGAGAGGAATGGTGTACAAACTCAACAGTTGCATGTGGTTACCGGAAGCATTTTGAAGACCAATAGCTTCTTGTTAGCAGGCTCTAATATACCACAGACATGTAAAACAGCTATGGGGGCTGACAATGTGGTCTGGGTGCAATGTGCTAAGACTGCTGATGTGAGCTTAGTTTATTAACGTAAGAGTCACTTCCTCTCGCCTGATGAACACTTGGGGGGCAATCTTGTCAGCCCTGGGGAGGCGGGTATGGAGGCGGGACTGCTGGGAAAATGGCAGAATCTGGGGGCGGGGGCCCATCCCGCCCCCAACCCGCCTCCGTGCCATCTTCCCAGGAGGCGGGTAGCCAACCGGCGCTGGGTCACGTCTCCTCGAGGCAGGAAGGGGATTACAGCCACTTAACTGCCTGTTAACAGGTAGTTAACAGGCAGTTAAGAGGATTATCCCCATTTTTCCAGGAGAGGCGCGGGCCTCCCAACGTTGGGAAACCCCGCCAGGGTCACCGAAGTGAGCAGTGGGTCTGCGGGGGTCTGCGGGATGCAAAAGTGCGCTGTGGAGGTAAGTGATGGGTGCAAGTGTGGAGAAGTAAGTATGTGAGGTGAGTGGAAAGTGATAGAAAATGTTTACTTACCTTTGTTTCTTCCTGCAGGCTTCAACAGTTGGGGATGCGGAGAGTCTCGCATCTCACCGGCAGAGATGACAGATGGCTGCTGCATTCTCCGATGCAACATTCATTTAATTTCTGCTAAAGAAAGTGGTTTGATGAGTCTTGAATACAAGGACTCATCAAACAACATAGAATGTCAGTGTTTGACAGCTTCACAGAGCTGTCAAACGATGACAATTCATCTGGGCGGGCTTAACAAGGTCAATCAAGGTAAAATAGCGTGGGTTGGCCACAAGTCGATGGAGGCGGGACAACGACTCAACAAGCAGCAGTCCCGCCTCCAACGCGCCCCCATTGGCAAAATCGCCCCCATGGTTTCCAGGTGCAAAGGAGAGGAAATAGATGAGGAGACATGAAAGAGCTGCTGCACCCTATATCCAATCGCCCATGTGCACTTTGCTGGGAATGTCAGGCTCGAATTTTCTGTCATGGCTGCCAGGCAAGCAGAATGAACTGAAAGTGTGCTCCGCTCCAATGATCTGGAGCACTGTTTAGAGCCCTTAAGGCAGATGATGGAACTTGATGCACACTGTGCTATAAGTACAAAACAGCACATTATAGCCCCTATAGTTTAAAGTCCTCTTATTAGTCGAGAAATCAATTCACTAAAAAATTTCCAATGTATGTGGTTGCTAAAGAAAATTTTATGGAAAGAATTAAAAGAATGTTATTCTTTAAAAAATGAAGATATCTTTCGGAAAGGCATAATGCTATGTGTGTCTATATACAATAATACTCGGCTCCCTTCATTCCTTAAAATTGCAACTGCGAAAATCTAGTGCTAAGCACCTCATAGGATATTAATATCTAGGTCTCACAGACATAAGACTGCTATTATCTGGGGCAGATTGAGGTGGCTAATTCATCTCTATACTGTAATAGCTGAAAATCTGGAATTTAAGTGCTCAAGACTGCGTCTTATTTTGAAGGACGGGTGGTGGTAGGAAATTATATTTAGAAATAATTTCAGTCCAAGATTATATCATGTGTCAGTAGGATAAGGCAGCCTCTGATTATGCAGAGATTAATATACAGTGGTAAACCCTACTTTGGTAACCTAAAATGTAATCACCTCCATATGTCATAAAGGCACAACAGTTTTTTGGGAACAGTAAAGGGCATTGGAACCAAACAAGCTATTGCCTTTTTCATAGTTCAATCCCACCTAACTGCCTTCTCACTATATCCTGTAATCCTTTTCACACTCCATAAAAAGCATCCAATTGCATCATTGATACAATCTCCTTCAATAACTTTCTCCGGTCCTAGCTTCCCAATTTTTACCCTCTGTTGCAGATATTTGAATGCGTCACCATAGTGAACAATTTGCCTACAACAATTTTTTCAGTCCCTGCATAATCTTGAAAACTTAGTTAGATAATTTCAAAAGGGATAATTTTATAAAATCAAACTCCCGGCGTGGACCCTGGCTCGCTGGAAGAACATATCAGTAATTTGGGGGTGCGCTTCCTACAATCATCCAACTGTTAAAATTAATGAATGGAAAATAGTGGAAGGCATGCACCAGAATTCCCAATATGCACTCCCAGTGGGTTAGACTCTGTATCGGGAGCATGATATCATAATATTACCCCTAAAATATTCTTTTCCAAATAAAGAGCTCAACTCCCTTTATCTTTCCACATATGCATATTCAGAACAAGAAACGCTCAAGGTCAAAATTTAAAAAAAACTCCATGCGATAAAAACACATTTAATGAACATTCTAAGATTCAGACAGCGAAATTGCTGGTTTTAATCTCTTTGTTCTGACACCCAAGCCTTGCTTAGTTTTATTTTAGGCTGAGAAGTTATTGTCTCTTTTTATAATGTAAACCTGAACCCTGTAATTCCCAGGCCACAAAGAATATACCAGTCCTAGAGCGTGCAATTTCAAGAGATAGGTAGACTGAAAACGTCAAATGGCAGTACGGGGAAAGCAGAGTTGCTTGACAAGTTAGTAAAAAAAAAAAACTTGTGTATTCCTACCCTTTCCATACAAAGTCTGTATATTTTAGATGAGGAGTAGTAAAAGCTTATTGTCATTTTGAGAATTGTTGGATTTTACCCTAAAAAGAGTAAATGAGAACTGAGAAGTCAGTTTTTGTATAAATTAGTACAAGTGTCTGGGCCTTTTATTGTTGACCTGGACAGATCAATATAAAACTTCACTTATTTTATTTTATTATTATGAAATGCTCTCAGAAAAAATGAATTGAGCCCTGTGGTTAGTGGAGTCTGATTCAGGAGCGGAGTAGTGTGCTTGAGGAGTGAAAATCCATTGCTGGGTTACTTGGAAAATGAATGGAAAAATCTAGTGGAGCGCAGAAAGGAAGAATAACAAGGGTTCATTGACCTTTGCTTGATCACTGTGTGGTTAATGAAATATGCAAGTGTCATTCTCAGTACGGTATGAATTGAAGGAAGCCTTTCGGCCCATCATGCTTGTGCCAGTTCTTTGAAAGAGCTATCCAATTAGTCCCACTCCCCTGCTCTTTCCCCATAACACTGTAAATGCTTCCTTTTCAAATATATATCTAATTCCTTTCAGAAAGTTATTATTGAATCTGTTTCCATCACCATTTCAAACAGTGCATTTAAGATCATAACAACTTGCAGCGTAAAAAAAAATCTCCTCATCTCCCCTGGTGCCAGGGTCAAGGGTGTCACTGAACGGCTGCAGGGCATTCTGAAGGGGGAGGGCGAACAGTCAGAGGTCGTGGTTCACATTGGTACCAACGACATGGGTAGAAAGAGGGATGAGGTCCTGCAACAAGAATTTAGGGAGCTAGGTAGCAGATTAAAAAGCAGGACCTCAAATGTTGTAATCTCTGGATTACTCCCGGTGCCACGTGCTAGTGAGTATAGGAATAGGAGAATAGAGCAGATGAATACGTGGCTAAAGAGTTGGTGCAGGAGGGAGGGCTTTAGTTTCCTGGATCACTGGGTCTGCTTCTGGGGAAGGTGGGACCTGTACAAGTTGGACAGGTTGCACCTGAACCGGAACGGGACCAACATCCTTGTGGGGAGGTTTGCTAGCACTGTTGGTGGAGGGGGGTTTAAACTAACTTGGCAGGGGGATGGGATACCGAGTGGAGCTATAGTAGGGGGTGATGCACAGCCAAATATAGAGGAAAAAACAAGTCAGCCTGGAAGGCAGAGCAAATATGTAACGGCACAAGGGAGTATGGCAAGGCTGGATGGCATTTATTTTAATACAAGGAGTCTTGCGAGTAAGGCAGATGAATTGAAGGTGTTGATGAACACATGGGAGTATGATATTGTTGCTATCACAGAGACATGGTTGAGGGAGGGGCAGGACTGGCAGCTCAATATTCCGGGGTATAGAATCTTCAGGCGAGACAGAGGTGGGTGTAAAAGAGGAGGGGGTGTCGCAATATTAATCAAGGAGTCAATTACTGCTGTAAGGAGGGATGATATCTTAGCAGGTTCCTCTAATGAGGCCATATGGGTAGAACTTAAAATCAAACAGGGGGCAAGCACTTTGCTGGGAGTGTACTATAGGCCCCCAAACAGTCAGGGGGAGATAGAGGAACAGATATGTAGGCAAATCTCAGAGAAGTGTAGAAATAATAGGGTAATAATAGTAGGGCATTTCAACTTCCCCAATATTAACTGGGATAGTCAGAGTGTGAAAGGCTTAGAGGGTGCGGAATTCTTAAAGTGCATCCAGGAGAGCTTTTTGAGCCAGCATGTAGAAAGTCCTACAAGAGAGGGGACGGAACTGGACCTAATTCTAGGGAATGTAGCCGGGCAAGTGGTAGAAGTGTTAGTAGGAGAGCATTTTGGTGACAGTGACCATAATTCGGTGAGATTTAAGGTAGTCATGGAAAAGGACAAAGATGGACCGGAAATAAAGGTTCTAAATTGGCTGAAGGCCGATTTTAATATGATAAGGCAGGATCTGGCCAAAGTGGACTGGGATCAGCTACTTGTAGGAAAATCCACATCAGAGCAGTGGGACTCTTTCAGAAAGGAAATAGAGAGAGTACAACGCCAACATGTTCCCATAAAGGTCAAGAGTGGGACCAACAAGCCCAGGGAACCCTGTATGTCAAGGGATATACGAGAATAGATTAAGAAAAAAAGGGAGGCTTTTGGCAGATACAAAGGACTAACAACAGTGGAAGCCCTAGAGGAGTATAGAAAGTGCAGGGGGGTACTTAAAAAAGAAATTAGGAGAGGGAAGAGGGGGCATGAAAAAACACTGGCGGGCAAAATAAAGGAAAATCCCAAGGTGTTTTATAAGTATATTAAGGGCAAGAGGATAACCAGGGAAAGAGTAAGGCCCATTAGGGACCAAAGTGGCAATCTGTGTTTAGAGCCAGAAGATGTAGGTGGGGTTTTAAATGAATATTTTGCATCTGTGTTCACTATGGAGAAGGACGATGTAGGCATAGAAGTCAGGCAGGGGGATTGTGATATACTTGAACAAATTAGTATTGAGAGGGAGGAGGTACTAGCGGTTTTAGCGGGCTTAAAAGTGGATAAATCCCCAGGCACAGACGAGATGTATCCCAGGCTGCTGTGTGAGGCAAGGGAGGAGATTGCAGGGGCTCTGACACACATTTTCAGAACTTCTCTGGCCACAGGGGAGGTGCCAGAGGACTGGAGAACAGCTAATGTAGTACCATTATTCAAGAAGCGTAGTAGGGATAAACCAGGGAATTACAGGCCAGTGAGCCTAACATCAGTGATAGGGAAATTATTGGAAAAATTCTGAGGGACAGAATTAGTCTCCACTTGGAGAGGCAAGGATTAATCAAGGATAGTCAGCATGGCTTTGTCAGGGGGAGATCATGTCTGACCAATTTGATTGAATTTTTCGAGGGGGTGACTAGGTGTGTGGATGAGGGTAGTGCAGTTGATGTGGTCTACATGGACTTCAGTAAGGCTTTTGACAAAGTCCCGCATGGGAGACTGGTCAAGAAGGTAAGAGCCCATGAGATCCAGGGCAACTTGGCACATTGGATCCAAAATTGGCTTAGTGGCAGGAGGCAGAGGGTGATGGTCGAAGGTTGTTTTTGTGACTGGAAGCCTGTGTCCAGTGGTGTACTGCAGGGATCGGTGCTGGGTCCTTTGCTGTTTGTAGTGTACATTAATGATTTAGATATGAATGTAGGAGGTATGATCAGTAAGTTCGCAGATGACACGAAAATTGGTGGGGTGGTAAATAGCGAGGAGGGAAGCCTCAGGCTACAGGACGATATAGATGGGTTGGTCAGATGGGCAGAACAGTGGCAAATGGAATTTAACACTGAAAAGTGTGAGGTGATGCATTTTGGGAGGACTAACAAGGCAAGGGAATACACAATGAATGGTAGGACCCTAGGAAGGACAGAGGATCAGAGGGACCTTGGTGTGCATGTACATAGATCCCTGAAGGCAGCACGACAGGTAGATAAGGTGGTTAAAAAGGCATATGGGATACTTGCCTTCATTAGCCGGGGCATAGAATATAAGAGCAGGGAGGTTACGATGGAGCTGTACAAATCGCTAGTTAGGCCACAGCTGGAATACTGTGTGCAGTTCTGGTCGCCACACTATAGGAAGAATGTGATTGCATTGGAGAGGGTGCAGTGGAGATTCACCAGGATGTTACCTGGGCTGCAGCGCTTCAGCTATGAAGAGAGACTGGACAGGCTGGGGTTGTTTTCCTTAGAGCAGAGATGGCTGAGGGGGGACCTGATTGAGGTGTACAAAATTATGAGGGGCATAGATAGGGTAGATAGAAAGGAACTTTTCCCCTTAGTAGAGGGGTCAATAACCAGGTGGCATAGTTTCAACGTAAGGGGCAGGAGGTTTAGAGGGGATTTGAGGAAAAACTTTTTCACCCAGAGGGTGGTTGGAATCTGGAACTCACTGCCTGAAAGGGTGGTAGAGGCAGGAACCCTCACAACATTCAAGAAGCATTTAGATGAGCACTTGAAATGCCATAGCATACAAGGCTATGGACCAAGAGCTGGAAAATGGAATTAGAATAGACAGGGCTTGATGGCCGGTGCGGACACTATGGGCCGAAGGGCCTCTTTCTGTGCTGTATAACTCTATGGGCTTGATTTTCATTGACCCGTGGAGTCGGGTTTGGAGGCGTGTGGGGGTTTAAAGTTGCAGATTCGGGGGTCCCGACCCCATCCCGCCCCCAACCCGCCTCCATGCCAGTTTCGCTGGTGGCGGGTACCTGACCTGTTCTGAGATCCGACTCCCCGAGGCGGGAAGGGATTAGTGACAATTAACTGCCTGTTAACAGGTAGTTAACAGGCAGTTTTTGCCTAATCCCTATTTTAATGGCTGAAATGTGGGCTTCCCGACAGGTGCCAACCACGCCAAGTTATCGGGGCGGACCGTGGGTCTGCTGGGGTTGGAGGGGTCGATATGTCCAGTGGGCAGGTGAGTGATGGGTGCATGTGTGCAGAGGTAAGTGTGTAAGGTAAGTGTAAAGTGTGGGAAAAAGTTTTACTTACCTTAACTTCCTCCTGCAGGTGTCAGCCCTTCACTTCTCGGGAGTCAGAAATCTCACCGGCACAGAAAGCAGAAAGGCCGTGGTGCTGTCAAAAACTGCAGTTCTGTTTTCTGTGCTGGAATGATTTCTAACTCAGCCTGAGAGGAAGGACTCAAGTTAGAAGACAAACTGTCAGTGTTTGACAGCTTCACAGAGCTGTCAAACGCTGATATTTCATCTGTCAAAAGCTCTTGACAGATGAAATGTCAATCTGTGATGTCACCTGTTGCCGGGTGGCCCTTAATTGGCCTGCTGAGCTCACAGGGCGGGCTCAACAAGGTCAATCAAGGGAAAATACAGTGGGTTGGCCACATCTCGATGGAGGCGGGTCTACAACCCAAAAAGTGGGATTCACGACCCCAACCCACCCCCAGTATCAAAATCCAGCATGACTATGACTCTAGGGCTGGATTTTGAAGCTGGGGTCGAGTTGGGGTCGGGAATCACACATTCTGGCTTGTGAACCCGCCTCCATCGAGATGTGGCCAACCCACTGTATTTTCCCTTGATTGACCTTGTTGAGCCCGCCCAGTGGGCTCAGCAGGCCAATTAAGGGCCACCCAGCAACAGGTGACGTCACAGATTGACATTTCATCTGTCAAGAGCTTTTGACAGCTGAAATATCAACGTTTGACAGCTCTGTGAAGCTGTCAAACACTGACAATATGATTTCTAACTTGAGTCCTTCCTCTCAGGCTGAGTTAGAAATCATTCCACCACAGAAAACAGAAGGCTGAAGTTTTTGACAGAACCACGGCTTTTCTGCTTTCTGTGCCGGTGAGATTTCTAACTCCCGAGAACTGAAGGGCTGACACCTGCAGGAGGAAGTTATGGTAAGTAAAACTTTTTCCAACACTTAGCACTTACCTTACACACTTACCTCTGCACACATGCACCCATCACTCACCTGCCCACCGGACATATCGACCCCTTCAACCCCCTGCAGACCCACGGTCCGCCCCGATTACTTGGCGTGGTTGCCACCTGTCGGGAAGCCCACACTTTTCTTTTTAAAATAGGGATTATGCAAAAAACTGCCTGTTAACTACCTGTTAACAGGCAGTTAATTGTCACTAATCCCTTCCCGCCTCGGGGAGTCGGATCTCAGAACAGGTCGGGTACCCGCCGCCAGAGAAACTGGCATGGAGGCGGGTTGGAGGCGGGATGGGGTCGGGACCCCCGAATCTGCAACTTTAACCCCCCACACGCCTCCAAACCTGCCTCCACGGGTCATTGAAAATCCAGCCCATTATTGACTCTGGTTCTAATTTGGGACAGCAACATTTCCACATTAGCCTCTGAGAAACTATTTTTTTCCTTTCTGTTGCAGCAGCCATTTCACTCTCTCTTACAAGAGCCTTCTCAGAACCTCAACTAACAAACAACAAAGTTGTGCCTTACTCCACCCCTTCCCAGAATTGCCCTCTCCCCCCCTGCACCCCCACCTCCCCTCCCTCCACCACCCCAGTATGTCAGACCTGCTGCTGGTGGGACTCCTTCCCTTCTCCCACCGGGATTATGGAAATGAGCCGACCCTGGGACTTCTGACAGGGTCAGCCTCCTCCGATTTTGGCGGGTAGTGGTTCTGCCCCGCCACACTTTCACTGCTGCGTTGGGGACCCAGCAATTTGAGGGTCATAGTTTCAGTAAAAGTTGCAGCGAAGATGGAGAGCACAGTAAAGTCCAGAAGCCAATGGAGAAATGGAATTCAGCCCAGGTGAACGCAGATTTCTCCTCAGGACCCAAAATAGCAGCAAAGTAAAGCAGAGAAGCCAGCAGTGAATTGGAGTACAGTCCTGAAGCCTTTCAGGTAATAGCAGCAGGTGGGGAATAAGCACGGTAGGCTGGAGCAGATTACTTTAAATATGAAGAGTGTTATTGCAATTCTTCGTTGCATCAAAGCAGTGGTCCTTTGAATGGCAACTCAATTTTTTGCAACATTAATTCCCTACATAGTGAGTTCCTGATCTCCTGAGGCCTGAAACCAGTCACCCGACAGTCTAACAAGACTTAAAAGAATGAGAATTTTTAAAATATAGGGAAGTAATAAATAACAACAGACTATGACATTCAGATGACATGGAAAACTGTCAAATTAAAGTGCCACCAGTTGATAACCGTATCAGAACTCAAAAATAAGATTATAGAGTGATTTTCCAACTTTGTGCTCCTGGTGGTGAGCCTGACCCTCTGAGAGCACATATTGGAAATTCATGTCTAAATTTCCAATATACACTCCCAGCAGGTGAAATTCCCTGTCAGAAGCTTAGTTCTTTAAGCCTTGAAATAACCCCCATATATGTAACATACCTTTTGTGGAATTAATGCCTGGTAGCACAATCCCAGCTATCTAGCATTGTTTATCTAATGTATTTAGTATCTATATGGATTGACATGGATACAGAATGAAACAATTGCAGTTCAATTTTCCAGTCCTTATAGTCTGATTTAATTTGACAGAACAAACTAATAATGAGCAGTGCAGCTCATGACATGATGCAACAAGGCAACAACTCTTCATCCTGAACATACAAAAGGTAAATAGACAACGGCAGTTGCAAAGAAAATTCAGAAATCGAAGGAGTTAAGTCGTTTGCCCTGCAATGTGAATGTGTAGTTTGTACTCTGTATTCATTCTTCTGCTAGACAACATTCATCTCAGCTACCATCCAGTAGCTGAAACAATAACAGATTTTGCTATCGTATCCAGTAGCTGGAAGCTGGTTCTCATTATTTTGTATTATCACTTTTACTTTTTCTTCTGCCTTAATTAGCCTTGCGCAGTTGCCATGATTGATGGAACCTATCAGACATGGAAAATTCCTTCATGTTAAAAGAGTTCAAAAAGTATCCTATTCTCCCACTTAGTGATGCTATCATCATACAATTATACTACAAGTACTCTTAATGCATTCAGTAAGATATCAGTGTGGCATGGAAAACTCTATGGTATATTAAACTGTAATAGGTCCCATTTGTTGAGTGATGAATGCACTGTATTGTTTGCTTTTAGTTTGTTATCCAGTATTGTGTAGTTTGAGCTTAACTGAAATACAATTTTTTATAAAGAAGTGCTCGACTGTACAAGTGTAAGATTCATTCAGGAAGGAGTCTCAAATGAGCATAAAAGAATCATACTTTCTTTAAAGAACTTCACCGAATAAAGCACATTGCAATGTTACAATATTTAGTCAATATTCGACCATGACTTTTACTTTGCTTAAGCTTTCTTTCCATTAGCTGGTGCAATCTTTGTATAGAGTTACATATGAGCCCGATATTTACGGGGAGGTGGGAGGGAGCGGGGCCCACGAACAAGGAGGTCCTGCCAAATTTAACGGCAGGACCTCATTCGAAATTTTTTACTCCGTTTCCCGTCAGATTGAAGGCTGGCCGGCTGCTGGGAGGGAAAGCTTGCGGTAGAAGGGTGCAGCCAGGAACCGCTGCAGATGGTCCCCAGAAATCATAGAAGATCGGGGGTTGGTGGGGGCGCTTGGAGCATAGCAATGGGGAGGGAGGAAAAGATCGCGGGGAGGGTGGTGGAGAGATCGCGAGGGGCAGGCAATCGCATGGAGGGAGAGATCACGGCGGGGAGAGATCACAGGGGAGGAGAGATCACGGGGATTGACCAATGGCGGGGTGGGAGAGATCGTGGGTTTGGTGTGGGTGTGGGGGGTGGGGGGGCGGGGATGTCGACCGATCGCAGCAGCAGGTTTGTTTGAGGGGCCGGGGGAAGTACTCCTGCTCCTCCTGGAGCACAATCCGTACTGGAAAAGCACTTACCTGCTGGATCTGCCCCATCCGCCTCCCTTAAGCTGCCGGGTTTCTCGATCCCTGGGATACCTGTCCCGCAGTCGTTAAATTCAAATGGCTCCCAAAATCTGAGGAACGGAGCCTCATTTAAATATTATAATCACGGACCTGCCTCTCCAAAATGGGTTACTTGGCCCACTCCAAACCCGCCACGGGTGAACCGGAAGTAGGCACGTGCACGACGGGTTGGGGTCGGATTTCTCATTTTAACCTATTTAATCCGCGCCCCCCCCCCACCCCCCCGTTCCTCTCCTACCCGTCGTGGGTGGTTTAAAATGACCCCCATTGAGTCTACAGCACAGAAACAAGCCATTCAGCCCAACTGATCTATGCTGCCGTTTGTGCTCCACACAATACAAAGAAATGAAAAAAATAAAATGCCAATTTGCATGCAGCAAGGGCCCACAAACAGCAATGTGATAATGACCAGATCATCTGTTTTAGTGATGTTGGTTTAAAATAGTGCCATGGGATCTTTTACATCCACCTGAGAGGGCAGACAGGGCCTCACGTTAATGTTCCATCCTAAAGACGATACCTCCGACAGTGCAGCACTCCCTCAGTACTGCACTGGATTGTCAGCCTAGATTTTGTACTCAACTCTCCGGAACCCACAACCTTCTGACTCAGAGGCGAGAGTGCTACCATTGAGCCACAGCTGATATCATGCAATTGGTGGAAGAGGTTTAAAAACTGAAGCTGAACTTATACCCCTCCTGAAGACATTTGGAAGAAGAAAATCGAAGACTTGCATTTATATAAGCGCCTTTCACGACATCAAGACATCTCAAAGTGTTTTACAGTCAATGAAGTACTTTTGAAGTGTAGTCACTGTTGTAGGAAATGCGGCAGCCAGTTTGCGCACAGCAAGCTCCCATAAACAGCTATGTGATAATGACCAGATAATCTGTTTTAATGATATTGATTGAGGGATAAATATTGGCCAGGACACTGGGGATAACTCCCTTGCTCTTCTTTGATATAGTGCCATGGGATCTTTTCTGTCCACCTGAGAGAGCAGACAGTGGCAGTGCAGCACTCCCTCGGTTTTCAAATTTAACAAAGCAATTATTTTTCACTTGGTGGTGTCCATACTTTTTTTTTGTCCATTATTGATTTATTATTCTCCCTATCTTTTAGGTCCATCCTTTCCTCATATGCTATGCACCATTCTACAAACATGTATGCAGCCAGGAAACCCACTGGCACTCTGACTATTCCACTCTTGCACAGCTGAGCATAAGAGTGAGTAATTATTCCTTCTGATAGAGACAGCCTCCAATCAGTGTCTTATACTGATGCCACACGTGAGATGAAGAATTCACCATGTGGTGAATTGTGTAGGAGATTCTGCCTCCAGCCACTTAGTGCCAGAATGCATTGATCTATCAATGCACTATGCCAGCATACCACCCTCAGGACATTAGTTTCAGTAGGTATCTAATCTTAACCTAATAATTGTATTGTCAATTTTGTTTTACCTGCAGTATTGCCATTTTTTCCACACAATTTTTATGGGCCTGTGATATATTACTACTTTCCTGCCCTAAGTGTCAGAAGTACATTGAAACTGTTTCCTCTAAATTAGCAATGTAATAAGAATCTTCACAACAGTAATGTTCACTGGAAAAAAAAAATGTTTTTTTGTCATTTTATTATAAAATGGATCATATTGAATGTTGTTCTGATGAAACCACATGTTAGAGGCGAAGGTTTGTTATCATCATTCATGGCTAGAACACTCAATGTGATAATAACCACCAACACTTTGCCACTAGAGCCATTATTTTGATAATGCGTTGACATGGGGCTATTTACCAATGGTTTCTGTGGAGTATTGGTACATATGGGCTATTTTTGAAACTGTGGTCTGCCCCTCCTAATGGGTGGACTGCATTAAAATTACTATTTGAAAAGGGAAAACACATTTCAGTCCCAATTTTTGGCATCTTTCAGACTGACAAGATGAAGTTTCCTTAAGGAAAGTTTGTGAATTCATAGCTTAGTTTTCAAATGGAAACAGTCCTCAGTGAGTCAGTTGCTTGTCCAGGATTTCAATATATTAAATTTAAGCCCAATATTTTTCTTCTAAATGTGCCAACCAGCTTTTACATCCTCTCCAGTAATATATGTTTTAGGAATGATTCACACTTGTGGCATTTGCATCATTATGCATTATTTTATATTGATTAATTCTGCAGGGATGAAAGGATGAACTAAACCAGCAAAACAGTGAAGGAATAAAGATGAAATTATCCACAATGTCACTCCCACATAATACTGAGTGGTGAACAAATAGTGATCTGCCACATTGTTTAACATAGGCAATGCCATACGCACTGGCTTCTTGTGTATCTACTAAAACAGGCAAAGGTAGAAATTCCTGCTGTGGGTGAGCAGGAGCTGGAAAAAAGTTACAAACCTGTAAGCTCTCCACTTGCTTTGACCAATGTACAAAATGAATTACTTGTTTGTTCACTGGCATTGAAGTTGCAACAGCTTCAGTACACAGGCGAACGGCATTCAGATAAGGGCATAATGAGGCAACTCTTGAATTCCCTGTTGTCCTGCCCCATTCCTGCCCAATGGGCATTAAAGGCCAAGAAAGTCATTACTTGTTGGGAATGTATCTCTTAGAAGTATGTTGTTTTGTTTTCTCTTGCCAATCCATGGCATGATATGAAGACAACTTTTAATGTACTCCATCACAGGATTTTATGCCAGAAGATGAGGAGGATCAAAGAAGGTATACCAGGAAGTTCAGATGACACCAGAGTTGAACTGCCCGTAGCTATCATTAAGTCGCCAAACATATCTGCATGTCCAGGTACAGCTACCTGGTAATGATGGAAGACGACTGCCTCTGAAAGCTGACGTTCAGCAAGGAGACAGTAGCAGAGCTGAATCATATGCTGCAAGAAAACCTGCAGTGAATCTCTACCATGGGGATGGCCTCCCTATGGCCAGCTCTGCCCTCAACGTTTTTGCGTCTGCCTCCTTGCTGGCAAACATATGAATCATCTACAATATCAGCCAAACTGCTACCCACAGAAGTATCAGCAAATGACGATGCATTATTGAGCAGGGCTAGCATTTCCTCTCCTTTCCTGCTGATTGACAGTGCCACTATCACTAGTTCTCCTCACTTGTGCATTGTGACTCACTCAGTGCGATCTCTTCAAGCTCACTATTAGCATTCTCCAGGGTGTGTACATCTGTGCTGGAAGTTGTGAATGTTGGTGAGAGCGATACATGGTAGTGTGAAATGCTAGCTTGCGTGTGATCACTGGCAGCACTAGCAAGCTATTTTTCCAGGCCTATAGTTACAAAGAGGGACATATTTTAAGATGCTGGTTTCAAGACACATCTTCAGAGTTTATCTTGCGCTATAACATGTGTGATGGTTTTATGGTTGTGTGTATGTCTGTGCATCAGTGAGTGAGTAAAGGAACAAGACATAACAAGGGCAGGATGGTACTAGCCTTGAGCTTTGACAATGTCTCTGGATTTATCTTCCCAGGCTCTTGTAGGCATGGATTGTTGAAAGTGAGCTCCTCAAAGAGAATTAAAGTCTTGACATTTCTGGCCCCTCCTCCAGTTCAGGTTTATTCCTTTCTGTTGTGTACCATTTTGCCCTGTAAGCAAAGAAGTAGTCTGGAGCTGTAACTTTAAGAGACACATACAATGAAAGATGTGTGGCCAATGTGCAACCCGTCCAGTTAAAACACATTCAGTTAGGTTGTGTTGGAAGGATTTACTGTGTGAAGCCCCATTAGAAATTCAGTGTGACAACAGTTTCAGATGTAAGTTGCAGCCTATATGTGTCCCATGTTGCTTTACGGTCACATATGTTAAACATACAAAAGGGTTGTTCGCAGAATGAAAGCTTTGAAGGAGCAAGCAGTAAAATAATAATAGGTCCTGGGGACACACTTTGTCAATGCATACTTGGGACGGGTACTAACTATAAGAAAATACTGGCTTCCATTACTGTGGCACTTTTCCGCATCTTTTCCACATTTGGAGCTCGGTGCTCTGCGTTTTGCAAACACACTGACAGCTATCTTGTGACAAGCACTTTGAATAACTCTTCTCTGGGGAGGGTGCCCTTAAGGCCATCAGGACAAGCCTCCCTTGACTCACTGTATGCACCAGCACCTTAAGAGTACCAACCATAAATGTTCCCGTGCATTGTGTGAAGTTTTAATCCCTTCCATTCTTTTTTATGTCAATTGGCTAGTGTGGCCCTTAAGTTTTCCTGTCCAGTGTGTGCAAGCTCACACAAGCTGCCTTTTGTATGGAAGGGAGCTCGCCATGAATAAGAATTAGGTTCAAACCTAGATATTCTGGTGTGGCTGATTGAGTACTACTAGTCGCTGGGATCCCCCACAGGACGCTGTTTCAGTTGGCAATACACACAAACAGGAATTTTTAGCCCTTAGATCTTTAAAGCCAAAATATCCCTCCTTTATTAGAATGGAAAATTGATCTGTCAAATGTATTATAGTAATATCCCATTATGTTGCACTTGTGGAAATTATCCCACAATGTGATTTACCTTACAAGAGTCCTAATGCTGCCAGTGTCGGCCTAACCTTACTGATATCATAATATCATATTGGCTGCAGTTTATCTGCGGCTGGCATAATGCCCATTTTCTTAACTGACCTTTTTAGAACTTGTGCTGTTTCCTGTACCCACCTCCTTCCCCCACCACCACCCACACTGAACAGTGTCAGTGGCCATGTACAATTCATTGCTTCCCCCAAACACTGTGACAGAAGTGGAGCAGCCTCTGCACTGGATAGGCCAATATAACTTGGGTATGAATGCCATCTCTTTTTAAGTGATTAGTGTTGCAGATCTTACAAAGTAGACTCTATCATTAAGTTAATAGCTTTCATTTGTACGTTAAAAATGGAATCCATTAATTCTTGTAGCAAATGTGGCAGTTTATCATTTCACGGTTTACTAATAGAAAAGTCTGATCAATGTCAATGTCACTTCAAATTTCTAAAAAAAACTATATAATTTCTTATATTTTATCTAAGCTGATTTACTGGTGTTTAATGAAATTCTATAAAATATTAGCTCTTCAGCAGTGACACTATTTATTCATGAGTTATGATTTGGTATTATAACGTATACCTTGTGTAAATCCTTCTTTGCTATATAGAGATCATTTATGCACTAAAGAGGAGTGCATGTTACTGAGGGTAAGATCATAGAATCATAGAATAGTACAACACTGAAGGAGGCCATTCAGCCCATCGAGTCTTCGCCGGCTCTTTCGAAGAGCAATCCAGTTAGTCCCACTCCCCCGCTCTTTTCACAGAGCCCTGCAATTTTTTCTCCTTCAAGTATTTATCCAATTCCCTTTTGAAGGCTACTATTGGCTTTGTATCCAACACCCTATCAGGTAAGATAACATAAGTAATATTTTCTTACATATGTCAAGCATATAAAATATATAAATAGGTATACATATCAGCATAAAAATAAAATTGATTTATTATAAAACTTTTGTTTTAGTACCTTATTTGTCTTTTAGTTTAAATATGGTACATTATAATGCAGAGCTGTAGATTCTTCAGAAATATTACATGGTAGTTCTAAATCTGAACTAAATAATTCTGTACTTTAATGTAGCTTTCTCCAGCTCTGTTCTTTTTTGATTTACATGTAATGGTGATGAAGTTAAGAACCATAGAAATGTCCAACACATTTGGCCCATTGTGTCTGTGCTGGTCCTTTGCTAGAAAATGTAAAACTATTCCACTGCCCCACTCTCACCCCATAGCCCTGTATTTTCCTCTGCTTCAAATATGTATCCAATTTTCCCTTGAAAGATGCAGGGGGGAATTTTTCGGGGGGTCAGCAGGCATTTTCGATGGCGGGACAGGTGGGAAAAAATGTTTTTGACAGTGGGTGGGGACCCCGCTGTCAACCCGCCGCTACGCAACCTTTCCCAGATGGTGGGTCTGTCAGCGCTGAACAGACCTGACACGCAGGTAATTCAGGTCATTATGACCTTGTTAAGAGCCTATTAAACAGTATTTTGAGCTCACCTTTACATTTTACGAGGTCACCCACGGGGTCCACGCTGCACGGGGATCACGTCAGGTAAGCAGGTCAGGAGTTGTATGACCATGGAATCATCTCATTACTTGACAGCTGCAAATGTGCTATAAAAGCTCCCATCTCACAGCTGTTCACTTTCCGAGCTCAGAAGCTATTGCTTACTGCATTTGGAAGACAGTTTGAGCTTTATGCAGGTTGCAGGTGTTTGCAGCAAATTCTGTATCTAGTGTCACCTCATTGGAACAATCTCTCTCACCATTGACAGATTGCTTCTGTCATCTCAACTTCACCTGCTATCTATTACATCAGAATGGGTACGGTTTATACTCTCTCACCTTGGTCCTCAGAATCTGACCACGATTAGCTGCAACACCAGCAGAATCAGGTACACCAGCAGCACCAACAACAAGATCACCAACTTTGTCCTCAACCACCTGATGCTGCACAGGGCAGAGGGCATCAGCGCAGGGCTGGACCCCGCCGGAGGCAATACCCCCAACACAGGGTATACAGGCAGAGGATATGCTTCCTCAACATGACTCAGCAGCAGCATTTCAGGAGGCTCAGGCTATCGTGCCAGGTCATCACAGACACTTGCAGATTGCTGGGGCAAGACCTGCAGCCCAGAGGAACGGGTGGACACCCCTTACCAGTGGCCTTGCCCTCAACTTCTTCGCCTCAGGCTCCTTCCAGGCATCTGCAGCAGACATTTGCGGCATCTCGCAGTCGGCCACCCACAGATGCATCACAGAGGTCACTGATGCCCTCTTTGACAAGTCCGCCAATTATATCAACTTTGCCACTGATGAAGCCAGTGTTACTGAGCGAGCACTCGGCTTTGCGGCTCTGGTTGGCTTCCCATGGGAGCAGGGCGTCATCGACTGCATACATGTGGCCATCAGGAACGCCATCAGAACCCTTTGTCAACCACTCCCTCAATGTGCAGCTTGTCTGCAACCATAGGAAGATCATCATTCATGTGTGCGCCAAGTTCCCTGGCAGCTGCCATGACTCTTACGTCCTGGGCCAGTTCACCGTCCCTTAGCTCTTCGCACCTCCAAACAGTCTTTCTGGCTGGATGCTTGGAGACAAGGGCTATCCACTGAAGATGTGGCTCATGACACCTTTGAGGAGGCCAACAAATGAGGCTGAGGAACATTATAATCTAAGTCACATCTCCACCAGAAGTGTCATAGAGCAGACAATAGGGTTGCTCAAAATGTGCTTCAGATGCCTGGACAGATCTGGAGGAGCCCTTCAATATGCACCAGCCAGGGTCTCCAGAATCATCGTGGTCTGCTGCGCCCTGCACAACATAGCGCTGCAGCAAGGATTAGCGCTGCATGAGGAACAAGGCATAGGAGGAGGAGGAGGAGCATGAGGTGGAAGATGAGGATGAAGCAGAGCTGGAGGAGCCAGCGGACGATATGCCACCAGTACGTGACCACATTGCTGCCCATGAGGCCAGGGATGGGCTCATCATGGCCAGATTTAGTTAACTTTATGCAGCACAGCCATGTGGCTGGCACATGCATTGCCAGTTTGGCATCACCCCATAGCAACACCATAAAGCATCCCTACAATGACCAGTCCATTCTTTTCACTGTCACCACCATTGCTGGAGCTTAAATTAGCCCTTGAAGGACATGGGGAATTACCCCTCGCCCTGTCCAACAGGTTATAGAGTTCGGACTTGAAACTTATGAGAAATTACATCAGACACACGGGTTCTGCCTTTAACCTTTTATTGTTCCTAAGACAGATTCAAAACCCCAACCACTATTAGAGCAGTAAACTAATAATGTTACAGAAATCATACATACAACCACCCGCTGATGATCAGTCCAGCGTTGATTGCAGGCCACGTCCTTTCGACTGCAGCTCTTCGCCTTGAGACGATCAGCCAGGCCCCTCCTTCCGACTGCAGTGCCGATATTTTTAGTCACTGGTTTTTTATACAGTTTTCTTTGTTTTTTCCAGTAAATCAATCATTCAGAGATTGTGAGATGTTCCTTTAATGTTTGACCTAAGTTGTTTGAGCTGTCAAACTTTCACACTCACACATCTTGTGTGGTTGTCCGCTAGCTGCCTTTATCAAAGCCCAAAATTTTTCATTCACTCATAAAAATTTACAAAAGTGGCAGAAAACCACTTGGTCACATTTCACGTGTTACGTTGCATCCTGTATTTCAGAACTTCAAAGGTTTGACTCCTCCCCTTTAGCCACCAAAAGTCGTTCTACAACCTTGTGGCCTGTTTTGTTGTAGACACGAAGTCTGCAAATCTAAGGAGGTTTGTTTATCTCTGTTGCCTATGACTATCCCCTGCAGCCACAACCATTTGTTCTGTCAGTATCTACTATCCGACACCCAGCTCTTGAAATATCTCCATCACAAAGCAGCTTGCAAATACAACAGTTCCTTTTGAAAGCACATTTGCTCCCAAATGTTTGCTGCCTTTTAGTAAAGCACATTCCATGTTCACTTATCAGTGAAAGACAGTCTGTTACAACTTTATTTCACTTCGAAAAACCCTTTTGGCAAAGCATTTTAATGGCCCAAAAATTAGTGCCGCTACGCGAGAGTACGCACTGTGTACTCTCGCGTATTCTGTCTCCAATTGCCGGTTTTCTGCATGCACTGCGCATGCGCTGAAAACCGGCACTTGGTGAATGGAAAAGGGGGCGGGTCCTAGGTGAACCGCGTGCGCGCTACAGGCTGCGCGCACGCTGTGCACTTAGTGGTTTCAACGCGCAGGTAAGTACGGAAGATTCTACACATAAAAAAAGGAGGAGTAAGACCCACTTTTAACAAGGTAAGTAGTGAATTAAGTATTATTTTGAATTTTTTTTAACAGGTATATCTTTTTTAGAGACTTTAAAGACAGGTAAGTTTATTTTTATAACTTTTTAAAAGATTTTAAATTTTTTCAAAAATTTAATTTTTTATTTAAAATGGTTAATTTATTTAACTATACTTATTTTATTAATGTGATGGTTTTTTTTTAAAATTTAATTGAGGTTTAGCGGTTCTTTTGGGGGGCTATAGTATTCATAGCTTTCACAGCACTTATGTGAAAGTTATGAATGGAAGATGGTGTGCTGCCATTGGCTCTAACTGAGTCACGTGATCCCACAGCTCGCACAAATTAACTACGCCGGTGGGATACGCAAGCCCAGCACAGCAGCTGTCCAGAACATCAAGTTCGTGCGAGCTGGAACTGAAAAAGCCAACGCGCAGTGAGAGATCGCGGGGAGGCCTTACCCTCGCACGAAGGCTTCCTCACGAATTTTTGGGCCAATATATACCAAAATTAAAATTAAGGATCTGTGTATACTTACACCCTGACCGTTCATTCTGCCACTTCCAATTGTGCACACACATTTGTCAAGGACCACAAAGTTTTCCAAATAAATGATTTAATACAACAAATGAACTGAACGTAAACTTGCCATTAACATTTAAGTAAACACCCAAGTGACTACCCTTGTGACTATTTGTGTGGCATCTTTCTTTTCCGTGTGCTTCTATGTGGTGCTACCCCGTGGCTTCAGCAGAGGTAGAGGCAGCCTCCTCACTTCCCTGCTGTGCCTGCTTAGATGCCTTTGGTGGTCGTCCTCTAGGTTTTGGAGCCTGTGAGGGCCCCGCCAAAGTCTGCTCCTCCTGCAACTGTGCAGGGGTAGACTCGGCCATCGCTGTCTGGGGAGGCAGCTGCTGCTCTGAGCAAGGGGTTGGCAAGCGGGGAAAAGTGAGAGCACTTAGAGAGGAGCCCCGACTTCCATGTCCCCTCCCATCCCTCTGATGGGCCACTCGCACTTCTCTGCTAGCAAGTAGCTGGAGAGCACCTTCCTGCACATCAGTGGGGCCATGAAAACCTACGTCTACACTGACATCCCTCCTAGAAAGGACGTCTATGAGCCTCTCCCATCTATTCTCCATAGATGCCCATCTAGATGCCCATCTATTTTGAATAGAAACCATGTGCTTGTGCGACTGGCCCATTAGGTCCTCCATGCTGGTGGCCATCCTATCCATGGTTGCGAGTGCATGCGCCACGGTGGTGGTCATGTTTTAGATGGACTCCTCCATTCTCTGCACACTCGCAGTCACCGTGGTTGCAAAACCAGTCAGAGCCTCCTGCACTTGTTCCTGCAGCTCCAGGATCGCCCTCTTCCTGGATGGCCCCCGAGGCTCAGCGTCTGCATGCAGCTGAGCAGAGCTAGGAGACTCCTGCGCCCTCTGACGAGGAGTCTCCACTGCTGACCCTGTCTCCACCATCTGCTCTTGCTCACTTTTGATGTGTGAGACACCAGGTGACAACACAGGTGAGACTGCACCTGGAATACTGCATACAGTTTTGGTGTCCATACTTAAGAAAAGACATACTTGCTCTCGAGTCAGTACAAAGAAGGTTCACTCGGTTAATCCCGGGGATGAGGGGATGGACATATGAGGTGAGGTTGGGTAGCTTGGGACTCTACTCATTGGAGTTCAGAAGAATGAGAGGCGATCTTATTGAAACATATAAGACTGTGAAGGGGTTGGATCGGGTGGATGCGGGGAGATGTTCCCGTTGATGGGTGAAACTAGAACTAGGGGGCATAGTCTTAGAATAAGGGGCTGCTCTTTCAAAACTGAGATGAGAAGGAACTACTTCACTCAGAGGGTGGTAGGTCCATGGAATATGCTGCCCCAAAAAGCTGTAGAAGCTACATCATTACATAAATTTAAAACAGAAATAGACAGTTTCCTAGAAGTAAAGGGAATTAAGGGTTACGGGGAGCGGGCAGGAATTTGGACATGAGTCTAGGTTCGGATCGGTCATGGCCCTGTGGGTAGCGTAGCGGGCCCAGGGGCTGTGTAGCCTGATCCTGCTCCTATTTTGGGTGTCCAATTCTGTTAGGTTCAGGAGATGGTTCTGTGATAGTAGATTGGCGGTTAGGATCAGATCAGCCATGATCTTATTGAATGGCGGAGCAGGCTCGAGGGGCCGATTGGCCTACTCCTGCTCCTATTTCTTATGTTCTTATGTTCTTATGTAACACTACTCCATCTCGCGACAGCCCCACCGAGGTGCATGTATCTGCGCTGGTGCTAGCTTGCTTTGTCTGAGGTGACGCTGCACCCTCAGAGGCTGGAGGCTCCTCTGAGGAGTCCTCTTGCTCTTCCTCCTGGACAGTGGGGGGGGGGGGGCTCTTGATGGACCTGTGGGAGAGTGAAGACATCAGTTAGATATATCATATGTAGATTGCATACAGATACCATTATGCACATGATGAGCATTCACTCTCTCTTGACATCAGCACCCATATGAGTGACTGATGAATGCCATGTAGCTGTATTGAAACTGATTCTGTCACCAGGTTGTTCTGATGAGCCCCTCTCTCCGTCCCCCATTTCCGGCTGGTCCAACGCTCCACTAATGTCCAGGGCAGCCTTCTCTGCACTGGTGAGTATAGCCATTGACTGAGGGCCTCCTCCCGTTCTCTCCCTCTCCCTCTTATTGTTGGCTCTCTTTTCCTGCAAGGAGGGAAAGAAGAGAAGGTTGAGTGAGAGTGATGGTATGAGTGTAAGGAATGGATGGGTCAGATCTTTACAGGGAGACTATGATGAAGTGGGGTGGCAATACCAAGTTGCCTCCTTGTGTGTTGTTAATTGCTATGATTGCATTAGGATGAAGGTGAGTGTGAGGGGTGCTTAGTAAGATGGGGATGTGATAATGTAGATAGAGAGAGAGGGATGGGTGAAGGTGTAAGGGATGTTGGTTTGAGTAGGGATGTGCAGGAGTAGGGTTAGGAAGGCAGAGTGATGGGGATGTGATGAGAGGCACAGCAGCATGAAGGTAAGTGTGGCATTATACTCACTTTTCCTGATCTTAGAAGATTGTTAAAGCACTTGCGGCACTGCACCCAGGACCGCAGCATCACACACCTGCTGTTGACCTCCTTTGCTATCTGCAGCCAGGCTGCCTTGGTCTCCTGGGGTGGTCTCTTCCTCCCATTGGCAGGGAAGAGAACTTCCCTGCGTGCTCTGACTCCCTCCACAAGAACATGGAGGGAGTCATCGCTGAAGCGAAGAGCAGTCCTCTGCCTCTGGGAAGTCATGTTCCACACAAACAACCATTGTCAGCACTGTAGCCTGTCAAAATCAGAAGTGAGATCAAACGGGGCCATGGTCCCTTTAATATACCGGCACCAAACGCGTCACCACTGACGTCACCAGACCCACACCTTCTAATTGGGCCAGGTAACGCGCAGGGCGGGCTTAACAAGCCCCATTATCGAAAAATCTTTTCTTCCAGCGGGATGAAGCCAGCAATGGGCTCACGGTCCACCACCGACCTCGGCCGCCATGAACCCGCCCAGGTAGGCGAAATCACGGCCGCAATGTTTTCTATCTCAAAATTCCCTGTGGGAGGGCATGGGGTCAGGGGAGGGCACACCCTATGTTCTATCACCTCTTAGTTCACATACTTCTGAACATAATTCACTGACATGACTAATTCATATGAGCGAGTGCATAATATGTTCCACATCATGGTATACTTATTGAATATAGTGCATTTAAAACATCTACACTAAGTACAAATTGCAATGCACAATAGAAAATTTGAATAAAATGTGGCTAAAATGTAAAGCTTGGGTTACAGATTAAAAACTTGACAAATGCCCACCATATTATACTTTAGTTCATGCTAGCATTGTGGAGAAGTGCTTACATGGATCTAGATAAGAGCTGTATTGGTGTGTCAACCTGGCAAATACATATGGAAAATATTATAGGAAGGTTTTTTTTTCTTTGAAATCAACTTTTTCCTGCTTTTCAAAAGTGTACTGAGAGCAGAAATTAGTCTTGGATAACTAACAGATGCTACATGAAACACATTTGAAGTGCGTGACTGTGTGTTTGTTTGTGTGTGTGTGTGTGTGTGTGTGTGTGTCTGTGGGGGAGGGCAATGTTTTTTGCTTCTAAATACATTAAAGCTGACCACGTGGAAGTGCTGGGTTAAACAGTTGGGCAACAACTGGATTGAAGTCTTTATGAATTTACTGCGGTTGGTTGGCACAATTTCAACTTCAAGGCTTTTTTAACAAGAATGTTTTCCAGTATTGCAAAATTCTTCGTGTGGCACTTATACTTTATGCAGAGTGACAACTGAGTGCCATTGTTTCTAACAGAATAACAAATGATAGATCTCCGAAAGTATAGTAGAAATTAAATAAAAATAATACATTGCGAAAATAAAAACAAGTTAAATCTAAATAGGCAATTAAATAGAGACGTACATTGTGAGCGGTAGAAAAACTACTACCTATACAAATTATTAAATAAATGTAGGTTGCAAGACTGGAAGAGTTATTGAGATTGGAAAGGCTTTAGATGAGATTTTTGTTGAGATTTAAATCATAATATCGAAGCAAAATTATCATGGAAAGTTTTGAGGGAATATATGGTTGATAGAAAAAGGAACTATTCAGGAGATTGGTACAGCATGAGGCGAAAGATAAGTTTGTGAAGAGGTTTATGGGAAGAAGGGAGGGAAATTACAGAAGAATTATTTATAATCTGAAAGTAGTTAAATGTTTAAAGACACAGTCAGTGAGATTCGAGATGAAAAAGAGTACAGAAGCAATGTTGCAATACAGGTTTAACGGCAATTTCAAGGATGATATGATGAATTTTGGTTTGCCAAACTACTGCCAATCAGCAGAGGCACAGTAAAATGTTTAAGTATATTGTATGACTTGTAGTTCAGGCAATGTGTTGGGTCAGTCATGGTAACTTTGCTTGATAGTTGGGGATAGATATCAGTCAGATTCTTTTTCTCCCTTGCGACTTATACACCATTTATGGAGTGTCTCACACAGTGTCTGTAATATGTAGATTTTAGTGATTCTACTTCTGTAAGAATGTGTCTACAGATGATTATCCAGGCTTTTGGAGATGTTGCTTCAGAAGTCCATAAATGGAAGCATTCATGAAGCTAAAACCACAGACAGGCTCTGGAGGCTGGTGTGTGCATCTTCATAGACGGCAAGAAAATATCCTGTCAACAAGTTCCTAAGGTGATATACATCAGCCCCCAAATCCAAAGGGCCAAAGAGGGCAGAAAGCCTGATTTCTGCCGGGGAGAAGGGCATAAATTTGGAATAGAATCTGGTTACGCTGGGATACCACCCTACTTGCTGTGGGCCTTTAGCTCCCAGTGAGGAGGGGGGTGGGGGGTGGGGTGGGGTGGGGGGCAGTGAGCAGATCTACTGCTGCTCCCACTCTCCCTCCAAATCCAAGGCGTTGCGTTTGGGGGAGTTCCTGGCTTCCCCAGGAATTCGGCTCATTATGCCCTTAATAGGCACAGCGGAACCACTACTAGATTTTGTTGGGTTATAAAGGAGCTGATAAAAACAGACATCCCTCGGCTGCTGCTGATCCTGCCCCGATGTAACGTGGCTGGGAATGTTGAACCTCCCATCATAGGGTGTGCCCCCCTCCTACCTCCTCTCTCCAGACCCTGTGGCCTCCCATGCCCTCTCATGCTACTGGCCTTCTAAGAAGTGATGATGTGGATGGAGTCTCTATCCTTTGTAAGACTCATCGAAATCCTCATGTAAGGCTGGGATTTGGCCTAATTTCTGGCCCTTCTGGCACAATCCTGCCAGAGCTTCAGCAAGAATGTGCCAGAAGGACTGTAGATTTTGGCCTCTGGGTTCTGAGTTCTGTGGTCACCTTCTCTGCAATGGTAAGTGCAGCCCTAGCTGCAAATCTGCTTGCCAGTTCTGGCTGCAACAGGAAGCAGATCTGCTCCAGGTTTCTGGACTGAATTTTAGCTTCTTATGACAAATCCAGAGAGATTTAAGAAGGTGCGCCAAGGTCTATACACCCTGTTGGGATCGTATCAGTGAGAGGGTCTGTTTGTTTGTTGGTGCAGCCTTATAAGACAGTCTTTCCATGCAGCCACCAGGTTCTTCTCCTCTTCTTCCTCCAACATGTGTATCATATATAATTGGATCCCCATTGGGAACCCCATTGTGCAGCATTCATAGATTGTCTGCTAAATTCTCTAGGCAAAGAAGTCTTTCCAAGAGGAATTAGTTTTAAAGTGAAGGCTTCAGATGAGCAGGGCAAAACATTAAAAAAAAATGTAAAAATGTGCAACTAAAGCAAAGTGATAACCAAAAACATTTTCTTACCAAACAGTAGCTGCAGTATGTTTTTAAGACTCCACTATCACCTTTATCAGCTGGTCCCAGCAAGCCCATCTGCTTTATATAGGTTCTTATTGGAAGGAATAGGGTTCGGGGTGTAAATGATAGAACTTAGAATGGGTGACCTCACCCCATCCCAAAATCCATCAATGACATGCTTGCATAGTTTATAGGGTGGGCTCTTCTTTCTCCTGTCCTCACCTCCAATAGAATTTGGGATGCATTATAAAGAGTGCAGAAACTCAACAGATCTGGGTCCTGTCCCAAATTCCTGCTTCCCCCTCAGGCAAAAAGCACCACCATTGCCTTTACGACCCCAGGAATTTTCAGCTCCACTGCATTTTACATTCTTACACAAGAAGATGTAAAAAATGTAACTTAGTTTTGCCCCAACTGAATGAAAATATTACTAATGTGTAAACGTAAGCCTTAATCATCTCTATTTGTACAATTTGAAGAAGTAGTCAGAACTTTGAAATATGTAATAAATTTCAGATTTTATTTGTCCAAACAAAAAAGTCCTTATTATTGTTACTCTCATTTATAATATCCAGCATTATGGCTTTACTGAATATCATTCTTGTACAAATTAGATAATGAAAAAAACAGGTTTGTGCTCATGCCAGGAAAATTCAGTACCTTAAAGGCTAACATCTGGGTACAGAAATCCTTTTTCAATTTTCAGTCCATGCCAATCAGATATATTTAGAAATTCTATTCTGTATGTACGCCTGAACTTTCTAAAAGTAGTGTTAGTAATAGTCTTTCATGTATGCAGTGAATGGTTATCGTCTTACTATGCTACCGCTGAATGTCATTCGTGTACATATGTTCTCAACAGAGGCAAAGCAGAGCTGAAGATGGAATATGGTTCCACTTTACATTTAATGACAGAAATGAGGTGTTAAGCTTACCCATTTTAATGTACAAATAACAGATTTCAATGATCAAAAGTGGGAATAGAGCCATCAATCTGTTGTTTTAGACATTTAGGCATTGGATGTACAGACCATGTATAAATAAAAGTGAGAATTAATACATTACACTTAATAGAACAGTGTTCTACTAAAATTAAATGGTGTAGAGAATTCTTTTTAACTATATAGATTTTCATGGGTATAGCCTAAACAGAAATAGACTTAAGTAGCAGATAGACTGGGGTAAATTTTCATGTTCAGAGCTTCACACTGGGAATGCATACTGGGAACCAGGCATAGAGGTTAAACTATGGGTCTGCGTTCCAAAACTTTACCCCATGCAATTTTACAATGTAGGGCTTCTATTTGTTGTCAAATTAAAGCTGGATGAGGGGTAGTTTTGCACAATGTGCTCACTTTTGGGACTGAACTGCAACTGCATTTTATGAGCAATCCCAAATAATTGTTAAAAGAGAACAGATGCTTATCCTTTCCATGAGCTTCATTCAAACCTAAGACCCAGAGGTAAAAGGACAGTCACAAGGCAGTTTTGTATTATTGATTGGGTCCTGGAGCAGCAATGCTCAAATAAAGATCCATGATCATCATGCCCCACTGTCATGAATAGGAAATTTCAGTCTCATTTCCAATAATAAATCTATGGCCCAGTAATTGTTCTGGAGCTACATGGTGGGCAGGAAGCACTGCTCTTAACGAACTGGAAATGCGCCGTCTGTCATATTTCTATAGGCAAAGAAATAGACACCCAGTGCCCGTGTCTCTAGCAGGCGTTAAACACTTTGTATAGATAAATAAGGGGTCTAATGCCTGTTATAGAGGCCCCCTGTGCAAAATGGGGTTGCCCAGAACGCAGCTGGTGCTGGGCTGCCTGCGTTCAGCAAAACCAGGTCTCTCTGCAGCCTAACCGGCGGTCCTTAAAAGTAGTGCTGCAGGTCGCCACTAATAAGGGAAGTTTGTTAAAAGTACTTACCTGGCTCCTCCCAGCTCTACATTAAAACCGCAGGCCGCTGCTAGCCACCGGTCAACCCCCTCCCGATCGCTGTCTTGACTCCCATTCTGATTGCCACCTCGACACCCGTTCTGATATCCCAATCAACCCCCATCCCGATGTCCCAGTCGCTTCCCCTCCAGGTCACCTGATCAACCCTCCCCTGGTCGGCCCTTCCCGATCGCCCTCCCTTTCCCGATCACCCTCCCTTTCCCGGTGGCCCAACTCCTGTTCACATCCCTGTTAACAACCTATCTAAAAAAAATTCAAAGCCTCTTCACCGGCGAGCTGCCTGGGAATGCCCAAGCAGGTGTCCGCAGGTCACCTGTCTCATTTAAATGAGGCCCGAGGCCCAGTATCGGGTGTGCCTCAGGCCTATCCATTCAGCTGTAGGGATTGTTCTAGGCCTATATATTTTGATATCTCTGCACAGGGGTCTGGCTGCTTCCTCAAGCTGCTGAGAATATACATTATGGTCTAGTATGCAAATGGTCACTTAATGACATTGGGCAGGTTTTTCCATTTCAGTGCTGCTGCAACATTCCAGAAGCACGCATCAGGAAATTGCACACCCCAGCCCATGATTTTTTATAATTATAATGGATGGAAAATCATAGGCTGAGGATGTGGAATTTCTTGATATGCACTCCTGGTTTATGCCAGGAAATCCGAGCCATTATTCCTAAGAAGCATTTCCTGGCAACCTATCTATTTAGATGCTCTCCTGTTCAATTTTGTCAGCTAAATGGTGCAGATAGAAAGGCTAAGAGATGTCTATGAACCCTACCATAAGTGACATGGCAGCTGTATTTGTGTGGGCAAACACTGTTTTGAAGCCTGTGAATGCTGACCATCTAAAGCTGTTACGAGAATTACATGTTTTAATTCCCTTTGTTCTGGGATACCTTCAAAGGAATTGGGAGCTATATGTTGGGCTGTACCAAATCAGTAGTCATTGTGAAGCCAACAATGATAGGACAATGAGGAGACTCCATGCTAGTGAACAGACACATAAGATATCAGTATTGTAAGGATCAGCTTTGTGTTGAGTGTTGTGGGGAACAATGCATCCACACTCTTATCGTGCCCCTGTGAGCAATCGATTTATCAGTGAAACTAATAATGCAACCAGCAGACCAAATCAGAGAATCTTCAGATCCCAGTCAACCGGCTAATAATGACAACGAAAACTCATCCAGCCAGACAGGTGGCTTTGAGGCCATAGGCACAGCACAGAAAATCCTGCAATTTAAGGATGAGGGTCTCTCAGCGGCGAAGCGTTCATTCATCAGCACTATCACTATCTCTCACAAGGTTGAGACCTGTGACCCCATCTCATTGTCTTAGTTGTATCTTGCTATGTCTTTGATATAATGCCTTCCTGACTGACCTGATTGTTTCTCTGACGAGGTGTGATAAAAGGCAGTCAGAAAGATTAACTGTAGTCGTCTGACATTGTACGCTGCACAGGCATTGTTTTCTGTCTATATATGCTTTGCCGATTCGTATTCCTTCACTTCACCTGACGAAGGAGCAGCAGCTCCGAAAGCTTGTGATTTCAAATAAAACTGTTGGACTATAACCTGGTGTTGTGCGACTTCTCACTTTTCTCCACCCCAGTCCAACACCGGCATCTCCGCATCATGGCCACTATCGACACCACAAACTGCCGGCTCAAAGTGGAGAGAATCGTCAAGAAGATCGCGCACATCGACACAGACATCAAGTATCTACAGAGATGCAAGAAAGCAGACAAGATCCCTAAAGGACTACAGATAACGAACCCACTCAAGTTGACATACAACACAGACTACGCTGAGCGACTCTGCCGTCGTACCTCTCGCACACTCCTCAACCATCTCGTACACCAGCTCTACAGCAAACGCCGCAATCTCGGCATGGTACATCGGCGAGACCATGCAGACACTGAGACAACGTATGAACGGACACCGCGCAACAATCGCCAGGCAGGTTTGTTACCTCCCAGTCGGGGAACACTTCAGCAGTCAAGGACATTCAGCCTCGGATCTGCGGGTAAACGTTCTCCAAGGCAGCCTTCGAGACAGACGACAACGCAAAATCATCGAGCAGAAACTGATAGCCAAGTTCCGCACCCATGAGGATGGCCTCAACCGGGATCTTGGGTTCATGTCACGCTACATGACGTAGAGCCATCCAGACTCGAGTCGTCATTGGCTTGTTCACAGATGTGATTTCCAGTAAAAAAAAGTAAAAAGTTTAAAGTTTATTGTTTTCCATACAGACTGCATTTGACACATTAGACCCCCTGTGACCCCACTCATTGTCTTAGTTGTATCTTGCTATGTCTTTGATATAATGCCTTCCTGACTGACCTGATTGTTTCTCTGCCGAGGTGTGATAAAGGCAGTCAGAAAGATTAACTGTAGTCGTCTGACATTGTACGCTGCACAGGCATTGTTTTCTGTCTATATATGCTTTGCCGATTCGTATTCCTTCACTTCACCTGACGAAGGAGCAGCAGCTCCGAAAGCTTGTGATTTCAAATAAAACTGTTGGACTATAACCTGGTGTTGTGCGACTTCTCACTTTTGTCTCACAAGGTTGACATAATTTGCCTTGAAGATACCACATTGCAACAGATGAAGCTCGTCTCTTCGCTATTGATGGATTGGATTTGGCATGGCCAAGCTACCTATGTCTGCAACAACATCTTAGATGCAGCTCATGTCTTATCCACTAATCACACACCATCCTGACTGAGAAGTATATCGCTGTTCTTTCATCGTCGCTGGGTCAAAATCCTGAAACTCCCTCCCTAACATCACTATGGGAGTACCTTCAGCACACGGACTACAGCAGTTCAAGAAGGCGGTTCACCACCACCTTCTCAAGGGCAACTAGGGATGGACAATAAATGCTGGCCTTGCCAGCGACGCCCACATCCCCATAACGAATTTTTTAAAAAGCATTGTGATGTTACACAAGTTAGTGCTTTCAATATTGCAAACATTTATAAGCCACCAAGTGAAACCTGGAAGATCAACTCCCATCCCTTTCTCACCCAGGTATCCATGTTGGTGACTTCAATAACCATCGTACAGACTGGGGTTACTGACAATCCAATGAAGACGGTGATCGGTTACAAAATTGGACTTCTAGTAATGACTTTGCCTTGATCCACTATCTTAAATAACGTGGCACCTTCAAACTAGGGTCAAGACCATTTCCCTGATATCTGCTTGGTCACATCAATCATCAGTAACCTACAACCAGCATCATTTTCTGTTCCCGATAATATTCCACAGAGTCAACACCGGCCATCACTTATCCATGTCGGCCTGCGACTATCACTCACCAAAAGTACAAGGACATCTCGATGGAACTTCAGGAAAGAAAATTGGACTTTGTTTACAGAGACTGTTGAATGAATCATTGTTACCATCTGTAAGATTCTAAAAATTGTAATAAAACCACTGCTACCGTGTGGAGATCGAAGTTCAGAATGAATTGTGAAATGGTTACAGACGGATTCAAAATGTAGGAAATCAGCATGTGTTCTTTGTTTGTGAAGACACAAAATGGCGGAAGTCAGCAGGGGGTCCTTTGCCTGGTGGTCAGCATGGTCCTTTGTTTGAGAGGCCACATGGAAACAGGAAGGAGAAACATGATTGACAAGGAAGTCCCGCCCCCACACACCTCACAGGAACATGAACGTGTCATGCGGAAGGAACTTCAATCAGGAAAGGTTTGGAGTGAAACTGACCTATCAGAGGGAGGCGGACAGTGATATACGAGTGGGGCTGGCAGAAAGGCCCTATAACAGAAGTAACCCAGGGGCGGGAGATTCAGAACACAGAAGGAACACAGAAGGAACAAGAAGACAGAAATGGAAGAACAGACGAACAGAGAAAGCTGGCCAGTCTATGTTTTGACTTACAACTCTCCCTGGACTGATCACCCAGAGACAAAGGAATATGTATGAAAGTCGGACATAGAGCTTAGATAAAGTTAAAAGGGGTACTTTTATGTATGGTTGACTTGGAATATAAATCGCTCAGAGGTAGTGTGTAAATTGCTGGGAAATACTTTTATGTACGGGTAAATTGGACACATATTGAGTGCGATTGTACACTTGAATTTTGAACTGTAGTGTGAAGAAAGACCAATTTTATTGATCACAAACTTGTCTGTCATTGTTACGCTTATTCATAATTCTCGAAGTCCGAACCGTAGTAAAAGAAAAGTTTACACCATCCCAGAGCATAACATCCCAATTGAAGGTGTTTATGGCACCCTCCCCAAAGCTGCAGAATCTACAATCCCTTGTGGCTTTTGCTGCTTATGCATCCCATGCCCGGACGAGTGTGTTGCACTATTGAAACTGTGTGAGAAATTTAGAGACCCAAATATTGCAGATCATCTGCTTGAATCACTTGATGCTGTTAATTGAGCCTGTTAAACCTCACAGATGGATTTTACTCACTCGAGCCAGAAAAGCTGGAGTTTCATCTGCCGCCTGGGTGCTGCTCAGTGCCACCAGCACAGACCCGATCATCTGCGTCAGACAGTGCTGTTGCCAGTCACCTACTAAAAATGGCAAGAGTCCCCCTCAACAAAGACTTCAAATGGAATGTACATGATGAATGGTACCATTTTCATTGAAATGCCCCAAACCAGGAACCTCACCAGCATTCACACCATCAGAACTCGACTCTGTGCTGCATAATATGAAACCTGGTACCGCAGCTGGCTATGACAACATAGACCCTGAATTTTTGAAGAACCTTGGTCCACAAGCCTGTAATTGGCTATCACTTTCTTCACTTGTGTCGGCCTTGAAGGTCAAATTCCAGCAGGATGGCACCAAGCAAAGATCATTAGCCTACTTATGCAGGCAAGGACCCACGGTTAATAGCAATCAACCGATTAAAAGAAATGCAATACCCAAAATAATCTAATCGCCAAGCTTGCCGGCTCTGCCTGGGGTGCAAATGCCTTCACTTTACGCTCATCTGCTCTCAGACTCTTAGCCAGTTGCAGAAAGTTGCACTCTGTTTGCGCTCGATCACCGCACACTAAGCTGACGGTTACTCAACTGCATGCAACTATGTGTCAGGCACATTGCACCCTACTTCCCTCCCATAGTAACCAGTCCTCTGTAACAGTTTCTCCACATCTTTGTGATTCAGAAGCAATAACAAAATGAGTGAATAGATGTTGTGTCAAAATCACGTTGCCAATTCAAGATGATTTGTTCTATCCACCAACAGCGTGGCTCTATTTTCTGATTCCTTTGACCTTTCCTTATCAACTCGCTGGTGTGAAAACTGGACAGCAGATGCTTCTATAAATCAGCACTTCATCTCCAACCCTACAGACTGTCAACCAGGATTCAACTTGGTACGTTTTAGTTGTTGGAGGTTCCTGGATGAGTGCAGCTCCAACAACACTCAAGAAACTCGACACCATCCAGGACAAAGCAGCCCAGTTGATTGGCACCCCATCTACCACCTGAAACATTCACTCCCTCCACCACCGGTGCACCGTGGCTGCAGTGTGTACCAGCTACAAGATGCACTGCCGCAACTTGCCAAGGCTTCTTTGACAGCACCTCCCAAACCCGCGACCTCTACCACCTAGAAGGACAAGGGCAGCAGGCGCATGGGAACACCACTCCCTCCAAGTTCCCCTCCAAGTCACACACCATCCTGACTTGGAAATATATCGCCGTTCCTTCATCGTCGCTGGGTCATAATCCTGGAACTCCCTCCCTAACAGCACTGTGGGAGTACCTTCACCACACGGACTGCAGCGGTTCATAAAGGCAGCTTACCATCACCTTCTCAAGGGCAATTAGGAAGGGGCAATAAATGCTGGCCTTACCAGCGATGAATAAAATTAATGAATAAATAAAAAAAAGTTAGGCACTTCTCAATTGTTGGGCAGGGGCAATGCACCGTAAATCTTCACCTATGAGCCCGTTATGATGATGACAAATGTCCTTGTTGACAAATACAAACCATACCCAACGTTGTTGAATCATGCCCGCTAACTAAACTATCTGGCAGCTTACACACTTTGCATGCTGGTGATGACAATGCTATAAACTGGCTGGAATTATTTGCCAAGTATGCACACGCTAAATAATAATAATCTGTGTTGATTGTTAGCACAAGAGAAGCTTCTTTCTTATGATTAAAAACATGGCTGACATCTCTCAACATCTCAGCCTGTATCCTACTGAGACATCAAGGGTCTTTATCAATATATCGAGGAATGCTATAATTACTGTAAATCTACAGTTTGAATGTAATACGGTTCATTGAACTATTTGCCTATTTGCTGGTCATGAAATTGGTCCCGCAGTTTATAGTCTAAGCCATTGTCTGAAAGCATGTTTATTTTTCAGCCTTTCCAGAGTTGAGGAAAGTATATTGCAGCCTATCATCCCGTAAAGTGAATAAAGTGATATGGGATCTCTGTTCACTACAATTATCTAGATACTGGGTAGATAAAGGCATACCCTGGATCATAGGGGATGTGAAGCTTGCTCACAGGAATGGTCAGTGAAGTCAAAACCAAACAAATTATCTAGGGCAAAGAAGTCAAACAGCCCCTCTTCTCAATTTATATTGTGATTTATATTAAAATTAATATTAAAACTGGTGTGTGGAAAATCATGGGAGTCATGTACCTGAAAGCCCAATAGGGAGGGGCAATTACTGAACATTATGCTCTTGGTATACAACATTTTGTCTGCCCAACCATATTATTTTGCTTCTGGTGACACAGTGATGGTACAGAGACCCACTTCAGCAGGTGTTTTTGCCCATACAGCTGGGGACAAAGCACCAGCAGCAACAATGGTAAAAAGGGATGCAGTTCTCAGACCACCTGTATTAACCAGCAGTGTAAGTTTTGCATTGATAGACACCTGTACCGAAAGTCCAAGTTGCAAACATGACTTTTCAACAACTGCACCTGCATAATTATTTCCCGTTGCCAGTAGTCTGAATTCCACCCATATAGAAAGATTTGAAAGAAAGAAAGACTTGCATTTATATAGCGCCTTTCATGACCACCGGATGTCTCAAAGCACTTTACAGCCAATGAAGTACTTTTGGAGTGTAGTTACTGTTGTAATGTGGGATATGTGGCAGCCAATTTGCACACAGCAAGCTCACACAAACAGCAATATGATAATGACCAGATAATCTGCTTTTGTTATGTTGATTGAGGGATAAATATTGGCCAGGACACTGGGGATAATTCCCCTGCTCTTCTTCGAAATAGTGCCATGGGATCTTTTACGTCCACCTGAGAGAGCAGATGGGGCCTCGGTTTAACATCTCATCCGAAAGACAGCCCCTGATATAGACCAGAACATTCAGAGCACTGAATTCAAAACATTGCAGAATTACTTCAAGTGGAAGGGATTCAGTAGAGGAAACACAGCATATGAAATGCGTAACACTTTGGGCTAGAAATTCGGCTGCTTTGTGCCTCCTGTTAGCGCCTGTGGGGAGCGGTAATGGGGCACTAACGGGATACCGACTGGGTGCGGTGAATTCAGCAATGTCCACGAACTTCCCTGGTGGTTTTGCGTTGGCACTAACACTTACCGCCTCGTTCTCTAGTGCCCCGTAGATCGTGACGTCATCAAGTGCGCAGCGTCCCGTTACCGCCCCGGATGTGAAATTGACTTTCGCCCCAAGCATTATTGCCTCGTGCTGACAACGCCAGCAAGAGGGGGCATTCTGAAGTCGGATGGCTGCTTCGGGAGCGGTAATTAAAGGGAATGCTTTTCAGATCGCTGAACCGTTATTATTTGCACCAGTCTGGTGCCTGCGCAAAGTTTTCACACTTTCATTGTTGCAGGATGTCCAAGCCCTCCACTTCGTGACAGTGTTTGGGGCTGTATTGGCAGTCGCCTTGCAAGACTGCAGTGCCGACAAATAGTTTCTGGTGCAGTATTGTCCCTTCCATTTAAGTGAGGGATTCAGCCTCTGTGATTGAAGAGTGCTGTCTGGAATATGCTGCAAATTGTCTTGTGCTCTGCCGGTACTGCCCCGCTCTCTGACTTTATCGCCCTAAGAGAAGTGGTTAGCGCTTGATTTAGCGCTCCACTTCCCTCTTGGAGTGCTGAAGCTGAATTTCGCAGGAGCCTATTGAAGGGGTTAAAAGTTAGATTAGCGGCTTAACTGACTAGCTGGCTGATGTAATAAAGGAGAAATCTGGCAGAACAAAGACAGTTGCTGACAGTTGGAAAAATCATATTACACGATGATTGGGGGAGTGAAAGAAGGCGAGGAGGCCATGCATTGAACAATGGGCTGCCAATCAAGGATGTGCGGTCAATACTTGGAATGGAAGGAGAATGAATGAGATAAGATTTGTGAAGATGTGGATAAGTGTCCGTGAATTGGATAAAAGTTAAAGAGTAGAACAATGGCAGATGTGGAAACAGGGCAAATGAGATAAACAAGCTATGTTTTGTGGAGATATGATTAAGTGTACGTGACTTGAACAATTCATTGGCCAAGTCCCGAAGATGTGAAGGAAACAAGATGTAAGATTGTACATAAGCCAACTGCTCGAATGTAAAAATTAGACTCTCATCTCAGCTGCGGCTGAGAGAGCCTCTCCCTGCACGTGCTTGAATAGAGATCGCTTGAAACCAGTACACGCTCGTCTCCGTCTGCTTTAGGGCAGAGAGAAAACCCCCAACAACTTGGCGTAGTCGGCAGGATTCTTGAAGAACGCAGTTGAACCGACAACCGTGATGGGGCCACGAAGCAGGTGAGTACCTTATTCTACCACCCATAGTTAGGTGCGGACATCCAGAGTGGTTGGGCGGTGAGACTGCCGAGATTCTGAACAGGAGACCAGCGGGTACTCGAGTGATCGCTGCGCAGTAGAACCGCGAGCCGCCGTAGGTAGCCAGAACCGCGTTGAGGCAGGAAGGTCCGAGCTACCGTAAAGGCAGGCCAGAGGAATAGGACATGGCCATGGGAGGGGTAGATTGGGGACCAGAGGGGTCAATAACTAAATTTATAGCAGAGAAGAATAAGAAACTGATCGAGAAAATGAAAAAGAAAGGCTGGAGTCCGGACGACAGTCCGGTCAGGCAAAGGGAATGGTGGGGTTTCCAGAGTAAGGGTAAGGAAGAAAAGAGAATAATCATAATTATTAGTAGCTACTTAGGACTCAGTAAACATGTAAGAAGTCAGATGGAAAAGAGACAAATTAAGATCAGTGCAGTACAGGCGCCAGGACCGAGAATTAGACCACCGGACGATAATGCCGACGTTGACTGGGGATAATTAGAGAAGGAAGCTGCAGAATTTGACAGACAGGATGATGACAGGGGTTCGCAACAAGGGTCTGCTCATCTAACACCGTTGCAAAGATCTTCGCCGAAGAAATTATACACCGGTGGGGAGTGCCACTACAAATAGATTCAGATCAGGGGACACACTTCACAGGCAAGGTAATCAAGCAGACATGTACCCTATTGGGGGTCAAGCAGAGGTTCCACATACTACACCATCCACAGAGCTCAGGAATGGTAGAGAGAATGAATAGAACCTTAAAGGCGTCCCTCTCAAAGGCCATTGCCGAGACCGGCAAGGGCTGGGCTGACCTGCTACCTAGTATCTTGATGGGACTGAGAGCAACCCCCAATCGTACAACTGGGCTGACCCCTTTCGAACTAATGACTGGACTGGCCATGAGGCTGCCCAAGGGCACGGCCACAGGCAGTGAGGACGTGGGACCAGCTCGCAGAGGGTTAGACGTTTTGTTAAGGAATCATGCAAACAATTGCATGACCTGAGACAGGAGGTCAGGGACCAGCAAATTGTCAAGGACATGGAAATGGAGGAGGTAGAGGAAAAGCTGAGGTTGCCGGGAATAGGGAATCGAGTGATGGTTAAGGTCCTGCCCGTGAAACCAGGCTTAGCACCTCACTGGCAAGGGCCTTATGAGGTCCTGATGACCAGCGATACTTGTGCATGTGTGGATATGAAAACAAAGGGACGCAGATCAAGAGGTATGGAGGCGCAAAGACTAATGAGGACTAAACCGGTGACGACTGGCATCCATTATGTTCCCTCTTTGCAGGATCATGATATCCGTAGCGCTACTGATATGCCTGGCCACTGCGACCACAGAAGGAGCCACATCGGTCGACCAAAGGGAGCAACAAGGCTTGTATTACAGGAACTCGAGAGACATCAGTTGCGATCGGGAACGTGGGGCGTTAACTGTCACGGTTGATAAAACAGTGTATTTAAATTGTAGCTCCGGGTTAACGGGCTTAAGCATATCTGACAACAAGCTAGGCAATACAGGGGATAGGGGTAATATGGGGGTGGTTGTTAAATGAAAAAACATGAGCACGGTATGCTTCGGGAAGAAGAATGATGATACATTAACATGCGTACAGGGAGGAACTATGCAAATAAGATGTGGGAAGGATTTCACTCAGATGTCCGGGGTACCCCAGCAGGAAGAAGGAGGGTGGGAAATATGCTCAACCTCCAAGTGCACTAACTCTGATGATTGGTGTTGGAAGCTAAACCCCCGAGATACCCCCACTACCATAACCACACCAACCACCCCAGTAACAGCAGTCCCGAAGCCCACCACTTTGACTACGGAGGAACCCTTGAGGTGTCCGCAGCCTAGCTCGGGACCCCAAGGGGGGCTTGTGATCTGGGATTCTGATAGGCGCTTATTTGAGAATGTACACCATGAGATAGTTTCGGTTGTCCTCAATATTAGCCAGATGGGGTTACCCAAATGGTGCAAGTGGCGTACAAGGTCGTTTTACCATCGGCTCCTCGACATGACAGTTACTGATGCCCTCCGGGCCTCTGGGGGACACGCGCGGTCGAGCCTATCTTGCCACAAGAGGAACCTCGTAGATGATATAGCCACTGCTTACAGTGCAGGGACATCCACAGTTAATTCCCTGGATATAGCGGAAATCAATAGCAAGGTGAATCATCTAAGATCCAAACTAAGAGACCTCATGTTAAAGGCAAATAAGTTGGAGTGACAACAGCAACAGACCGGAGAAGACTTGGCTAAAACCCTATTAGAGTCTGTGCAAGTTTTGGAAAACCATGCCCATACAGTTAACCACGTCACCGCCACCCTGCATAACATAACCAATCAGGCCTCTAGGGAGCGAATGTGCATGGCCTATGGTGCATGGCTAGTAGGGGAGGTGCGACATAATCTAGCACAGCTCCACAATGGAGAAGTGTCGGATTGTATTATGGATAGTGCACTGCAAGACTGGGCGCCAGAGAGCGGCAATTGCTCTTCGTGCACCCTACGAGGACTTATAAGGGTCTACCCGACAGCTAAACATTGTGTTACCACTCACCTGAGGCTGATAGGAATGGTATTAGTTGTACCCAGTCTGCAGGAATGGGAATCCAAGCCCCTCTACGAGGTAGAGAATGTCGGGATCATAAGAGATGGCAATTGGCTCAGATACCACCACGCACCCAGTTATGCAACCCAGAAAGGTTTCTTCTTGATGGGGATCTCGCTAGAGAGACGCAGAGAAAGGGGGAGTAACAAGTCTGCCCACATCCCGTGGGGATGGGGCCAGGAGCCATGTGTGGCTTCAACACCACCCTAAACTGTATCCTTGAAATTTCCAGCGCCCACCATGAGCCAACGCGAGCAGCACACCGGGAAAAAGGAGAATACTGTGTGACGACCAGTGAATCTCATTCCCAGTATGGTAACATCCAGTGCCCAGTGACCAGCTCAAGTTTCTGCTTCCGCCCCCGGGCCCCAACAACGATCGGACATGCAACCATAACCTACCTACGGTCGCCCCGCGAGTAACGGGTGAGTCCAACTGAGGACCTAATGGACAGCATGCTCGAATATGTATTCCCTGAGGGGAAGGACATCCCGAAACTACCAGATCACCTGCTGGAACTGAGGAAAGAGGCCGAGGCGATAATTAAGCAGTATCACCGAATTGAACAAGAGGTCAAACAACTGGGGAAGGAGGTGGAGGCCAAGCTGGAAGATGCCTCATGGTGGCAGACACTTTGGGACTGGGGTATTAGGGTGGACATTCACCCTGGATCAGAATTGCATCTCATGTATTGGTGGTGGTGCAGTTGCTAATTGTAATCATACTTATGTTTGAGTATTGTACTCGATATAAACGATGCCATAACCGAACCATTGCTAAACCATTGTTAAAACACAGTATAGATTGGGAGAGAAGCAGGGAATGTTAGAAATAGTTTAAGTAGCCACACCCGTGCGAATCCAACCACCTGCCTGGCCAGCAGTGATGGGGCGAGGAGCACGGGCAGGTGAAGTTAGTTGGCCATCTTGGGCTAACACCAAGGGCCAAAAGGGGGGACTGAAGGGGTTAAAAGTTAGATTAGCGGCTTAACTGACTAGCTGGCTGATGTAATAAAGGAGAAGTCTGGCAGAACAAAGACAGTTGCTGACAGTTGGAAAAAGCATATTACACGATGATTGGGGGAGTGAAAGAAGGCGAGGAGGCCATGCATTGAACAATGGGCCGCCAATCAAGGATGTGCGGTCAATACTTGGAATGAAAGGAGAATAAATGAGATAAACAAGATACGATTTGCGAAGATGTGGTTAAGTGTCCGTAAATTGGATAAAAGCTAAAGAGTAGAACAATGGCAGATGTGGAAACAGGGCAAATGAGATAAACAAGCTGTGTTCTGTGGAGATATGATTAAGTGTAAGTGACTTGGACAATTAATTGGCCAAGTCCCGAAGAGGTGAAGGAAACAAGATGTAAGATTGTATATAAGCCAACTGCTCGACTGTAAAAATTAGACTCTCATCTCAGCTGCGGCTGAGGGAGCCTCTCCCTGCACGTGCTTGAATAGAGATCGCTTGAAAACAGTGCACGCTCGTCTCCGTCTGCTTTGGGGCCGAGAGAAAACCCCAACACTATCATCATTAGCGCCTGGCGCTAATTTTTCAGCTTTCAAAGTTTTAGCGCCCCAAACAGGGCTATAATTAATTTCTGCCCCTTTGTTTTTTCTTTCCATTTATTCGAATGACATTAGTTGAACAACGTCAGTATGACATTCTGTGGTATCTGTTAGCTGGTTTTCTCCCAGTAAGTAATGTACCTGACAAACTCATGATGAATATTATAAAATTAAATTCCCTTAGGAGAAGTGAAGATAGTTCAAGTATTGCTAATTCTTTTCCTGTGTTTTTTCAGAAGCATCCAATTGAGAACAGTGGAAAGTTAGGGCTTGCCACAATGTGTGGCTCAGTAGATATGCAGAGAAGATTTCTCGGGAGTAATAAACTGCAAACTTTGCCCAGAGAAATGAATTCTTGTGGGAAAAGCTTTGTGCCGGCTTTAAGCCTCAGAAGTAACTCAAGTCTTTGAAATCTTTCCAAGAATGCGCTATTAGCCATTATGCTGGACCACCTCTGGGTGTAAGTAGTTTTGATGAATTTGCTTTGTCAGGATAAAAGTACGGGTTACCTTCTAAATTAATGCAGACTACTCAACTGTAGATAAAATTGGGATAATCCCTGTATTAGCAAGTCTTGAGAAACTTTAAATTAAATTGTTAAAGAAGTGATTTAAAAAATGGCTGCACTTCCATGAAGTGTTTAGAATTTACATTTTGAGATGGTTGAAGCCTGAACATAAATATTTAAAGCCAAAGGGAATAGATTACCTCTTCATTTTTCCCCATTCGCTATCTGTAGCAAATAGTATGCATGTTCTTTATACTTGTATGAATTGTTCTGCTCCCAATATTAAACAGTTCTGATGAAAAGTCATCGGCCTGAAACGTTAACTCTATTTCTTTCTCCACAGATGCAGCCTGACTTATTGAGTATTTCCAGCATTTTCTGTTTTTATTTGTAAACAAAATAAATCCTTCCCCAAAATTGCTTTAAACATTCATATTGTGCATTGTGTCAGCTGTGGCTCAGTTGGTAGCACTCTTACCTCTGAGTCTGAAGCTTATGGGTTCAAGTCCCACTCCAAGGACTTGAGCATAAAAACCTAGGCTGACACTTCAGTGGAGTGCTGCACTGTCGGAGGTACCGTTTTTTGGATGATATGTTAAACCGTGGCCCCGTCTGCTCTCGCAGGTGGATGTAAAAGATCCCATGGCACTATTTTGAAGAAGAGCAGGGGAGTTATCCCCTGTGTCCTGGCAATATTTATCCCTCAATCAACATAACAAAAACAGATTCTCTGGTCATTATCACATTGCTGTTTGTGGGAGCTTGCTGTGCACAAATTGGTTGCTGCGTTTCCTACATTACAACAGTGACTACACTTCAAAAGAATTTCATTGGCTGTAAAGCGCTTTGGGACGTCCGGTGGTCGTGAAAGGTGCTATATAAATGCAAGTCTTTCTTTCTTTGTTGATGTGACATGGAAAGACTGAATATGTGTATATAAAATATTTAATATATCAGGAGATACAGGTAGTGATACTTTGCTCTGTTCACTCATTTTAGTGAAAAGGTAGACACGAGTTAAGAATGGTGTTGTGTTGGCAGAAAGCATGAATGGACTATTTGTCCATGTTTAATATTTCTCTGAGGATTCCTACGATCCCACAAAATGTGTCAAAAAATATCAGTGACAAATTCAAGAAAGAGGTGATTATTTAATTCCAGGTCAGACCGGGTATTAGTGAGCTCAATGAATGGGAACATTTCTCAGCATCACCATAGCAGTGACAGTAGTGAATAGTGCAGACTTTTCTGCTCAAGAGCACAGCTGCAGAAACCTCTGCCAGGTATCTTGCAAAGAAGCAGCAGGAGGAAGAAATGGCAACTTTGGAGTGCAGAGGAAGTAGATAGTGCTTGACACACAACAGGCATTATCACAGACAGCAGGTCTACTGTAACAGAGTCAGCTACCTGGAAATAATGGAAGAGCAAGTTGTGAGAAGCCTTTAGCTCCTGGTTTGTATCATTCAGCTACTCACTGAATAAACATACTGAGCCATCGGGTTAGTTTTGTTTTACATTCCTGTTCACAGTTCATATTTCTAAAGGTAATAATAATGCAGTACCGCAGAGTGGATTACTAGAAAATTTCATGCATTTTATTGGTTATAAGTACTATTACATTTTTTGATGTAATTGCTGGTCATTAAAAATTATGTTGCATATGTAATTTCATATTTCCTTTAATCAGAGTCAAATCAGATCCGTGGAGATTTCTCTCTCCACGGATGTTGCCTGGCCTGCTGAGTTTTTCCAGCATTTTCTGTTGTTATTTCAAATCAGATATGGTTGTTTGATTGACTTGTGCCTCTTTTTATTTACAGATTGGTTATAACAGATTGGTTTTTACTTACAACAACTTGCATTTATTTAGCACCTTTAACAATGTCCCAAGACGCTTCACAGAGGCGTAAAGAAAAAAAATCGGACATCAAGCCAAAAAAGTCACTATTAAAGGAGGCTTGGGGACCGTACCTGAGGAGAGGTACCATATCAGTTAGCATGGTGGCCAGGAAGGGAAATTGGATGGTCAGCAGTTTAGTAGGAATAGGATCAATTGCTGGAGGTGAGTTTCATAAATGAGATGAGCTCGGCGAGGACATGATAGGAGATAGGAGAGAAACTAGAGAGATGCACGGTTCAGGACTAGGGCAGGAGGGAGCCTGGGAAAGATTTGGCTTGGTGGGGAAGAGGCACTGAAAGAATGGTCCCAACCTTAGTGACAATAAAATTATTGAGCTCCTCGCACTTGTTGTTGGAGGTGAGGGTCAGGGGTGGGGGAAAGTGAGAGAGGTTTGAGGAGATACTTGATAGTGGAGAAAAGAAGCCAGGGATTATCTTTGCTCTCAAGGATGATCCTGGAATAGTGGGCAGTTTTGTGAGGAGTGTGAGGCCCGATAGTTCTTTATGTAGTCCAGCCAAATCTGCTGATGGATGGCTGAACAAGTTGTGTGCTAGATACGCTCAAGTCTACGCCTCTTGGACTTGGGAAGGTGTAATTAGGGACCAAAGCAGAGGGAATGGCCAGAATAGGAGAAAGTACGTGTTTTGCTGGGGACAAGGACATCAAAGGTGGAGGTGAAAGAGTCGTTGAGCTAATCAATGGCTGCAGATGAAGATTGAAATCACCAAAGGTGAGGAATAACTCAGTGCAGAGGCTGAGGGAGGAAAGCAGGATATTTCAGGAAGATTCTTGGGGTGGACCTTGGAGAGCAGTAGGCAACGAATATTTTAAAGGACAGGCGAGCAAAGTGGAACAAGGTGAGGTGCTCAAAGGAGTAGAAAGTGCCTGCTTCAGTAGTAAAGGTGGATGATAACAATTCCATGGCACTATTCAAAGAAGTGTTGGGAGTTCCCTTAGTTTTCTGGCACGCATTCCTCCCTCAATGAATACAACTGAAAATAAATTAATTAATTTTACTGTTCTTTGTGGAATCATGCTGTGTGCAAAATTGGTAGTCATATTTGCCAACATAACAAGTCACTGCACTGAAATGTAATTCATGAGTTGCATTGATGCATTTCTGAGAAAACATTATATGACTCTATTCAAATGCAGGTCTTACTCTTTTTTATTCCTGGGCCAGATTTGTGCATACTTAAGAGCCAACTACATAGTACAGCTGGCAGAGCTGAGAGGACAATGCATGGAATTGAGGATGAGGCATATAAGAAAGGGAGCAAAATAAATTAGGTGAAAAAGGAAACAAATCGTCCGATCGGTTTTATATAGTAAAGCCTACTATGTGGTGATTTAAATCACTTAGGCCCCGAAAATGCGTCAGCCGTGATCCAAACAGGTACATCAGCTGACAAAGCTGATTAGGAATTCTCAACGAAGGTCAGAACCCAGCGTATCAAAGTCCGCATTGAACAACTTCTCCTTTGACTCCACCCATTTCCTCCAAATCAAAGGTGTTGCTATGGACACCCGCATGGGTCCTAGCTATGCCTGCCTTTTTATGGGATATGTGGAACACTCCTTGTTCCAGTCCTACTCAGGTCCCCTCCCTCACCTCTTTTTTCAGTACATTGATGACTGTATTGGTGCCGTTTCCTGCTCTCGCCCTGAACTAGATAATTTCATTCACTTTGCTTCCAATTTCCACCCTTCCCTCACCTTCACATGGTCCATCTCTGACTCTTCCCTTCCCTTCCTTGACTTCTCTGTCTCCATTTCTGGGGATAGACTATCGACAAACATCCACTATAAGCCCAATGACTCCCACAGCTACCTGGACTACACTTCCTCCCACCCCGCTTCCTGTAAGAACTCTATTCCATTCTCCTAGTTTCTCTGTCTTCACTGCATCTGCTCTGACGATGCCACCTTCCATACTAGTGCTTCCGCTATGTCTTCCTTTTTCCTCAACCGAGGATTCCCCTCTACCGTGGTTGACATGGCCCTCGACCGTGTCCATTCCATTTCCCACACTTCTGCTCTCACCCCTTCCCCTCCCTCCCAGAACCACAATAGAGTTCCCCTTGTCCTCACCTTTCACCCCACCAGCCTCTACATTCAACGGATCATCCTCCGCCATTTCCGCCATCTCCAGCGTGATCCCACCACCAAACACATCTTCTCCTCTTCTCCCCTTTCAGCATTCCAAAGGGACCGCTCCCTCCGCGACACCCTGGTCCACTCCTCTATCACCCACAACACCCCTTCCCCTTCGCCCGGCACCTTCCCATGCAAGTGCAGGAGATGCAACACCTGCCCTTTTACCTCCTTCCTTCTCACCGTCCAGGGCTCCAAACACTCCTTCCAGGTGAAACAGTGATTTACTTGTACTTCTTGCAATTTAGTATGCTGTATTCGCTGCTCATGATGCGGTCTCCTCTACATTGGGGAGACCAAACGCAGATTGGGTAACCGCTTTGCGGAACACCTCCATTCAGTCCGCAAGCGTGACCCTGAGCTTCCGGTCGCCTGTCACTTTAATTCTCCGCTCCACTCCCACTCTGACCCCTCCGTCCTCGGCCTCTTACACTGTTCCAACGAAGCTCAACGTAAGCTCGAGGAGCAGCACCTCATCTTTCTATTAGGCACTTTACAGCCTCTGGACTTAACATCGAGTTCAACAATTTCAGACTATAAATTGGCCGTTGTATTTCTTTATTTTTTTCTCGTTTCCTCACATGGTAGCTGTTAATGTTGCTGCCATCATCATTCACACTTCATCCAGAGCCATCTTTTGTTTCTTAACTTGTCCCATTACCTCTCCTTTTGCCTTGCACTATCATCCCTTTTGTCTGTCAATCTCTCCTGCCTTCCATCCTATCACAGACCTTCCCTTTGTTCTTTCCTCCCCTCCATCCCTGCCCCTGCTTAAAAATCTCTCTTCCCTAACCTTCTCCAGTTCTGACGAAGGGTTCGACCCGAAACGGTGACTCTGTTTCTCTCTCCTTGATGCTGCCTGACCTGCTGAGTGTTTCCAGCACTTTCTGTTGTTGTATCAAAGTCCGAGCTGCTTTCCAGGCTGTTCCGCTAGACACCAGCTGGAGTTATAACAGGAGTCCAGTGGATTGGTCGAGAGAATATGCCTAACATAACAGAGGCCTTGATTTATATGGGGTGGGTGGGGGGGAGGGGGGGTTGCGGGGGGTTGCGGGAAGGATGCGCGCGAGCATCAAGAAATCAAAACTGATCTGGGTGGGCTGCTTTGCTTATATTGATAACTTGTTCTTATTGGATCTTTTACATAACAATCTCCCCCATCCAGATTTGAATAATTCGCTCATACAAATTCCCTTGCAGCAATACTTCTCCTTGCTTTTTTCTTGAGTTCAGCTGATATGATGCACTCTTTGTTTAAAAAATCTTGGTTGGTATTATCATTTGGCAAATGATTAGACTGCAGCTAATGAGGCAAGGCTCCTCATTGGAAACACACAATTGGAAAATTACCCCCAAATCTTCACAGCACCTTGTGATGCTTTCCATTCCTCTTCAGAAAGGGTAGTGATAGCAATATACTGTTTAGCGACATTTGCACACTATTGCATGGGAGCAAATGTAAACTCTTTAAATGGGCCAAAAATTCGTCCCTTCCCGGGTGAGTACGCACTGTGTACTCACCCGTAAGGCGTCCCGAAATGCCAGTTTCCTGCATGCACTGCGCATGCGCGGGAAACCGGAACTTCCGGTCTGGTGACGGGAGCGGTTCAGAGGTGAACCGCGTGCGCGGTAGAGGCTGCGCGCACGCAGCAAACTTAGGGTTTTTTTCAGATTTCTCCGGGAGGGTAAGTATTGAAGAACCTGCGCTTTTAAAAAGGAGGCGCAGGACCCGTTTTCAACAAGGTAAGTGGTTAATTAATTATAATTTAAAAAAAATTTCAACAGGTTTATCTTTTTTAGATACTTTAAAGAAAGGTAAGTTTATTTTTAGCACTGTTAAAAAGTATTTTAATTTTTTCAAAAAATTAAATTTTTGTTTAAAGTGGTTAATTTATTTAACTATAGTTATTTTATAAATGTGATGGTTTTTAAAAAAATTTATTTTAAGTTTAGCTGTTCTTTTGGGGCCGATTTCAATTCACAGATTTGACAGGTCTTCCTGTCAAATCTATGAATGAAAGATGGTCTGCTGCCATTGGCTCTCCATGGCCCACGTGATCCCAGGGGACGCATCGCACTAACTGCGCCCCTGGGACACGCAAGCACTGCGCGCCGGCACTTGGAGCAGGCCCAGGAGCTGAAGTTCCCGTGGGCCCAAAACACAACGGCAGGCGCGGTAGGTAAGTGCGCGCGCGATCCTTACCCCCGCGGCAAGCCGGAGAGGCGAATTTCAGGGCCAATACCTTTTTTGAGGCTATAGTCACAATATTGTTGGCAATGCAAGAGGGAGAAGTGTAAATCATGTAAATGTGCTTTGTGGAGAAGCACAGCTCTTTCTAGTGAAGGTAGACATTCCCATTAGTGTACAGGACTGCATCTACCTCAACAATGGGACTCTGTTATATTAGAGGGTTGAAGTTCAATACAGGCTTCAGCAGTCAGCTTTCTTTTGTGAGGTCACTCTCCTGCTTTAGGTTAATAAAGACTTGAAAGTCTTTTTTTCTGGAGGGAGGGTTTACAGGAACATTTTCCACTGGCACAAAGGGAAGCTATGTATTATGACTTAGAAGACCTTTATTTGCAATCACTCAGTAGACTAGCCACAGATTACAGTGTTTGTTATTACAGACCAGCCCATAACAAAAGACAGAAGACTTCAGAGCTGAAGACAAGTCTGTTTACTGTTCTGCCATGCTAAATAACTATCAACAGTTGCCAATCATGCAAACAAGTTCCAATAGAGGATAAATCCAATAGGGAATTCAGGAGAAACTTCTTTACCCAGAGAGTAGTAAGAATGTGGGACTCGCTACCACAGGGTGTAATTGAGGCGATTAGCATAGATGCATTTAAGGAGAAGCTAGATAAGCAAATGAGAGAGAAAGGAACAGAAGGTTATGTTGATGGGGTTAGATGAAGAAAGGTGGGAGGAGGCTTGTGTGGAGCATAAGCACTGGCATAGACCTGTTGGGCCAAATGGCCTATTTCTGTGTTGTAAATACTTTGTAATACTTTGTTGTAAGGTTCCAGGTTAGAGGAAACAGTCAGGGAACTTCCTGTACTTGACTGTACACAAAGATACAGCAATATTGATGCAACAGTCAAGACAGCAGACGTCAGGCATTGTATTTTTCTTGTCTCCTGATTTCATCCACTCCCTGTAATTTTATTATAGTAAGTTTCACAAATAAATGTGATGTTCCATTTCAGAGCCAATTTTATTTTCTAACAGATAAGGCAAGAGCCAGCATGGTAAGAATTGTGGCACAACTTGGTACATCAACAAGCACACTGACACTTTTCCTTATGAGAAAAATTATTACATTTACAAAAGCAAAATACTGCAGATGCTGGAACTCTGAAATAAAAACAGAAAATGCTGGAAATACTCAGCAGGTCAGGCAGCGTCCGTGGAGAGAGAAACAGAGCTAACGGGCTGGATTTTCATAGACCCGTGGAGGCACGAAATGCGAATGACACGACCCCAACCCGTCCCAGTATCAAAATCCAGCCCAACGTTTCAGGTCGATGACCTTTTGTCAGAACTGGAAAAAGTTAGAGATGTAACAGGTTTTAAGCAAGTGTGGGGCAGGTAATGGGAGGAACGAACAAAAGGAAAGGTCTGTGATCGGGTGGAGGGCAGCAGAGACTAAATGACAAATGGGGATGCTGGTGCAAGGTGAAAGGAGATGGTAATGGGATCAGTAAAGAAAAAAAAATGGGTCTAGAGGAGGTGTAAATGGGAATATCAGAATCATCAGCAACAGCTGCTGTCTGAAAAAATGGAGGCAGAGGTTATGATCAGAAATTGTTGAACTCAATGTTGAGTCTGGAAGGCTGTAAAGTGCCTAATAGAGAGATGAGGTGCTGTTCCTCGAGCTTACATTGAGCTTCATTGGAACAGTGTAGGAGGCTGAGGACGGTGAGGTCAGAGTGGGAGTGGGGCGGAGAATTAACATGACAGGCGGCCGGAAGCTCAGAGTCACGCTTACGGACTGAACGGAGGTGTTCCGCAAAGCGGTCACCCAATCTGCGTTTGGTCTCCCCAATGTAGAGGAGACCACATCGTGAGCAGCGAATACAGTATACTAAATTGGAGTTCAACCTCCGTCGCCTCCAGTCCAGATCCAAGGTCGTCCCATCCTCTGTCATCGAATTACAGTATGCAGACGACGCTTGCGTCTGCGCACACTCGGAGGTCGAACTCCAAACCATCGTCAACACCTTCACTGAAGCGTACGAGAGCATGGGCCTTACACTAAACATCCGTAAGACAAAGGTCCTCTACCAACCTGCCCCCACCACACAGTACTGCCCCCCAATTATCAAAATCCACGACGAGGCCTTGGACAACGTGGACCACTTTCCATACCTCGGGAGCCTACTGTCAACAAGGGCAGACGTCGATGACGAAGTCCAACACCGCCTTCAGTGTGCCAGTGCAGCTTTCGGTCACCTGAGGAAGAGAGTGTTTGAAGACCAGGACCTCAAACCCGGCACTAAGCTCATGGTCTACAGAGCAGCAGTGATACCCGCCCTCCTGTATGTTTCAGAGACATGGACCATGTACAGCAGGCACCTCAAAGCACTAGAAAGGTACCACCAATGCTGCCTCCGCAAGATCCTGCAAATCCATTGGCAGGATAGGCGCACCAACGTCAGTGTTCTTGCTCAGGCCAACATCCCCAGCATCGAAGCTCTGACCACGCTCGATCAGCTCCGATGGACGGGTCACATCGTCCGCATGCCCGATACGAGACTCCCAAAACAAGCGCTCTACTCGAAGCTCCGACACGGCAAGAGAGCCCCAGGTGGGCAGAGGAAATGCTTCAAGGACACCCTCAAAGCCTCCTTGAAAAAGTGCAACATCCCCACCGATACCTGGGAATCCCTGGCCCAAGACCGTACAAAGTGGAGGAGAAGCATCCGGGAAGGCGCCGAACACCTCGAGTCTCTTCGCCGGGAGCAAGCAGAAGCCAAGCGCAAACAGAGGAAGGAGCGCACGTCAACCCAAGCACCCCACCCACCCGCCCCTTCAACCACCGTCTGCCCCACCTGTGACAGAGACTGTAGGTCCTGCATTGGACTCATCAGTCACCTGAGAACTAATTTTTAGTGTGGAAGCAAGTCATCCTCGGTTCCGAGGGACTGCCTAAGAAGAAGATACTAAATTGAAAGAAGTACAAGTAATTCGCTGTTTCACTTGGAAGGAGTGTTTGGGGCCCTGGACAGTGGGAAGGGAGGAGGTAAAAAGGCAGGTGTGGCATGTCCTGTGCTTGCACGGGAAGGTGCTATTGGAAGGGGAGGGGATGTTGGGGGTGATAGAGGAGTGGACCAGGGTGTCGCGGAGGGGAGGGGAAGATGCGTTTGGTGATGCGATCACGCTAGAGGTGGCGGAAATGGCGGAGGGTGATCCGTTGAATGTGGAGGCTGGTGATGGGGAAGGAGAGGACAAGGGGAACCCTATCGTGGTTCTGGGAGGGAGAGGAAGGGGTGAGAGCAGAAGTGCGGGAAATGGAATGGACGCAGTTGAGGGCCCTGTCAACCACAGTAGAGGGGAATCCTCAATGAAAAAAAAGGAAGACATATCGGAAGCACTTGTGTGGAAGGTGGCATCATCAGAGATGGAAAAACTAGGAGAATGGAATAGAGACCTTACAGGAAGCAGGTGGGGGGATGTGAAGTCAAGGTAGCTGTGGGAGTCAGTGGGGTAATAGTGGATATTGGTCGATAGCCTATCCCCAGAAATGGAGACAGAGAAGTCGAGGAGGGGTGGGGAAGAATTGGAGATGGACTATGTGAAGGCGAGGGAAGGGTGGAAATTTGAAGCAAAGTTGATTAAATTTTCCAGTTCAGGGCGCGAGCAGGAAACAGCATCGATACAGTCATCAATGTACTGGAAAAAGAGGTGAGGGAGGGGACCTGAATAGGACTGGAACAAAGAATGTTCCACATATCCCACGAAAAGGCAAGCATAGCTCGGGCCCACACAGGTTCCCAGAGCAACGCCTTTTATTTGGAAGAAGTGAGTGGAGTCAAAGGAGAAGTTGTTCAATGTGAGAGGAGGGTGGTGGTGAATGGGGGCTGGTTGGGCCTCTGTTCAAGGAAGAAGCAGAGAGGCCTTAGGCTGTCCTGGTGGTGGATGGAGGTGTAGAGGGATTAGACGTCCATGGTGAAATGGAGATGATTAGGGCCAGGAAACTGGAAACTGTTAAAGTAGTGGAGGACGTCGGAAGAATCGCGGATGTAGGTAGGAAGAGACAGGACAAGGGGAGAAAAAATAGAGTTGAGGTCGGTAGAAATTAGTTCCGTGAGGCAAGAACAGGCTGAAACGCTGGGTCTACCAGGGCAGTCCAGTTTGTGGATCTTGGGAAGGAGATAGAAGCGGGTTATGCAGGGTTGGGGGACTATGAGATTGGAAGCCATGGAGGGAAGATCTCCAGAGGAAATGAGGTCAGTGACAGTCTTGGAATCGGTGGCTTGATGTTTGGTAGTGGGGTCATTGTCTAGGGGTAGGTAGGAGGATGTGTCAGAGAGTTGGTGTTCAGCCTCCGCAAGGTAGAAGTCGGCTCGCCAAACAACAACAGCGCTATCCTTGTCAGCAGGTTTAATGACAAGTTTAGGGTTGGATCTGAGAGAAGAGTGCTGCAAGTTCATTATTACATTGAGTTTTTTTTTCCAAATATCTTCTCCTGTCTCCAAAGTAAACAAAGTGTCCATATAAATGGTGTTATTTCTTTCTAAAACATGCGTTATGAAACATGACCAAAAAAGATTTTTCCATTTTTTTTACTATTTACACTTCTCTTTTCAGATATAGGCCTGGATTATTTCTGAACCAACCCCTGGCAAGACTTCTGCCCACCCATGATCTTGCCATAACCCCAGCCTGGTTTGGGAGTCAATAGGTGTGCTCAGCAGGTTTCATACCAGAAAGCGTGCGTCCGCCAATAGCCCAGGAATATCAATGAGGTGAAACAACAGGACCACTGCTGCACCACCCAAAGAGGCAGAAGGCAGCATTGAAGTTGCCAACATAACTCCATCGATGTATCTATAATTATTCACCCATAGACAAGTACAGGAAGTCTGCTAACTGTTCTCTCTGACATTGAAGTGTTTGTATGGTTGACAGCTTTTTGTAGTTAGTTAAAATGGCACAGTAAACTGCACGGCCTCGAGTTTCCATGGGTCCAGTAGTACACTCCCAGTGTAAAGCAGCCAGGACCTGGATGTGCTGGGTCCCAGCCCAAGCTTCCAACCTGTGCAGTAGCCTGGTTGGGATGGAACTTCAGTTTGCTCCAAGCATGGCCCTTATGTCAGAGAAGGTGGGGTTGGATGGAAGGAATTCCCATGCTGGGAATCTCCTTGGCTCTGGCCTCCCCACTGTGAGTGCTCTGGGCACCAAGGTGAATCTGGCATATAGGCATGCTCAGCAGCTGAAGTGGGGATCCAGGCCAGAATCTTGACCTAGACCCAAAATCAAATTGCTGGTTCCTTCAGTAAAATCAGCTCCCTTTTAAAGGGGGCTGATTGAGTACAATTGAAAAAAATTCCCTTGCCAGTGACACTGGTTGAACAGCAAGGACCTTGCACGCACTGCTTTTTCAACACTGCCTCCTCTGGCGGGCCCCCATAGTGGCACAAGTGCCCGTCATGTGTCTGCAAATGAAGTGACCTCCCCAACTCCAGATACTCTAACGGGGTCAGCAGTAGATGTTAAAAGTTGGTCTACAGGTACAAAAAGTAATCAAATAGGCTAATGAAATGTTGGCCTTTATCTCAAGGGGGCTGAAATACAAAGGGGAGAAAGTTATACTTCAGTTTACAGAGCCTTGGCCAGACCCCATCTGGAGTATTGTTTTTTGTTCTGGGCACCGTACCTCAGGAAGTATATATTGGCCTTGGAGAGGGTATAGTGCAGTTTACCAGAATTATACCGGGGCTAAAAGGGTTACATTACGAGGACAGGTTGCATAATCTTGGGATGTATTCCCTTGAGCTTAGAAAGTTGAGTGGTGATCTAATTGAGGGGCTTGACAGGGTAGATGCAGGGAGGATGTTTCCCCTGGCTGGGGAGTCTAGAACCAGGGGTCACAGTCTCAGAATAAGGGGTCGGCCATTTAGGACTGAGATGAGGAGAAATGTCTTCACTCAGAGGGTGGTGAATCTTTGGAATTCTCTACCCCAGAGGGCTGTGGAGGCTCAATCATTGAGTATATTCAAGACAGAGATCGATAGATTTTTGAATATTAAGGGAATCAAGAGATATGGGGATAGTGTAGGAAATTGGAGATGAGGTAGAAGATTAGCCATGATCTTATTGAATGGCGGAGCAGGTTCGAAGGGCCAAATGGCCTACTCCTGCTCCTATTTCTTATGTTCTTATGTTCTTAAAATGATAAAGGGATCAATAGAGTTGATACAGAGAAACTGTTTCCTCTGGTGAAGGAATCCAGAACAAGGGGGCACAATGTTAAAATTAGAGCTAGGTAATTTAGGAGTGAAGTCAGGAAGTACTTATGCACACAAAGGGTTGTGGAAATCTGGAATTCTCTCCTCAGATGGCTGTGGATGCTGGGTCAATTGAAATTTTCAAGACTGATATCGACAGATTATTATTAGGTAAGGGTATCAAGGGATATGGATCAAAGGCGGATAAATGGAGGTACAAATCAGCCATGATCTGATTGAATGGCAGAACAGGCTCGAGGAACTGAATGGCCTACTCCTGTTCCTATGTACTGGTGCCCGCCCTACCACACTTCTGCTGGTGGAATGGGCCATGCATTTCCGGGATCCACGTGTGCTTTTAAGCTCTGAAGTCTTCTGTTGTTCATTACCGGCTGACCTTAATATTAAATGTTGCAAGGTGTTAGAATCGGAAGCAACTCACTCTGAATATACCAGAATGTTTTAAAAGAGGGGAAAAAAATTGGTGCCAGAAAAGCCAGCTTCCTATAACGTCATGTGTTTCTCAACTAAACTTACTCCAAACTAATCAAACCAATCTTGGCCCTGAATTTCCATGGTATTCTGATCTCCTGCCATAATTTGTGCTGTTTCTCAAGGGGTTTCACCAATCTTCCGCTAGACAACCCCCATGGAAATTCCAGGCGCCTGTACTGTTTTTGCTCAACTGTCTCCTGTTCTATGTGACTGCGTCATTTTAAATGGAAAAAACTAAAATGTAAAGCTCTGGGAATGCAGCCATTGTGCAGTTCTGCAAATCCCAGCAAAACAGAGATGACAGGTAATCCAACAAGTAATTGGAAAAGCTTTAAAAGAATTTTGGACAATTATGAGATTGTATCACATCTCATTAAGCAATAACAAGATCTCAGTACTGCTAGAGCAAATTAACAGTATAGGCAAAGAGGCACTAAAAATACTTAATGATCTTCAGGTTGAGACAGACGAAGACGAAACTGACGTAAAGGTTCTTCTTAGCAAGATTAAACAATCGCGTGTTAGAAAAACCAATGAAACCTATGAACATTATTGCCTGGAATTTCCTTCAGGGTTCTCTGGAAGTTCTTAGCCATTTCTCAGAGGGTTCCAGCGATCTCCCACTGAAGGTAAGCCAGGAGATTGTGAGCACCTCATGAAAATTCAGGGACTAAATATTCAACAATTGGGACAAATATTCTGATGAAATAATAGAGTTGTATAGCATGGCTTCACACTTCAGTTCTGATGTATTGAAGAATGACATTGAATTTAAGTGGCACTCTTACTCTGGAACATGTCTGGATGAGGTCAACCATACCATCTCTCAAGCACCAGGAGCTAATTATTCAAATGAGTTGAACTCCAAAATGTTGCATGCCAAGCTCATTACACTTTTGGCTAGCATTGTAGTAGCACCGAGGCATTCTCAGGACAGGTTTGCTGGCACTCCAAAATTGAGGCTACTATTGATGTGGAGTTGGCGTAAAAATTATAGATACATAGATACATAGAAGATAGGAGCAGGAGTAGGCCATCCGGCCCTTCGAGCCTGCTCCGCCATTTAATGAGATCATGGCTGATCCTTCAATTCAGTATCCCGTCCCCGCCTTCTCTCCGTAACCCTTAACCCCTTTTGCCTGTAGAAATATATCTAATTCCCTCTTAAATATATTTAATGAGCTGGCGTACACTGCCCTCTGTGGCAATGAGTTCCACAGGTTCACCACTCTCTGAGTGAAGAAATTCCCCCTCATTTCTGTCCTAAATGGTTTAGCCCTTATCCTTAAATTATGTCCTCTAGTTCTGTTCTCACCCGCCAAGGGAAACATTCCTTCTGCATCTAATCTGTCTAGACCTGTCAGAATTTTATACACTTCTATGAGGTCCCCTCTCAATCTTCTAAACTCCAGTGTGTACATCCCTAAACTACATAGTCTCTCCTCATAGGTCAATCCCGCCATTCCTGGTATCAGCCTGGTGAATCGCCGCTGCACCCCCTCCATGGCAAGAACATCTTTCCTCAGATGAGGCGACCAAAACTGTACACAGTACTCGAGGTGTGGTCTCACCAGTGCCCTGTACAGCTGCAGCAAGGTATCCCTGTTCCTGTATTCCAACCCTTTTGCTATGAAGGCCAGCATACCGTTTGCCTTCTTGACCGCCTGTTGCACCTGCATGCTCGCCTTCAGTGACTGGTGTACAAGAACACCCAGGTCTCTCTGTACTTCCCCCTCTCCCAATTTATTGCCATTTAAATAATAATTTGCCCTCCCGTTCCTGCACCCAAGGTGGATAACTTCGCACTTGTCCACATTATAGTGCATCTGCCATTTATCCGCCCAATCACCCAGTCTGTCCAAATCGCTCTGGAGCTTCCTGGTCTCCTCCTCTGAGCCCACCCCCCCTCCTAGTTTAGTGTCGTCTGCAAATTTGGAAATGCTGCATTCGACTCCCTGATCCAGGTCATTAATATAAATTGTGAACAGCTGGGGACCCAGGACAGATCCCTGTGGTACCCCACTTGTTACTGCCTGCCATTCAGAAAATGAGCCGTTTATTCCAACTCTCTGTTTTCTATCTGACAGCCAGTTCTCTATCCACGTCAATACTTTCCCCTTTATCCCATGAGCTTCAATTTTCCATGCTAATCTTTTATGTGGGACCTTATCGAAGGCCTTTTGGAAGTCCAGGTACACCACATCTACTGGCTCTCCCCCATCTATTTTACCAGTTACTCCCTCAAAAAATTCCAATAGATTAGTCAAGCACGATTTACCCTTTGTAAATCCATGTTGACTCTGTCCTATCCTGTCCCCATTTGCTAAGTGCTCGGCTATTTCATCCTTAATGATGGACTCCAGCATTTTGCCCACAACTGATGTAAGGCTTACAGGTCTGTAATTACCTGCTTTTTCCCTACCCCCCTTTTTGAATAGTGGGGTAACGTTAGCTACCCTCCAATCCATGGGCACTGTTCCCGAGTCTAATGAATTCTGAAAAATCATGCTTAGTGCATCCGCTATCTCTAGGGCCACCTCCTTCAGTACCCTAGGATGCATGTTATCAGGCCCTGGGGATTTGTCCGCCTTCAATCCCTTTAGCTTCCTTAACACCATATCCTTAGAGATATTGATTTGCGTCAGTTCCTCCTTTGCCAATGTCCCTATTTTTCCCGATATCCCAGGGAGGTTTTTTGTGTCTTCCTTCGTAAAGACTGACCCAAAGTATGCATTTAGTTGGTCTGCCATTTCCTTATTTCCCATTATATATTCCCCCGTATCTGACTGCAATGGACCAACTTTGGTTTTCACCAGTCTTTTCCTCTTGATATACTTATAAAAGCTTTTGGAGTTAGTTTTTATATTTTCCGCCAGCTTGCTTTCGTAAGCTATTTTGCCCTTCTTGATTAAGCCCTTTGCCCTCCTTTGCTCTATCTTAAACTGTTCCCAATCTTCCGCTCTGGCGCGTTTTTTGGCTATTTTATACGCCCTATCTTTGGATTTTATGCTGTCTCTAATTTCCCCTGTTATCCACGGTTGAGTCACCTTTTTAGATTTCCTTTTATGCCAGATTGGTATAAACAATTTTTGCAATTTTGTCATTCTATCTTTAAATGCTTGCCATTGTTTATCTACCTCCAGTCCTCCCAGGAACGTTGTCCAATCAGACCTACTCAGTTCCCGTCTAATGGCATCATAATTCCCCTTGTTTAAATTCAGGACCTGAGTCTCTGAGTCAATTTCTTCGCTCTCCATTTCGAGTGAGAAATCGATCATGTTATGATCGCTCTGACCCAAGGGTCCCCGTACAACAAGATTACTAATTAGTCCCTTCTCATTGCACAGTACCCAGTCCAATATAGCCTGTTCCCGAGTTGGTTCCTCGACATATTGATCCAGATAACCATCCCTTAAACACTCAAGGAATTCCTCCTCCTCATTATTTTTACTGATTAGGCTAGTCCAATCTATATGTAAGTTAAAGTCACCTATGATGACAGCTGTGCTCTTATTGCACGCTTCTCTAATTTCCCTCGTGATGCCCTCCCCAACCTCTATTTTACTATTTGGAGGCCTATATACCACTCCTATTAATGTTTTTCGCCCCTCGCTATTTCTTAGCTCCACCCATATAGATTCTGTATTAACTGAGTTAATATCCTTCCTTTCAATTGCATTTATCCCCTCTTTTACCAGCAATGCTACCCCTCCTCCCTTTCTTTTTTGTCGATCCTTCCTAAATACTGAATACCCCTGTATGTTAAGCTCCCAGCCCTGCTCACCCTGCAACCATGTTTCCGTAATCCCAATTAGATCATAATTATTAACCTCTATTTCCACAGCTAATTCATCTACCTTGTTCCTGATGCTTCTCGCATTAAGGTATAAAACCCTCAGGCTTTTTTTATGCTCACATTTTTTATGAATTAGTTTGGCCCTTTGTTTTTTGTTCCTCTCCTTTTTACCATTTATTTCTGTCTGCCTTTCACTTTCCTCTATTTCACTACATGGGTTTCTAGCCCCCTGCCATACTAGTTTAAATGCTCCCGAACTGCTTTATCAAAATTTACCCCGAGAACCTCAGTTCCATCTTTGCACAGGTGTAGACCGTCCCTTTTGTATAGGTCACACCTACCACAAAACTGGTCCCAATGCCTCAAAAATTTAAAACCCTCCCTCTTACACCACTGCTCAAGCCACGTATTTAGCCTAACTATCCTGTTCTCTGTACTCTTACTAGCACGTGGCACTGGTAGTAATCCAGAGATTACTACCTTCGAGGTCCTACTTTTTAGCTTGGCTCCTAACTCCCTAAATTCTACTTGTAGGACCTCTTCCCTTTTTTTAGCTACGTCGTTGGTACCAACATGTATCACGACAACTGGCTGTTCCCCCTCCCCCTCCAGAATGTTCTGCACCCGCGCCGAGACATCCTTGACCCTTGCACCAGGGAGGCAAATTACCATCCTGGAGTCTCGGTCGCGACCACAGAAACTCCTATCTATTCCCCTTACAATCGAATCCCCTATTACTATAGCCCTGCCACTCTTTTTCCCTCCCTTCTTTGCAACAGAGCCAGTCATGGTGCCATGAGCCTGGCTGCTGGTGCCTTCCCCCGATGAGTCATCCCCCCCGACAACAGCACCTAAGGCGGTGAACCTGTTGCTGAGGGAGACAACCCCAGGGGATTCCTGCACTACCTTCCTGCCCTTGCTCTGCCTTTTGGTCACCCATGTACTATCTACTCTGGCCTTAACCTGCGGTGTGACCAACTCACTAAATGTGCTATTCACAACCCTCTCAGAATCGTGGATGCTCCAAAGTGAGTCCATCCGCAGCTCAAGGGCCGTCATGCGGTCCCACATGAGCTGCAGCTGGACACACTTCCCGCACACATGGTTGTCAGGGACACAGGAAGCGTCCATGATTTCCCACATGTTACAGGAGGAGCATGACACAGGTCCGAGCTCTACTGCCATGACTTAACCCTTATATTACTTATTAATTTTCTAGTTTTAGTTTATTTATTGACTTTTGTTTTCCCGAAGCTTACTTAGACCAATGTATACTGTACTCCTCTTATTCCTTTTTAAACTAACCAAATCGCACTAGTTTTTGTACTTTCTAGGAAGGTTTGAGGAAAGTACTTACCAGTTAGTCTTACCTCCCTGGTCTTTCGCTGACTTCCCGGTCTTGTGTCCCCTTGGTCCTACGCCGACTTCCCGCTCCTCCCGGTTCCTGCTCTGCTGAAAAGAAACTGAGACCAAAAAATTTGTGACCTCTGTTTTTAGACTGCTAAAAGACTACTAGGTTAGAGGAGGAGGGCGGGTGGGGGTTCCTACTCTGTAGGAACTCGGGTTTAAGCCACCACCCTCCTTAAATGCCGCTCCAACCAGGTCCGCTCCTCCTTCCCCGCTGCCGACCGCTCTGTGGGAGAAAAAGAAAGAAAGGCTCCTCCTCCGCCGCTGTCGACGCTGGTCTGAGGCCTACCTGAGCCTCGGGGCTCCCTTTATCGACTCGCCGCCGCTCCCGCCGCTCCAACCAGGTCCGCTCCTCCTTCCCCGCTGCCGACCGCTCTGTGGGAGAAAAAGAAAGAAAGGCTCCTCCTCCGCCGCTGTCGACGCTGGTCTGAGGCCTACCTGAGCCTCGGGGCTCCCTTTATCGACTCGCCGCCGCTCCCGCCGCTCCAACCAGGTCCGCTCCTCCTTCCCCGCTGCCGACCGCTCTGTGGGAGAAAAAGAAAGAAAGGCTCCTCCTCCGCCGCTGTCGACGCTGGTCTGAGGCCTACCTGAGCCTCGGGGCTCCCTTTATCGACTCGCCGCCGCTCCCGCCGCTCCAACCAGGTCCGCTCCTCCTTCCCCGCTGCCGACCGCTCTGTGGGAGAAAAAGAAAGAAAGGCTCCTCCTCCGCCGCTGTCGACGCTGGTCTGAGGCCTACCTGAGCCTCGGGGCTCCCTTTATCGACTCGCCGCCGCTCCCGCCGCTCCAACCAGGTCCGCTCCTCCTTCCCCGCTGCCGACCGCTCTGTGGGAGAAAAAGAAAGAAAGGCTCCTCCTCCGCCGCTGTCGACGCTGGTCTGAGGCCTACCTGAGCCTCGGGGCTCCCTTTATCGACTCGCCGCCGCTCCCGCCGCTCCAACCAGGTCCGCTCCTCCTTCCCCGCTGCCGACCGCTCTGTGGGAGAAAAAGAAAGAAAGGCTCCTCCTCCGCCGCTGTCGACGCTGGTCTGAGGCCTACCTGAGCCTCGGGGCTCCCTTTATCGACTCGCCGCCGCTCCCGCCGCTCCAACCAGGTCCGCTCCTCCTTCCCCGCTGCCGACCGCTCTGTGGGAGAAAAAGAAAGAAAGGCTCCTCCTCCGCCGCTGTCGACGCTGGTCTGAGGCCTACCTGAGCCTCGGGGCTCCCTTTATCGACTCGCCGCCGCTCCCGCCGCTCCAACCAGGTCCGCTCCTCCTTCCCCGCTGCCGACCAGCTAAGAAATCCCTTCCCCTACCATCAATTTTTAAAAATGTTTTAGGTAACACATATCATAGCTGGTAAAATTAAAGAACTGTTGTGAACAAGATTTATAATCAAAAAGAGGGAGACAAATCAAAAATTTTATTTAACCCATGGAGCTGTGCTTATTTTAAAGATTGAAATACATCAACGGGCTATATTTTAAACCAAAGTAAGTAATACTGAATCCAATTGAATGGGACTTGGCAGGTATGACAATACATTAGTGATTAATTGCTTTAGTTTCATGCTCGATAATTTAAAAACTCAGTTATTGTCAAATCTAGTGAGTTGACAATTATTGGAAAGGATCTCAGTTCTTTCTGTTTCAAGAGGGAGAGTCAAAAGAGCTTCCTTCTTACTTATTTAACTAAGAAATGTACTTGCAGGTTTTTAATGGCTAAATTTATAACAGGAACAGTAGTAAAAAATATGTTGCTTATGATTTCAGTAGTATAATGGTCATTTGATTAAAGCCATATATTTTGCTGATCACAGAATATAATACCCCTTGTTAATTGCTCCAAGATGGGCAAAAGTCTTCTGTTACTGTACTCTAAATCAAAAAGGACAGCACTGCAGGTTATCCGAGGACACTGCAACATTGTTCTTCCTCTACATGAGTTTGATTAGTTACTGAGCAATAGCTCAACATCCAAATATGAAGGTAGATTTTATGAACATGCACTCATAGCATGAAGCTTTGTGCACTGGGAATGCATATCAGGAATTCGAGAGCCAAGGTCAGTGAACCCTGCAGGATTTTCTGTCTATTAAATTTATTGAAACGTAAAATCCTTTGGGGCCCTTTGACACATAAAGCTCTGAATTAAAGCGCTAATTCATAAAATCTACTCTTTTTCATGTCAGACAACATTTTAAAACCTAGATATTATATATTGAAAATCGAAAATTGTTGAATAAGTCAGATTGTGTTTTAGTAGCAGAGGAAATAAGGATATGCTGGAGAGGCATTGGAGCAGGATGGTGTGATCAACTGTGTCAAAGGCTGCAGAGAGGTCAATGGGGACAAGGCACAGTCATGGAGAATATCCTTCTTGACTTTGGTTAGGGCCGTTTTGGTGCTGTGGGAGCAGCAGAAACCTGATTGGAGGAATTCAAACAGGGAATTATTAGGCTCTGATTTTAACTCCAGGTGGATTCCCTGCTCAGGCCTGAGTTAAAATTACAGTCGGGTCTCAATGATGTCATCGGGCCGTAACATGCATGTGTAAAAAAGGAGCCTGTTGGCTCCGGGCACGTGACCTTACTGCCTGCTCAGGAAAGCAGGTTCAAATTGCAGATGTTGCGATCATGGCAGCTTTTGGACAGGTAAGAGCCAGGGTGATTTTACCTGCCCACCCGCCTGTCACATATCTGGGAGGAGACAATGCGTTCAAGGGCCATGGTGATTAAATGAAGGTTAGAGACAGAGAATGTCTTTCATGACTTGGTTAGTGAAGTTTTGATGCTGTGGGGGGGAGGGCAGAAATCTGACTTCAAAAAAAAAAGAAAACCAGGCACTTTTTAAAATGTATTCATTCACAAGATGTGGGCGTCGCTGGCAAGGCCAGCATTTGTTGCCCATTCCTAATTATCCATGAGAAGGTGGTGGTGAGCCACCTTTTTGAACCGCTGCAGTCCGCGTAGTGAAGCTACTCCCACAGTGCTGTTAGGGAGGTAGTTCCAGGATTTTGACCCAGCAACAATAAAGGAATGGCAATACATGTCCAAGTCAGGATGATGTGTGACAGTGGCTGGTCCAGCTAAGTTTCTGGTCAATGGCAACCCTGGTGGGGGATTTGACAAAGGTAATGCCATTGAATGTCAAGGAGCGGTGGTTAGACTCTCTCTTGTTGGAGATGATCAATGCCTGGCACATGTGTGGCGCAAATGTTACTTGCCACTTATCAGCCCAAGCCTGGATGTTATCCAGGTCTTGCTGCATGCGGGTACAGACTGCTTCATTATCTGATGAGCTGCAAATGGAACTGAACACTGTGCAATCAAAAATGAACATCCCCACTTCCAACCTTATGATGGAGGGAAGGTCATTGATGAAGCAGCTGAAGATGGTTGGGCCTAGGACACTGCCCTGAAGAACTCCTGCAGCGATGTCCTGGGGCTGAGATGATTGACCTCCAACAACCACAACCATCTTCCTTTGTGCTAGGTATGACGCCAGCCAGTGGAGAGTTTTCCCCTTGATTCCCATTGTCTTCAATTTTACTAGGGCTCCTTGATGCCACACTTGGTCAAATGCTGCCTTGATGTCAAGGGCAGTCACTCTCACCTCACCTCTGGAATTCAGCTCTTTTGCCCATGTTTGGACCAAGGCTGTAATGAGGTCTGAAGCCGAGTGGTCTTGGCAGAACCCAAACTGAGTATCGGTGAGCAGGTTATTGGTGAGTAAGTGCCACATGATAGCACTGTCGACAACCCCTTCCATCACTTTGTTGATGATTGAGAGTAGGCTGATGGAGCGGTAATTGACCGGATTGGATTTTTCCTGCTTTTTGTGGACAGGACATACTTGTCGGGTAGATGCCAGTGTGTAAAACGAGCTGGCAACTCGCTATCAGCCTGTTTACAAACCACTTTCACCCGCTATTCGTGATAGGAACTTCTTTGGTTGAAATGCAAAAGTCAGCTAAATTTCAAAATGTAAAACGTTATGAGTAGTAAGGCAAATTAAGTTGGTTTTGTGTGTGTGTGTGTAATTTTTCTGTTATCAGCTAATGTTGCGAGTTAAATGCAGACTTACATCTGATCACATAACTTGGCCACCTAAAAAAAGGGCCCAGTATAAGATGGCAGCAGGCAGGAATGGAGCGGGAACCAGGCGGTAAATCTTTGTACGGATATTTTAACTGTGTGCCCACCCTGTTCCCGTCGGGCGCTTTGTGTTAAAATCCCCACCCCCTTCCCCATTGTGTAAAGCATTTTGAAACGTATCATGCCAACCCCTCACTCTGCCTTATCAAGCCTACTTTATCACATCACTCCTCACACTCACTTACCGTGCAAGCCCACCCATCCTCCTTTTTCTATGCAGTTCCTCTCATACCCATCTATCCATCCACCACTCCCACTCACCCTTATCCGTTTGCAATTTCATGCCTCTCCCTCATAATCACCCTCACCAAATACTCTCCATCCATCAGGTGAACATATGCCATTACACACACTCATAGGTCTGTTCTTTTTTTCTCGTTGCAGGAGAAGAGAGCACAGAACACGAGGGAGAGGGAGAAAATTGGAGGTGGCCCGCCACGCATTTCGCAACTTACAAGCGCAGAGGAGGAGGCGCTGGAGATCAGTGGAGTTTTGTTGTTGCTGGCCATCGGAGATGGGGAGACGGGGAGCTCCCAGCTACTTAGTGACAGAATTAAACATTGGCAACCCGCATGTCATACGGCACTCAGTCATGTTGACTTGATTTCGACGAAATATGATCATCTTCATAATGATAACTTGCAACATATTCTCACCTTGCCAGGACTAATTCATGTCTTTTATCGCCGACATGGTCTTCATGCATGCAGCAGAGGTCGGTGGAGGTTGCTGATGATGATTCCCCAGAGGAGCTGAGTCCTTCTGAGGGCGCACTGTCACAGGACTAATTCAGACCATGCACCAGCTCAGACTCACACTTCGGTGGCAGATGGTTGTGTTTTCACCTGGTGACTCACACTTCACAAGCAAGCAAGAGCAGATGGTAGTGGCAAGGACAGCAATGGAGAGTCTGTGTCAGAGGCTGCAGCCCTCTCCAAGCTCTGCTCAGCTGGACACAGAAGCTATACCCCGGGGGCCCATGATGAAAAGGAGAATCATTAAGCAGCAGCAGCACTGCGCGATGCACCACGATTGCAGAGAGACTGGAGGAGTCCACCTCAAACATGAGTGTGTTGATGTCACAGGGCATTGAGATGAAGTGTTCCTGCATGGATAGAGTGGCCAGCTCCGTGGAGCATCAAACGCGGCTATCAACTGAGTCCATGCAAGCCTTGATCATGGCCGTGCAGACTTTGTCAATATGTCAACATGTTTGCCACCTTAAATAGGATGACAGATACCTTAGCCTTGGCCTTACAGCACCGCACTGATCTGCACCAAAGTGCTCTCCAGCACAGTGGTAGCAGTAAAATGCAGCAGAGCCATGAAAGAGTTGATGGCAAAAGGGGATATGGAAGTGGAGACTCCACTCAGAGCGCTTCCACCTCTCACCTGTTACCCACCCCCACAACACCTCCCCCCCCCCTCCCCAGTCAGTACCCCACATGCTGCCTCATCTCCAGATGGTCGAGTCTGCCCCTGCACAGGTGCAGGTGGAGCAGTCTTTGGCGGAGCCCTCAAACGTTGACTCCAAAACCCAGAGGACATCGGCCAAGAGCATTTCAGCAGTCAGAGCAGGGATGTGAGCAGCCTGCCTCTACATTTGCACTACGTAGGAGTAGTATAAAAGGAGGAATAAGGCTTTGTAGTTGCACAAGAGTATGTAAATGGCTGTATAAGAAAGTGTTGTTAAGTATCTGTTGTTTCGTTAGGTGACATAAATATTATTATTTTGTTCCACATTCCTGTCTTCTCCATTCTTGGGTGCTGGGCACTATGGCAAAATACATTTTAACTTGTTTCATGATGAATGGGAAGACATGAATTCATGGGGACCAATGGGGGGATGTGCAAGGGGTGTTTGGTTTTTTGCTGGACTGCATTGTGCCAGTGGCATTGGGGTGGGGGGCGCAATAAGATAGGCCATTGCATGTACTTGTGGCATGGGTCCATTGGTGCAACCTTAGTGAACTTTGCTTAATAAGGGCATCCCTGGCAACAATATGAGCTGCTGGGAGTGCATTGCCCTCATCAACTTCCTCCTCCTCCTCATCTTCCTCCTCCTCCCCCGCCAAATCGTCTAAGGAGGAATTGAGCTCTTCACTTTGTTCCTCCTGCTGGTCCGAACCTCGTTGTTGCGCAATGTTGTGCAGAACGCAGCAAACCACAACCATCCTGGAGAACCTAGCTGGTGCGTACGGAAAGGACGTCTCCAGATCTGAAGAGGCATCTGGAGCAGGTCTTCAACATGCCGATGGCTTGTTTGATCACCATCTGGTGCTGATATGGCATTCATTGTAGCGCTCTTGGGCTTCATTGTTCAGGTGCCTGACGGGTGTAATCAGTCAAGTTTGAAGTGGGTATTCCTTGTCGCCTAGCAGGCACCCCTTAAGTCTGCTTGCAGATCTGAAGGTGCCAGGGAGCTTGGACTGCCACAGGACAAAAGCACCATGGCAGCTCCTGGAAACAGGGCGTACACCATCAAGATCTTTTTGTGGTTGCACACCAGCTGCACATTGATGGAGTTGAAGCCTTTGCGGTTGACGAATACTCCCGGTTGATCTGGGTGTGCCCTTATTACCACCTGTGTGCAGGCAAAGTTGACATAATTGCCGGCCCTGGCAAAGAAGCCATCAGTCACCTGTCCTTTGCATTTGTGGGCCGCCAACTGGGAGATCCTGGATATGCCTCCAGCAGAGCCCTGGAAGGATCCGGAGGCAAAAAAGTTGCGGGTGGTGGTGACTTTGACAGCCACTGGTAACTCGTGGCCACCAGGTCCAGCAGGCAGCAGGTCTTCTTCTGGGAGGCTGCAGATGTCTGCCACCACCTGACATGACAACATGAGCCTTCTGAAATACTGCTGTTCAGACATGTCAAGGAAACTCAGCCTCTACCTGTACACCTTGTTTCGCGGGTAGTGCCTCCTGCGAGCTGCACCCCTCTGCTGCTCCCCTCTCTGCTGCTGATCTCTCTGCAGCTACCCTCTCTGCTGCTCCCCTCTCTGCAGCTACCCTCTCTGCTGCTCCCCTCTCTGCAGCTAGCCTCTCTGCTGCTCCCCTCTCTGCTGCTGATCTCTCTGCTGCTCCCCTCTCTGCAGCTAGCCTCTCTGCTGCTCCCCTCTCTGCTGCTGATCTCTCTGCTGCTCCCCTCTCTGCTGCTGATCTCTCTGCTGCTCCCCTCTCTGCTGCTGATCTCTCTGCTGCTCCCCTCTCTGCTGCTACCCTCTCTGCAGCTAGCCTCTCTGCTGCTCCCCTCTCTGCAGCTCCCCTCTCTGCTTTCCAGCTGCAGATCTCTGAACAGCAGGCTGGTGCTAGTGCTGGTGGTGGTCATATTGGTCGTCGTCCGAGGTGCAACCTAAGGCAGCCACAGCACCACCCATCCTGATGTGATTGAGAAAACCTCCAATGTGTAGAAAGTAACCTCTCAGCAAAAGTACTGTGAACAAACCCTTTCCCACTAATAGGGAAGAAAGCAGCTGTAAGCACTGAGGGCTGGATTTTGTCAATGGGCGAGCTTTTGGAGGCGGGACTCCCACTTGTCAGGTTTCAGTCCCGCCTCCATCAACTTCTGGCCAACCCACGCTATTTTTCCTTGATTGACCTTTATTAAGCCCGCCCAGCGGGTTTAGCAGGCCAATTAAGGGAAAGCCGGTTCCAGAGATCGTCACTGTATGACGTTTCATCTGTCAAAAATTTTTGACAGATGAATTGTCATCGTTTGACAGCTCTGTGAAGCTGTCAAACACTGACAGTCTCTGTAGTTTGATGAGTTCTTGTATTCAAGACCTCATCAAACCTCTTTCTTTTGCAGAAATTAGATGGTTGTTGCATTGGAGAATGCAGCGGCCATCTGTCATCTCTGCCGCGGAGGTGCAAGACTCTCCACATCCCCAACGATTGAAGCCTGCAGGAAGAAACAACGGTAAGTAAACTTTTTCTAGCACTTTCCACTCACCTCACATACTCACCTCTCCACACTTGCACCCATCACTTACCTCCACAGCACACTTTTGGACCCCGCAGACCCCCGCAGAGCCATTACTTGCCTCGGTGACCTTGGCGGGTTTCGGAGCCTTCGGGAAGCCCACACTTGTGTGGGTAAAATGGAGATAATCCTCTTATCTGCCTGTTAACTACCTGTTAACAGGCAGATAGGTAGCACTAATCCCCTTCCCGCCTCCAAGGAGACGGGACCCAGCGTGGGACGGCTTCCCGCCTCCTGGCCAGATGGCACGGAGGCGGGTTGGGGGCGGGATGGGGGCGGGATGGGCACCCGCCCCCAGATTCTGCCATTTTCCCGGCAGTCCCGCCTCCCAGGGCTGGCAAGATCCAGCCCTGACTATTTATTGCAGTATTTTCTTGAATTTGATTCAGCCCCTGAATTGCCGCTGTGGTCTCGCCTTGCCTTCACTGGCGAGTTTCAGGAAGCCTGGGAAACCCGTGGTTGCGCCGTTAAATTTGAAAGTGAGTTGAAATATCACTCTAATTGAGCGATTAACATATGTTAATAGGCAACCCGCCTCCCCGAGCAAGCAGCCTAATACGTTCGAGTTAAAGCCGGAAGTCGGCAGGTTGAAGCTGGTTTCCCGACAGACTCACATTTTTGCCAGTTTTAACCCACCATAGGCCCTCAAACACATATGTTTCTCCAGATTAAAATGCCCCTCGTTAACTCTGTTTCTCTCTCCACAGTTGTTGCCTGACTTGCTGAGTATTTCCAGCATTTTCTGTATATATTTGATGGAGTTTGGCATCTTCTGAGTGAATTTAATTAGGTCAAATAATAATCTCTTGAAATTGTCAGCATTTAGTATTGCAGTCATTCATTCTAAGTTTTATTGTTGCATAACAACTTTGAATGGCTATGCCAGATGTGGCTGTCTGGATGTGAAGATAATTTCAATGAACAGATACCTTTCACTGCTTTATTGCTTAAATTTATGATTTTAATATATAATATATCCAATAATTATTAAATCATTTATGAATACAATTGCTACTTTTCAATTTATATTTTTCTGATAAGCTTTTTTAATATGATTTCCATCAAATCAATTTTTTTCAATGCTTAATTTTGTTTTAGTTCAATGCAAACACATAAAACCATCTTGTAATGGACTGATGTGTGTTGAATTGAATTGTCTGGCTTAACAAATGTTAGTTATAACTAGGGAAGGAACTGTCAATAACAATCTAATTGCAGCGCTTCTTAGGTCTTTAGAATGTACCTGCGTAGACAATCATTGTTTTTAAAAAAAATCTGAATAAGTTCGGATGTAAAATATTTAGTCATGAACCGAGTGCACAAAACATAGGGTTTATCTCTTACCCTTCAGTCCGATGGAGGGTACAAACATGAAACATTAGAAATTGCCTTTTTCCTTTACAGTAGCTGAGTGACATCCTTTGTATTTCCAGCATTTCTTATTATTATTGCACAAACTACTGGTTACAGATGAAGTAGCACCATAGACATAAGAACATAAGAAATAGGAGCAGGATTAGGCCATTTGGCCCTTCGAGCCTGCTCCGCCATTCAATAAGATCATGGCTGATCTTCTACCTCGATTCCGCCTTCCTGCACTATCCCCATATCCCTTGATTCCCTTAATATCCAAAAAGCTATCGATCACTGTTTTGAATACACTCAATGACTGAGCATCCACAGCCCTCTGGGGGTAGAGAATTCCAAAGATTCTCAACCTTTTGAGTGAAGAAATTTCTTCTCATCTCAGTCCTAAATGGTTGATCACTTATTCTGAGACTGTGACCCCTAGTTCTAGACTCCCTAGCTAAGGGAAACATCCTCACAGCATCTACCCTGTCAAGCCTTGTAAGAATTTTGAACTCACGTCTCTGGATCATTAGTCCAGGTCTCTGGATTACTAGCCCAGTAACATTACCACTATGCTACTGTCCCCTATATAATTGCTGTAGGACTTCTTTACTCTTATACTCCAATTCTTTCATAATAGAGGCTAACAGACCATTTGCTTTCTTAATTGCTTGTTGTACCTGCATATTAACTTTCAGTGATTCGTGTACAAGGACACCCAGGTCCCTCTGAATACCAACATTTCCCAATTTCTCACCATTTAAGTCATTGATATAGATTGTAAATAGCTGGGGCACAAGCACTGATACTTGAGGTACCCCACTAGTTAAAGCCGAAAATGACCCATTTATTCCTACTCTCTGTTTTATGTACATTAACCAATCCTCAATCCATGCTAATATATTACCCCGAATCCCATGAGCACTAATTTTGTGTAATAACCTCTTGTGTGGCAACTTATTGAATGCTTTCTGAAAATCCAATCACACCGCATCCACCGGTTCCCTCTTATCTACCCTGCTAGTTACAACCTCAAAAAACGCAATAAGATTTGTCAAACACAATTTCCCTTTCGTAATTCCCTGCTGACTCTACCCAATCATATTATGATTTTCTAAGTAGCCCTGTTACCACGTCCCTATTAATAGATTCTAGCATTTTCCCTACTACTGATGTCAGACTCACTGGCCTATAGTTCCCTATTTTCTCTCTCCTTCCTTTCTTGAATAGCAGGGTTACATTTGCGACCTTCTAATCCGCGGGGGTCATTCTAAAATATCGGGAATTTTGGAAGATCACAACCAATGCATTTGCTATCTCTGTAGCCACCTCTTTTAAAACACTAGGATGTAGGGCATAAGGTCCAGGGGATTTGTTGGCTTTTAGTCCCATTAATTTCTTCAGTACAATTTCTTTACTAATACTAATTTATTTAAGTTCCTCATTCTCACTAGACCATTGGTTCCCCAATTTACAGAATTTTTTGTGTCTTCTTCAATGAAGGCAGATACAAAGTATTTGTTTAATGTCTGTGCCATTTCCTTATTCCCCATTATAATTTATCCTGTCTCTGCCTGTAAGGGACCCATGTTTACTTTCACTAATCTTTTCCTCTTTACATACCTATAGCAGCTTTTACAATCTGTTTTAATGTCTCTTGCTAGTTTACTCTCATATTCTATTTTCTCCCTCTTTATCAATTTCTTGGTCCTCCTTTGCTGAATTATAAAATCCTCCCAATCCTCAGGCTTACTACTCCTTTTGGCAACATTATGAGCCTCTTCCTTTAATCCAATGCTATCTTTAACTTCTCTTGTTAGCCACGGTTGGACCATTTTTCCCATGGGGTTTTTATTCCTTAAGGGAATGTATATTCATTGTGAATTATTAATTATTTATTTAAATGTTTGCCATTGCTTATCTACCATCATATCTTTTAATCTAGTTTCCCACCTAGCTTAGCAAACTCGCCTCTCATACCTACTTAGTTTGCTTTGTTCAGATTTATGACCCTAGTTTCGGACTTAACTAAATCACTCTCAAACTCAATAAAAAATTCTATCATATTATAATCACTGCACCCCAGAGGCTCCTTTACTACAAGGTTATTGATTAACCCTGTATCATTGCACAATACTAGATCGAAAATAACCTGTTCCCTAGTTGGTTCCTTGACATAGTGATCTAGAAAACTATCTTGACTGCATTCCATGAACTCGTCCTCTGCACTATTACTGCAAATTTGGTTTGCCCACTCTTTATGAAAATTAAAGTCCCCCATGATAACTGTATTAACCTTGTTACATGCACCTCTAATTTCCTGATTTATACTGTGCCGATACTACAACTACTGTTCGGGGCCTATAAACTACTCCCACCAATGTTTTCTGCCCCTTGTTGTTTCATAGCTCCACCCAAAGCGATTCTACATCTTATTTTTCCAAGCTAAGATTCCTTATCTCTACTGTCTTTATCCCATCATTTATTATCAGAGCTATCCACTCCCACCCACACGCTCCCCGACTCCTTTTCCATTCTGCTTATCTCTTCTAAAAGTCAAGTATCCTGGAATATTTAGTTCCCAACCTTGGTCACTCTGCAACCATGCATCCATAATGGCTATAAAATTAAACCCATTTATTTCTATCTGTGCTATTAATTCATCTATTTTGTTGCGAATGCTTCGCACATTCAGATATAGTGCCTTAAGACAGCAAAATAATTACAGCTAGTCAAATAATGCCTAATTTACCTATTCAGAAAAGAAAATGAGTGGTTGAAATGACATTCTTGTTATTCTTGTCCACTATGTCTTCAGCCAAAATTATAAAGTGGCCGATCCTACCCTGACTCCTCTCAAGATTCCCACCATCATAGATGCAAGTGTGGAGTCAATTTGGTTCACACCACGGGCAAGAAATTGGTATGCGTTGTGCTTGTTTTTTGTGTGTAAAATGGGCACAAAGCATACCAATTTAGCAGTGGGAAGGCCTACACCCATTGCTAAATTTGTGAGGCCCCATTTGTTTAGGCATCCTGGGCGTGTTCAATAGGGGTCAATGGGAAAGCCCTCCAGTGGCTGGAGTTAAACCTGATGAAAAGAAAGATGGTGCTGGTTGTCAGAGGTCAGTCATCACAGCCCCAGGACATTGCTGCATGAGTTTGTCAGGGTAGCGCCCATGGCCCAACCACGTTCAGCTGCATCATCAAGACCTTCCCTCTGTCCTAAGGTCAAGAGCGGAGCTGTTTGCTGATGATTCCATAGGCTGGAATTTTCCGGGGGGTCAGCGGATGGGATCGGTGGTGGTGGGACCCCACTGTCAATCCGCCGCAACGCGCCTTTCCCACAGGCGCGTGTGTAATCTCCGATCCGACCCGACCCGCAGAGGTGGCGACCCAATTGAACCAATTATTGGGTTGTTGACAGACCCTTAATAATGCTTTGAACCTTACCTTTTAACTTTAACTTCTCGCCCAAAGGGTCCACGCTGCTCGGGGACCATGTCTGTGAACCTGAGGTGGGAGTTGAATTGCCATTGCTCCAGCTGATTACTTGACAACTTCAAATGTACAGTAAAAGCTCCCACCTGACAGATCATCACTTTCCTCAGCCACATGTTGTTTACAGTCCATTTCCAGCACAGATTATGCAGGCTTTCCACATTCCACTCTCCATACAATCTTACCTCATTGGAAGAACTCTCTCACCATTGACAGAATGCTTCTGTCATCTCTACTTCACCTGCCATCTATTCCATCACCATGGGTGCCGTTTATGCTGTCTCACCTTGGTCCTCAGAATCCAACCACAATCGGCCCCAACACCAGCAGCACCAGGCACACCAGCAGCACCAACAACAACACCAACCTTCTCTGCAATCACCTGATGCTGCACAGGGCAGAGGGCATCAGCACCTAACCACATTGCTGCCTGGGAGGCATGGGATGGCTTCACCATGGCCAGATTTATTTCACTTGGCGCTGTACACCCTGGCTGCCACATGATGTGCCAGGTTGGCACCACCCACACCAACACCATAAAGCATCGCTACAATGTCCAAGCCATTCCTTTCACACTTACCATCATTCTGGGGGGTACCGTTACATCTCACCATTCACTGCAACTCACTAAGTCACTTCCAAAGGTGCACACAAATGTGTCCAAGAACGCAAAGTGTTGAAAATAAAGCTTTCAATGTTTGACAGCATATTAACAGAAACTTTACATGAACATTGGATAAAACACCCAAGTGGCTACCCTTGTGTGTTGTTAGTTGGTATGATTGAATGAGGATGAGGATGAGTGTGAGGGGTGGCTAGTGAGATGGGGAAGTGATAATGTAGATAGAGAGGGATGAGTGGAGGTGCAAGGTAAGTTGGTGTGAGTAAGGATGTGCAGGAGTAGGGTAGGGAAGGCAGAGTGATGGGGATGTGATGAGAGGAAAAAGCAGGATGAGGTTGAATGTGGCTTTGTACTAACGTTTCCTGCTCTAATGAGGTCATTCAAAGGTTTGCGCCTCTGCACCCAGGTTCTCCTGACCACATCCCTGTTTGTGCCCTCCTCTGCAATGTGCAACCAGTCTGTTTTGTTCTCCTGGGGAGGTCTCCTCTGCCCATCAGAAGGGAAGAGGACCTCCCTGCGTGCTCTGACTCCCTCCATAAGCACATGGAAGGAGTCAAGGGAGAGCCTGGGTGCAGCCCTGTGTCTTTGTGCAGTGCTTGTCAGTGTTTGCAGCACTTCAATGCTGTAGAACACTGACAGCACAAATGTCAAAAGAAAGTTGGCCACGGTCCCTTTAAGGAAATCGGCTGGTGACGCGTCATGAATGATGTCACCAGACCCGCTTCCTCTAATTGTGCTGGGAAATGTGCTGGATGGGCTTAACAAACCCCATCAACGTAAATTAATTTTCCAGAGCGGGATAGAGCCAGCAGCGGGGCCGCAACCCGCCACCAACATCGCTGCCCCAGACCCGCTCCATTCAGATCTCCTCCGATAATGAAGCAGCCCATGTCAACCTGCAGTAGGATCTGGATAACATCCAGGCTTGAGCTGAAAGGTGGCAGATAACATTAATGTCACTTAAGAGCCAGGTAATCCCCATCTTGTACAGGGAAAATCCCAGCCATTTCCCCTTGACCTTTAACAGCACCCACAGTTGGGATAGAGTATTTTCCAGGGGCGGACACAGAAGGAAGTTGGGTTGGTGGGGGGGTGGGGGGGAAGGGGGATGTGGGTGGAGTACGATACGTGGAAGTGGTCAGAGATGGCCTTATGTGCGATTGACACAAAGGGAGTTGTGAGGCTACGAGAGATGGCAAGGTCGAGGGGGTGACCGTGAATATGGGTTGGGAGTTTACATGGCGGGAGAGATTAAGGGAGGATAGGAGGCTAGTGAACTCAGAGGAGAGGGAGCATGATGAATTATGCTAGATTCCAAGGGTTAAATTACGACGAGAGATTACACAAACTGTGGTTGTATTCCCTGGAATTTAGAAGGTTAAGGGGTGACTTAAGGTATTAAGCAGAACTGATAGGGTAGATAGAGAGAAACGATTTCCACTGGTTGGGGAGTCTAGGACTAGGGGACATAGCCTAATAGTTAGTGCCAGGCCTTTCAGGAGGGAAGTTAGGAAACACTTCAACACACAAAGTGTGGTAGAAGTTTGCAACTTCCTTCCACAAATGGCAATTGATGCTCGGTCAATTGTTACTTTTAAATCTGAGATTGATAGATTTTTGTTAACCAAAGGCATTAAGGGATATGGGGCAAAGGCGGGTATTTTTGGTTAGTCATTTTAGGCTACTAGGGTGCTTTTGGGAGAAGTTTTTGGCTGTTTTGGCAAGTGTTTTTCTGTTTAATACTTTTGCAGAGTGAGTTGTGGAGGGCAAGAACGGTTTCACAGAATTTGGCTGGTCTGAGATGCTGAACATGGTGATGCTGCTGGGCTTACCATTGAGGATCCCAACTCAGGAGGAAGAGCAGCAGTAAGGAAGGCAGCAAAGACCTGCACAGGTTGCACGAAGAGGGCGAAGGAGCGTAGGAAGCATGCGGGTATTCAGGACTTATTAGATCCAAAAGTGGTTGAAGCAAAAAGAAAGAGCTTGCATTTATATAGCACCTTTCACGACCTCTGGACATCCCAAAGCACTTTACAGCCAATGAAGTACTTTTGAAGTGTAGTCACTGTTATAATGTAGGAAACACGGCAGCCAATTTGCGCAAAGCTAGCTCCCACAAACAGCAAAGTGATAATGACCAGATAATCTGTTTTCAGGTGTTGGTTGAGGGATAAATATTGGCCAGGACACCAGGGAGAACTCTCCTACTCTTCTTTGAATTAGTGCCATGAGATCTTTTATATCCACCTGAGAGGGCAGATGGGGCATCCATTTAACGTCTCATCCTAAAGACAGAACCTCCAATAATGTAGCACTCTCAGCATACTGCACTGGAGTATCAGCCTAGACTTTGTGCTCAAGTTCCTGGAGTGGGACTTGAACCCACAACCTTCTGACTCAGAGGAAAGAATGCTACCAACTGAGCCACGGCTGACAAGTATGGTAATTTTAATAATTTCTTCTGTGTTCTAATTATAAAATATTTATTAAAATGAATTTGAAATATTAAAAAAAAACTAACAAATCTATCAGCAAAAATTTTTTAAAATTCTTTTGTCTCTTGTTAAACTGCAGACAGGCGTCCAGGACATAAATACATTACTGGTTTAACTATTCCCCTTAGGCTCGTCAACAGGTGGTTTACATTTCGCTATAAGTAACAGATATGTGATGCGAAATGGAAAATTTTGGTGAAACTTTCCATTACAAAAATATTGGTTTAATCTTTAAATCAACAGTTTTATTTAAGAATATGAAAAAGAGTGTCAACTAATTACATCTTTTATAGTTCTATTTCTTGTGCTGATTATGTGTCATGTTGAATTAATTTCAGCTGTTTCAAGTCTAAAATAAATGTTTAACAACATGTGTAATTTGTACTGGCAAACATCTCACATGAAACTGGAATTGTTAATTATTGACTAGAATAATGCTTACAAAGCATAATATATAAAACTCAAAACAGATGTGGAATATATCCAGTGGCTGCAGGTTATATTGCATTTATGGCAGTAGTATAGTCCATTGGAGCCCCAACGCACTGTGGGGTAGATCTTGACTGTGTGCGATAGTGTAATATGGGTGATAGTGACTCGGTAGACCATTTTACATAGAATTATAGAATCATAGGGTTGAATATTAACTTGGAGAAGCGCGAAATTGACATTGTGTCGAGAAGCTGGCTCCAAACCGCTGACTTCCGCATTTCACTCCAGTGCATTAGACTCTATGCGCCCAACCCCCTCAAGAGAGGCGGGTTTTCAATTACCATATGATAATTGCTCAATTAGAGCGATATTGACATATTTTGCAATTTTTTGCAATTTGACTTTGGGTCAATGGGTTTCCCGGGCTTCCTGGAACTCGCCAGTGAAAGCAAGTCGAGAACACATCTGCAATTGAGGGGGCTGAAGCAATCTCAGGGAAATATGCCAATAAGTACTCAGTACTCACAGCTGCTTTCTTACCTGCTTGTGAGAAAGGGTTTGTTCACAGTACTTGTGATGAGAGGTTACTTTACACACTTTGGAGGTGTCATCTACACTTTGGAAGTTTGGAGGACTAATTTGCACTTTGGAGCGCTGATCTATCAGATCAGCATGGGTGCTGCTTATGCTGCTTTTGATTGGACCTCAGATGAGGACCAAGATGACGAACAGCAGCACCAGCACCAGCAACACCAGCAACAGCCTGCTGCTCACAGACCTACAGCTCCACAGGAGAGAGGGGATCAGCAGAGAGGTGCAGCTCACAGGAGGCCATACCCGGCACACAGGGCCGACAGGCCAAGGACAAGCTTCTTCGACATGTCTGAACACCAGTGTCTCAGGAGGCTCAGGGCATCGCGTCAGGTGGTGACAGACATTTGCAGCCTGATGGAACAAGACCTGCTGCCAACTGGACCTGGTGCCACGCTTTACCAGTGACTATCAAAGTCACCACTGCCCTCAACCTTTTTGCCTCTGGATCGTTCCAGGGCTCTGCCGGAGACTTTTGTAGGATGTCGCAGTTGGCAGCACACGCATAAGACAGGCGAATGATTGCTTGTTTGCCAGGGCCGCCAATTATGTCAACTTTGCCTGCGATGACGCCAGTCAAAATGAGCGGGCGCTCGGCTTTGCAGCGCTGGCTGGCTTCCCACTGGCATCATCCACTGCGCACATGCAGCAATTAAGGCATCTCCAGATCACCCAGGAATATTCATTAACCACAAGGGCTCCCACTCCATCAATGTGCAGCTTGTCTGCAACCACAAAAAATATCTTTAGGCAGGTGTGAGCAACATTCCTGGCAGCTGCCATGATGCTTTCGTCCTGCGGCAGTCCACCCTGCCTGATCTCTTTGCATCGGGAAGCAGGATTACCGATTGGCTGCTCGGAGACAAGGGATACCCACTTCAAACTTGGCTGATGACACCTCTCAGAAACCCGAGGAATGAGGCCCAGCAGTGATACAATGAATGCCATATCACCACCAGTTCTGTCATCAAACAAGCCATCGGCATGCTGAAAATGCGCTTCAGGTGCCTGGACAGATCTGGAGGCGACCTTCAGTACGCACCAGCCAGGGTCTCCAGAATGGTCGTGGTTTGCTGCGCTCTGCACAACATTATGCAGCAGTGAGGTTTGAACCTGCAGGAGGAACAAGGCACAGAGCACAGAGCCTCTTCAGATGATTCCGAGGAGGAGGAGGGTGAACACGAGGAGGCGAAAGGTGATGCGGGCAATGCACCACCAGCGACACACATTGCTGCCTGGGATGCCCTGATTATTGCGAGGTTCACTTAGGTTCCACCAGTGCACCCATCTAACAACCACATGCAAAAGCCACTTTTGCACTCGCGCCCCCCCCGCCCCCGCCACCCCTTCCCCCCACCCCCCCACCACCAATCCCAATGCCACTAACACAAAGCAGTCCGGCAAACAACCAAGCCTCCCTTCCACAGCCCCCCCATTGCTCAGCATTGGATCCAGGAGCATGGCACCACACGCCTGCTACTGACCTCATGGACAAACTGCAACAGTGCCTTCTTTGTGTCTGCAGCAGGCTGCTTCCTCCCATCACTAGGGAACAGTATCTCCCTCCAGGTCCTTACAGACCCCAGCAGTACATCCAAGGAGGCATCGCTGAAGTGGGGCGCAGCCTTTGCCTGTGTCGATTCCATTCCAATAAGTCTCTATCTTTCCATCACAATTCCAAACTCCTTCAACTTGCGTGTTTGGAGTTCCCTTTAAATACTGGAGTTGAAATCGTTATGCGGGCCGTCATCACGCCCGCTAACACTAATTGGATGGGAAACAAGGAAGTAAAATGATAATGAGGTGGCTGAGTTAAAAAGCCACTAACAGATGCCCTGCACTTACTTCCGGGTTTGGCACCACCACCCCCCCCCCCCCCACCCCCACCCCCACCCCCACCCCACCCCTACTGGAAGCGCTACACCTCCTTCCAGTAGACATTTCAGGAATTCCTTCCCCTACTTACCCTTTACACTGTTTTTATCCAAGTCTATATTAGGATAATTGAAGTCCCGCATTATCACTACTCTCCTGTTTTTACATATTTTTGAAATCTGCTTGCAGATTTGCTCCCCTATCTCCTTCCCACTATTTGGTGGTCTATAGTACACACCCAGCAGTGCCAGCAGTGTAACAACTCCCATTCTGCTCCTTAACTCTAGCCAAATAGATTCTGTCTTTGAATCCTCATCCACAGGGCTGCAACAGTAACTTTGCTCAACACTGCCACCCAACCCGCCCCCCACACCCGCCCCTTCCAATTTTTCCTTCCCTATTCCTCCAGAATACATTGTAGCCAGGAATGTTAAGTTCCCATTCCTGCCCTTGTTTGTGCCAGGTCTCCATTATTGCTACTATATCATAATCCTATGTGGCAACTTGTACCTGCAGCTCACAACCTTATTTGCCCCGTTCCGTGCATTTACGCACATGCACACCAAACTCACCTTGGTCTGCTTTGCATTTCTCCAATGTCCGATCCCTCCGCTTTCTGGACTACTCTTTATTCTAATACTTTTTTGTCTCTCCCAATCCTCTATGCACCTTGTTTCTTCTCTCTGATGCTTCATTGTGGTTCCCCTCCCCCGGCCAAATTAGTTTAAACCCTCCTCCATGCACTAGTTAACCTCCCGCGAGGACATTGGTCCCAGCCCTGTTCAGGTGCAACCCGTTCATCTTGGACATGTCCCTTCTGCCCCAGAACTGGTCCCAATGCCCCAGGAATCTGAAGCCCTCCCTCTGCACCATTTCTCTAGCCATGCTTTAACCTGCTTTATCTGGCCGTTCCTATACTCACGAGCACGTGGCTCTGGGAGTAATCCTGAGATTACCACCTTTGAGGTCCTGCTCCTTAGTCTCTTCTCTAGCTCCTGAAACTCTGGCTGTAGGACCTCAACCATTTTCCTTCCTATGTCATTGGTTCCAACATGGACCATGACTTCTGGCTGTTCCTTTCCTCCCGCAGAATTTTCTGCACCCGTTCCGTGACATCCTTTACCCTGGCACCAGGGAGGGAACACACCATGTGAGACTCACGTCAGTGATTTCAGGAATGCCTGTCTATCCCCCAAATAAAAATCAGGAGAGATGTAAAACGGGCTGCTGACTCGCTATCACCTGTTTTACACTATCGCACAAAGTCAAAATCTACCACTGTGCCTCAAAGTGGTAGGATGTGGGTTTGTACCCTTGATCTTACCCCATGGGGAGTTTATGATCTCAGCCTTGTCATCTTGGGGAAGCAGGTGACAGGTGTTCACTCACAGGGCTGAAGGAGAAAACCTAGACAGGGCCACGGAAGGCGAGCCTCACAAACCTTTATCAGCCAGTTTCAAACAGCATTGACGGAGGGCTTTAAGGAGGTCACCATGTTGTTCTTTTGGACAAAAAAATTTCCGAAAAAGAAGGAAATAAATCAAGAGTGTTCTCCCCAAAATACTATAGCTATTAATTGTAGGAATGTAAGGTACATTTTCTCAGACCAACTCCTTTAGTACTATGCATGCACCTTTTAGGATCTATTAGCCAAAGGTGCAGTATATGCCTTAAGTGAGAAAATCCTTATAATTTATGAACAACAAACTCACTACACAACATACTTACACAATCCAAACTGGTGAGATGAATCCCAGTAGCTGTAAAATGTACCCCAACCTATCGGAAAAAGGGTGTACAGAGAAAGTACAGACTACTTCAGCCCCACCTGTGTGTAGTTTCAAAAGTATCCTGCAAGTCATTCCTCCTCTGTAGCAGAAAGCTTTGTTTCTTAAATTCACTTTCTCTGTCACAGAGGCCCTGTATTTAAGGCTTCCCCCATGTCTGGCGAGTCACTAGAGTTGCTCCAATTAAGTCAGTACATCCTGGAGCAGCCTCCAACATAAGGGGGTAGATTTTCACAATCGAGCAGCCAACTGACGGAGCACAGTGGCTGACTGCCCGATCCCTCCGGTGGAGGTCCAGTCCATTTTGAGGGCAGGGCCTCTTTGATGTGCAGCTGGTGAGGTGCGGGCGCCAAATGTTTCCTATGTGCTACAAACAATTTATCCAAAGTAGACTGACTAATACAAGTCAGCAATTCATTCTAGTACTCGTGAGAAAACTGACAGCACCATATCAGCTGCTGTTGTGTGTGACAGCGTTTCACCTACTTGTTCCAGTAACACAGTCTTGGTAAGTCTTAAGTACTAGGATCCTGATGTCAAATGGAGGATCAAAAAGGGAAAGGGAAACAGGAATGTGTAAAGACCATTCAGCTGATGTAGCTTTCTAGATTTCACCCTTTAAAGTAGTTTTGAAATCATTTATCCATTTGTATCAGCAAGTACACTCCTAGCGTATCCACATACACTTTTAAGTGCTGCTTAAGAGAATGTTCAAATTATGTAAGGACTTTCCTTCATTCATTTTAATGAGACAATTGTAGCCAGTTCCTGCAGCAAGAACGCATTCAACTTAAATGATACCAACATTAAAGGGTCAAACGGCTGGACTGTAAAGACAGTTTTGTGAAATTGACCAATCATAAGAAACTAAACTTCGTATCCTAGCATCACCTGAGGAACCAACGAGACTGTTAAAAGGAATTTGTAATACGCACTCTGGATTAAACAGGATGAGAACCACAGACATGACTCCTTTTACTTCATGAATGTGCTAACCAAGGAAGTGGCTGGAACAATCAAACCACACAATGGCATGTGTTTGTGTAAATTCAACCGACTATCCTGTCCAGTGAAACTCCTTGACCAGACTTACAATTGGTTCCACCGAGTCTGGAACGGCTCCCTCATCTTTTGGAAATGTTAATGTCAGGATTGTCGTTGGATTGAAACCCATTCATTAACCTTTCAAACTGATGATAAGCAAGGAAGTGTCTAATCAAGACATTTCTTTGTGTGATAATGGTCGAACATCAAACAGGATGACTGTACCTCACTGTACCTGAAGAAGGAGCAGAGCTCCAAAAGCTCGTAATTTCAAATAAAACTGTTGGACTATAACCTGGTGTTGTGCGACTTCTCATTTTTGTCCACCCCAGTCCAACACCGGCATCTCCGCATCACAAACAGGATGAAGACATTTCTTTTTGTATTGTATGGTTTGAAATCAAACAGAATGGCAGAAAGACGAGATTAAGATGGTACAACCAAAAGGGGAAGGGTTTGTGTCAATTGTCACAGGTTTTGATCTTTTGTATTATAAAAGGGTGTGTTTGGAAACAGAGGGTAGCAACTTGCAAGGAAACTGCGGACGGTTTGATCGCCCGTACAGATGGAAACAGACTCCTCCACTTGATCGCCGGGGTGAGTGGTGTTTGAAATTAAACAGTTAAAGGGAACGGTGTATGTTAGTATTGTTTGGAGTGACATTTGTATGTTATTCGTAGTACAATAAATAATTAAAGGCATACTGAGTTGTGCTGAGTTTGTGAGACTTGACCATTTTACTCCACCCGGAAGGGGTTGAAGTTGGATTCTGGAATTATAAGACGGGAGGTGCGGGTTCACCTACCTACACAGTCTTAATAACAGCAAGCTCATTAATCCTGGGAAAAAGGCTTTCCTTCTGCTTTGAGGCACAGGTTGTGTTAGAAGATTGCTCAATAATTGCTCTAATTTTTTTTGTTAATGTTACACTATTGTGCTTTATAAATTTCTCTAGTTAAAAGAACAACTTAGAAACAACTTATGGCTACATGTCAGCTGTTTCTCGGATCAATTAGTAACTATACAAAGAAAGAAAACCAGTTCAGGAGCATCCATCTCTTCACAAATGTAGAAAAATCCTATTAGATCCTCATTGGTACAGGGACAAAGCATTTAAGATCCTGTGGGTATTTTTAACCTAACTTGCCTGGCGGGAAACTGATGGGACTGAATCAGCCGCCCGTTTTACACTCCACCCAATTTTACTTTCCATTGAAGTCAGTTTCCCACCAAGTAGGTTAGGTTAAGATGATCCCCTAGGAGTGCTAACTTTATCTGTTAATGTTTTAGACTAATAAGGGGAATTTTCTTCAGTTTTACTTCCAGAAAATGGGTTGTCCCAAGGTAGATAATAAGTGAAAATGGAGCAGGTAGGCCTTCCAGCAAACTGTCGCCCCAAAAAAGGCCACTGGAATTTTCCTCCACCCCCTTTGATGGCTGTTGAAGTCATCTGCCTATTGCCCAATCTGCCATATGTAAAGAAAGATGACTTTGCATTTATACCTTATGTAGTTGTTAATTTAGGCACTGCTCCCCTCTCATTGTTGTTGGACACTGTGGAGAGTTAAAGGATTAACAGTCAAACTTCTTTGTATCTTGGATCAACAGGCTTTATACCTTTCACGTCCTCAGGAAGTCTTAAAGCACTTCGTAGTCAATGTATTACTTTTGAAGTGTAGTCACCATGATGTAGACAGATTATGGAGAATGGGCAGGGCTTGTCTGTCCATGTGATATTCTACTCCTTTCCCATCTCCTGAAAATAATGCCACAATAAAGGTAGGATGCCCAGAGGTAAGAGGCAATTCAGGAGCCAATGTAAGAACATGAGTGCTCTTCCAGATGCTGCAAGGAGATTGTAGGCCTCCCCTGATAGGATTCTGCTCCCACTTCATGAATTGGTCACTCCCCGCCACTCCCCTCCGGAGTCCCCGTGTTCGCACTTACCGTGGACCCCGGCATATGTAAGTGGTGGCAGAGCCTGAGACCGCAGGGCATTTTCCTGTTCTCTACCACACTTGCTGCCACATCCTGGGGCCACCATGTGGAAGGTGGCAGTAGGCCCCAAGAGGAGTGGTAAATATCCAAATGGAGTGACCTCACCTCCCACCAAATAGCTCAAGAGACTTGCCTGTTGAAGGCACCACTGGAGTTTTTTGTCTGACATTTGCAAGCTCTCTCTTAGCAGCAGAAATTCTTCCAGGAGCCCACCATGCATCTTGAATAAACCCCGACCCAGGAAAAAAGGTCGCGGCTGGGGCGGATACTGAGTTTGGGTGGAAGTATTGCCCCACCAAAACTCCGCCTAGAAGAGGAAAGTCCTGATCTAGATGTCTTCTAAGGAATACAACAATGTAACATTTCTTAAAAGGGTCAACCTCATCTGCCAATTAACTGTGCTCAAACAAGTGTGTCCTACATTTTTTGGCCAATACTTCATTAACCATTTATTGCTTTCTTAGCTGGGCTCCTACTGCATTGTAACCAACGATAAATAAATAATCAGCACAATATTTAAATCAACCTTTATTTCCTTTATTTTGTAATATGTGTTATGTTGGCTACTTGAGCTGGCACAGTGTTGCACTTTTGTTTCAGATGCATGATACCTTCATTTGACTCCCTTATGAAAGGACTAAGCGTATTGAATGGCTGCAGGGTTTCACTGATAAAAACTACTGGGATTCTGGTAGCCCTAGATCCTCTGAATTGTGCATCATGAGAGCACTGCATGTGAATGAGCTACATCAGACTGTTGCCTGATTAGTGTTACCTGCTTTAAGCTACCTCCTGCAATGCCCAATATAACAAAAGCTTCTGAGTAGGGATGGGTGGCCATCAGCCCTATTAAATGTGTAACTTCTCTCCAAGTCCTTGCAGAAGGGTTTCATGTCTTGGCCAATTAACCTGTCTTTTCTCAGGCAGTCATATCAAGACCTATAGCAATTTGGTGAGCCAAAGGCTAGCTTTGCCTCCCTGTGTCTAGTTCAGGTGCTTAACTGGTTCCTAATTGCACTTCACAGCTGATTCATTTTTGTCTGATTACACCTCTGTAAAGTGCCTTGGGACATTTTTCTACATTAGTGGCGCTATATCAATGCAGATTGTTGCTGTAGTTGTTAATTTAGGCACTGCTCCCCCTCATTGTTTTTGGACATTGTGGAGAGTTAAAGGATTAACAGTCAAACTTCTTTGTATCTTGGAGCAACAGGCTTTCCAATATAAACAGGATGGCTTTGAAGTGCCGTGAGAGGAAAGCATAGCTTGTCTTCTGATGCGAAAAGTGCTTGTGTAAGGAAATACATGACAGTAATAATGTCAGCCATGAGTGATTAAAGTGTAACTTTAGGGTAATAAACATAGCTAGGGTAATAAACATAGGTAGAGGTATCCAATTAGCTATAGTATAAAAAGATGATAGTTGTAAAATCCTATTCTTCAAAGATGCTAGTAACTGTTACGTCAGGAAGGCTTGTTTAGGGGAAGTAGCTTTGGAGTAAACAACTACAAGTGTTTACATGAATAGTCTGTCTTCAAAGGATTTGGGAATAGATATGTCATGCAGTCTTATCTATGACATTTACCTTTAATGTAGGCAAAAAATGGTGTATAAAGGAGCATGGTTTTCTGCATTTGGAGGGTTCAAAAGATAGATTTGATGCTGAAAAGCCACTCTCTGTATACAGTTAGGCTGATCACCTGTACTCATAGAATCATAGAAGAAAGGAGCAGGAGTAGGCCATTCGGCCCCTCTAGCCTGCTCCGCCATTCAATGCGATCATGGCTGATCATCCAAATTCAGTACCCTGTCCCTGCTTTCTCCCCATATCCCTTGATCCCTTTAGCCTTAAGTACTGTGTATCAATAAAGTCTGTTCCATATACTACACTACGAAGTGTCTTGCGCTTACTCAAAACATATTGTTGTGAACCAGAGGAGGAAGGAGGTTGACTGCTAACAATTGTCTGCCCTCTGTGAGGGAGAAGATTCCCACAGCACGAAAACAACATCACATGTAAACCCACAGCATTACATTTCCCAGAAACTATTGTAACCCACAGTCATTTCCAGTTAATGCCCACTGTTCAATCAATTTAAATCCCAAAGACTTTTAATCCACCATGATACGTGATCTAACGACTGCCAGGCATTATCAAAATTAAATAAGTGAAAGTCTAGTAACATAGCATTGATATTTGGTAAAGTGATTTTCATAGCTGTTAAACATATGGGGCCGGATATTCCGATGCCTACGGGTGTGTATGCACTGTGTACACACCCGTAGGAACATCAGAAATGCCGGTTTCAGGCATGCGAAGCGCATGTGCTGAAAACCGGCATTTCTGATCTGTCAAGAATGCTCTTGACAGATCGGACGCCTGCCCTGGAGAAGGGCCTCTGCGGGCGGATAGTTCCACTTTCTGGAGAACCTCTGCCCGCAGAAAACCCTTAGAAATCTTACGCCTGGTAAAAGCAGGTGTAAGGCCTGCTTTTACCAGCATAAGATTTGAAAAAAGTAAAAAAAAATGTTTTTCACTCATTTATAATTTTTCATTTAAACATACTTTAAAAACGGTAAGTTTATTTTTAGCCCCGTAAAAAACTTTAATTACTTTTTTCAAAAAATTACATTTTTGTTTAAAGTATTTAATTTATTGTAATTTCAACTAATTTAAAAAATCTGATTAAAAAAAAAATGTATTTAATGTTTTACAGTGTTTTTGGGGTGATCTCCATTTATATATTTGACAGGTCTATCTGTCAAGTGTATGAAGGGAGATTCCCTTCTTTGATTGGCTCCCCATGGCCCACGTGATCCCAGGGATGCTGGCGAACCGCATGCGCCTCTGGGACACGTGGGCCCGGCGCATTTCGAGTTGGAGAGGCCCAGGAGTGGAAATGTCCAGACCGCGTGAGCCCTCAGTTAAGTCCGTAGATTTTTTCCAGATCGGAGGCCTCCGCACGCGGGAAGCCACCGATCGGAAAATATGGCCCATGGATATTTGCCTGCTACAAAACTCATAGATGTTACAAGATGTTTATATTTTAGACCTTGTATTAAAACCCATTTGAACAGATTTTTAAAGCAACTGTACATTTTGGTATGTTGTCAGTTTCAAAAGAAAGAGCACATATTTGTAAATCTCTACTGAGCTGCACCAGGACTGCCTGCACTGCCCTAATTTACACATTCTCTTTTTCTCTGTCATTATACTTCTGTCTTTTTATTTCTCTCTGTTTGTATCGTTCCATAATACCATATGACTGCAGCTCCGTAGTTTTTTTTCTCAAATTATGGTCAATACTCAGCTATCATATGTAAAGAATTTACAAATGCAAATGACTCATCAATGGGGTCATCAGTCATGAAATGGCAGTTGGATAGTATTTGCAAAACAACTGCTTAATGCAGAATTAGTCTTTGCAGTCAATACAGGTTGTGGAAAATATGCAAGGGTGAAAATTTACATTAAAGTATCTCCCTTGCCTTCTCAGCCACTGTAAAATGTTCCTGACTGTTTTTATCTTTATCTATTAATTGTTCATCCCAAAGGGACTCAGTTAATTGTTCAGAATTTACTAACTACCCTAGCCAGTGCAGTTGTCATAAAGAATGGGGGAGAAATTCAGTATCGCCCCGTTTGGGGCGCAATTATCGGCCGGGCGCAAAATTTAGCACCTGGCACTAATTATCGCCTCGACAGCAAACTTGGCTTCTATTGCCCCGGAGGTGATTTGAGCACTAAATCAGGCCCTACACACCTCTCTTAAGGTGCTAACACCGAGGAGCGAGGCGCTATCTCAGAGCGCTGGCGAAGCTCATGTGATGTCAGTTAGCAATGGAACACAGACACACTGGCGCTGGTTCTTAAAGGGGAGGGTCCATCTTGCTCTCCAGCCACACCCTGCTCATTGCAGCCTTGAAACTTGGCCTGGAGAGACCTGTACATCAATTCTGCTGGAAAGAACAATGGAGAGGCCCAGGGAAAGAGCTCAGAGTGCAGCCCTCATAGTCTCTTCTAAATCAATGCAAGGAAGGTCAAATCAAAATGAACCTGCAAAGTGCTGCTCAGCACCCAAAACTCCTTCACACAGCGTTGAATCTCTCCAGAAGTCTCTCTCTCTCTCTCAGAATGCGTGGTGCAAAAATGTAGCCGACAAAAAAAGACAGGAAGCGGTCGCCTTTAAATAGTGCTCTCCCCAGTCCCTTCCTGACTGCAAAACGTTCCCCTCTACCTGTCGTTGCTAGTGGCAGGCAGAAAGGCAGGGGGCGCCACTCAATATCCGGTCCGGGGCACTACCAGGGCATTGCACGCGCAACTGACGTCTCAATCTGCGGGCGCAGGAGATCATGGCGGTAGTGTTTAGCGCCGCCGCAAAATGTCTGGTCAATTTTCCGAGCGGCGCAAACATCGCTGAGCCCGGGCGCTAGTTGCTTTGTGCCCCATTAGCACCCTCTTAAGGCTCTAACGGGAGGCGCTAATCAACCGAATTTTTCTCCCAATGTCTTTATCCTAAATTGCCCTATTTTAATTAATAGTATGTTTCTATACAAATGCGTTTCTACAAATATATATAAATATATATATATTCCAAAGAAATTAGAAAGATAGAACTTGACTTTATATAGTGTCTTTCAGGTCCTTGAATGTCCCAGAGTGCCTCATAGCCAAAGAATTAGCTTTAAAGTGTAGTTACTGTTGTAATGTAGGTAAACTGGCCAGTCTGAGATAGATAATGGGCCAAAAATTGATCCCGCTGCGCGAGAGTACGCACTGCGTACTCTCGCGTATTCTCTCTCCAATAGCCGGTTTTCTGCATGCCCTGCGCATGCGCTGAAAACCGGCACTTGGTCTTTGGAAAAGGGGGCGGTTCCTCGGTGCATCGCGTGCGCGCTACAGGCTGCGCGCACGCTGTGCACTTAGTGCTTTGGACGCGCAGGTAAGGACGGAAGATTTTAGAAATGGAAAAAGGAGGAGTAAGACCCACTTTTAACAAGGTAAGTAGTGAATTAAGTATTTTTTTGAATTTTTTTTAACAGGTATATCTTTTTTAGAGACTTTAAAGACAGGTAAGTTTATTTTTATAACTTTTTAAAAGATTTTAAATTTTTTCAAAAATTTAATTTTTTATTTAAAATGGTTAATTTATTTAACTATACTTATTTTATTAATGTGATGGTTTTTTTAAAAAATTTAATTGAGGTTTAGCTGTTATTTTGGGGGGGTGTAAGATTCATAGCTTTCACAGCACGTATGTGAAACTTATGAATGGAAGATGGTGTGCTGCCATTGGCTCTAACTGAGTCACGTGATCCCACAGCTCGCACGAAGAATTCACTACGCCGCTGGGATACGCAAGCACTGCCCAGCTGATGTCTGGAACATCAAGTTCGTGCGAGCTGGATCTGAAAAAGCCAACGCGGAGTGAGAGATCGCGCCTGCTCCTTACCCCCGCGGGAACAGAGCGAGATCAATTTCTGGGCCAATATCAACAAGAAAGAAAGAATGAAAGAATGAAAATAAATAACAGCCAAAGAAGTATTTTTGAAGTGTAGTCATCATTGCTTACGCAGGCAAACAATGCAGCTAATTTGCATTCAGCAAGGTTCTACAAACAGCAACAAGGTACATAACCACCTAAACTGTTTTTGGTGTTGCTAGTTGAGGAATAAATGTTGTCCAGGCCACCTGGATAACTGCCCTGCTCTTCTTTGAATTGAATTATAGAATGATGCAACACAGAAGGAGGCCATTCTGGCCTGTGCCAGATCTTTGGTTGAGCTATCCAATTAGTCCTACTCCCTTGCTCTTTCCCCATAGCCTTGTAATTTTTTCCCCTTCAAGTGTTTATCGAATTCCCTTTTGAAAGGTACTATTGAATCTGTTTCCACCACCCTTTCAGGCAGTGCAGATACTCGCTGTGTAAAAGAATTCTCCTCATGTTGCCTCTGGTTCTTTTGCCAAATCACTTTAAATCTGTGTCCTTTGGTTACTAACCCTTCTGCCTCCTTATTTACTCTGTCAAAACCATTCATAATTTTGAACACCTCTATCAAATCTCCTCTTAACCTTCTCTGCTCAAAGAAGAACAGCTTCTTCAGTCCTTAGACATAGCTTTAGTCCCTCATCCCTGGTACCATTCTAGTAAATATCTTCTGCACCCTCTCCAAGGCCTTGACATCCTTCCTAAAGGGTAGTGCCCAGAATTGAACAAAATACTCCAGCTGAGGCCTAACCAATGTTTTATAAAGGTTTAGCAATATTCCCTTGCTTTAGTACTCCATGCCTTTATTAATAAAGCCAAGGAACTCATATGCTTTTTTAACAGCCTTCTGCTGCCCCTTGACAACATCATCCACAGACATTGGGTGAGTTGCCTCGGGTCTGCTTCTGTTTTGCCACTACAACTTCGGATGAAATTCAGTGGAAACCCCATTTACACATGTAAACAGGTTTACCGTGGAACTACCGCTAAAATTACAGCAGCAAAGCGGGAGAAGAGCCAAGGAAATTTCTGCCAATGGAGTCAGCTTCCAACTGAACAATGATGACAACCAGCTCTACCTCTCCACCACTGTGACAAGTGCAAGCTGCTGCTGCCAGTGTGAAACATTGATAGCTGCCATGCATGAACATCATCTCCAACCAAGAAGGCAGCTCCACAAGCTCCACTCAGCTGTCAATGTCATTCTATAACAGGATAGTAGGAGGTGGGTGAAAATGGCCATAATGGCATTCCAGCTAGTTTTCCTTCCATTCCTTGGCCTCTGCGCTTTGCTTCGCTACAATAGGTCAGCAACTTAGCATGTGAAAATTGCAAAGAAGTTATATTTTACCACTCCTTGACAGACCACATTGGTGCTTCACCACTGACACCTATCAGAAGAACAGGTTCAAATTGGAACCTGCAGGAAGACAGCTGGACTTCAATGGGTTAGTCCCATGGGTGATTTTAACTGCCTTTCTGGGGGGGAATTTTTTGGGGGGTCAGCGGGTGCATTCGGTGGTGGGTCGGGTGGGAAAATGTTCTTTTTTGACAGCGGGTCGGGACCCTGCTGTCAACCCACCGCCACGCGCCTTTCACAGATGTCGGGTCTGTCAGCGCTGAGCAGACCCGACACGCAGCGGTGGGGGAGGCAATTCAGGTCATTATGACCTTGTTAACAGCCCATTAAGAAGTATTTTGAGCTCACCTTTACATTTTACGAGGTCGCCCACGGGGTCCACGCTGCTCGGGGAACACGTCAGGTAAGCAGGTCGGGAGTTGAATGACCATGGAATCATCTCATTACTTGACAGCTGCAAATGTGCCATAAAAGCTCCCATCTCACATCTGTTCACTTTCCAAGCTCAGAAGTTGCTGCTTACTGCATTTAAAGACAGAGTGAGCTTTATGCAGGTTGCAAGTGTTTGGAGCAAACTCTCTATCCAGTGTTACCTCATTGGAACAACCTCTCTCACCATTGACAGATCGCTTCTGTCATCTCAACTTCACCTGCCATTAAATTGTGAATTCTGGGAGATTCTCTCATTGCTAACTTACCTGACGAAGGAGCGACAGCTCCGAAAGCTTGTAAAATTAAATAAATCTGTTGGACTATAACCTGGTGTTGTGCGACTTCTCATTTTTGTCCACCCCAGTCCAACGCCGGCATCTCCACATCATGACATCTATTACATCAGCATTGGTGCCCTTGAAACTATCTCACCTTGGTCCTCAGAATCCCACCACGATCAGCCCCAACACCAGCAGCACCAGGCACACCAACAGCATCAACAACAACACCAACCTTCTCCGCAATCAACTGATGTTGCACAGGACAGAGGGCATCAGTACCCAACCACATTGCTGCCCAGGAGGCCAGATTTACTTCACTGGGTGCTGTACACCCTAGCTGCCACATGATGCGCCAGGTTGGCACCACCCCACACCAACACCATAAAGCATCCCTACAATGTCCAAGCTATTCCTTTCTGTAAGGTTTCCAAAATTTTGCAGATCCCCAAAAACCTAAGGAAAAAGGACTTTGGAACTACCTCAGAGTGATAAAAATGCATTTGGGCCTAACCTAAGGAATTTAAGACCAAAAACCAAGTTTTAGCATTTTAAAACTATGTCTGGGCCTGTAAAGGGACAAGGAGGTGGGTTCGACCTCTGTAAAAGCAGTTTTGGTTATTGCAGTTAATTGCACTGTCTGGGGAACCGGGATGACCCCACTCAAGCCCCAGCAGACATTAACATTTTGACAATAGACCCTGGGAGAAGACAGTCCCACCCAAAATAACAGGCCCCATCAAACCGATTACAGGGCCCATCAGAAAACATGCATAATACAAATCACTCAGGACCATTCTTTAGAAAAGACCGAGTCCAGGCTAGAAACACAAAACACAAAACCAATCACCAGTGATCAGCCAAGGAGACCGACAGGATGCAAACCATCCCAAAACCCATTTGACACTTACAGAGCAGTTACTGGTAACAGGCCCGCCAAAATTCAGACAATGAACTGAGTAGATTTGGCGGGTAGATAAGGCCATGTTCAATGGGTGAGATTGAAGGCCTGTTAAAAAACCAGTTAACGCGCTAGTAAGTCGTTACCGATTTACGAGCCCGCCAAAAACCAGACAATGAACTGAGTAGATTTGGCGGGTAGATAAGGCCACTTCAATTTAGTATAATTGAAGGCCCGTTAAGCAGTTCAAGGTCGTCAGTCGCAACCGGTGGTTATCAGAAGAAGAAGAAACCAGGAAGAAGGCAAACCGAGCTGGAAGCGAGTCGGCATCGCTCACCACTCAGACACACCTGAGTCCAGCCCGTGAAGATACCACCTCGACGGACCTCCAACAACGGTCCCAACACAGTCACCCGAGCAACAAGCAGCAAGAAGACATCGACGGCTCCACAAGGTCGACCGACACACTAGACAAGGCCTAAAGCCATCGCGGAAACCAAAGGCCTCACGAAACCAACAACATTACCCCCAACTGACCGGGTAATAGCAGGCCACCGCGACCAACAAAGACCAACTCAAGGAAAGAAAACCCAAAGAACTGCAAAGTTTCCACACTACAAACTACTCCTGACTTACCCCTGGGTAAGATTTCTACCAAAAGACTCTAAACCCTACTCCTAACCAAAGGAAATTGGGTACTCACCTGATAGATCCAAAACGCACCCTACCGCATTAGCGGACTCGCGAAGACTGACCAGAGACGCAGGTGAAGTCCTCTACCGCGTACGGGGTATGGCAGACACTAACCGCCATAAACAGCGAACCCCAAAACCGAGATTTAGCCCAACTGTCAAAGGATTGGTGAGCATTATCCCTGGTCCTTCAAAACCTAACTTAGCTAGTAAAGTGGGGTTGGGAGGGGTGAAGTATTGTTCTACTATCATTTCCCTCGCTTGTACCGAAGTGTTCCCCACCTTTAGAGTGTTAAGAGTGTTGTCATTTGTGTTTTACCTTTTGAATAAAGATTGAAGTTGATTTTCATCAAACTCAGTTGTCTGCTGCACCTTTTGTCACAACCCCCAAATAAGTCCAAGGTCTAGAACCAAGGGAGTGGGAGCGATTCGAACCGCTCAGAAGTCAGAGGTAAAGTTGACACAAACCACCACCCCCTACACTTTCACACTCATGACCATTGTGGAGGGTACCATTATATCTTACCATTCACTGCAACTCACTAAGCCATTTCCATAGGTTCACACAAATCTGTCCAAGAACGCAAAGTGTTGAAAATAAAGCTTTCAATGTTTGACAGCACATTAACAGAAACTTCAAATGAACATTGGCTAAAACACACAAGTGGCCACCCTTGTGTGTTATTAGTTGGTATGATTGGACAAGGATGAGGGTGAGTGTGAGGGGTGGCTAGTGAGATGGGGAAGTGATAATGTAGATAGAGAGGGATGGGTGGAGGTACAAGGTAAGTTGGTGTGAGTAAGGATGTGCAGGAGTAGGGTAGGGAAGGCAGAGTGATGGGGATGTGATGAGTGGCACAGCAGGATAAGGTTGAGTGTGGCTTTGCAGTAACGTTTCGTGATCTACTGTGATCTTTAAAAGGTTTGTGCCACTGCAGCCTGGTCCTCCTTACGACATCCCTGCTTGAGTCCTCCTGTGCAATCTGCAACCAGGCTGTGTTGATCTCCTGAGGAGGTATCTTCTGCCCATTGGAAGGGAAGAGAATCTCCCTGCGTGCTGTGACTCCCTCCATAGTCATGGGAGAGCCTGGGTGCAGCTGTGCACCTTAGTGCAGTGCTTGTCAGTGTTTGCAGCACCTCAATGCTGTAGAACACTGACAGTACAACTGTTAAAGTAAATTTGCAAATGGTCCTTTAAGGAAACCAGCTGATGATGGGTCATTAGACCTGCTTCTTTCAATTGGCTGGCAAATGCGCTGAGTGGGCTTATCAAGACCAATCAGGGGAAAACCATTTTGGACAGCGGGCTGGAGCCGGCAGCGGGGTCGGGACCTGCCACGGACCCGCCAAGGTTGGTAAAATCCAGCCCCAAGATTCCATCGGGCAGGCAGGGTTAAAATCTCCCTTTTCATCTCCCCCTTTTCCCTGATCAATCTATTAAATCTAAATCTAAACACCTTCTCTCTTATGAACTTGCAGTTATACCTCTACTGATTCAAAATTTACCATATCTGGGCAATTCATCTGTTTGTTGATGCCCACATATCCCCTTGTCCCTGTGTCTCAGTTACTATTGCTGTCAGATTTTAATTTTCTACAGCGCTTTTTATATCACTAACATTTTTTCAGCATTTCTCAACTTCCCTTCAGATTATTGTAAATGTTCTAACCAATTTTTGGCCATGTTTCATGATGTTCAGTTGATAGGTAAACATGCATTCTGGATCTAATATGCTCTCACCAAATAATAAATTCTCTGATTAGCAGGTCATGATGATCTGTTTTCTTAAAACATGCTTTGTGCGCTGAGGAAGTCTACAATATAATTTTTGTTATTTAACCACTCATGGTAATAAAACGTGAGCTGCTGGCAAAGGTCAAGTGGCCCATTTCCAGTCATTAAGATGATCCATGTGCATTATTTTGGCTTGCATTCAATTGGATGATTTAATGTATTACCGACAGTAAATTTTAAGCTTTTTGGGGTATTGCTACCAAATTAATACCCAACTATTCAAATATCTGTTGTCTTTATAGATACCAGACATCAAGATCACAGCCACTGTAAGTTGTTTTAAATGGAGCACAAGGAAAGTAAAAAAATAATTCTGAAAGGTTAGGAGGTTGGTTTAAAGCAAAAAATAATATTTAATTTTAAAATATTTCCCTTTCATATGCAGAAAGATTCAGTTAACAAAGTGGCTGTTCATTCTGAAGTACTGAGTTATACTGTTTACTGTTATACATGTCAACATCATTAAAAAAAATATTTGGCTCAAATGTTGGGTCAGAATGATTTCTGAGCTTTTGTTTAACCATTCTTTTTGTACAAAACAGTTTCTTATTGGAATGATTGTGGCCCCTTTCTTTGCCTTCAATATTGGTACATCTTCATGTTTGAATATGTATATTGAGGGTGAAATTGGTCTGCGCCAGTTGCAAGGAACAGGATCATAGTGAATCGGCAGCGCGCTTTACACTGTGCCCAATTTTCTCTTCTATTTTTTTTAATTATTCATTTATGGGATGTGGGCGGCGCTGGCGAGGCCAGCATTTATTGCCCATCCCTAATTGCCCTTGAGAAGGTGGTGGTGAGCCGCCTTCTTGAACCGCTGCAGTCCGTGTGGTAAAGGTACTCCCACAGTGTTGTTAGGGAGGGAGTTCCAGGACTTTGACCCAGTGATGATGAAGGATCGGCGATATACTTCTAAGCCAGGATGGTGTGTGACTTGGAGGGGAACTTGGAGGTGGCGGTGTTCCCATGCGCCTGCTGCCCTTGTCCTTCTAGGTGGTAGAGGTCGCGGGTTTGGGAGGTGCTGCCGAAGAAGCCTTGGCGAGTTGCTGCAGTGCATCTTGTAGATGGTACACAAGGTGCCAATCAAGCGGGCTGCTTGTTGAAGTCAATGGAGAAGAATATCAGGCACAGTGTAAAAGGGGCTGCTGATTAGCTATGAGCCTATATCGTGCTCATGACGCAGACCACGTTCATCCTCATTATATTTGGAACAGTGGTAGACAAGCTGTATCTAGTAGAAAGTATATATAAGAGTGGAATTGTAGCAATGTGATTAATCCAAGCATCACATCCACCTCCCTATTGTTTAGATCGGCATTCAGGACCCACACACTCCATTATCATTTGCCTTCTACCTGGCACCAATTCTTCAACTAACTGTTGGCTTAGGACATTGGCCCAGATATTCCGATCCCTACGGGTGGGTACGCGCTGTGTACCCACCCATAGGGACATTGGAAATGCCGGTTTCAGGCATGCACACCGCATGACAGATCTTGACAGATCCTTCGGCTGCCCTAGAGAAGGGCCTCTGCGGGCGGATAGTTCCGCTTTTTGGAGACCCTCCGCCCGCAGAAACCCTTACAATTCTTACGCCTGGTAAAAGCAGGCGTAAGGCCTGCTTTTACCAGGATAAGAGTTGAAAAAGTAAAAAAAAAATGTTTTCACTGATTTATCTTTTAAAAATACTTTAAAAAAAAGTAAGTTTATTTTTAGCCCCGTAAAAACTTTAATTATTTTTTCAAAAAATTAAATTTTTCTTTAAAATGTTTAATTTATTGTAATTTCAAGTCATTTTAAAAATGTGATTTTTAAAAAAAAAATTATTTAAAGTTTTACTACATTTTTGGGGTGATCTCCATTCATATATTTGACAGGTCTTCCTGTCAAGTGTATGAAGGGAGATTCCCTTCTTTGATTGGCTCCCCATGGCCTAAGTGATCCCCAGGGACGCTGCGAACTACCTGCGCCTCTGGGATACGTGGGCCCTGCACACTTGGAGTTTGGAGAGGCCCAGGAGTGGAAGCGTGTGCGTCCTGGGAGCCCTCAGGTAAGGGCGTAGATTTTTCCAGATCGCAGGTCTCCGCACGCGGGAGGCCTGCGATCGGAAAATACGGGCCAATATCTACTTCCGTTTTGAATTAATTCACTGTAAACACAAAAATTAGGAGCAACTAGGAAATTCATAAAGAACTGCCTCACAGAAAAAGGTGATAGCCATATTAGAGTAAACTTAATGGACCAGACTTTTCTGAAAAAAACAGCAGCGTCTGAACGATGCACGCCATTATTAATGCGCAAATCGGCCAGCAACTTATAGCGAGGAGGAGATGCACCGTGAATTTCAAATCGCCACAAGTTGCTGGACGATTTGCATCCATCCGGTATTAGCTTCGCGAAAACAACAGCTCACCCTTAACCTCCCCGTGATTTTCATGATGTTGTTGCATTTGCACATTATTGCCGATTAACGCGCTACAGACAGATAAGTCTTGTAATTAACAGCATAAGTACCCTTTTAACGACGTGATAATTGTTAATGACTGCCAAGCAACCTCTCTTGCCCAGAAAATGAATAATTCTAAGTCTTGAGTCTCATTCCTTCAGGTTGTGAATTAATCCAATCTTTCTTTCCCTCTCTTTATTTCTCTTTCTGTACCTGATTTGATATTGAATTCACCCACTCTAATCCTCCCTCCTTCTCAGTCCTTCCTCTGTTTATTTCTCAATCCTTAAATCTCATTGGTTAAGTAGATACACTGTTTGTCCCGTTGTTCACCAAGGTTCCAGGTGCCCTGTTGCCCACGCTGCGCCATTATCAGCTCACACTTCCAGCAACAAAGATGTGAAACCTGACCGTGTTAAAACTGAACCTGAAAAGTTACCATCTACGGCTCCTGTTAGCTGAACTATTGTCAATCAATGTTGCCCCTAATTTTTTTTCGGGGGGGGAGCTGCGCGGTCCATTCACAGTTTCGCACATGTGCGAAATTTAACATTGGAAAAGCCGGTCCTGGGCTGCGTGGGACCGGCAGAGAGCTGCGCAGCCGCACAGCTTAAAGGGAAAGTTGTTGTCAATCCTACTTGAAGATATCCTCAAATGTCACATAAACCTCCAAATCGTGGGAAAATAATGGCCCAGAAATTGATCTCGCTCTGTTCCCGCGGGGGTAAGCCTTCCCCGCGATGTCTCACCTCGCTTATGCTTTTTCAGATCCAGCTCGCACGAACTTGATGTTCCAGACATCAGCTGTGCTGGGCTTGCGTATCCCAGCGGCGTAGTGAATTCGTGCGAGCTGTGGGATCACGTGACTCAGTTAGAGCCAATGGCAGCACACCATCTTCCATTCATAAGTCTCACAGCATGGCTGTGAAATCCATGAATCTTACACCCCCCCAAAATAACAGCTAAACCTCAATTAAATTTAAAAAAAAAACCATCACATTAATAAAATAAGTATTGTTAATTAAATTAACCATTTTAAATAAAAAATTAAATTTTTGAAAAAATTTAAAATCTTTTAAAAAGTTATAAAAATAAACTTACCTGTCTTTAAAGTCTCTAAAAAAGATATACCTGTAAAAAAAAATTCAAAAAAATACTTAATTCACTACTTACCTTCTTAAAAGCAGGTCTTACTCCTCCTTTTTACATTTCCAAAATCTTCCCTACTTACCTGCGCGTCCAAAGCATGAAGTGCACAGCGTGCGCGCAGCCTGTAGCGCGCACGCGATGCACCCAGGCCCCGCCCCCTTTTCAGAAGAGCAATTGCCGGTTTTCAGCGCATGCGCAGGGCATGCAGAAAACCGGCAATTGGAGTGGGAATACGCGAGAGTACGCAGTGCGTACTCTCGCGTCCCGGGATCAATTTTCGGCCCAATATGTATGATAATTGCATATTGTTAACTGGACCCCCTCATGGGATTAAGCGAATTGTAGCAATTACACTCCAAGGTCTCTCTTGTATTATTTTTGTTATTTGTTGCCGGAATATTCTAGAGGTTCTGGAACTAAAGCAGGTACTTACCACCACAACAAATCGAGTATTTATTCGGACATAAAAGGAATGGTGTCAGTGTGTTTTTGGTACAGTGCTTTCTCTCTGTGCTGATGGTTTGTTTGATGACTAATCTATTACTACTTCAAATGTTTCTGTAGTGGAAGGAGTATGCTGGCGGGCTGCAGGGTTTCCATAGTAGTCTGCTGCAACTCGAGAGGCCCTTGACCTCCTAGTCGTGTACATTGCGATGGCCCTCCATCTGAACTATCTGTATCCACTGTTGTTGTGTACAGTGATGCTTAATAGACTGGATATAAAATTGCTTTGTGATGGGCCCACCTTACATGTCTCACCAGCAGGCATGTCCCTGATATTAGATTCTCCCTCAGCATGAAATTGATCTGTAAGAGCAGAACTTTGAGCAGCTATGAGGCCTGTAATTCCTTGCCTTACAATTATCTGTATATGATATTGAAACCAACATCTTTAAGTTTGGAGCCCAAGGCCTCTATTGCAGCAGTTTGGGCGTTCATGAGGGATCCACTGTGTCAGAAGAGTGCACGGAGTATGCAGGCGTTCATGCCCAAAATCCTAAACTGTGTTCCTGGCATGTGAAACTCCACATCAGGAGCACTGATTGGTAAATGATACCTCTACATGACATGATTTTATGCCATTATGACAGGGAATGAGTTACGTGGAGAGACCAGAGAAGCTGGGGTTGTTCTCCTTAGAGCAGAAAAGGTTAAAGGGAGATTTAATAGAGGTGTTCAAAATTATGAAATGTTTTGATAGCGTAAATAAGGAGAAACTGTTTCCACTGGCAAGAAGGTCAGTAACCAGAGGACACAGATTTAAGGTAATTGGCAAAAGAACCAGAGGGGAGATGAGGAGAATTTTTTTACGCAGCACATTGTAGTGATCAGGCATGCACTGCCTGAAAGGGTGGTGGAAGCAGATTGAATAGTAACTTTCAAAAAGGAATTGGATAAATACTGTAGAGTTTCGCAATTATCGCGATTCTAATAATATACGAGAAGCAGGTTCAATTGAACATTTTTATTGAACGGAAAGCTGCTTTTAAAATAAAGGGTACAGAAGCCTGTAAAATGGCTGCCGCGCATCGTGGCAGAAGCTTCCAGTAACACAGTGGGCAGACAAGATGGTGTCGAATATACATTCGATATGAGATCATACTCGGTACACATTGAAAAGACAGGATGCAACCCGTTTGCATTTTTGAACTAAGCAATGAGATAAGTGCTGGAATCGTTTCCTACGCACAGTAAGGATCATTGAACTGGGCCATCGAGAACCCATCTAGACACATCAATACACAAATACCCCCCCCGGCTCAACAATGAGAGAGACATTGGCGGGTGATTAAGCCAGTATTCGGGGGGCCCCCAAAACCAGTCGAGGAGACGATTCATACACATCCTGGCTGGCTCAACAATGGAGAAGGTATTAACGGATAGTTGGCCAGTTTCAGGTGTTACCGAAACCCGTTAAGAAGATAAATCGCCCCATGCTGGGAGTTTTGGGCGCCAAAATCACACAAAGAATAAACGTTTAGATTTGAGCGGGAGATAAGGCCGACAAAACAGTATAACTATAGAGGACAAATGTCCATCGCTCTCTTGACTCTCTCTCTCCCTTCCTGGACTCTTCCTTGACTCTTGGCTCGTGACTCTTAGCCGTGCTGGTCGGTTATTCGAGTGTTGGGTGGAGCTCAATCGGAACGAGCCGCCTCGACAGGGCAAGTAACAGGGTACACCATCCCGAGCGTCGGTAAATGGTGTCCGGACCCAGAGGCCCGAGCAACCAGAAGAAAGACGAGAAGAAAGACGAGAAGAAATTCCACGTGCCGCCACGGTCAGTAAACCCCGACCGCGCCTGAAGATATAACGACAGAATCCATCTTTGAATTCTACAGACTACTACATGAACTGTTTCCTTTGAATTCTACGGATTACTGCACGATCCGGTCTGAATCCATCGACCACTTCATGACATCAGGGAATCTGGCTTACCTTTCGCGGCAGCGAGAGTAAACAAGTGGGGTGCAGAAACCCTTCCAAACACGTGACAGTCAGGCGCTGCAGCGAAACGAGCTGAGTGCCTCACTTTAAATTTACGAAGTGAGCCGAGTGGTGAGCATGTTTTCCGATCCTACAAATCCAGACGTAGTTTAGGTATATTAAGGGAGGGTGGCTTTTATAAGGTTAAGGTATAATGTGTTCCCCTTTTTACGATGTGCCGTGTGTTCTCCATTTCCCTAGACCAAGTTTTATGAACGTGTGTATACTGGTACTCTCTTTGATCTGTGCCTACGATATGTATTTCATGATTTTAGACGCCATGCAATAAAGACATTCGTTTCGTGATATTCAACCATGTCTATGTGAGTCTTTTCTCTGCATTACTGCTCCTTGCATCTAAGTCCAGGTGTCAGAACCATAAGGGCGAGTGGGTCAAACCACTCACAGGTGCTTATTGTCAAAGGCTGGCCGGAGACCAGAGCAAACAATAATACAGGCAACGAAAGCCTCACCTCGCACCAGTCCCAGAGACAAAACCCCTTACAATACCTGAAGTGGAGCAATTTGCAGAGCTGTGAGGAAAGAGCAAGGGAGTGGGACTAATTGGATAGCTCTTTCAAAGAGCTGGCACAGGCACGATGGGCTGAATGGCCTCCTTCTGTGCGGTAAGATTTTATGGCCCCGATTTCAATTTTGCGACGAGCTGGGAGCGGGGGCATCCAATAAGCGTGTGGGAAACCCGGAAGTAAGTTCAGCGTGTCTGTCAGTGGCTTTTTAACTCAGCCATTTCATTAACATTTTGCGTCCGGGTTTCCCATGCAATCAGCGGCAGCGGGCGTGATGAGGACCCCCATGACGCGATCTCAACTCAAGTATTTAAAGTAACAATCCAAAGATGCAAGTTGAAGGAGTTTGGAGTTGGGAAGAAGAGTCAGAAGTGTCAGAATGGAGTCCAGACTGGCAAAGGCTGCACACCGTTTTACTGATGCCTCCCTGGATGTGCAGCTGGGGGTTGTGAGGAGTAGGAGAGAGATACTCTTCCCCAGCAGTGGGAGGAAGAAGCTGGCAGGAGACACCAAGAAGGCATGGTTGGAGGTTGTGGAGGAGGTCAGCAGCAGGAGTGTGACATAATTGCCAGCCCTGGTAAACAATCCATCAGTCACCTGTCTTATGCATTTGTGGGCGGCCGACTGGGAGATCCTGCATATGTCTGCGGCAGAGCCCTGAAAGGATCCGAAGGCAAAAAAGTTGAGGGCAGTGGTGACTTTGATAGCCACTGGTAACGCGTGGCCACCAGGTCCAGAAGGCAGCAGATCTTCTTTTAGGAGGCTGCAGATATCTGCCACCATGTGACGTGACATCCTGAGCCTCCCGAGACACTGGTGTGCAGACATATCAAGGAAACTGAGCCTTTGACTGTAGACCCTGTTTCATGGGTGGTGCCTCCTGTGAGCTGCACCTCTCTGCTGGTCTCTTCTCTGCATGTCTCCTCCTTGCTGGTCCCCTCTCTGCTGGTCCCCTTTCTGCTGGTCTCCTCTCTGCTGCTGCCCTCTCTGCTGCTCCCTGCTCTCCTGTCCAGCTACAGGCCTGTGACCAGCAGGCTGCGGGTGATGTTGCTGGTGCTGTTGCTGGTCATCTTTGTCCTCATCTGAGGTCTAATCTAAGGCAGCATAAGCGGCCCCCATCCTGATGTGATAGAGCAAACCTCCAAAGTGTAGAAAGTAACTCCTCAGCAAAAGTACTGTGAACAAACCCTTTCCCACTAGCAGGTGTAAGGGGTTTTCTCCGATATCGGTCCCCCGTTACACACAGTTCTCGGACGTCAGGATTTATCAGAACAAAATACACACGGCACAGGGTTTTGGCTCAACCTTTGATTCGTTCGTTTATTGAACACACACACACAATTACTTCCCCAGTATAAATCCCTACGATTTATATCAGGCTAACAACCCCAAAATACAAACTACGCAAGGGTCATTTGCATCGACACAATATGACACAGTTAAACCCGTCCGCGATTTGACTGCTACATATAAAGTTACCCAGACTCAATCACAAAACCCTTATTGTGATCTGACGGAAACTTACAACCTTACTCAGACTCAATCATAAAAGCCCTCTCTATGATTTGACTTAAACATACAATCACCACTCCCGATCGGCTGTCTCTTGGAGTTGATTGTAGGCCCGAATCTTTCTGTTTGCTGTTCTGCCGTCGGCTTCCCACACCACTGTCTTCGAAGTGATCTTACTTAAACCAAAACCAACTTGCAGTATTTCCTGGCCCCTTTCTGAGCATACGATTCATTTCAAAATGTGTGAATTGTCCATTGATTTGAGATATCTTTCTGACAATGCAACCCTCCCAAAGTGACTGCATATGCGAGGTTGTTGGTTTCTGTTAGCATTCGTATTCAAAAGGTTCAAGGCCTGGCCCATTGTCTAGGCCTGCACTGAAACTGTTTTTCAGGGGCCATGGTCTAAGGTGGACAATGTAAACCCTTAAGGTAAATTAATATGCGAATGTTCTTGTTCAGAAGCATCGTATTTTAGATTGTCTGTGATCCAGTCGTAGTTTCGGCTGCAATGTTTGAATTAACACTTTATTGCCAAGCCCTTTTTGCTGGCTCTGCAGTTCTGGGTTTTTATATTTCATAGTCCAATTTTTACCGTTGCGTGGGAGGAACGGATCCTACACAGGTAAGAAAGCAGCTGTGAGTACTGAGTATTTATTGGCGTATTTGCCTGATATTGACTCAGCCCCCTCAATTGCCACTGTGTGCTCACCTTGCTTTTGAGTTCCAGGAAGCCCAGGAGACCCATGCACCTGACGTTGAACTGAAAAGTGTGTTGAAATATTGCTCTAATTGAGTGATTAACATATGTTAATTGACAACCTACCTCACCCAAGTGGGTTGCGCACAGGCTTCCTAACGCGCTCGAGTCAAATGCGAAAGTTGGCAGGTTGGAGCTGGCTTCCCGACACACTGTCAATTCCGTCAATCTTTCACCCCCCACCCGTACCCAAACCCACGTGCTTCTGCAGATTAAAATTCAGCTTTATGATTCAAAAAGTCTGCAAATAATTCGAGTGTTTGTAGGAACACTGACAGCACCGTATTAGTTACTACATGTGTAACAGTGGTCCACCATCATGTAGTGAATCATAAGTGCTGAAAACTTGCTGTCAAATGAAGAAAGAAAAAGGCTTATTAAAACTGGAATGTGTAAAGACCATTCAGCTAATGCAACTTTCTAGATTTCACACATCAAAATATTAAATGCCATCTGTCAACTATCTACGCACTTCCTAAGTCTCTGCTTTTCCACAGAATTTAGTGGATATCTTACACTTAGACAGCCTACTTACAATATCTTTATAAATTTATTATTAATTGGAATAGGTGCATTTGATGAAGTGCAAATATTCCCATGGGAATCATTTTCATTTTGCTGTTTTAGAAGTGTAGTCACTATTCAGGAGCACAAGAAGCCGTTTTACTGCACTCTCAGTCTAATTCCTTGATTTCACATGTCATAGTTTTATATTCAGAGCTGTGTTTTGAGCTTTTTTGAAACTGTTGGATAGCTTTTTCAAATTTTCCAGATTTGCATGTTTATAAACATGGATGGATAAATTGTCCATTGACACTACTTTTGCTGTACATTTTTGATAAGATTAGTGAACACTGAAATGTTGAGCCCTAAGTTGTTAAGAGACTGAATTAAAAAATATTTTTTTACTTTCCTGCTCGGCTCCAGGTCACGGACATTAGCATGGTCCCACAGGTGGGGGCCAGTATGCTGGCTGGTACATACCACCGCTGATGCTACTTTGGGTCCCTTTGAGGGCTGGAGATGCAGGCACAGTAATGCAGGCTCCTCGTCTCCAGCCCCATCCATTCCTGTGTCAACGGTCTTATTTGGGACAGGCTATCTAGGAAGCTCTCAGGGAAGGCCAATAGTAGCATAACTGAGTCCCAGTCTAATTTGTGGCCCTTCCGGTTGTGTCTGCCAGAATTATAGCAGGATTGCGCCAGAAGGGCCAAGGATTTTTGGCCCCAAGTTTCTTACATGGACATTTCAAGTAGTAAACAGGTTGGGAGATCCAGGAGTTAGTACCATAATGGTTAATGCTCTTCTATTGATGCCAGTTCTGGTTTTCATTTCTCGAGTACTTGCATACTGCAATAACCCCATTTAGGACATAACTGCTGCTATAACTACTTATTATTGTCTCTGGTAACAACATGTGAGACTCTCGCTTGCAAGGTTGTTAGTTCCAATATGGAAATCTGTTTGGACATTGCTAAAAGGAGAGATTCTGCTGAACAATCATTTTGTTTGAAAGTAGTAACCAGTTGTGCCAATGTGTCATTAAACTAAAGAATAGAACTCTGTCTACTGCCAGCTTCCATGAAAGAAAAATAAGATCTATCTTGCCAGAAATTTTACATCATTAGAGGTTGCTTGTTTGTAAGCACATTAGGAACACATTTTCATCTTACAGCTACATTGCAAGTTTTAGGATTAATTTCTTTGTTTGAATTATAGAGTCATAGTCATAGAGTCATAGAGTTATACAGCACAGAAAGAGGCCCTTCGGCCCATCGTGTCCATGCCGGCCATCAAGCCCTGTCTATTCTAATCCCATTTTCCAGCACTTGGTCCGTAGCCTTGTATGCTATGGCATTTCAAGTGCTCATCTAAATGCTTCTTGAATGTTGTGAGGGTTCCTGCCTCTACCACCCTTTCAGGCAGTGAGTTCCAGATTCCAACCACCCTCTGGGTGAAAAAGTTTTTCCTCAAATCCCCTCTAAACCTCCTGCCCCTTACCTTGAAACTATGCCCCCTGGTTATTGACACTTCTACTAAGGGGAAAAGTTCCTTTCTATCTACCCTATCTATGCCCCTCATAATTTTGTACACCTCAATCAGGTCCCCCATCAGCCTTCTCTGCTCCAAGGAAAACAACCCTAGCCTGTCCAGTCTCTCTTCATAGCTGAAACGCTCCAGCCCAGGTAACATCCTGGTGAATCTCCTCTTAGTCCTCCCAAAATGCATCACCTCACACTTTTCAGGGTTAACTTCCATTTGCCACTGTTCTGCCCATCTGCCCAACCCGTCTATAAATTACAATTCTGAAAAATTCTCACATTTTGGCCTATATTGGCCCCCTTTCCATCTGATGTACCACCTTTAGCGACAGACCATCCATTTCTGCTAATCAGTGCTTTCGTTGTTCCGTCTCACTCTAAGGAATACCACAATAGTCCTTAAAGGACTAATAACTAGCATTATTGCTATAAGCTACTACAAAAAGCAACTCGAGGAATTAACTGCCCTCTCGCATTTTTCAGTCATATACATTAATGAAACAACTATTGCTGTCCACTGAGTGCGGTTTAAACAGAGTGCTGCGAGTTGGGTGAGTCAGGGAGTCTTGTGAGGAGTGGAAGGAGGAGCTCCCTTGCTTCGCCTTTGTTGGAGAGACACAGGCTGCGAGATTCTCAGCTCAGCTCAGCTCAGCTCGGTGCTGTGTGAACGGGACTGAGTGCAGTTTGAACAGAGTGCTGAGAAGAGGAGAGGAGAGGAGAGGAAAGGTCTCTCTCTGTGCCTAGGAGAAGAAGACAGAGCCACGAAGGGCAGAGTGGAGACCCTTTCCACCTCCACCATGCCTGCAGCTACTACCACAACTATTACTGCTGAGGTGCCAGAAGGGAGAGAGGAGAGGAGAGAGAGAGAGGAGACCACAACAACAACAGAAGGACGCCATTACATCATTGCCTCCCCAACTGGTCTCCATTACAGGAGAGGGAGAGAGGGGAGAAGAAAACCAAGACCAACATCTGCTTGGAAGGAGGGAGAGCCATTGAGAAGAAAACAACATCTAGAGGTGGGTGTTAAAAAGGGCACTCTCCAAAAGACTTTGGGGGAAAAATTCAGCTGCTTGCGCCTCCCGTTAGCGCCTTAAGAGGGCGCTAATGGGGCGTAAAGCAGCTAACGCCCGGGCGCAGCGATGTTTGCGCCGCTCGAGAACTTAACTTGAGATTGTGCGGCGGCGCTAAAACTTACCGCTGCGACCACCTGCGCGCGCAGATTGTGACGTCATTCCATGGTGCAACGCCCTTGTGGCGCTCCGTAGCGGAAATTGAGTGGCGCCCCCTGCCTTACCGCCTGGCGCTTCCAACGACCAGAAGACTGGAACGCTATCAATCGCTGTGGGGCTGGGGGGGGGCGCTATTTAAAGGGGGCCTCTTCCTGTCTTTTATTGTTGGTGGCATTTTTGAACTACGCATTCTGAGAGAGAGAGGGAGAGACTTCTGGAGAGATTCAACGTTGTGTGAAGGAGTTTTGGGTACTGAGCAGCACTTTGCAGGTTCCTTTTGATTTGCCATTCCTTGTATCGATTTAGCAGAGACTGTGGGAGCTGCACTCTGAGCTCTTTGCCTGGTACTCTCCATTGTTCTTTCCAGCACATTTGATGTGCAGGTCTCTCCAGGCCGAGATTCAAGGCAGCAATGAACAGGATGTGGATGGAAAGCAAGATTAACCATCCCCTTTAAGAACTGGCCCGTGCCATTGTGTGTGTGTTCCATTGCTGACTGACATTACATGAGCTTCGCCAGCGCTCCTAGTTAGCGCCTCACTGCTCGGCCTTTGCGCCTTAAGAGAGGTGTGCAGTGCCTGCTTTAGCGCTCCACTCACCTCCCAGGGCGGTAAAAGTGAAGTTTCCTGTCAGTGCCGATAATTAGTGCCAGGCGCTAATATTTGCGTCCGGACGATATTTGCGCCCCAAATGGGGCGCGACCTAATTTCTACCCCTTTGTATTTTAGGTGGGGGGAGGAAAGAAGAAGGAGAAGACCGGAACAGCAAGGGGTGTGTGTGAGTGTGTGTGGCTCTTGCTAACAACTAGGCCACACACACCATCAACAAGCACCCCTTGCCTAGTGCTTGACCTGGGACAGCTGGAGCTGCCCAGGTGAAGTCATCAATCTATTTCCCCAATCTATAACATCGTTAAGACCTGGTGGTGGACTCAGCCTGGGCATCTCCAGCTTTATTTTCCCAGGTGAAGACATCTTCTCTCCCCACCAGAAGAACAGAAAAACAACAAAGACTATAGTTAACATCGGAGAGTGCCCCCCCCCCTGTAAGCACCCACCCACCCACTATCCTGAGGGGCGAACCAGCCCCTACGGCCTCCCTCCTTCCCACCCCCTCTCTCTCTCTCTCTCTCTCTGCCTCTCTCTCTCTAACGAGGCACTTCAATCCTTTATCTATTCATTACCCATTTGAGCAGAGGGGAGAAGGCCTCTTCCCAATTCCAATCATCAAAGGGAGAGGTGTGCCTTCATTTTTAAAACAACCCCCTCTGCTCAGGGAAGAGACAAAAAAACAACTACCTAGGCCATTTCAACCATCACCCGGCCTGTGACTTGGGGTGAGTGTAGCCCTTTATAACACCTCATTATGGCGAGCACATCTTCGCCGGCGACGGGGCCAACAAGGTCGTACATGGATGTGGCAGCCACGGCCACAGCCAGTCCCGCTGCTTCTGCTGCCCCGTCGCCTTTCAGGTTACTGACAAAAAAGCTAGGGGTGAAGAGCTACACTCACCCCAACATGACCATAGAGGCTTGCGTTAAAGCCATGGCTGGGGTAGTCGGCCCCTCAGCCATCGTAACGGCCTCTAAAATGTACGGCAAGGCTGTGTTCTTCCTGGGGTCGGAGCGGGCGGTGTCCCTGGCCGTCACAAAGGGGCTCACCGTGGTCGGGACCTTCCTGCCGGTGGATTCGCTTGAGGCCACCGTGCAGCGAATCGTCCTTTCAAACGTCCCGCCCTTTGTTCCAGGTGAGCTCCTCCTCCCCCACCTACGTCAACTGGGGGAGGTGAGGTCGGGGATTAATCCGATACCGCTCGGCTGCAGGGAGACCAGCCTTCGGCATGTCTTCTCCTTCCGGCGCCAGCTGTTTATCCAGCTGGTGTGGGAGGAGGACACGGAGGGCGCGTTTAGCATCCAACACGAGGGGACTGCCTACCGCGTCTTCTGGACGTCGGACGGTGTGCGGTGCCACGCCTGCAAGGAGGTGGGGCACATAAGAAGGAACTGCCCCGCCTCCAAGGCCACCAAAACATCTGTGGCGGCCGAGGCTGGCGCTGCCGCCGCTCCTCCCCCCGATTCTGTCCGCGCGTCCGCGACACCTGATGCGCGGTCGACGCCGGAGGTCAACGCCGTTGCGGCCTCTGGCGGGGGGGAGGGGGAGCGTCCGATCGGAAGGAAGGCACGGAGGAAACATAAACACCTTCAGGCGGGTCCCCTTGACGTACAGGATGAGCTACCCGGGCTTACGACCCCGTACCTTGCGGAGGTGGTGGCGGTGCTCGAGAGTGCGAGGGTACGACAGATGAGTCTGTCCAGCCTGTGTCTCCCGGGGATGGGGAAGAGACCCTGCTCGTGGGGGGGGGCGCGGAACTACCCGCGGAGGAACTATATATTGAACCGTTGTTTCTCGCCGGGTCGGGCGTCCTGGGGACCGGGGTGGGCGAGGCCGATGAGGCCGAGCCCGCCGTGAACGATCAAGACTACTCCCAGGTGCTGCTCGACCTGGTTGAGCAATATAACCAGGGTACCCGGTCCGCTGGGTCAGAGGATGGTAGCGGTGAAGGGGAAGGCCCCCTGACTCCGTCTCCGACGCTGACGCCGGGGGTGTTGGGGGAACTGGCATTAATGTACGCCCCGGTTTCCCCGTGCACCCCGGTGCCGGGGGCGGAGGGGGGCCCTAAGCCGCCGCCGCTTCCTGACCCGGCGCCTCTGGTGGAGCCCAGGGAGGACTCCTCTGCCGCCAATCCTGGGGGTGGGATCGGGGCAGAGGTAGGGCCAGCTGATGGCGAACCCCCGGAGGAGGACACTGAGGATGGCATGGACTCAGTCGCCAGCGAGGCGGCGGATACCCTCGTGCCCCCCTCCGGGTCCCCCCTCATCTCCGTTGTGGAACTCCGGGACTTTGTGGCCATGGGCCAGGGTCGCCAGGATATAATCCGGCTGGCCATTGATAAATGGTCGGATCTGACGCTGCTCGTTTGCTCCGTCCGCGCCGCCGTCAAAACCATGGGCACGGACGGGGGCGTGGGCCCGGCCGAGCGGCGTCGGATCCGGAAGTTCCTCGCTGGGCTGAGAAGGGAGTGGTGGTCGCCTAGCGGCTGCGCTCCCTCCTCCCATTAGGGTTAGGTAGAGGGTGCACTATGCTCTTGTCATGAAGATAACCATAGCCAGCCTCAACATCAACGGCAGCAGAGAGGCACGCCGTAGATTTAATAACTTCTCGGTCCTTCGGGAAGGGAGGCATGCGGTGTGCTTCCTGCAAGAAACTCGCACCGTTCCGGGAGACGAGGCCACGTGGCTCCTGGAGTGGCGAGGAGGGGTCAACATGAGTCACCGCTCCAACATTTCCGGCGGGGTGGCTATCTTGCTGGCCCCGCATTTTCAGCCGGAGATCTTGGGGGTCAAGGAGCATGTGCCGGGCCGCTTGCTCCAGGTCACTGTTCGCCTGGGGGGCGTGCCGCTCCATTTAGTGAACGTGTACGCCCCCCAGGCCGGTGCGCAGCAAGTGGGCTTCTTCGAAGGAGTGTCCGCTCTTCTGGGCACCATCGGCGTCGGCGAGTGCGTCATCTTCGGGGGGGAGATTTTAATTGTACCCTCGAGGCGAGGGACCGTTCGGGTCCTCCGCGAAGCCTGGCGGCGACGGTGAAGTTGAGGGACCTGGTCGGGTCCTTCGACTTGGTGGACGTCTGGCGAAATCGCCATCCCGACTCCAACGCCTTCACTTGGGTGGGGTCTGTAGGATGAAGGTCCAGAATCGACCGCCTTTATATTTCCCGGGCGTACGTCTCCTGCGTTCCGGCGGCTTCCATGCGGCCGGTTTCGAGCACGGACCACCACCTGGTGTGGGCAAAGCTCGCTCCGTTGCGCGCGCCGGGGGGGGTCCGCGTACTGGCATTTTAACAACCTGCAGCTGGAGGACGAGCGGTTCCGGGATTCGTTTCGTCGGTTCTGTGCCGACTGGAGAAGGAAGCAGGGGGGCTTCCCCTCCTTGAGGCTATGGTGGGACGTGGGCAAGGCTCATGTCCGTCTCTTCTGTCAGGAGTACGCGAGGGGGTCGACCAAGAGGCGGGAGGCCCGGGTCGGGCGGTTGGAGAGGGAGGTGCTCGACCTGGAGTCCCGTCTCGGTCAAGTCGTCGAAGACCCGGCCCTGCGGAAGGTGTACGAAGAGAAGAAGGGCGTGCTGAAGGACCTGCAGCTCATCGGGTCCCGAGGCGCGTACGTGAGGTCGCGGATCCAGTTCCTCCAGGAACTGGACCGCGGCTCCCCCTTCTTCTACTCGCTGGAAAAAAGACGGGGGTTCCGTAAGCAGCTCTTGGAGCTGCTGGCCGATGACGGATCTCTGGTCTCGGATCTGGAGGGGATCAGCGCAGAGACCCGGGCCTATTACGGGGCTCTGTTCTCTCCGGATCCATCCAGCGAGGATGCGCGCAGAGTTTTGTGGGAGGACTGTGCTGAAAGTCGGCCCGGAGGGCGCCGAAAAATTGGACGCTCTGCTAAGCTTGGCGGAGCTGACCAGCGCCCTCGGCCAGCTCTCGAGGGGAAAGTCCCCGGGGCTGGACGGGCTGACCGTGGAGTTCCACTGGGCGTTCTGGGACATCTTGGGGGGTGACTACACGCGGGTCCTGGGGGAAAGTCTGGTGACCGGGGAGATGCCCCTCTCTTGGCGCAGGGCGGTCATCGTCCTGCTGCCCAAGAGAGGTGATCTCCGCCTCTTAAAAAACTGGTGCCTGGTCTCCCTCCTCAGCACGGACTATAAGATTTTTGCCAGGGCCATGTCTGCCCGCCTTGGCACCGTGCTGGCCCACATGATCCACCCCGACCAGTCCTACACGGTCCCGGGCTGGTCCATCCATGACAACATCCATCTGGTCCGGGACCTGGTCCACCTTTCCCAGAGGGCTGGTCTGTCGGTTGCCTTCCTTTCCCTGGATCAGGAGAAGGCGTTCGACAGGGTGGATCACGAGTATCTTTTCGGAACTCTGCGCGCATTCGGGTTCGGGACGCATTTCGTCGCCCGGATCCGACTTCTGTACGCCGCTGCGGAGTGTCTGATTAAAGTTAATGGGTCTTTGACAGCGCTCCTTCGCTTCAGGAGTGGGGTATGTCAGGGATGCCCCATGTCCAGTCAGTTATACGCCGTTTGCGTGCAGCCTTTCCTGCGCATCTTTCGGAAGAGGTTGACGGGACTGGCTCTGCAAGGGCCAGGCGTGGAGGTCGTCCTCTCGGCTTATGCCGATGACGTGCTCCTCATGGTCACGGATCCCGTCGACTTGCGGAGGATGCGAGAATGCCAGCAGATTTACTCGGACGCATCCTCCACCAAGATCAACTGGGAGAAATGTTCTGGACTCCTGGTGGGCCAGTGGCGGGTGGACTCCCTGCCGGAGGAGTTCAGGCCCTTCGCCTGGAGCACAACGCACCTCCTCTACTTGGGAGTCTACCTCGGCCCTGCTGAGGACACCTGGCCGGCAAACTGGCAAGAGCTGGAGGCCAAAGTCACCGCTCGCCTAGGACGCTGGACGGGGTTGCTCCGAGTGTTGTCCTACAGGGGTCGAGCGCTGGTCATAAACCAGCTGGTGGCCGCCATATTGTGGTACTGGTTGGTCACTTTGATCCCTCCCCCTGCGTTTGTCGCCAAGATCCAGAAGATGCTCATCGACTTCTTCTGGGACAAAAGGAAGCACTGGGTCTCTGCCGCGGTTCTGTGTCTCCCGCTTAGGGAGGGTGGACAGGCGCTGGTGTGCCTTCGCACCCAGGCGCCGACTTTCCGTCTTCAGACGCTGCAGAGATACCTTTACGTCGAGAATCCTCCCAGATGGTGTGCGCTGGCGACGTATTTCTTCCGTCAGATGCACGGCCTCAACTATGACACGCAGCTCCTGTTTGTGGAATTGGGCCGTACGCGTGCCTACCTGTGGGAGTTGCCTGTCTTCTACCAGGAACTGCTATGGGTCTGGAACCAAGTCGCCTCCAGGCGGAGTTCTCCCCCGTCAGGAGTGGCGGCTCTCCTTCGGGAGCCGCTGCTCAGGAATCCGCACCTCCACATCCGACGGATCGGGTAGCTGGCGGAGGGCAGGGCTGTGCCTGGCAAGGTGACCAGAGTCGGGGACTTGCTCGATGGCAGAGGAGCGGGCTGGATGGCGCTGGAGGAGTTGGCGCGGCGCCTCTCCTGGGTCGACGTCTGGCGCGCGGCCAAAGCCATCGAGTCGCTGAAAGTGGCACTGGGCCCCGACTCCACTAGGTGTATTGAGGAGGCTCAAGCACGTGGGGCGATCCCGTCCGAACTGACCCTCGTTCGGACGGAATTCCTCATCGGCGCACAGCCCCGAAACCCCGCTCGGGAACCGACGCCTCACAACTTGAGCCATCTCAGGGAAATGCCCTCCGTGCCTTTCAGTTCTGCACGGAGGAGTTTCCTGTACGGGCTGCTCCTGCACACTCTCCACTTTGCCATCTTTGCCTGCCATCCGGACACGCCTTGGCGTGCCATCTTGCCGTCCGGCAGAGGCGGAGGTCCCCAATGGAGGGCTCTCTACGCGGGAGTCCTCCCCTTCTCTATTGGGGACTTGGCCTGGAGGGTGTTGCATGGAGCAGTCCCGTGCAATCAGCTTTTAAGTAGGTTCACGGACTCCCAGGCCGCCTGTCTTTTTTGCGGCCTCGAGGAGTCTGTGTTCCACGTGTATGAAGAGTGTGAGAGGTTGCAGCCCCTCTTTCAATATTTGAAGGGGCTGCTCCTCGCTTTTTGGTTGCACTTCAGTCCCACGCTCCTGATCTACGGTCACCCGGTGCGGAGGGGAGCGGGCAGGTCAGAGGACCTCCTCGTAGGACTGCTCCTGGGCCTGGCCAAAGTGGACATTAACAGGTCCAGGCAGCGGGCGGTCGAGGGGGTCATTCGGCCAGATTGCCTGCCTCTCTTCTGCAGCAATGTTCGTGCCCGGGTGGCCCTGGAGATGGAGCACGCGGTGTCCGCCGGCACACTTGAAGCCTTCTGAGACCAGTGGGCGCCGCAGGGACTGGAGTGCATCGTCTCCTCGGACAATGTAATTTTAATTTAATGTGATAAGTTTTATTTAAAGTTCGATTAATTTACAGCAGTTTTATGTTTGCTCAAAAAGAGTTACAAGGCCTATAATTCAGAGCAGCTGAAGGCAGTTAATTAGGGAAACTAGATTAAACTGGTTCTCCTGTAGCAGAACCCAGCAAATCCTTTGTTTCAGGGCCTATAAAAACAGGCTTTGAAGTGCAATTTTGTACTTAGTGCGGTTTAAACAGAGTGCTGCGAGTTGGGTGAGTCAGGGAGTCAGGTGAGGAGTGGAAGGAGGAGCTCCCTTGCTTCGCCTTTGTTTTTCCTAACTTTTCAGCTTTTGGAATTGGTTCTTACTTTACACCAAGGAAAGAGTCCGAGAGCGGGAGCAGTCAAACAACAACAACTGTGAAACCGCTAAAGTGATGTCACAACCAGGGAAGGAGCTGATTGGTAAGTAGGACCTAGTGAGTATTTCTCCAGTCCAGTTGTTAAAGTAAAAGTAAGGTCTCTAGTTTAGAGTAAGTAGTGTTTAAAGGGAAGTAAGGTCCCTAGTGTATTTACTATTCTTTAATTTAAAGGAAGTAAAGGGAGTAAATTAAGGGTAGGACATGGCAGGGCAGCTCGGCTGCATGGAGTGCTCCTCCTGTGCTATGTGGGAAGTCAGGGACACTTTAGGTGTCCAGGGCAAACACATGTGCAGGAAGTGTCTCCAGCTGCAGCTACTTGAAATCCGCGTTTCGGAGCTGGAGCTGCGGCTGGAGTCACTGTGGAGCATCCGCGAAGCTGAGATCTTCATGGATAGCATGTTTAACGAGGTGGTCACACTGCAGGTAAAGAGTGCACAGGCAGACAGGGAATGGGTGACCGCCAGACAGAGTAAAAGAACTAGGAAGGTAGTGCGGGAGTCCCGTGGGTCCATCTCCTCTCCAACAGATTTTCCGTTTTGGATACTGATGGGGGAAATGGTTTCTCAGGGGAATGCAGCAAGAGCCAAGTCTGTGGCACTACGAGTGGCTCAGCTGCACAGGAGGGGAGGAAAAAGAGTGGGAGAGCAATAGTGATAGGGGATTCTATCGTAAGAGGAACAGACAGATGTTTCTGTGGCCGCAGAGGTGACTCCAGGATGATATGTTGCCTCCCTGGTGCCAGGGTCAAGGATGTCACTGAACGGCTGCAGGGCATTCTGAAGGGGGAGGGCGAACAGTCAGAGGTCGTGGTTCACATTGGTACCAACGACATAGGTAGATAGAGGGATGAGGCCCTGCAACAAGAATTTAGGGAGCTAGGTAGCAGATTAAAAAGCAGGACCTCAAAGGTTGTAATCTCTGGATTACTCCCGGTGCCACGTGCTAGTGAGTATAGGAATAGGAGGATAGAGCAGATGAATGCGTGGCTAAAGACTTGGTGCAGGAGGGAGGGCTTTAGTTTCCTGGATCACTGGGTCTGCTTCTGGGGAAGGTGGGACCTGTAGAAGTCAGACGGGATGCACCTGAACTGGAACGGGACCAATATCCTTGCGGGGAGGTTTGCTAGTACTGTTGGGGGGGGGCGGGTTTAAGCTAACTTGGCAGGGGGATGGGATACGGAGTGGAGCTATAGTAGGGGGTGATGCACAGCCAAATATAGAGGAAAAAACAAGTCAGCCTGGAAGGCAGAGCAAATATGTAACGGCATAAGGGAGTATGGCAAGGCTGGATGGCATTTATTTTAATGCAAGGAGTCTTGCGAGTAAGGCAGATGAAGTGAAGGTGTTGATGAACACATGGGAGTATGATGTTGTTGCTATCACAGAGACATGGTTGAGGGAGGGGCATGACTGGCTGCTCAATATTCCGGGGTATAGAATCTTCAGGCGAGACAGAGGAGGGTGTAAAAGAGGAGGGGGTGTCGCAATATTAATCAAGGAGTCAATTACTGCTGTAAGGAGGGATGATATCTTAACAGGTTCCTCTAATGAGGCCATATGGGTAGAACTTAAAAACAAAAAGGGGGCAAGCACTTTGCTGGGAGTGTACTATAGACCCCCAAACAGTCAGGGGGAGATAGAGGAACAGATATGTAGGCAAATCTCAGGGAAGTGTAGAAATAATAGGGTAATAATAGTAGGGGATTTCAACTTCCCCAATATTAACTGGGATAGTCAGAGTGTGAAAGGCTTAGAGGGTGCGGAATTCTTGAAGTGCATCCAGGAGAGCTTTTTGAGCCAGCATGTAGAAAGTCCTACAAGAGAGGGGGCGGTACTGGACCTAATTCTAGGGAATGTAGCCGGGCAAGTGGTAGAAGTGTCAGTAGGAGAGCATTTTGGTGACAGTGACCATAATTCGGTGAGATTTAAGGTAGTCATGGATAAGGACAAAGATGGACCGGAAGTAAAGGTTCTAAATTGGGGGAAGGCCGATTTTAATATGATAAGGCAGGATCTGGCCAAAGTGGACTGGGATCAGCTACTTGTAGGAAAATCCACATCAGAGCAGTGGGAGTCTTTCAGAAAGGAAATAGAGAGAGTACAACACCAACATGTTCCCGTAAAGGTCAAGGGTGGGACCAACAAACCCGGGGAACCCTGGATGTCAAGGGATATACAAGAATGGATTAGGAAAAAAAGGGAGGCTTTTGGCAGATACAAAGGACTAAAAACAGTGGAAGCCCTAGAGGAGTATAGAAAGTGCAGGGGGGTACTTAAAAAAGAAATTAGGAGAGCGAAGAGGGGGCGTGAAAAAACACCAGCAGGCAAAATAAAGGAAAATCCCAAGGTGTTTGATAAGGATATTAAGGGCAAGAGGATAACCAGGGAAAGAGTAGGGCCCATTAGGGACCAAAGTGGCAATCTGTGTGTAGAACCGAAAGATGTAAGTGAGGTTATAAATGAATATTTTGCATCTGTGTTCACTGTGGAGAAGGACGATTTAGGCATAGAAATCAGGCAGGGGGATTGTGATATACTTGAACAAATTAGTATTAAGAGAGAGGAGATACTAGCGGTTTAGCGGGCTTAAAAGTGGATAAATCCCCAGGCCCTGACGGGATGTATCCCAGGCTGCTGTGTGAGGCAAGGGAGGAGATTGCAGCGGCTCTGACACAAATTTTCAGAACCTCTCTGGCCACAGGGGAGGTGCCAGAGGACTGGAGAACAGCTAATGTAGTACCATTGTTCAAGTAGGGTAGTAGGGATAAACCAGGGAATTACAGGCCAGTGAGCCTAACATCAGTGGTAGGGAAATTATTGGAAAAAATTCTGAGGGACAGAATTAGTCTCCACTTGGAGAGGCAGGGATTAATCAGGAATAGTCAGCATGGCTTTGTCAGGGGGAGATCATGTCTGCCCAATTTGATTGAACTTTTCGATGGGGTGACTAGGTGTGTGGATGAGGGTAGTGCAGTTGATGTAGTCTACATGGACTTCAGTAAGGCATTTGACAAAGTCCCACATGGGAGACTGGTCAAGAAGGTAAGAGCCCATGGGATCCAGGGCAATTTGGCACATTGGATCCAAAATTGGCTTAGTGGCAGGAGGCAGAGGGTGATGGTCGAAGGTTGTTTTTGTAACTGGATGCCTGTGTCCAGTGGTGTACCGCAGGGATCGGTGCTGGGTCCTTTGCTGTTTGTAGTGTACATTAATGATTTAGATATGAATGTAGGAGGTAAGATCAGTAAGTTCGCAGATGACACAAAAATTGGTGGAGTGGTAAAGAGCGAGGAGGGAAGCCTCAGGGTTTAGGACGATATAGACAGGTTGGTCAGATGGGCAAATGGAATTTAACCCTGAAAAGTGTGAGGTGATGCATTTTGGGAGGACTAATAAGACAAGGGAATCCACAATGAATGGTCGGACCCTAGGAAGGACAGAGGATCAGAGGGACCTTGGTGTGCATGTACATAGATCCCTGAAGGCAGCAGGACAGGTAGATAAGGTGGTTAAAAAGGCATATGGGATACTTGCCTTCATTAGCCGAGACATAGAATATAAGAGCAGGGAGGTTATGATGGAGCTGTACAAAACGCTAGTTCGGCCACAGCTGGAATACTGTGTGCAGTTCTGGTCGCCACACTACAGGAGGGATGTGATTGCATTGGAGAGGGTGCAGAGGAGATACACCAGGATGTTACCTGGGCTGCAGAGCTTCAGCTATGAAGAGAGACTGGACAGGCTGGGGTTGTTTTCCTTAGAGCAGAGAAGGCTGAGGGGGGACCTGATTGAGATGTACAAAATTATGAGGGGCATAGATAGGGTAGATGGAAAGGAACTTTTCCCCTTAGTAGAGGGGTCAATAACCAGGGGACATAGTTTCAAGGTAAGGGGCAGGAGGTTTAGAGGGGATTTGAGGAAAAACTTTTTCACCCAGAGGGTGGTTGGAATCTGGAACTCACTGCCTGAAAGGGTGGTAGAGGCAGGAACCCTCACAACATTCAAGAAGCATTTAGATGAGCACTTGAAACGCCATAGCATACAAGGCTACCGACCAAGTGCTGGAAAATGGGATTAGAATAGACAGGGCTTGATGGCCGGCGCAGACATGATGGGCCGAAGGGCCTCTTTCTCTGCTGTATAACTCTATGGGGGAAAAATTCAGTTGGATTGCGCCTCCTGTTAGCGCCTTAAGAGGGCGCTAATGGGGCGCAAAGCAACTAGCGCCCGTGCGCGGCGATCTTTGCGCCGCTCATGAAATAACTAAACATTTTGCAGCGGCGCTAAACATTACCGCCACGATCTCCTGCGCCGGCCGATCGTGACGTCAGTCGAGAGTGCAATGCCCCGGCAGCGACCCGGACCGGATATTGAGTGACGCCCCCTGTCTTACCACCTGCCGCTAGCAACGACAGGTTGAGGGGAGCGTTTTGCAGTCAGGAAGGGACTGGAGGAGCGCTATTTAAAGGCGACCACTTCCTGCCTTTTTTTGTCGGCGAAATTTTTGCACCACACATTCTGAGTGAGAGAGAGAGACTGCAGGAGATATTCAAAGCTGTGTTGAGGAGTTTTGGGTACTGAGCAGCACTTTGCAGGTTCATTTTGCTTTGTCCTTCCTTGTATCGATTTAGAAGAGACTGTGGGGGCTGCACTCTGAGCTCTTTCCCTGGTTTTCTCCATTGTTCTTTCCAGCAGATTTGATGTACAGGTCTCTCCAGGCTGAGATTCAAGGCTGCAATGAGCAGGATGTGGATGGAGAGCAAGATCAACCCTCCCCTTTGAGAACTGGCCGGCGCCATTGTGTCTGTGTTCAATTGCTGACTGACATCACATGAGCTTCGCCAGCGCTCTGAGGTAACGCCTCGCTCCTCGGCCTTTATGCCTTAAGACCGGTGTGAAGCGCCTGATTTAGCGCTCCAATCACCTCCAGGGGCGATAAAAGCCAAGTTTGCAGTCGGAGGCGATAATTAGCGCCAGGCGCTAATCTTTGTGCCCGGCCAATAATTGCGCCCCAAATGGGGCGATACTGAATTTTTCCCCCTATGACTCTCAGTTTTGGTTTTATTTACTGTTTCCCACATTTTTTTGTTTTTTTTATGTCTTTCAGTTTCGTCTCCCATTGCCACTCAGTATTTTCCAAGTGTCAAGATGGTCAAGTGTCTGTTCCCAACTCTTGTTAACTCCCTTCTTGTTACAGAATAGATTAACTTTTTGATTTTGTGTTTTTCTACTGGAGAAGTACATTGCCCTCATTGAAGGTGACTCTGTTCAAGAAGACAATTGTGTTCAAGAGGTCACAGTGAGGCCATAGATCCATGTTTTAACATCTGTAGTATTATGACCACTGATCTGCCCTGCCTGTCCACTTTTTTTTACTAGAAATTCAGTATCGCCCAGTTGGGGCGCTAAATTTTAAAAAGTTGGAGAATTAGTGCCAGGCGCTAATCCTTCTAACTTCACATTAAATTGATTGTTAGCGCTCCAAGGCAGAACTGGAGCGCTAAATCAAGCACTAATCACCTAACTTAGGGCGCTACACACAGAGAGCAGGGCGCTACCCGCAGAGTGATAACCAATTTCAGGTGCAGTCCAATCGGGACTCATCATTCACACTGGCTCCTTCCAGTTCTTAAAGGGGAGGTTCAATCATTCAGCACAACCTCATTCTCAGCATTGCTGGCTCTGAAGGCGACCTCCAAGCAAGTCAACAGCTACACCTCTTATCCTCATGGCTGATCCCAGTCCCAGGGAGAGTTCAGCAACCAGTCATTGGAGGCATTGGTCGCGGCAGTCGAAAGAAGGAGGGCACTGCTGTTCCCGGCCACTGGCAGGAGGCCATTGCTCCATGTCTTCAGGGCAATGTGGAGAGAAGTGGCGCAGGACATCTCGGCCAGCAGTGTGGTCCTCAGGACCCTCACACAATGCCGTAAAAAATTCAATGACCTCACTCGGGTGGTCAGGGTGAGCATATGCTTCAACAAGTCTGACATACCAGCGTCTGAACCTCAGTCTGTACACACTGCACAAACCACCACACCCCCACCACTCACCCACCAAGCATCTCCACCTACTAAAACTCACATCCACATCTCACGCCTTGCCTACAGTAACAGCTATTCAACTATGGCAGGCACATCCCCCAAACACGTAGATGCACACTCACTCACACACTTTCCTTTCTCTTGCAGGCTAAACTGGCCCACAATAGGAGGGAGTGGGAACGAACAGGCGGGGGTGAAACAGACATCCAACAGCTTACAGACCTGGAGGAGCGAGTGCTTAGAGTCATTGGGCGCCAGGTGGTGGGCACTGTGGCCGTTGGCGACATCGACCCCCTTGGGGGCAACAACGGTATGTTCATCCCCTCTCCTTGTCTCATCCCACTTCCCCCTCACACCACAAGCCTTTCCCACTTTCCAGCTCATTATACTGCCTGCATTCCTTACTCCCTTCTTGCCCCCCTGCCCTCACCTTAACCCGAGTCTTGTGCCTTTATGCTTTCAGGTAATCAGCAAGCAGATGACCAGCCTGTCCCTGAGCCTCCCAGTGAGAGTGAGGCAGGAGAAGAGGAGGAGGAAGAAAGCACCGCGTCACTGCATGTCTCACCCGCAGGCACCACCTTAGATACTGGGACTACGTGATCTTTAGAGGCAAGTTTAATGGAGGGGTCTGCACAGGGTGATGCACCGGGGACGAGAGGGCTGCAGCAAGGCCAGGGGGAAAGGGCAGCTCGGGAGCCAGATCCCCGGAGGGCGAGTTCGCACGCGAGTTCTGCTGCACAGGACTCATGAGGACCTCGATGGGGAGGCGTTCACAAGAAGGGTAATGGGCGTGTACACGGAGATGATAGGTGCAATGGCAAGGGTGCCTGAGAGCCTCTCAGCAATGGTAAGAAGCGTGCTGGAGTCTGCCTCCAATATTGCACAGAGCTCTGTGCACACCATGGAGCCCATCCTTGGCAGTCTGCGAAGGATGGTGGACTCCCTGAGACCGTGGGCACCCATACCCCATGCCGGGTGTAATGGGCGATGTGGCAGCATCCATTGCAGCACAGACGGAAGTCACGCAATGTCTTAGTGCTGTAATGCAGTCAGTGGTTGCTGCCATCGAGTCTCAGACTGATCTCATGCAGTCTCACCTTGATGCCACGCAAGCTCTGACTGCTGCCATCATCACTGGGTCCACCACAGACCACCGGGGATCTCATGGTGTCACAGCAGACCAGCAATCTGTGCTCCAGCAAATTGGTAGGGATGCTGAGGTGCTGCCCAGGGGGAGTGGCAGTGTGTCAGTCGAGCAGGAACCTGCTGTCCTCTCTCAGGATGACAGCATTCCTGCTCCCACCACTGCCACTCCACCATTGCCCTTGTCATTGCCTGTCATCCAGCCAGCCCAGACTGCCGCTGCCCAGCAGGAGGTGGTGCAGTTTACAGCCTGGCCTTCCAGGCTCAGAGCTGGTCGAGGGTGTCCTGCAAGGCCATCTGTAGTCTCTGGCACTGAGGGGAAGTAAGGGTTTGCACAAGGGTGATTAGTTAATATTGTTGTTGTATATATGTTGTATATATGTGTTTACTGAATGTTGATAAATTTATTAAAGGAATTTTTCTGATTTTGTGGTGTCTCTCATTTCAGCTTTGCGCTGTCCAAAGATGTGCGGGTTAGGTTGATTTGGCTATGATAAATTGACCCTTAGGCGGATTAAATACGTGGGGTTACGGGGATAGGGTGGGATATGTGTCGGTGCAGGCTCGATGGGCCGAAATGGCCTCTATCTGCATTGTGGGGATTCTGTGATTCTGTGATATGGCAAGCGAAATGGATGGAATGATGGGGATATGTCAGCAACTGGGATGTGGGGTAGAATTTATTGGAACTGCAGTCTGATGAGGCGGTCATGGACCGCCCTTCCAGAAGGCCAAATGAGTGGCTGCTTCCTCCCTCGCTGCTGTTCCTCCTCCTGTTCCTCCTTGTCCTCCTCCTCTCCCTCTTCCTCCTCCTGAGGTGGTCCCGCTATGCCTGGTGGCAATGTCTGCGCCCTCATGATGGTCAAGCTGTGCAGCATGCAGCACACCACGATGAAAAGGGACACCCACTCAGCCGAGTACTGCAGGGCTCCTCCCGAGCGGTCAAGGCAGCGGAACCATTGCTTGAGCACCCCGATGGTCTGCTCGATGATGTTCCTGGTGGTGGTATGGCTCTCGTTGTATGAGTGCTGAGCAGCAGTGTTGTGGTTGCGGAGGGGAGTCATGAGCCAAGTGGAGATCAGATAGCCCTTGTCTCCGACCAGCCAGCCGCGAGCTTAATGTGATGGCTGGAAGAGTGCTGGATGAAGGCATCGTGACTACTGCCAGGATAGCGGGCATTGACGGTGAGGTTTTGCTGTCTGTGGTCGCACACCAACTACACATTAAGTGAGTGGTATCCTTTGCAGTTACGGAATACGTCAGGATTGTTACGGGGTGCCCGCAAAGCCACATGGGTGCAGTCAATGGCACCCTGCACCATGGGGAAGCCCGCTATCCTGGCAAAGCCACATGCACGCTCGTTCTGCTTCTCTCTGGTGATGGGGAAGGAAATGTAATCCCTTCTCCTTCTGTAGAGAGCCTCTGTGACCTCCCGGATGCAGCAATGGATGGCGAACTGCGAAATGTTAGATATGTCTTCTGCTGCAGACTGGAAGGATCCGCTGGCATAGAAATTGAGGGCGACGGTGACCTTGACTGCCACTGAGAGAGACGTGGTGATCCTGATCTGAGCCTTGAGGTCTGGCTGCAGGAGGTGGCAGAGCTCTGTGACCACCTCCTTGTTGAAGCGGAGCCTTCGAAGACATTGCTCCTCAGTTAAATTTATGTAGAAGAAGTGCTCCCGGAATACCCTGGGAGGGTAAGGCCTCCTGTTGATAGCCCTGTTGGCCCTCCTCCCTCTGGCCACATTTTCCAATGTTTGTCTCTGCCTCCGCTGCGATGTTGATGCTGGAGGGCGATGTCGAGTGCCAGTACAGCTCCCATTAACATATCCAAGTGTAGGAGTTCGGAATCTCAGCACAATGAAAGTGACAAATTTTTAGCAGCCAGAACACTACTGAAAGTAATAAATGTTTACCTCACTGAAAACGTCTGTTTCCCCATGTCAAACTGAGAAGGCAGCATTGATTGGCGACTAAAATGAAACCAGATGTTGATCCCTTTAAACATCGCTCCTACAGCAGCCATCCGACTGGATCACGCCTCCTCTTCCTGCCGTTGTTCAGGCCAGGCGCTAAGGCAGGGGGCAGCAGTTAATTTTGCATCTGGGCCGTTAACGGGGCATTCCATACGCGTTGACGTCACGATCTGGCAGGCGCTAAAGGCCTCGGTGTTAAATGTTATCGGCAGTGCTAAATCGCAGGTGAATGTCGCGTGTGGCGTCGGATTCGCCGCGCCCTGCCGCAAACCCGCTAACATGCCGAACTACTCCCTCTTAAAGTCTTTGGGGGAGAAATTCAGTATCTCCCCATTTGGGGCGCAATTATCGGCCGGGCGCAAAGATTAGCGCCTGGCGCTAATTATCGCCACCGACTGCAAACTTGACTTTTATCGCCCCTGGAGGTGATTGCAGCGCTAAATCAGGCGCTTCACACCTGTCTTAAGGCGCAAAGGCCGAGGAGCGAGGCGCTACCTCAGAGAGCTGGCGAAGCTCATGTAATGTCAGTCAGCAATGGAACACACACACAATGGCACGGGCCAGTTCTTAAAGGGGATGGTTAATCTTGCTTTCCATCCACATCCTGCTCATTGCAGCCTTGAATCTCGGCCTGGAGAGACCTGCACATCAAATGTGCTGGAAAGAACAATGGAGAGTACCAGGCAAAGAGCTCAGAGTGCAGCCCCCACAGTCTCTGCTAAATCGATACAAGGAATGGCAAATCAAAATGAACCTGCAAAGTGCTGCTCAGTACCCAAAACTCCTTCACACAACGTTGAATCTCTCCAGAAGTCTCTCCCTCTCTCTCTCAGAATGCGTAGTTCAAAAATGTCACCAACAATAAAAGGCAGGAAGCGGTCACCTTTAAATAGCGCTCCCCCTTTCCCTTCATGACTGCAGAACGCTCCCCTCAACCTGTCGTTGCTAGCGTCAGGCGGTAAGGCAGGGGGCGCCACTCAATATCCGCTCCGGGGCGATACCGGGGCGTTGCGCACTCGAGTGACGTCATGATCTGCCGGCGCAGGAGATCGTGGCGGTACTGTTTAACGCCGCCGCAAAATGTCTAGTTAATTTCGCGAGCGGCGCAAACTTCGCCGCGCCTGGGCGCTAGATGCTTTGCGCCCCATTAGCGCCCTCTTAAGGCGCTAACGGGAGGCGCAACCAACTGAATTTTTCCCCCTTTCACTTTAAATTAAACTATTCTGTATGCTCACAGAATTAATCAGGGCTCTTCTTTTTCCTGAAAAGTGCATTATGTTTCCCTTCCCCCAGGGCCATGAAACTAGCTGAGGATGTTCTCTGAAATAATAGAACCAGAGATGTATTTGCAGCATTTAAAAGACTAAAGGGGGAAAAATGCATTATAGCCCAGGAATGGGCGGTAACCTTTGAAAAGTTTGAGAATTAGCGCCTGACGCGATTGCTTCAGGCTGTACATAAGAACATAAGAAATAGGAGCAGGAGTAGACCATTTGGCCCTTCGAGCCTGCTCCACCATTCACTTTCCTGCACTGTCCCCATATCCCTTGATTCCCTTAATATTCAAAAATCTATCGATCTCTGTCTTGAAAATACTCAACAACTGAGCCTCCACAGCCCTCTGGGGTAGAGAATTCCAAAGATTCACCACCCTCTGAGTGAAGACATTTCTCCTCATCTCAGTCCTAAATGGCCAACCCCTTATACTGAGACTGTGACCCCTGGTTCTAGACTCCCCAGCCAGGGGAAACATCCTCCCTGCATCTACCCTGTCAAGCCCTGTAAGAATTTTGTATGTTTCAATGATTCTCATTCTTCTAAACTCTAGAGAATTTAGGCCTAGTCTACTCAATCTCTCCTCATAGGACAATCCCCCCATCCCAGGAACCATTCCCTCTATGACAAGTATATCCTTCCTTAGGTAAGGAGACCAAAACTGTACACAATACTCCAGGTGTGGTCTCACCAGGGCCCTATATAATTGCAGTAAGATGTCTTTACTCTTATACTCAAATCCTCTTGTAATAAAGGCCAACATACCATTTGCTTTCCTAATTGCTTGCTGTATTTGCTTGTTAACTTTCATGTACAAGGACACCCAGGTCCCTCTGAACATCAACATTTCCCAATCTCTCACCATTTAAAAAAATACTCTGCTTTTCTATTTTTCCTACCAAAGTGGATAACTTCACATTTCTCCACATTATATTCCATTTGCCATGTTCTTGCCCATTCACTTAGCTTGTCTATATCCCCTTGAAGCCTCCTTGCATCCTCCTCACAACTTACAGTCCCAGCCAGGTTTGAATCATCAGCAAACTTGGATATATTACATTTGGTCCCCTCATCCAAATCATTGATGTAGATTGTGAATAGCTGAGGCCCAAGCACTGATCCTTGCGGTACCCCACTAGTTACAGCCTGCCAACCCGAAAATGACCCGTTTATTCCTACTCTCTGTTTTCTGTCCATTAACCAATCCTCAATCCATGCTAGTATATTACCTCCAATCCATGCTAGTATATTACCCCCAATCCCATGAGTCCTAATTTTGTTTAATAACTTCTTGTGTGGCACCTTATTGAATGCCTTCTGAAAATCGAAATACACCACATCCACTGGTTCCCCCTTATCAATTCTGTTAGTTACAACCTCAAAAAACTATAACAGATTTGTCAAACACGATTTCCCTTTCATAAATCCGTGTTGACTCTGCCCAATCCTATTATTATTTTCTAAGTGCCCTGTTACCACATCCTTAATAATAAATTCGAGCATTTGCCCTACGACTGATGTCAGGCTAACTGGTCTGTAGTTCCCCATTTTCTCTCTCCCTCCTTTCTTAAATACTGGGGTTACATTTGCTACCTTCCTATCCACGGGAACCGTTCTAGAATCTATGGAATTTTGGAAAATGACAACCAATGCATCCACTATCTCTATAGCCACCTCTTTCAAAATCCTAGGATGTAGGCCATCAGGTCCAGGGGATTTATCGGCTTTCAGTCCCATTAATTTCTCCAGTACTATTTCTTTTACTAATACTAATTTCTTTCAGTTCCTCATTCTCGCGAGAGCCTTGGTTCTCCACTATTTCTGGGAAGTTTTTTGCGTCTTCTTCCGTGAAGACAGACACAAAAGGCTGGATTTTCTCAATGGAGATCTGCTGGAGGCGAGACTTCTGATTTCCGGGTTTCAGTCCCACCCCCAGCGACGTCTGACCAACCAACGCTATTTTCCCTTGATTGGCCTTGTTAAGCCCGCCCTGCCGGTGACAGATGAAGTCAGCGTATGACGCTTCATCTGTCGAAAAAATTTTGACAGATGATTTGTCAGCGTTTGACAGCTTTGAGAAGCTGTCAAACACTGACAATCTCTGTTCTAAGGTAAGCCCTTGCACACAGGCTCACCAAGACCTCTCTCCTCAGCAGAAAGCAGATGGCTGCTGCATCTGAGAATGCAGCAGCCATTCTGTCATCTATGCCATTGAGATGAAGCACCTCTGGATCCTCAAAGGTTGAAGCCTGCAGAAAGAAGCAAAGGTAAGGAAACTTTTTCTAACACTTTGCACTCACCTTTCATACTTACCTGTCCACCCATCACTTACCTCTACAGCTGACATTTCGACCCCTCTCACCTCCGCAGACCCACTGCTCACCTCGCTGACTCTGGCGGGGTTTCCCGACGTCGGGAACACTGCATCATCAGGTGTAAAATGGTGAAAAGCCTCTTAACTGCCTGTTAACTACCTGTTAACAGCCAATTAATTGGCCCTAATCCCCTTCCCGCCTCGAGGAGATGGGTCCCTGCGCGAGTCGGGAACCCGCCTCCCGGGAAGGTGGTTCAGAGGTGGGTTGGGAGCGGGGCTGGGACCCGCTCCCAATTTTTCCCATTTTCCCAGCAGTCCCGCCTCCAAATCCGCCTCTTCAGGGCTGGGAAAAACCAGCCCAAAGTATTTGTTTAATTTCTCTGCCATTTCCTTATTCCCCATTATAACTTCTCCTGTCTTAGCCTGTAAGGGACCCACATTTACTTTTGCTAATCTTTTCCTTTTTACATACCTATAGAAGCTTTTACAGTCTGGTTTACTCTCATATTCTATTTTCCTTTTCTTTATCAATTTCTGTGCTGGAGAGCAGGTGAGAGGAATTAATTAATTAACTGGTCTAATCTGGTTCTGTAACTGCCAGAGAGCTCACTTATTTAAATCTCAGCAGTATAAATAAGGGAGGCTAGAGTGCAGTTTGTCACAGAGTGCAGCTCGGAACAGAGTGTTATGCTGTGAGTGAGTGAGTGAGTGAGTGAGTGAGTGAGTGAGTGAGTGAGTGAGTGAGTGAGTGAGTGAGTGAGTGAGTGAGTGAGTGAGTGAGTGAGTGAGTGAGTGAGTGAGTGAGTGAGTGAGTGAGTGAGTGAAGGTGTTCCTTTCTTTTTCTATCTTTGTCAGCTTCCAGCAGAGCAGGAGCTAAAAAGCTGCACAAGAGGGGACAGAGAACCAGCGGGAGTTTGGCTCTGTGACACCTGCCAACTGCATCTGGAGAAAAATAAAAGTGCGGGTAAACAGAGTGCTGCGAGCTGGGAATTGGTTCTTACTTTACACAAGCAAAGAGTCCGAGAGCGGGAGCAGTCAAACAACAACTACTGTGAAACCGCTAAACTGACGTCATAACCAGGGAAGGAGCTGATTGGTAAGTAGGACCTGGTGAGTATTTCTGCAGTCCAGTCGTTAAAGTAAAAGCAAGATCTCTAGTTTAGAGTAAGTAGTGTTTAAAGGGAAGTAAGATCCCTAGTGTATTTAATATTCTTTAATTTAAAGGGAGTAAAGGGAGTAAATTAAGGGTAGCACATGGCAGGGCAGCTCGGCAGCATGGAGTGCTCCTCCTGTGCTACTTGGGAAGTCAGGGACTCTTTCACTGTCCAGGGCGAACACATGTGCAGGAAGTGTCTCCAGCTGCAGCTACTCGAAATCCGCGTTTCGGAGCTGGAGCTGCGGCTGGAGTCACTGTGGAGCATCCGCGAAGCTGAGATCTTCGTGGATAGCTCGTTTAACGAGGTGGACACACCAGAGGTAAAGAGTGCACAGGCAGACAGGAAATGGCTGACCGCCAGACAGAGTAAAAGAACTAGGAAGGTAGTGCAGGAGCTAGGTAGCAGATTAAAAAGCAGGACCTGGGTCCATCTCCCTCTCCAACAGATTTTCCGTTTTGGATACTGATGGGGGAGATGGTTTCTCAGGGGAATGCAGCAAGAGCCAAGTCCGTGGCGCTATGAGTGGCTCAGCTGCACAGGAGGGGAGGAAAAAGAGTGGGAGAGCAATAGTGACAGGGGATTCTATCGCAAGGGGGACAGACAGATGTTTCTGGGGCCGCAGACGTGACTCCAGGATGATATGTTGCCTCCCTAGTGCCAGGGTCAAGGATGTCACTGAACGGCTGCAGGGCATTCTGAAGGGGGAGGGCGAACAGTCTTCACATTGGTACCAACGACATGGGTAGAAAGAGGGATGAGGTCCTGCAACAAGAATTTAGGGAGCTAGGTAGCAGATTAAAAAGCAGGACCTCAAAGGTTGTAATCTCTGGATTACTCCTGGTACCACGTGCTAGTGACTATAGGAATAGGAGGATAGAGCAGGTGAATGCGTGGCTAAAGACTTGGTGCAGGAGGGAGGGCTTTAGTTTCCTGGATCACTGGGTCTACTTTTGGGGAAGGTGGGACCTGTACAAGTCGGACGGGTTGCACCTGAACCGGAACGGGACCAACATCCTTGCGGGGAGGTTTGCTAGTACTGTTGGGGGGTGGGTGGGGGTTTAAACTAACTTGGCAGGGGGATGGGATACGGAGTGGAGCTATAGTAGGGGGTGATGCACAGCCAAATATAGAGGAAAAAACAAGTCAGCCTGGAAGGCAGAGCAAATATGTAACGGCACAAGGGAGTATGGCAAGGCTGGATGGCATTTATTTTGATGCAAGGAGTCTTGCGAGTAAGACAGATGAATTGAAGGTGTTGATAAACACATGGGAGTATGATGTTGTTGCTATCACAGAGACATGGTTGAGGGAGGGGCATGACTGGCTGCTCAATATTCCGGGGTATAGAATCTTCAGGCGAGACAGAGGAGGGTGTAAAAGAGGAGGGGGTGTCGCAATATTAATCAAGGAGTCAATTACTGCTGTAAGGAGGGATGATATCTTAACAGGTTCCTATAATGAGGACATATGGGTAGAACTTAAAAACAAAAAGGGGGCAAGCACTTTGCTGGGAGTGTACTATAGGCCCCCAAACAGTCAGGGGGAGATAGAGGAACAGATATGTAGGCAAATCTCAGGGAAGTGTAGAAATAATAGGGTAATAATAGTAGGGCATTTCAACTTCCCCAATATTAACTGGGATAGTCAGTGTGTTAAAGGCTTAAAGGGTGCGGAATTCTTAAAGTGCATCCAAGAGAGCTTTTTGAGCCAGCATGTAGAAAGTCCTACAAGAGAGGGGGCGGTACTGGACCTAATTCTAGGGAATGTAGCCGGGCAAGTGGTAGAAGTGTCAGTAGGAGAGCATTTTGGTGACAGTGACCATAATTCGGTGAGATTTAAGGTAGTCATGGATAAGGAAAAAGATGGAACGGAAATATAGGTTCTAAATTGGGGGAAGGTCGATTTTAATATGATAAGGCAGGATCTGGCCAAAGTGGACTGGCATCAGCTACTTGTAGGAAAATCCACATCAGCGCAGTGGGAGTCTTTCAGAAAGGAAATAGAGAGAGTACAACGCCAACATGTTCCCGTAAAGGTCAAGGGTGGGACCAACAAGCCCAGGGAACCCTGGATGTCAAGGGATATACAAGAATGGATTAGGAAAAAAAGGGAGGCTTTTGGCAGATACAAAGGACTAAAAACAGTGGAAGCCCTAGAGGAGTATAGAAAGTGCAGGGGGGTACTTAAAAAGAAATTAGGAGAGCGAAGAGGAGGCATGGAAAAACACTGGCGGGCAAAATAAAGGAAAATCCCAAGGTGTTTTATAAGTATATTAAGGGAAAGAGGATAACCAGGGAAAGAGTAGGGCACATTAGGGACCAAAGTGGCAATCTGTGTGTAGAGCCGGAAGATGTAAGTGAGGTTTTAAATGAATATTTTGCATCTGTGTTCACTATGGAGAAGGACGATTTAGGCATAGAAATCAGGCAGGCGGATTGTGATATACTTGATCAAATTAGTATTGAGAGGGAGGAGGTACTAGCGGTTTTAGCGGGCTTAAAAGTGGATAAATCCCCAGGCCCAGACGAGATTTATCTCAGGCTGCTGTGTGAGGCAAGGGAGGAGATTGCAGGGGCTCTGACACAAATTTTCAGAACCTCTCTGGCCACAGGGGAGGTGCCAGAGGACTGGAGAACAGCTAACGTAGTACCATTATTCAACAAGGGTAGTAGGGATAAACCAGGGAATTACAGACCAGTGAGCTTAACATCAGTGATAGGGAAATTATTGGAAAAAATTCTGAGGGACAGAATCAGTCTCCACTTGGAGAGGCAAGGATTAATCAAGGATAGTCAGCATGGCTTTGTCAGGGGGAGATCATGTCTAACCAATTTGTTTGAATTTTTCGAGAGGGTGACTAGGTGTGTGGATGAGGGTATTGCAATTGATGTAGTCTACATGGACTTCAGTGAGGCTTTTGACAAAATCCCGCTGGGGAGACTCGTCAAGAAGGTAAGAGCCCATGGGATCCAGGGCAATTTGGCACATTGGATCTAAAATTGGCTTAGTGGCAGGAGGCAGAGGGTGATGGTCGAAGGTTGTTTTTGTGACTGGAAGCCTGTGTCCAGTGGTGTACCGCAGGGATCGGTGCTGGGTCCTTTGCTGTTTGTAGTGTACATTAATGATTTAGATATGAATGTAGGAGGTATGATCAGTAAGTTCGCAGATGACACGAAAATTGGTGGAGTGGTAAAGAGCGAGGAGGGAAGCCTCAGGCTACAGGATGATATCGACGGGTTGGTTCGATGGGCAGAACAGTGGCAAATGGAATTTAACCCTGAAAAGTGTGAGGTGATGCATTTTGAGAGGACTAACAAGACAAGGGAATACACAATGAATGGTAGGACCCTAGGAAGGACAGAGGATCAGAGGGACCTTGGTGTGCATGTACATAGATCCCTGAAGGCAGCAGGACAGGTAGATAAGGTGGTTAAAAAGGCATAATATGGGATACTTGCCTTCATTAGCCGAGGCATAGAATATAAGAGCAGGGAGGTTATGATGGAGCTGTACAAAACGCTAGTTCGGCCACAGCTGGAATACTGTGTGCAGTTCTGGTCACCACACTATAGGAAGGATGTGATTGCATTGGATAGGGTACAGAAGAGATTCACCAGGATGTTACCTGGGCTGGAGTGCTTCAGCTATGGAGATAGACTGGACAGGCTGGGGTTGTTTTCCTTAGAGCAGAGAAGGCTGAGGGGGGACCTGATTGAGGTGTACAAAATTATGAGGGGCATAGATAGGCTAGATAGAAAGGAACTTTCCCCCTTAGTAGAGGGGTCAATAACCAGGGGGCATAGTTTCAAGGTATGGGGCAGGAGGTTTAGAGGGGATTTGAGGAAAAACTTTTTCACCCAGAGGGTGGTTGGAATCTGGAACTCACTGCCTGAAAGGGTGGTAGAGGCAGGAACCCTCACAACATTCAAGAATATTTAGATGAGCACTTGAAACGCCATAGCATACAAGGCTACGGACCAAGTGCTTCAAAATGGGATTAGAATAGACAGGGTTTGATGGCCAGCGCGGACACGATAGGCCGAAGGGCCTTTTACTGTGCTGTATAACTCTATTAGGGAGAAATTTAGTATCGCCCCATTTGGGGCGCAATTATCGGCTGGGCGCAAAGATTAGCGCCTGGCGCTAATTATCGCCTCCGACTGCAAACTTGACTTTTATCGCCCCTGGTGCTAAATCAGGCGCTTTACACCTGTCTTAAGGCGCAAAGGCCGAGGAGCGAGGCGCTACCTCAGAGCGCTGGCGAAGCTCATGTGATGTCAGTCAGCAATGGAACACACACACAATGGCGCCGGCCAGTTCTTAAAGGGGAGGGTTGATCTTGCATTCCATCCACATCCTGCACATTGCAGCCTTGAATCTCGGCATGGAGAGAATTGTACATCAAATCTGCTGGAAAGAACAATGGAGAGACCCAGGGAAAAAGCTCAGAGTGCAGCCCCCACAGTCTCTTCTAAATCGATACAAGGAAGAGCAAATCAAAATGAACCTGCAAAGTGCTGTTCAGTACCCAAAACTCCTTCACACAGCGTTGAATCTCTCCAGAAGTCTCTCTCTCTCTCTCTCTCTCAGAATGCGTGGTTCAAAAATGTCACCAACAATAAAAGGCAGGAAGCGGTCACCTTTAAATAGCGCTCCCCCAGTCCCTTCCTGTTGTAGGGGCTAATCGGAGCCTTGAGCGGACTAACCGTGAAGGAGAGTCGACGCGTTACCCGACTTAGCCCGACTGAGCAATAAAACTCAAACACCAATTTACACGGTTAAATGCGGGAGTACACTTTATTCAGAGCGCTCTGGGAGAGAATTGATGCACCCGCGTGCAGTCACCGACCTCTCAAATAAGTCACTCCGGGGCACAGTATTTTATACATCCATCATTGATTACATCGTGCTCACATGAGCGCGTGATAGTTATTAGAATCCAATCAATTTTATGTATACAATTGTTAAGCATGGTAAATCAATTAACGTCAGGGTACAGTTGATGTGATCAGCCTCGTCTATGTGACAGTGTTATCTCGAGCCCTGTATGTTGCAACGTTGTCTGACAAGGCAGACTGCCAGCCCATTGCAGCATGTTAAAGTCCTGTGTCAGCGAATTTAAAGTTCATTAACTGGATGAGTTTTTCTTCTCCGACATTTCTTTAATAATTTTCTTCTCCAACACTCCCTTCTGTTGGTCCGGGGGCACGACCTTCTTGCCCCCAGGAAACCACTGCTCCGTGCCTCTTCACGGGGTCGACGCTACAGCCACTGGCTCATCTCTTGAGGGCTGGCTACCCCGGCGACGGTGTCATGCGTTTCCTCCATGGGCTGGAGATCGGTGTATCCTTCCTTTTCTTCGTCTTTGAGTAACGGCTCCTCTTCCCGTACGGCGCTGACTGACATTAGCTGGGTTGTGGCAATCTTACAACATGTCTTTAACAAGGTTATCAAGCAACATACAGCGACACATATCATCACTATCACAACCATTACGTGCATAATCCAGGGGCCCCATTCTGTTAGCCCCAACCATTCTAGCCATGACTGTGTCGGTTCCCGGTGTAATTTCTTAATCTCTTCCTTCATGTGGTTTACGAAGTTGGTGATGTTTTCCGAACTATCAGGGATGTAAGTACAACACTCTTGCCCGATCACCGCGCAAGTGCCTCCTTCCTTTGCAAGCAGGTAGTCCAGTGCCATCCTGTTTTGCATGGCCACTGTCCTGAGGGCTACCATTTCTGCGCTTATTTCTGCAAGGGCTTCTGTGGTGTCGTTGGCTACCTTCTCGAGAATTTGGGCATTGTTAATGATTTCCCGTGCTAATTTACCCACCCTCCCAGTGGGGGAAGGCGACGGCGAAGAATCGCTCAGTCTCTGTAATTCCTCGCCTGGTTCGATAACAATGGTGCTCCGTGAGGGATTTGAGATGGTATACATAAGGCATGACGTATCCCAGGTAACATGACCCGGTCCAATCTCTGGGCAGCCATGGGTACGCTTTGTGCCCGCATATAAAATATGTTCCATTGTAGGCCGTCATATCCATGTTTGCCCGAAAGATAGTGAAACCCATCTGACTATCTGTGGCCCGTCGGGTCCCATTCCACGGTTGGTTACTCGTTAAGTTTAGCAGACCAGTGGTATTAAACCACCAGCTTTCAAATGCCGTGTTCCCCTCCTCATATGTCACAAAGGTTTGGGTGCAATTACTATTTCCTGCCTCTAGGTTCACCTTCACCCCTCTACTTACACTCCTTGTCCAACATATTTCCCCAACGGGTCTTCCGACCCCGGTTGTGTTTGTTAGGGCGAAGAAGGGTGGATCTTTACTAGAGTTGTACTTGGGTTTGTAACATCCCTTAAATTGTTCCAATGGGTACCCTCCACCTCGGAACTCCTCCCTCGTGACGTCATGATAGCTGTTCTGGTCATTAAGCGCAAATTCTGCTAGTTCCGTGAGATTCAGGGGTATGGGCCGCAGTGGTATCCCACCCTTACTGTGGATCGGAATATGACTACACACCCAACAGCTACTTTGCCCTGTCTCCTTTACGTATTCATACGACATATATACAAAGGTATTCACCTGGAGCTCTCTTCGCTTACGGGAGCCCCTTTCCATTCCCGAAACAATGCATGTTAACGCTATTAAACACAGTGGTATCCCCATTTTTACTTGGAAGCAGGCACTGTCTATCACCGCGTCGTTGCCGCTTCTGGTAGCACTCTTGTATTAACATACAAACATAAAAACACAGTAGTTAGTACACCAAATGCAATAAGCCAAAGCACGAATGCAAACAGGTAAGGTAATTGGACATTTACGGGTCGCTTGATCTGTAGGTAAAAGAAACACAAAGAAGCGCCCATTAGTTCATCTTTTCTCCATACATTTTTAATTGTGTCCAATGTTTCCAGACTCCCTTCCCCCTTATGTCCAGACAGGCACAGGTATCACCACTAATTATAATTTCGTAGGGTCCGCTCCATTTTGGGGCGAAGCCTGGCTTGTCAGGCAGGACCTTCAGCATCACTTTGCTGCCCGCTGACGGCATGGAGGGTGTCATGACCCCCTCCTGTGCCTGATCCTGAAGTCCCTGATTGTCTCGTACGGCTTGGCGCATCCCCTTCAGTTGGGTGCTAAGCTCTAAGACATAACGCCGTAGTCTGTCCTTTAAGGGGCCAACATCAACCCCACCTGTTATGATGCCTTCTGGTAATTGCATCGCCCTTCCTGTCATTAGTTCATAAGGGGTCAGGCCTGTCGTACGATTCGTGGTGGCTCGTAACTTCATTAGGATAAGGGGTAAAACCTCAACCCATGTTTTCCCAGATTCCTGTATTGCCTTTGCTAAAGCGTTTTTGAGTGTTCGATTCATTCTTTCAACCATTCCCGAGCTCTGGGGGTGGTAAGGGATATGGAACTTCTGTTTGATCCCCATCAGCTGACAAATATTCTTTACTACACTCCCTGTAAAGTGCGTTCCTTGGTCAGAGTCGATTTGCAAGGGCACTCCCCACCGCGGGATTACTTCCTCGGCCAGGATTCTGGCTACCGTTAAGGCCGTGCAATTCCGCGTTGGGAAAGCTTCTACCCACCTTGTGAACTGGTCAATTATCACAAGGCAGTATATTTTTCCGTGGGACTGGGGAAGTGGTCCCGTAAAATCAATTTGTATGTGCTCCCAAGGACCTCGGGGTCTTGGCTGGTGGCCCATTCTAATTTTAATAGGCCGGCCAGGATTATGCTGAGCACAAGTGATACATCGCTGACAGTGCCTCGCGATGTCTCTTCCCATCCCCTTCCACCACCAATCCTTACTTATTAAGGAGCTCATTGCCTCTCTCCCTGTATGTGAAATACCGTGATGTATCTCTAGCAGAGTCTGTTGTATGCACTCCGGTGCTACTACTTCACCTTCTTTTCGCCAGACTCGATCGGATCCTTCTCCAGCTCCATTTCTTACCCATGTTTCCTTTTCCGTGTCTGATGCTTCGTCTTGGACTTCCCAGATCTTTATTTCGTTCTCCAGGCTGTCTACGCTGCCCACCGGTACTTCGTTTATCTCCTCCTGTTCTAGAGCTGCCTGTGCTGCCCAATCAGCCGCCTGGTTCCCCTGGTGGCTGTCCCAGTCTGGGCTTGTCTTGTCTGGTTCTTTCTGATGGGCCTTAATTTTGATAACTGCCACCTGTTTAGGTCTTTTGCTTGCTTCTAGCAAGGCCTCTATTCGTCCCTGATGTTTGATGGGGTTACCTCCTGTGGTTATATACCCTCTACGTCCCCATGCTGTCATGTAGTCATGCACTACCCCGAAGGCATACCGGCTATCTGTGTATATATTGACTACCTGGTTCTTTGCTTCATTCAATGCTTGAGTCAACGCGACCAACTCTGCTACTTGGGCTGATAAGCTACCGTCTAACCGTCCAGATTTAACTACTTCCATCTTACTATTAACTACTGCCCACCCGGTTCGGGGTTGTCCATTAATATATTTACGGGATCCATCTACATAGAATGTTTCCTCCACTTCCTCTAGAGGGGTGTCTTTGATAATCTCTTCTCCAATGTCCTCGTCTATTTTTTTTACAACTGTGTGGGGCTCCTGTTCCCAGGATCCCCTCAGCTGGGTTCTCCCCTATGTCTCCTTTTCTTCGGGGGTCATGGTGACGTGGGTCGTCTCAGGTCTGCCATGTTTACTGAAACAAGTGGCCTCAGTATGGCCCTTCTTATTACAGTAAGTACATGTCTTCTTAGCCTTACAATCTCTAATAAAATGTCCAGGCTTCCCGCAACCATGACATGCCCCCTTGGGTCCCGCTGCCTGTTTTACCGCACTTACACTTTCCTGTTTAACCTTGACCATACCTTCCTCTTTGGCTTTTAACCCATCTACCCCACAAGCCCACTCTACTAGGTCGTCGTAATTCCTGGTTGTTACTATGCCCATCTTGATGATAGCCTGGTGTGCGGGAGACAAGCCATCTTTAAAGGCCTGAATGAAAGCGGGGTCAGTTCTTGCCGGCCCTGGTTGGCCTGATGACTCTCCATAAACAATAAACAGCCTTTCTCCATATTCGGAGGCCCCCTCGCCCTTTTGCTGCTTACAGGACGTTATCTTACTCCAATTAGTCGGGGTCTCTCCTAACACCCGCTGGTTTTCTGTTTTAAACAGATTAAAGGGAGCCTGTTGTCGGTCTATTGTATCTGCCAATGGACATTGTTCAGTCCATCGACCGGTCTTACAATCCGTATTGGCCTGATTGGGGGTGGTCTGCATGAGGCGCCATCGGTCGACCGGACATGCTGCCCGGACCAACTGATGAACGTCACGCAGGTGGAGGCTGTGTCCCAGCCAAACCATATCTAGGTTTGCACAGAACTTGGTGTTGGCACTTCGTGTTTGTAAGTTCCCCAGGTCTTTCAAAATCTGTTGCCTTTCTCCCGGGGTAAAAGGCTGAAAATCCACCCTTGCCCCGGCGGCACCAGGCTGGCCCCTCATTCTAACGGGGGCCGCAAAATATTCTTCTGTTGTATCTCCAACTGTTTCTTCAGTTGGGGCTGTTGGTCCGGAAAGTCCGTACGGGGGGAGTGGATCTGTGTTACACCCCGTCCACCTTCCGGGACACATTCTACTTTGTACTTGATTTATTCCCTCTAGTATTTCTACCTTCTTTTTTAAATCTGCTATTTCTCTGTTTTTGGCCTTATCAGTCTCTCGGACCTTATCTACTTGCTCGATTAGTCCCGCCAATTGGTGTACCAAAAGAACTCCCATTTTCTTGGTTTTCTCCCTTTTTTGCTTACGTACCCACTCTCGTTGTGACTCTAATGACTGGCTAACATCCCAGCCATCTTTCTGCATTCTGTCTATCAGCGAACGTCTATCTGTCATGTAACTATTAATAAGGGACCCCGGGGGCCCCATCTTAACGTCCTTACCTGACATCGCCCGTCCGCTCTCCGATCACACTCTCCAGTAAACACTCACCGCCTCTCTTCACTCTCCCGTCCTTCTGGACTCGCGAACTCGTTTACCGACGTGTCTAGTTGCCTGGAGTTCCGGATCTCGCAAGCACCACCCGCAGACTTTATCACAGGTTTTACTCTGTACCTTTAACCTACGACCCGAAAATTTGACATAATAATGCAGAATACTCACAACGATTCCCCCTCTGCCTTGCGAGAATACCCGGACCAAAAACCCCTATAAAGTGTACTCTCGCAAATCCCCTCAGATTCTTTCGGTTACTCTAGCCCGTTAACACTTGATCAGGGTGTCGGTACTCAGTAACCCTGCTCGCAGCGCCAATTGTTGTAGGGGCTAATCGGAGCCTTAAGCGGACTAACCGTGAAGGAGAGTCGACGCGTTACCCGACTTAGCCCGACTGAGCAATAAAACTCAAACACCAATTTACACGGTTAAATGCGGGAGTACACTTTATTCAGAGCGCTCTGGGAGAGAATTGATGCACCCGCGTGCAGTCACCGACCTCTCAAATAAGTCACTCCGGGGCACAGTATTTTATACATCCATCATTGATTACATCGTGCTCACATGAGCGCGTGATAGTTATTAGAATCCAATCAATTTTATGTATACAATTGTTAAGCATGGTAAATCAATTAACGTCAGGGTACAGTTGATGTGATCAGCCTCGTCTATGTGACAGTGTTATCTCGAGCCCTGTATGTTGCAACGTTGTCTGACAAGGCAGACTGCCAGCCCATTGCAGCATGTTAAAGTCCTGTGTCAGCGAATTTAAAGTTCATTAACTGGATGAGTTTTTCTTCTCCGACATTTCTTTAATAATTTTCTTCTCCAACACTTTCTGACTGCAAAACGCTCCCCTCAACCTGTCGTTGCTAGCGGCAGGCGGTAAGTCAGGGGGCGCCACTCAATATCCGCTCTGGGGCGCTACCGGGGCGTTGCGCACTCGACTGACGTCACGATCTGCCGGCGCAGGAGATCGTGGCGGTAGTGTTTAGCGCCGCCGCAAAATGTCTAGTTAATTTCACAAGCGGCGCAAATATCGCCGCGCCTGGGCGCTAGTTGCTTTGCGCCCTATAGTGCCCTCTTAAGGCGCTAATGGGAGGTGCAACCAACTGAATTTTTCCCCCTATGACTCTATGGGGGAAAAATTCAGTTGGTTGCGCCTCCCATTAGCGCCTTAAGAGGGCGCTAATGGGGTGCAAAGCATCTAGCGCCCAGGCACGGCGATGTTTGCGCCGCTCGCGAAATTAACTAGACATTTTGCGGCGGTGCTAAACACTACCGCCACGATCTCCTGCGCCGGCAGATCATGACGTCACTCGAGTGCACAACGCCCCGGTATCGCCCCGGAGCGGATATTGAGTGGCGCCCCCTGCCTTACTGCCTGACGCTAGCAACGACAGGTTGAGGGGAGCGTTCTGCAGTCATGAAGGGAAAGGGGGAGCACTATTTAAAGGTGTCCGCTTCCTGCCTTTTATTGTTGGTGCCATTTTTGAACTACGCATTCTGAGAGAGAGGGAGAGACTTCTGGAGAGATTCAACGTTGTGTGAAGGAGTTTTGGGTACTGAGCAGCACTTTGCAGGTTCATTTTGATTTGCCATTCCTTGTATCGATTTAGCAGAGATTGTGGGGGCTGCACTCTGAGCTCTTTGCCTGGTACTCTCCATTGTTCTTTCCAGCACATTTGATGTGCAGGTCTCTCCAGGCCGAGATTCAAGGCTGCAATGAGCAGGATGTGGATGGAAAGCAAGATTAACCATCCCCTTTAAGAACTGGCCCGTGCCATTGTGTGTGTGTTCCATTGCTGACTGACATTACATGAGCTTCGCCAGCGCTCTGAGGTAGCGCCTCGCTCCTCGGCATTTGCGCCTTAAGACAGGTGTGAAGCGCCTGATATAGCGCTGCAATCACCTCCAGGGGCGATAAAAGTCAAGTTTGCAGTCGGTGGCGATAATTAGCGCCAGGCGCTAATCTTTGCGCCCGGCCGATAATTGCGCCCCAAATGGGGCGATACTGAATTTCTCCCCCTATGGTCCTCCTTTGCTGAATTCTAAAATCCTCCCAATCCTCAGGCTTACTACTCTTTTTGACAACATTATAAGCCTTTTCCTTTTGATATAATACTGTCTTTAACTTCTCTTGTTAGCCACGGTTGGACCACTTTTCCTGTGGGGCTTTTGTGCCTTAAAGGAATGTATATTTGTTGTAAATTATGGATTTATTCTTTAAATGCTAACCATTGCTTGTCTACCGTCATACCTTAATGTAGTTTCCCAATCTGCCTTAGCCAACTCGCCCCTCATAACTATGTAATTTGTTTTGTTTAGATTCATGACCCTAGTTTCGGATTTAACTGAATCACTTTCAAACTGAATATAAAATTCTATCATGTTATGGTCACTCTTCCCTAAAGGCCCCATTTACTATGATATTAATGAACCCTTTCCCATTGCACAATATTAGATCTAAAATAGTCTGTTCCCTAGTTGATTCCTCAACATACTGATCTAGAAAACTATTTTGCATACATTGCATTAATTCATCCTCCACACTATTCCTGCAAATTTGGTTTGCCCAGTCTATATGTAGATTAAGTCCCCCATGATCACTGTATTACCCTTGTTACACACAAAATTAAGTCTCATTGCACAAAGAAAGGATTGGAGTGCTAAATCAAGTGCTAATGGCCTAGCTCAGTGGTGTTAAATTCGAAGTGCTGACCCATATCAGGTACAGTCTAAATGCAAGTCGTCATTTCCACAGGCTCTTTCCAGTTCTTAAAGGGGAGTTTCATTGATGCTGTAGAACCTCATTCTCATCATTGCTGGCTATGCAGCCATCTCAGCCAACAGCAGCAGGTCAAGCAGATGGAGCCGGACGACTCAAGCAGCTGTAATGATGGCAGATCCACCCCCCCCAGGGAGAGAGCCCGCAGATTCTGCGACCGTGCATTGGAGGCATTGGTGTTCGCAGTGGAAAAACGGAGGGCGATGCTCTACCCGGCAACTGGCAGGAGGCCCTCGCCGCAAGTCTTCCGCACCATGTTGAGGGAGGTAGCCCAGCACGTCTCAGTCAGCACTGTGGTCCCCAGGACCCCCACACAGTGCAGGAAGAAATTTAACGACCTCACTCATGTGGTCAGGGTGAGTCAATGCTTCAACAAATGCTACATACCACCATATGAAACATAGTCTGCACACACTGCCCAAAGCACCACACCCCCAGCACTCACCCACCAACAATCTCCACCTACCAACACTCACACCCACATCTCACACCCTGCACATAATCGCAGCTATTCACCTATGGCAGGTACATCACACAGACACATTGCTCCACATTCACTCACACACTTTCCTTTCTCTTGCAGGCCAAGGTCGCTCACAACAGGAGGGAGCAGGAGCGCACAGGCAGGGGATAAGCCGACACCCAACCACTGTCTGAGCTGGAGACTCGAGTGCTGCAGATTAGTGGGGGCCAGGTGGTGGGCGCCGTGGCCACCAGTGACGTTGACCCCCTTGGGGACGACAACGGTATGTTCATCCCTACTCCTTCCTCTCACATCCCATTTCGCCCTCACCCCACAAGCATTTTACACTTTCCAGCTACTCATGCTGTATGCATGGCTTTCTCCCTTCCTGCCCCACTCCCCTCACCTTAACCCGACTCTTGTGTCTTTATGCTTTCAGATAATGAGCAAGCACCTGAGCAGCCTGTCCCTGAGGGCACCATAGAGAGCGAGGCGGGAGAAGAGGAGGAGGAAGAAGGCGTCGCATCATTGCATGTCTCACCCACAGGCACCAGCTCAGATACAGGCCCTACGCGTTCTTTAGAGGCTATTATAGTAGCGGGATCTGTACAGGGTGATGCACCGGGGTCAAGTGGGCTGCAGCAAGGCCAGGGGGAAAGGGTAGTTTGGGAGCCAACTGCCCGGAGGGCAAGTTTGCGTGCGAGTTCTGCTGCACAGGACTCAGATGGGGAGGCCTTTAGAGGAAGTGTAATGGGCATTCACACGGAGATGATAGGTGCAATGGCAAGGGTGCCCAAGAGCCTCTCGGCAATGATAAGGAGCGTGGCGGAGTCCACCTCCAACATTGCACAGAGCTCTGCGCACACCATGGAGCCCATCATTTCCAGTCTGCAAAGGATGGTAGACTCCCAGAGAGACCATGGTCACCCAGACCTGATGCCACGTGTGATGGGCAATCTGGTAGCTTCCATTGCAGCACAGGCAGAAGCAACATTACGTCTTAGTGCTGTAATGCAGTCTATGCTTGGTGGCATTCAATCTCGGACTGCTCTCATGCAGTCTCAGCTTGATGCAACACAAGCTCTGACTGCTGCCATCGTGGCTGGGTCTATCACCGTCGACCGGGGCTTTCACGGTGTCCCAGCAGGCCAGCAATCTGTGCTCCAACAGATTGCTAGGGATGCTGAGGTGCTGCCCCAGGGGAGTGGCAGTGGGTCAGTGGAGCAGGAACCTCCTCTCCTCTCTCAGGATGACAGCATTCCTGCTCCCACCACTGGCACTCCACCATTGACCTTGTCGCTGCCTGTCATCCAGCCAGGCCGGACTGCTGCCGTCTATGCTGAGGTGGTGCAGTCTACAGCCGGGCTTTCCAGGCCCAGAGCTGGTCGAGGGCGTCCTGCAAGGCCATCTGAAGTCTCCCGCACGGACACTCAGCAGCCTTCCACCCGCCCTGCTGCAGCCACTGGGCCAACACTTCGTAGGAGCACTAGAGTTGGCAAAGGCACAGTAACGAGAGGCACTAAGGGATTTCGCAAGGGTGAATAGGTAATAATGCTGCTGTAAATATGTGTTGACTGATTATTGATAAATTTATTAATTCAGTTTGGATTATTTTGTGGTGTCTCTTTCAGCTTTGCGCTGTGATATGGCCAGCGACAGGGATGGAATGATGGGGATGTGGTGAGCAACGAGGATCTCAGGTTTAATTTATTGGAACCGCAGTCTGATGAGGCGGTCATGGACTGCCCTTCCGGAAGGCCGATTGACTGGCTGCCTCCTCCCTCGCTCCTGTTCCTCCGCCTCCTCGTCCGCCTTGTGTTCCTCATCCTCGTCCTCCTCCTCCTCTCCCTTTTCCTCCTCCTGAGGTGGTCCCACAATCCCTGGTGGCAAGGGCTTGGCCCTTATGATGGCCAAGTTGTGGAGCATGCAGCAGACCACCACGAAATGGGACACCCGCTCAGCCAAGTACTAGAGGGCTCCTCCCGAGCAGTCAAGGCAGCGGAACCGTTGATTGAGCACCTCGATGGTCTGCTCGATGATGTTCCTGGTGGCAGCATGGCTCTCATTATATGAGTGCTGAGCAGGAGTGTTGGGGTTGCGAAGGGGAGTCATGAGCCAGGTGGAGAGTGGATAGCCCTTGTCTCTGACCAGCCAGCCGTGAGCTTGACGTGGTGACTGGAAGAGTGCTGGCACAGGATGAAGGCATCGTGGCTGCTGCCAGGATAGTGGGCATTCACATTGAGGAATCGCTGTGTGTGGTCGCACACCAACTGCACATTAAGTGAGTGGTAGCCTTTGCAGTTATGGAAGGTGTCAGGATTGTTATGCGGTGCCTACAAAGCCACGTGGGTGCAGTCAATGGCGCCCTGCACCATGGGGAAGCCCGCTATCCTGGCAAAGCCACATACACATTCGTCCTGCTTCTCTCTGATGATGGGGAAGGAAATGTAATCCCTTCTCCTACTGTAGAGAGCCTCTGTGACCTCCCGAATGCAGCGATGGATGGCAAACTGCGAGATGTTCGCTATATCTCCTGTTGCAGACTGGAAGGAACCGCTAGCGAAGAAATTGAGGGCGACGGTGACCTTGACTGCCACTGAGAGAGCCGTGGTGGTCCTGATCTGAGGCTCGAGTTCTGGTTGCAGGAGGTGGCAGAGTTTTGTGGCCACCTCCTTGCTGAAGCAGAGCCCTCTAATACACTGCTCCTCATTAATTGGAGGTAGGAGAAGTGCTCTCGAATACCCTCGGAGGGTAAGGCATCCTGTTGAGAGCTCTCATGGCCCGTCTCCTCCCTCTGGCCACATGTCTTTCTCGCTGCCTCCGCTCCCTCCGCAGATCCTGGAGGACGAGGTCGACTGCCAGTACAGCCCCCATTAATGTAACCAAGTGTAGCACTTTGATATGTTGTGAGAATAAACTAACTAATTGTTAGTAGCCACAACACTCTTGATACTAAACAACCTTTAAATGACTGAATTAAACTGTTGCACAATGTCAAACTGACAAGGAAGCAGTGAAACAGCACTAACCTGACAGCTGCGACTCATTACTCATGATCCCTTTAAGTAGCGTCCATGTCGCTGTCGGGGCGAGGCGCTAAGGCAGAGGCGACAAAGAATTTTGCAGATCGGGCGCCCAGTGAGCGTTGCAATCTGCCTGGTGCTGAGGTCCCCGGCGGTAACTCGTAGCAACGGCGCTATGGGGGGGGGGGGTGCGGATTTTGCATGCAACGCTGGATTCGCCTCGCCCTGACGCTATTGCATCAGTGCCCCGTTAGTGCCCCTACTAGGTGCTAACTGGAGGTGCTAACCAACTGAATTTTTCCCCCTAAGACCTCAAAAGCCCCATATCTCTGCCCTCATCAAAGCCTCAGATGGTGAATCAGAACACACAGATGGAGCGATGGAGAGAATACTTCAGATGGTGATGAGACTCCTGTAGGCAAGAGAGGTGCAATTGATTTCTCTCGAGCTACTGATTGTGTACATTGCAAGGCTCCTGGTGATCTGTCCGCAGGAGGTATAAAATGTATATTCTGATTTTCTCTTCCAACTCAGAGTGGGGAAAAGAAATTCTGTTGCAACACGCCATAGTACAGCATGCTGGTGTTCCTATGTGCTGCAGTACACCATTGCACTATCCTATCTTTTATTTATACATATTACCGTTAATCGTGTTATCTTCCATGTATGTATTTATTTAGGTTCCTAGTGCTGTTCATAATATGATACTGTGAAGAATAATGCTGTCTAAATAGCTTAATTGAACTTTGTTAAAGATAAGACAAATCTTCAGAACAGATGGATAATAGGAAGTACATTGATATACTGTGGCACAAATTGGTGGAATGGGCCGTGGGCTGAATGCTGCTATCAGGATGAGGTACTGAGGGAGACTGAGCAGTTACTTATAGTAAGGATGAAACAGAGCTGCTGCCAACCCAAACTCTCTAGGCCAGTGGTTCTCAAACTTTTTTGGTTGAAGGACCCCTTTTCAAATTGATTAGTAATCACGGACCCCCCCATCTAAATTATAATACTATATAATACTCATAATATGAAAGTGGGGCATGTAAAGTGTGTTTTAATAATGCTTTTAAGAAAACAGGTATAGAGTCATAGGGGGAAAAATTCAGTTGGTTGCGCCTCCCGTTAGCGCCTTAAGAGGGCGCTAATGGGGCGCAAAGCATCTAGCGCCCAGGCGCGGCGATGTTTGCGCCGCTCGCGAAATTAACAAGACATTTTGCGGCGGCACTAAACACTATCGCCACCATCTCCTGCGCCGGCAGATCGTGACGTCAGTCGAGTTCGCAACGCCCCGGTATCGCCCCGGAGCGGATATTGAGTGGCGCCCCCTGCCTTACCGCCTGCCTGCTAGCAACACCAGTTTGAGTGGAGCGTTTTGCAGTTAGGAAGGGACTGGGGGAGCGCTATTTAAAGGCGACCGCTTCCTGCCTTTTATTGTTGGTGACATTTTTGAACCATGCATTCTGAGAGAGAGAGAGACTTCTGGAGAGATTCAACGGTGTGTGAAGGAGTTTTGGGTACTGAGCAGCACTTTGCAGGTTCATTTTGATTTGCCCTTCCTTGTATCGATTTAGAAGAGACTGTGGGGGCTGCATTCTGAGCTCTTTCCCTGGTACTCTCCATTGTTCTTTCCAGCAGATTTGATGTGCAGGTCTCTCCAGGCCGAGATTCAAGGCTGCAATGAGCAGGATGTGGATGGAAATCAAGATCAACCCTCCCCTTTAGGAACTGGCCCGTGCCATTGTGTGTGTGTTCCATTGCTGACTGACATCACATGAGCTTCGCCAGTGCTCTGAGGTAGCGCCTCGCTCCTCAGCCTTTGCGCCTTAAGACAGGTGTGAAACGCCTGATTTAGCGCTCCAATCACCTGCAGGGGCGATAAAAGTCAAGTTTGCAGTCGGTGGCGATAATTACCGCCAGGCACTAATCTTTGCGCCCGGCCGATAATTGCGCCCCAAATGGGGCGATACTGAATTTCTCCCCCATAGAGTTATACAGCACAGAAAGATATCAGTGAGATGGGTGTGCCTGCTTCTCCACCAATTCTGGGTACTCCGCAGCAACAGATGGCCACTATTAGCCACTTAGTGCTGGACAATTTTTAAAGTAGTCAGCAGGCTGGCCAAGGGGAGTGAGGGCACATGCACATGCTGGGATGCTGCTGGAAGCGTGACTCACCGCCATACTGTCCCACTCACGTGTTCTGTAACAGCTGCACTGTGGGATCGTACATGTTAGTGTGAACAATTTCAGGCACATGTTTGAAGGGCCCCACAGGTGCTCTGATCACGTGTCGGGAGGATGGCACAGGGTCGCGGCGCCAGGTAGAGGAATCAGCTCAACCAGCAGGAAACGCTCATTGCTATGGGCCTCTGTGAGGAGGCATTGAAGAATAATCCGCAAGAACTGAATTAGTGTCGGTTTTTATAAAGAGGAGCAGGCTTGAAATTACCTCCGGCTGCCTCCGGTCGCGGACCCCCTGGAAAGTCTCTACTGACCCCCAGGGGTCCACGGACCCCAGTTTGAGAAACATTGCCCTAGCAGATTACAAAACTGCAGCAGCAGAGGCCGAGATAGTGCATTCCTGTCCACCCTCTCAGCCACAAAATAGTGTGTGATGTGGGGAAAACTAAAAGAAAGAATGGTAGCTAAATTACTTTTTTTTTAAACTGCAAAGGAACAATTAGGAACCCGTGAGCCTTAACACTGCTCACTCGACTGTAGAACCAAAACCCACTGTTGAATGGCATTTGAGCTTGATTGACTTCAGTGAGTGAGAATTGCCAATTCTCAACTGGGTCACAGAGGAGAACAAGGAACAGAAAAACAGCAGGACTAGTCCTACCCCTGCAGACCCTGTGGCCGATCATGGTGCCATTGACAGTTGCCATGGAGAAGTCCAGACTATCCAGCTCTTCTGGCTGAAGAAGGAAACATCGTGGCAGGAGGCGGCTGTGGGGGACCTTAAAGTGGAAAAAAATATAGAATAGAGGATCAAAATAATTGTTTAATATAAAACACAGAGAAAAGGTTTTTTTAATTATTGGCTAAGATGTAATATGGCAAATCTTGTCAAATATTTGGGTAAGATGCAAAATGTGATCATCATAGCCTTTAATCTATTTGGGTGTAAAACCTCCTTTATAAAAGAACGTATATACCTAGAAACTGCTGTCTGCATGAGGCATTATACTGACAGCAACTGTGGGATCCTGGGCAGCAATTTTAATGGTTCTGGTATTTGCGTGGTTCCCACCTGCTGAACGCCTGTCATGATTTTGTGGTAGAGCGTTCGAGCTTGCAGTGTGTTATAATGCATAGACTGTTCATTCGGCTTGTTCAGCATGGAAATCCTGTCATTACTGGTTGTTAAGGGAGCTTGTCCACAAAGTTGCTGTCTTCCCGTATTCCATCTGTAATGTGTTAATCTTGTTCATATGAAATGGGCATTAGAGTTTAGGCAGAATTTCCCATGTCAAGAATCCTGACACTCTAATAGTTGATTATTCAGTCTTCATGTGCTAATCGAGGGTTGACTGTAGAGTACTGCAGATTTTTGAATGGATTTGCTCCTACTATTTTAAGTCTGTGGGCTAAAATGTGGGCATTCTCTCTCACCCAGTAGGCCAGCCAATGATAGAGGAATAGCATGAATCATCAAAGGCAGCTGTGAACTGCAATTAAGAGGCAGTTAACAACCTGAAATAGCACTGGGAAGGCATTACTCATCAAATTACTGTAGATTTGGATGTTACTGAATAAGAAAGCCATTTTGCATGTCAGGAGCTATATTCTACAAGCACTCAGGAAGAGATGAGCTTGTTACAGATGGAATACATGAAGACAGCAATTTAAGTGAATGATGGCCGCCCTCCAAAAGTGCCTGGTGCACCAGACATAGGAGGAGGTGGCTTAAAGCTGGAAACACAATTCAGCCACAGCAGGCCCAGATGTGAATGAAGGCCTCTCATAAGGTACTCAGAATACAAGCAGTTGTCAGTGAAACCTTACAGTCAGCTTACTCCTTCCATAAGCAGTGGTAAATTAGATATTACACATCTGAAGCAAGGCACTACCATTACGGGGCAACACAATGTTGACATTCATACATTCCATGACAAAGGGAAATGAATGCACTGACCTTGATTTGACATTGTATGGACTATTTATTTAACATATAGCAGGAGCCAAGCTGAAGGGGACAATAGGTGGAAGTTTAAGACCTGAGCATGAAAATGTAGAACGAGGTGGTTTGAGTGCAGTTACTTGGCAGATGAAGTTTGCCCCTTTACGAATTGGTGTAGCGGTGGTATTCCTTGAAAGCCATCTGGAATTAGAGCCTGTTGGGTTCATCTTCATTGCTGTGTTACTGTACCACTGCTAATTCGTCATTGGCACTTTCACCCGGTTACGCTGCTAGGGCTTGGCCATCCAGGTCAATGAGATGTCTGGAGAAGTCTATTTTCTGAGTGAAGTTTTTTTTTAATTTGTTTTTTTATGGGATATGGGCGTTGCTGGCAAGGCCAGCATTTATTGCCCATTCCCAGTTGCCCTTGAGAAGGTGGTGGTGAGCCGCCTTCTTGAACCACTGCAGTCCGTGTGGTGAAGGTACTCCCACAGTGCTGTTAGGGAGGGAGTTCCAGGATTTTGACCCAGCGACGATGAAGGATCGGCGATATACTTCTAAGTCAGGATGGTGTGTGACTTGGAGGGGAACTTGGAGGTGGTGGTGTTCCCATGCGCCTGCTGCCCTTGTCCTTCTAGGTGGTAGAGGTCGCGGGTTTGGGAGGTGCTGCCGAAGAAGCCTTGGCGAGTTGCTGCAGTGCATCTTGTAGATGGTACACACTGCAGCAACGGTACGCCGGTGGTGGAGGGAGTGAATGTTTAAGGTGGTGGATGGGGTGCCAATCAAGCGGGCTGCTTTGTCCTGGATGGTGTTGAGCTTCTTGAGTGTTGTTGGAGCTGCACTCATCCAGGCAAGTGGAGAGTATTCCATCACACTCCTGACTTGTACCTTGTAGATGGTGGAAAGGCTTTTGGGGAGTCAGGAAGTGAGACACTCACTGCAGAATACCTAGCCTCTGACCTGCTCTTGTTGCCACAGTATTTATGTGGCTGGTCCAGTTAAGTTTCTGGTCAATGGTGACCCCCCAGGATGTTGATGGTGGGGGATTCGGCAATGGTAATGCCATTGAATGTCAAGGGGAGGTGGTTAGACTCTCGCTTGTTGGAGTTAGTCATGGCCTGGCACTTCTGTGGCGCGAATGTTACCTGTCACTTATCAGCCCAAGCCTGAACGTCGTCCAGGTCTTGTTGCATGCGGGCATGGACTGCTTCATTATCTGAGGAGTTGTGAATGGTGCTGAACACTGTGCAGTCATCAGCGAACATTCCCATTTCTGACCTTATGTTGGAGGGAAGTTCATTGATGAAGCAGCTGAAGATGGTTGGGCCTAGGACACTGCCCTGAGGTACTCCTGCATCGATGTCCTGGGGCTGTGATGATTGACCCTCAACCACCACAACCATCTTCCTTTGTGCTAGGTATGACTCTAGCCAGTGGAGAGTTTTCCTCCCGATTCCCATTGACTTCAGTTTTACTCGGGCTCCTTGATGCCACATTCGGTCAAATGCTGCCTTGATATCAAGGGCAGTCACTCTCACCTCACCTCTGGAATTCAGCTCCTTTGTCCATGTTTGGACCAAGGCAGTAATGCGGTCGGGAGCTGAGTGGTGTTGGCAGAACCCAAACTGGGCATCAGTAAGCAGGTTATTGGTGAGTAAGTACCGCTTGATAGCACTGTTGGTGACACCTTCCATCACTTCGCTGTACTGGAACAGCTTAGCTAGAGGCGCGGCTAGTTCTGGAGCACAAGTCTTCAGTATGATAGCCGGGATGTTGTCGGGGTCCATAGCCTTTGCTGTATCCAGTGCACTCAGCCATTTCTTGATATCACGTGAAGTGAATCGAATTGACTGAAGACTGGCTTCTGTGATGGTGGGGACCTCAGGAGTAGGCTGATATGGATCATCCACTCGGCACTTCTGGCTGAAGATGGTTGCAAACGCTTCAGCCTTGTCCTTTGCACTCACATGCTGGGCTCCACCATCATTGAGGATGGGGATATTCATAGAGCCTCCTCCTCCCGTTAGTTGTTTAATGGTCCACCACCATTCACGACTGGATGTGGCAGGACTGCAGAGCTTTGATCTGATCCGTTGATTGTGGGATCGCTTAGCCCTGTCTATAGCATGCTGTTTCCGTTGTTTAGCATGCATGTAGTCCTGTGTTGCAGCTTCCCCAGGTTGGCACCAAGTTATGGAGCATGCAGCAGACAACAATTATTGTGGAAACCTTGGGGTTGAAGCAAAATTGCTTTGTAAGCTTGTCTTCGATCGGTCGAGACAGGTGAAGCACTGTTTCAAGATGTCAGTGGTTTTTAATAATAATACTGGTTGAAGCATAAGGTTTGTTGCTCCTGTGTTCTGCTTCTGACTGTGGATGGCGCAGCATACCCTTGATCTCCGTGGTGCCATCGTTCCACTCTTCATTCCCTTCAAATAAGGGTGGCAGAGATGATTACCTTGAAATAAAGGCACTTTTGGGTCGCAGAAACTGCCCGACATGATTCTCTGCTGATGGGCCATATGACACATGTGACAGAAATAGAGGACCACCTTGTTGCAGATAATAAAATGTCTGTATTGTATCTTTTTCATGTGATATTTTACATTATTATACAATGTTATCAATTTGAAGAGAAACATTGATAGCTGTTGTTTGAAAGGAATGCTGTTGTCCTTTGTTGTACAAAGAAATACACAAATACTGTTTCTGAAACAATGGGCTAGATTTTGCCAATGGGGAGCTTTTGGAGGCGGGACTCCCACTTGTCGGGTTTCAGTCCCGCCTCCATCAACTTCTGGCCAACCCACGCTATTTTCCCTTGATTGACCATGTTAAGCCCGCCCAGCGGGCTTAGCAGGCCAATTAAGGGAAAGCCGGTTACAGAGAACGTCAGCGTATGACATTTCATCTGTCAAAAATTTTTGACAGATGAGTTGTCATCGTTTAACAGCTCTGTGAAGCTGTCAAACACTGACATTCTATGTTCTTGAATTCAAGACCTCATCAAACCTCTTTCTTTTGCAGAAATTAGATGGTTGTTGCATTGGAGAATGCAGCGGCCATCTGTCATCTCTACCGCAGAGGTGCGAGACTCTCCGCATCCCCACCGATTGAAGCCTGCAGGAAGAAACAAAGGTAAGTAAACTTTTTCTAAAACTTTCCACTTACCTCACATACTCACCTCTCCACACTTGCACCCATCACTTACCTTCACAGAGCACTTTTGCACCCCCCTGACCCCCGCAGACCCACTACTCGCCTCGGTGACCCTGCGGGGTTCGGAGCCTTCGGGAAGCCCGCACTTGTGTGGGCAAAATGGGGATAATCCTCTTATCTGCCTGTTAACTACCTGTTAACAGGCAGATAAGTGGCACTAATCCCCTTCCCGCCTCCAAGGAGACGGGACCCGGCGCGGGACGGCTATCTGCCTCCTGGCAAGATGGCACGGAGGCGGGTTGGGGGCGGGTTGGGCACCTGCCCCCAAATTCTGCCATTTTCCCGGCAGTTCCGCTCCCATACCCGCCTCCCCAGGGCTGACAAGATCGCGCCGCATAGAACCATAAAAGTTTGCAGCACAGAAGGAGGCCATTATGTCCATCATGTCAGCACTGGCTCTTTGCTGAAGCAACCAAAACTAATCCTGTCTGGTTCAAATATTTATCCACTTTTTCCTTAAAAGATGCAGTAGTTTCTGCCTCAACCATGCCCTGTGGCAAAACATTCTAAGCACCAGCAACCCTTTACATAAAGAAATGTTCTCCTAACCATTCTCTTCAATCTCTAAGTGACAATTTTAAATTGTTGGCCACGCATCATTGACTCCCAACAAAAGAAAATATTCCTGCTCTAGTCACCCTCTGAATAGCCTCTGCTGAATAATGTATCTGTGAACTCCTTGATACATTTGTGGGCTGTAACCTGGCTGGCATTGCAGATGTTTATATTGCTAATCTAGGAAAAGTCTGATGCCTGGAATTTGAGGGCCACGCTGACTTTGGCAGCCACTGGCAGCGCTGTGCTGAAGTGACCTGTTGTGTAGAGGTCTTGGTGAAGACAGAGAGGAGAATTTTAACCTGGGGGAGCACATGGGTTTGAGTGTGTGTGGGGGGATAAAACCGGCAAAAATGTCAGCACTTCGGGAAGCTGGCTCCAACCCGCTGACTTCCGGCTTTAACATGAGCGTGCTAGGTTGCTTGCACGCACCCCATTGGGAGAGGCGGGTTGCCTATCATAATATGCTAATCACTCAATTAGAGCGATATTTCAACTGATTTTTTTAATTTAATGACGCATCCACAGGTTTCCCAGGCTCCCTGAAACTTGGCATTGAAGGCAAGGTGAGAACACGACAGCAATGGAGGGGGCTGAATCAAACTCATGGAAATACTGCAATAAATACTCAGTGCTCACAGCTACTTTCTTACCTATTAGTGCGAAAGGGTTTGTTCACAGTACTTTTGCTGAGAGGTTACTTTCTACACATTGGAGGTTTTCTCAATCACATCAAGATGAGTGGCGCTGTGGCTGCCTTAGATTGGACCTCGGACGAGGACCAATATGACCACCACCAGCACCAGCAGCAGCAACCTGTTCAGAGACCTGTAGCTGGACAGCAGAGAGGGCAGCACCAGAGAGGGCAGCACCAGAGATGTGCAGCTCGCAGGAGGCACTAACCGTAACACCCCCTGGCCCATAATTTTCGATAGGAGGCTTCCTGCGTGCGGATGCCTCCTATCGGGGAAAAAAATCTACGCCCTTACCTGAGGGCTACCAAGGTCCGGCCATTTCCGATCCTGGGCCTCTCCACAACGAAATGCGCAGGCGTCCCTGGGATCACGTGGGCCAGGCGAGCCAATGGGAGAAGGACCTGTCAAAAGTATGAATGGGGATCACTGAAAAAAGACATCAAAACATTAAATAAATTTTTTTTTAAACCATCACGTTTTTAAAATAATTTAAAATTACATTAAATTAAATATTTTCAACAAAAATTTAATTTTTGAAAAAAATAAAGTTTTTTACGGGGCTAAAAATAAACTTACCTTTTAAAAAAGTATTTTAAAATTATAAATGAGTGAAAAAGTTTTTTTTAAAACTTTTTTTAAACTCTTATGCGTGAGAAGTGGAAGTGCTTTGGGTGGAGTCCTCATTTCCATGTCCCATATCACCATCTCTCTCATGGCCCAGCCGCATTTCACTGCTAGCACTGTACTGGAGAGCACTTTGGTGCAGATCAGTGCGGTGCTGTAAGGCCAAGGCTAAGGTATCTGTCATCAGATTTAAGGTGGCAAACATATTGGCATCCAAAGTCTGCACGGCCATGATCAAGGCTTGCATGAACGCATTTGATTGCAGCATATGATTTTCCACAGAGCTGCCACTCTATCCATGGAAGAACACATCATTGCAATGCCCTTCATCATCAACCCATTCATGTTTGAGGCGGACTCCTCCATTCTCTCTGCAATCATGGTCAGTGTGCTTGGAAGCCATGTCATTGCATTGCACATTCTCTGCCGCTGCTCAAAGATTCTCCTTTTCATCGACGGCCCCTGGGGTACAGCATCTGTGTCCAGCTGAGCAGAGCTTGGAGAGGGCTGCACCCTCTAAAGCGGACTCTCCTTAGCTGTCCCTGCCACCACCATCTGCTCTTGCTCACTTGTGAAGTGTGAGTCACCAGCTGAAAACCCAACAATGTGTCTAAGTGGTTCCACCGAAATGCGAGTAGCTGAGCTGGTGCATGGTAAGCATGAGTCCTGTGACTGTGCACTCTCAGAAGGACACAACGCCTCAGAAGAATTGTCGTCCAAGAACTCCATCGACTTCTGCTGCATGTGTGAAGCCCTGTCGGAGATAAAAGACATGAATTAGTCCTGGCACGGTCTGAATGTTGCAACTTATTATTATCAAGATGATCATATTTCATTTGCTGTTAAAACCAAGTCAACATGACTGAGTGCCGTATGACATATGGGTCGCTAATATTTAATTGTGTCACCAGGTAGCTGGGAGCTCCCCGTCTCCCCATCTCCGATGGCCAGGCACGCTGAAACTCCATTTATTTCCAGCGCCTTCTCCTCTGCACTTGTGTGCTGGGAAATGTGTGGAGGCCCATCTCCATTTCTCTCTCTCTCCCTCGTATTCTGTGCTCTCTTTTTCTGCAACAAGGGAAAGAACAGACCTGAGTGAGTGTAATGGCATGTGTTCACCCGCTGGATCGAGTGCATTTGGTGAGGGTGACTATCAGGTAGAGGCATGAAATTGCATAAGGAGGAAGGTGAGTGGGAGTGGTGGATGGGTAGATGGGGATGTGAGGAAGTGCATGGAAAGAGAAGGATGGGTGGGCTTGCAAGGTAAGTGGGTGTGAGGAATGATGTGATGGAGTGGAGTAGGCCTTTCCTGAGCTGGTTAGGTCATTAAAGCGATTCCTGCACTAAATCCAGGAGTGTGGCACTACGCTCCTGCTGCTGGTCTCCTGGGCCACCTCCAGCCACCTTCTTTGTGTCAGCAGCAGGTTTCTTCCTCCCATTGCTGGGCAACAGTATCTCTCTGTGCGGCTCCTCACTGCCCCCAGCAGTACATCAAGGGTGTCATTGAAATGCAGTGCAGCCATTGACCGTCTCAAATCCATTCTGAAACTTCCTCTTCAGCTGTTGCAAACTCCAACTCCTTCAAATTGCATCATGGATTGGTCCTTTAAATACTGGAGTTGAGATTGTGTCATGCGGGACTTCATCACGCCCGCTGCCGTGCATTGGACAGCAAACCCAAAATTAAAATGATAATGAGCTGGCTGAATTAAAAGCTACTGACAGATGTGCTGAACTTTCTTCTTGGTTACCCACGTGATATCGGACCCCCGCTCCCATTGCGCCTCCGAGTACATCTCGGGGCCAGAGACTCTGTTCCACCTCCTTACTAAATCTCAGCCTCCTGAGGCACATGTCTACTCTAGCTCGTTTGGGAGATTGAAGAACTGATTTTAACAGACCGCCTAACTGAAACCAGGTAGGCGGGCAGTTAGAATTGTCTGTGGGTCTTACCCGCACCGATCCCGCGGATTGCGATTTTAACCTGCTCTTCTGAGCAGACGAGAGGGACACCCACCAAAAGGCAGCAGGGTCCTTCATTATATATGCAGAGTGGGCTCCAATGATTTACTTAAAACATAAAGCTAAAATTATAGAATTCAATAAGAAGATGCATGGAATTTGTTTCTATTTAGCCTGAGTTAAAGATTTGGGTTCCACATTTTTGAATAGTGCACTGTAGCCCTCAAAAGGTTAATAATTATATTCTGAGTCCATGGTATTACCAAGAGAGAAACAATCAGGTTGACTATCAATTTGATATTAGCAGCACGTACTCAGCCAGTGGAAGCAGTAGATGAACTTCTTTTAAGGTGAAGAACACTGCGTTCTATTGCTAGTGCCAGACGCCAAGTGAATAATCTTTATTTATGTTATTCAAGAGAACTTTGGCCCTTACACTTCAGAACAATATTATTATTGTTCTATAGCATGTTACTGTAGGGGCACTGTCAGTGCAAAAGTATGTTTGGCAGATTTTTGTTAATTTGTGAACCAACATATGACTTTGTGGCTTAAGTAGCGTTGATGTGCACGATTATATCACATGCCAAAAATGCACAGCTTCTTCTGCCTGTTTTACATCTCATTGAAGTCACTGGAAATAAAAAAGTGGGAGTGGTGTAAAAGGAGCTGCCGATTCGCCATCATCCATTTTACACTATTCCACAAAGTCAAAATTACCCCCAACTTGTGCACTGGCTCCCAGCCACCTTGGCACTGGCTCCCAGCCACCTTGGCACTCACAGCCCATTCTGGAGTACACTGAGTGCTTCAGGGCCTAGAAATTAGTGGGTTTAACGCCACCCGTTACTGCCATCGGGCAAAAATATGGCGGCCGCCGCTCTTCTGCCAGCTGGCAGCGGGTCCCACGGCGGCCGCCATTTTGGGGTGGCCAGCAGCGCTGCCAATAGAAGCAATCGCTGAAATGATTGAAAATAAACAGATTGTGACACCAGTGAGTCCCTGCACTTCCTGGCATGCCTTAACAATGACAAGCTGAGCAATCGTTGACAAGCAGGAAGGAGGCTCTAGTAACGGTATTTAAAGGGCTCATCAGCAATCACTTGCATCTGACCTGTTTCTGCAGTTTGACTGGCTCTGTGCTACTTTCTACAACTCTGGCAGCTTCATTAACTTCTTTCAAGGTTCTAAGGTAACAGGGAGTGTTGTTGCAATTGGAGACGCCTACATTATTATTTAAAGGCTTTTGCTCACAGTCATGGGGGCTGTACTGGCACGACCTCGTGCTCCAGGATCTTTGGCAGAGGGAGTGGAGGCAGCAAAGAAGGAGAGAAGATGCGTGTAGAGGGAGGAGGAGGAGTGCCAGGGGGGCCCTCAACAGGAGGCCTTACCCACCTAGGGCCTTCCGAGAGCTCTTCTCTTATATCGAATTAAGCGAGGAGCTGTGTATTAGGAGGCTACGCTTCACCAAGGAGGTGGTCACAGAACTCTGCCACCTCCTACAACCAGACCTGCAGCCTGAGAGCAGGGCGACCACGGCTCTCCCAGTGGCAGTCAAGGGCACCATGGCCCTCAATTTCTTCGCCAGCGGATTTTTCCAGTCTGCAGCAGGAGACATAGCTAATACCTCACAGATCGCCATCCATCGCTGTATCTGTGGGAGGTCACTGAGGCTCCCTACACCAGGAGAAGGGACTACGTTGTCTTCTCTCTGAGCAGAGAGAAGCAGGACGAGCGTGCATGTGGCTTTGCCAAGAGAGCGGGATTCCCCATGGTGCAGGGTGCCATCGACTGCACACATGCGGCATTGCGGGCACCGTATAACAATCATGCGATCTTCCGTAACCACAAAGGCTACCACTCACTTAATGTACAGGTGGAGAGCGACCACGCCCAGCGATTCCTCAATCTGCCCAGGCTGTGGGCCCCGACAACATCCTGGCTGTCATGCTGAAGACTTGTGCTCCAGAACTAGCCGCGCCTCTAGCCAGGCTGTTCCAGTACAGCTACAACACTGGCATCTACCCGACAATGTGGAAATCTGCCCAGATATGTCCTGTCCACAAAAAGCAGGACAAATCCAATCCGGCCAATTACCGCCCCATCAGTCTACTCTCAATCATCAGCAAAGTGATGGAAGATGTTGTCGACAGTGCTATCAAGCAGCACTTACTCACCAATAGCCTGTTCACTGATGCCCAGCTTGGGTTCCGCCAGGACCTCTCAGCTGCAGATCTCATTACAGCCTTGGTCCAAACATGGACAAAAGAGTTGAATTCCAGAGGTGAGAGTGAGAGTGACTGCCCTTGACATCAAGGCAGCATTTGACCGAGTATGGCATCAAGGAGCCCTAGTAAAACTGAAGTCAGCTTCAGCTGCTTCATAAATGACCTTCCATCCATCATAAGGTCAGAAGTGGAGATGTTCGCTGATGACTGCACAGTGTTCAGTGCCATTCGCAACTCCTCAGATAATGAAGCAGTCCATGCCCGCATGCAGCAAGACCTGGACGACGTTCAGGCTTGGGCTGATAAGTGGCAGGTAACATTCGCGCCACACAAGTGCCAGGCAATGACTATCTCCAACAAGCGAGAGTCTAACCACCGCCCCTTGACATTCAATGGCATTACCTTTGCCGAATCCCCCACCATCAACACCCTAGGGATCACCATTGACCAAAAACTTAACTGGACCAGCCACATAAATACTGTGGCAACAAGAGCAGGTCAGAGGCTGGGTATTCTGCAGCGAATGTCTCACCTCCTGACTCCCCAAAGCCTTTCCATCATCTACAAGGCACAAGTCAGGAGTGCGATGGAATACTCTCCCCTTGCCTGGGTGAGTGCAGCTCCAACAACACTCAAGAAGCTCAACACCATCCAAGACAAAGCAGCCCGCTTGATTGGCACCTCATCCACCACCTTAAACATTCACTTCCTCCACTTCCGGCGCACCATGGCTGCAGTGTGTACCATCTACAAGATGCACTGCAGCAACTCGCCAAGGCTTCTTCGGCAGCACCTCCCAAACCCGCGACCTCTACCACCTAGAAGGACAAGGGCAGCAGGCGCATGGGAACACCACCACCTCCAAGTTCCCCTCCAAGTCACACACCATCCTGACTTGGAAGTATATCGCCGTCCTTCATCGTCGCTGGGTCAAAATCCTGGAACTCCCTCCCTAACAGCACTGTGGGAGTACCTTCACCACACGGACTGCAGTGGTTCAAGAAGGCGGCTCGCCACCACCTTCTGAAAGGTAACTAGGGATGGTCAATAAATGCTGGCCTTGCCAGCGACGCCCACATCCCATGAATGAATATAAAAAAACATTTCAATGCCCGCTATCCTGGCAGCAGCCATGATGCCTTCATCCTGCATCAGTCCGGTGTGCCAGCAATCTTCCAACCACTACAGCAAACTCGAGGGTGGTTGCTTGGAGACAAGGGCTATCCACTGTTCACCTGGCACATGATTCCCCATCGCAACCCCAACACTCATGCCCAGCATTCATATAATGAGATTCATGCTTCCACCAGAAACATCACTGAGCAGATCATCGGGCTTCTGAAGCAACAGTTCCGCTGCCTTGACCGCTTGGGAGGAGCTCTCCAGTACTCAATGGAGCGGGTGTCCCATTTTGTGGTGGTCTGCTGCATGCTCCACAACTTGGCCATCATGAGGGCGCAGCCCTTGCCATCAGGGATTGCGGCAGCATCTCAGGAGGAGGACGAGGGAGAGGAGGAGGAAGAGGACGAGGAGCAAGAGGAAGAGGAAGAGGAGGGAAGGAGGAGGCAGGTAGCCAATCCCCCTTTCGGATGGGCTGTCAGTGAACAGTGGTCTGAGATCATGAAGCTTCTTTGGGCACTGGAGCCAGATGGTGGGGGCGACACCGCTGGCAATGACGGCCTCGGTGATGTGGTCCCACATCCTTCTTTCTGGAGGGCCTCCTGGCCCCTGTGGGTAGAGGACTTCTCTTGCAATGTTGACCTCCTGCACAAAGCTGGAGTGCTGTGTGTGAGACCCTGGGTGCCCCTTCCCTGGCTTGCTGAGCCATTTGTGTTTGTGCTGAAGCACTTTTCCCATCTTTTGAGGTTCGGAAGGGAATTCAGCTTTAAAGCTGAATAATCACATTTGGGACTTCTCTTTAATGTAAAAGATGTTTTTGAAAGGCAGAAAGGGCTGAAAACTGCATTGTTTCACTGCATTTTATTTGTATTAGTTCTGAATGCATGGCCCCTTTAATTCAATTGCCCACAATTCCTTGCGAGCACTACAATCTCGCTCCAAGGGGCTGTGCGAAGCTCGAACACCACTTCAGGACGGGAACTTCACCTTGGAGTTCTCCACTAACGCCCTCAGGAGGATGTTGCATGGTAGGTTAGCGCTGCGCCACCAATCTCCAGCCTCCCAGACTAATTTATTCTCCTTAGCGTTGTGGCCATTTTCAGCGGCCGTTAATTCCAGTTGCCTGTGACACCGGAAACATTTGTGCGAACACGAATTTCTAGGCTAGGGTGACCATATTTTCTAAAGCGAATCCGGGGACCCACAGGGTGGGAGCACAGCAAAGTAGCCAGGCCAGAAAATGGAGGTTGCGCAGTGTAGCGAGGCAAAATGTTGTAGTAGCCTATATTTTAATCGTTCCACATATTGAAGCGCATTCAGACACCTGACCCCTCCCCCCAGTGACTGAGGTCACACCTGACCCCTCCCCCCAGTGACTGAGGTCACACCTGACCCCACCCCCCAGTGACTGAGGTCACACCTGACCCCTCCCCCCAGTGACTGAGGTCACACCTGACCCCTCCCCCCCAGTGACTGAGGTCACACCTGACCCCACCCCCCCATGACTGAGTTCATACATGACCCCTCCCCCCAGTGACTGAGGTCACACCTGACCCTGACCCCCAGTGACTGAGGTCACACCTGATTCCACCCCCCAGTGACTGAGGTCACACCTGACCCCTCCCCCCAGTGACTGAGGTCACACATGACCCCTCCCCCCCCAGTGACTGAGGTCACACCTGACCCCTCCCCCCAATGACTGAGGTCACACCTGACCCCTCCCCCCAGTGACTGAGGTCACACCTGACCCCTCCCCCCAGTGACTGAGGTCACACCTGGCCCCTCCCCCCAGTGACTGAGGTCACACCTGACCCCTCCCCCCCAGTGACTGAGGTCACACCTGACCCCTCCCCCCAGTGACTGAGGTCACACCTGACCCCTCCCCCCAGTGACTGAGGTCACACCTGACCCCAATGGGGAGCAGCAGTCACAGGCAACACATCACATGAACTCACGGGCTACACATTTGTGATTTTCTGAGATGTGCACCTTGCAAGAGCAGCATCGTGTAATTATCCCTAGAAAGCCTAATCTTAGTAGCTTTATTCCCGGCAGTTGTCTTCTTCCTGAGCTGTATACAGGTCTTCTGGGTTGTGTAAACAGCATTGACTCTGCAATCTGTTTTACACTCCACTGAAGTCACTGAAACTTAGTCCCTTACTTTTCTCTTACATATTACTGGACAAATGCATGAAAATCCCATTATTTTAACAACAGGCGATCAGTAAGCTGTACCTGCAGGTATATGTTATGCGACTGAAAAGATAGAACTAGGTGTTGTGCACCAGGACCTTGAAAAATCGTCTGAGCGAGGGACCGCAAGGACGTCCGCATCACCCGCGCCATGACAGGAGCTGACGACTGCTGGACAGACCACCGCCTAATCCGCTCTGTTATCTCCATCAATGTAGCCCCAAAACAGCGGCGGCAACAGAAACAATGCCGCAGGAAAATTAACACTGGAGCACTCAAAGACCCCACTAAGAAAGCCCTATTCAGCCTGCGCCTCACAAACAACCTGATGACTCCCAGTGATTCAGAGACACAGAGTGCCCACAGCGCCTGGTCTGCACGCAAGGGCTCCATAATCAGCACCTGTGAAGAGACGCTCGGTCACTCGACCAGGAAACACCAAGACTGGTTCGACGAGAATGACCAGGAGATCCAGGAGCTAATAAGCCGCAAGCGCAAGGCATTCCTGATCTGGAAACAGCAACAGAACTCGAGAGCAAGAAAGCAGCTCTACAGACGCCTGAAGGCCGAGGTCCAACAAAAAGCTTGCGACCTAAAGAACAGATGGTGGGTGGAGAAAGCGCAGGAGATCCAGCAGCTAGCCGACAACCACGACGTGCGTGGATTCTTTAGCGCAGTCAAGACCATCTATGGCCCAAGCACCCAAGGCACTGCCCCACTGCGGGCCAAGAACGGAGAGGTACTCATCAAGGACAGAGAGCCAGTCAGTGCCCGCTGGAAGGAGCACTTCGAAGATCTCCTTAACCGCGACTCTGTCTTCGACGCGAGTGTCCTCAACTCATCCCGCAGCATGCTACCCGCCACCATCTCAGCACAACCCCAGCCCGGCATGAGGTTGAAAAGGCCATCCGACAACTGAAGAACAACAAGGCCTCAGGAGCAGATGGAATCCCCTCCGAGGCACTAAAGCATGGTGGAGAAGCACTACTGGCGCGAATTCATGAACTCATTTCTCTTGTATGGAAGGAGGAGAGCATGCCAGGGGATATCAAAGATGCCATAATTGTGACCATCTTCAAGAAAGGTGACAAGTCCGATTGCGGTAATTACAGAGGAGTTTCCCTGCTGTCTGCCACAGGGAAAGTCATCGCAAGAATCCTCCTCAATCGCCTTCTCCCAGTGGCTGAAGAGCTCCTCCCAGAGTGGCAATGTGGATTCCGCCCACTAAGGGGCACAATGGACATGATCTTCACTGCACGTCAATTACAAGAGAAATGCAGGGAACAGCACCAACCGCTGTACATGGCCTTCTTTGACCTCACAAAGGCCTTCAACACTGTCAACCGTGAGGGATTATGGAGTGTCCTCCGCAAATTTGGCTGCCCTCAAAAGTTTGTCACAATCCTCCGCCTGCTTCACGATGACATGCAAGCCGTGATCCTGATCAACAGTTCCACCACATACCCAATTCACGTACGAACCTGGGTCAAGCAAGGCTGTGTCATCGCACCAACGCTCTTCTCGATCTTCCTTGCTGCAATGCTCCATCTCACCCTCAGTAAGCTGCCCACTGAAGTGCAGCTAATTTACACAACAAATGGGAAACTGTTCAACCTCCGTCGCCTCCAGTCCAGATCCAAGGTCGTCCCATCCTCTGTCGTCGAATTACAGTATGCAGACGACGCTTGCGTCTGCGCTCACTCGGAGGTCGAACTCCAAGCCATCGTCAACACCTTCACCGAAGCGTACAAGAGCATGGGCCTTACACTAAACATCCGTAAGACAAAGGTCCTCTACCAACCTGCCCCCGCCACACAGTACTGCCCCCCGATTATCAAAATCCACGACAAGGCCTTGGACAACGTGGACCACTTTCCATACCTCGGGAGCCTACTGTCAACAAGGGCAGACGTCGACGACGAAGTCCAACACCGCCTTCAGTGTGCCAGTGCAGCCTTCGGTCGCCTGAGGAAGAGAGTGTTTGAAGACCAGGACCTCAAACCCGGCACTAAGCTCATGGTCTACAGAGCAGCAGTGATACCCGCCCTGCTGTATGCCTCAGAGACATGGACCATGTACAGCAGGCACCTCAAAGCACTGGAGAGGTACCACCAACGCTACCTCCGCAAGATCCTGCAAATCCATTGGCAGGATAGGCGCACCAACGTCAGTGTTCTTGCTCAGGCCAACATCCCCAGCATCGAAGCTTTGACCACGCTCGATCAGCTCCGATGGACGGGTCACATTGTCTGCATGCCCGATATGAGACTCCCAAAACAAGCGCTCTACTCGGAGCTCCAGCACGGCAAGAGAGCCCCAGGTGGGCAGAGGAAACGCTTCAAGGACACCGTCAAAGCCTCCTTGAAAAAGTGTAACATCCCCACCGACACCTGGGAATCCCTAGCCCAAGACCGCACAAAGTGGAGGAGAAGCATCCGGGAAGGCGCCGAACACCTCGAGTCTCTTCGCCGGGAGCAAGCGGAAGCCAAGAGCAGGCAGCGCAAGGAGCGCACGTTAACCCAAGCACCCCACCCACCTGCCCCTTCAACCACCGTCTGCCCCACCTGTGACAGAGACTGTAGGTCCCGCATTGGACTCATCAGTCACCTGAGAACTCATTTTTAATGTGGAAGCAAGTCATCCTCGGTTCCGAGGGACTGCCTAAGAAGAAGAGTACTAGGTGTTTTGCACCAGGACCTTGAAAAAGTTTTTTTCTCCAAATTTTGATGTCACCCAGACTCAGCAAAGGATTTAGCCCACTGTCCTGATGGACTTTTACGTGGGGATTGGCTCCTTAGCTCTCTGTTTTCACTGTTGCAAGGCTTCATGGCAACCCTCTTGTTACACACAGGAATTTGCCACATCTTCACACTCTGCAGGGGTTTGCCACAGTATCCTATGTTCCTGCAGTAATTTGTCATGATGTTCTCATTTTGTTCTGTGATTCAGTGCAATGCACTTGCTTCTCAGAGTTTTGCCAGGATTCACTGAGCATCGTACTTTATTGTTAGGAGTTGTCATAACTCATCATGACATTTTAGTTCCTCATAGTGACTCGCTGTAATGCTTTTTTTTTCCATAACAATTCACCGTTACACTTGGGATGTTCTAGTTTTACTGAAGTTATTTTCATGAGAGGATTTGAATGATGGCAGCACTTCCTTTTCTCACACAGCTAATTGTATTGAGTTCATTATATTCTTAGTTCTAGGATTAGTCATTCTCACTTCTCATATTACTAAACTGCAGTGCTGTCACTTCTCCTTAGATTCCATGCTGCGCTGACTTTTTTTATATCATAGGGAAGTGTTCCACATTCTGTTTCCCTCTTTTTATAGCAGTTAATTGCAATTTCATACTGTTCAAGTTGCTCACATAATTCAATTCACTATCCTTATTTCATGGTAAAATATGTCATTAAACTCTTGCTACCTACAATATATAATGCAATTCTCAGAACTTCTTTATTTTATTTCTTTGATCATAGCACTATCATTAGTTGGCTTGATTTGCCACAAAATTGCTCCTCATAGTTTCCTTTCTCACATTTCAAGATTTTAACTTCTCACAATCGTAAAGCGTAGTGATCAAAGCTAAGGCAGGAGCACTTAGAAATGGCCTCAACACCCTTGGGTTATGGATGGGAAAAACTGGCCGCCCTTAAAACTGGTCTTTACAGTTAATAACTGAAAATGACTGGGTGCTAAATGGCACCGTTCAGCGATCAGGTGCTGGAGTACTTGCTGCAGTCGGTCTTGCAGTGAAGGGTGACTCTATTTGGAGAAGAGGGCCATTCAGCAATAAGAAGTACAACCGGAGCAGCATGGATGCAAGTGATAGAATGTGTTCGCAGTGGAGGAGGACATTTTTTGACCAAAAAGGTTGCTAAGATAAGTGTACAAATATTTGATAACATCTTAATTTTTTTTTGCCACCTTCTGTATTGGTGATCACTGTAAACTGTGTCCACCATCACAGAGGGAGAATGCAGAACACTTTTCCAACTGCTGATCTTTCTAAATGCATATGGCAGCTCTTGTCTTAGCAACCTTGAAACATAGAAACATAGACACATAGAAGATAGGAGCAGGAGTAGGCCATTCGGCCCCTCTAGCCTGCTCCGCCATTCAATGCGATCATGGCTGATCATCCAAATTCAGAACCCTGTCCCTGCTTTCTCCCCATATCCCTTGATCCCTTTAGCCTTAAGAAATATATCCAACTCCTTCTTGAATATATTTAATGAATTGGCCTCGACTGCCTTCTGTGGTAGAGAATTCCACAGGTTCACCACTCTCTGGGTGAAGAAATTCCTCCACATTTCTGTCCTAAATGGCTTATCCCTTATCCTTAGACTGTGACCCCTGGTTCTGGACTTCCCGACCATTGGGAACATCCTTCCTGCATCAAGTCTGTCCAGTCCTTTCAGAATTTTATAAGTTTCAATGAGATCCCCTCTCATTCTTCTAATCTCCAGCGAGTATAAGCACAATCGACCCAATCTCTCCTCATACGTCATTCCTGCCATCCCAGGTATCAGCCTGGTGAATCTTCGCAGAACTCCTTCCATGGCAAGAACCTCCTTCCTCAGATAAGGCGACCAAAACTGCACACAATACTCAAGATGTGGTCTCACCAAGGCCCTGTACAACTGCAGCAGGACATCCTTGTTCCTGTACTCAAACCCTCTCGCTACGAAGGCCAACATACCATTTGCCTTCTTAACTGCCTGCTGCACCTGCATGCTTACCTTCAGCGACTGGTGCACAAGGACACCCAGGTCTCGTTGCACTTCCCCTTCTCCCAATCTATTGCCATTCAGATAATAATCTGCCTTCCTGTTTTTGACACCAAAGTGGATAACCTCGCATTTATCCACGTTATATTGCATCTGCCATGCTTCTGCCCAATCACCCAACCTGTCCAAATCATCCTGGAGTTTCTCGGCATCCTCCTCACAGCACACACGCCCACCCAGCTTTGTGTCGTCTGCAAACTTGGAGATATTACATCTAGTTCCCTTGTCTAGATCATTAATATATATTGTGAATAGCTGGGGTCCAAGGACCGATCCCTGCGGTACCCCACTAGACACTGCCTGCCACTCGGAAAAAGACACGTTTATTCCAACTCTTTGCTTTCTGTCTGCCAACCAGTTCTCTATCCAAGTCAATACCTTGCCCCCAATCCCATGTGCCTTAACTTTACACGCTAATCTCTTATGCGGGACCTTATCGAAAGCCTTTTGAAAGTCCAAATACACCACATCCACTGGTTCTCCCTTATCTATTTTACCAGTTACATCCTCAAAAAATTCCAGTAGATTAGTCAAGCACGATTTACCTTTTGTAAATCCATGTTGACTTTGTCCGATCCTGTCACTGTTTTCCAAGTGCTCTGCTATTACATCTTTTATAATGGACTCTAGCATTTTCCCCACTACCAATGTCAGGCTTACCGGTCTGTAATTCCCCGTTTTCTCTCTACCACCTTTTTTGAATAGTGGGGTATCATTAGCTACCCTCCAATCCATGGGTATTGTTCCAGATTCCATCGAATGTTGGAAGATGATCAGCAATGCATCTACTATTTCTAGGGCCACTTCCTTAAGTACCCTAGGATGTAGATTATTAGGCCCTGGGGATTTATCGGCCTTCAATCCCGCCAATTTCCCTAACACCATTTCCCTACGAATACTGATTTCTTTCAGTTCCTCCCTCTCATCAGACCCTATGTTCCCCAACATCTCTGGGAGTTTATTTGTGTCCTCCTTTGTGAAGACAGAACCAAAATATATATTTAATTGGTCAGCCATTTCTTTGTTCCCCATTATAAGTTCCCCTGATTCTGACTGCAAGGGACCTACGCTTGACTACACCAATCTTTTTCTCTTCACATATCTATAAAAGCTTTTACAGTCAGTTTTTATGTTCCCTGCAAGCTTCCTCTCATATTCTATTTTCCCCCTTCTTAATTAATCCCTTTGTTCTCCTTTGTTGGGGAAACAACTCATCTCACGTTCCTCTTTGCAACATATATCTCTTTCATATCTGCCTGTATGGGAAAGTGCACACAGCAGGAGGAGGCACTTGCAGACCGGAGGGCTCACCAAAGATGAGACATTCCTGCAGGCTCATACATGAACAATGACCACATGGAGAACGTACCAGGGAGCATCTGATGCCTGCACAAACCAGCCTAACATGAGTCGCACCTTCAAGAAAGGGGAAGACAAATTAGAGGGATGGAGAAAAAGAAAACAAAAACTTAAGCAGCTGATGGAAGTCACGTCATGTGTCACCAACATGTTCAAACATGGATGTTTTATACACGCAAACTCTAATACATGATTTAAAATAAAATTAAATTCTGATGAAGCATACACATGGTCTTAAACTGCCTTTTCTCTTTACAGATACTAACTGACCTGTGTGCTTCCAACATTTTCTGTTTTTATTTCAGATTTCCAACATTTGTAGTTTTTCCCTTTTTATTCGATTTAAGTTTCTAAAGTAATCGGAACGCTTAATTGCTAGAGCTGTATTATTTCTTAAGTATGACATGATGAAAAAGAAAAGGTTCATGGCAATTTCAAGAAAATGTATGTTGTATTGTTGAATTAAATTGTCCACAGAAAACCATGTTGTCTCTTTTATGAACGGCATGTACAATTGATTGTATATTTAAAGAAACGAGGGAATTTGCTGTTTCTGTTATGCATCGTGCTAAATAATCTGGATCTGGCCCCTGTGTTTTGATCATGCACCAACAGGCTCTTAATACTGCAAATGATTAAAAGCTGTGTTCTTCTAGGCAGATGTGAGGATTCCAGATCTTGCCATCTGGGGGAAAAAAAGCATCCATCAGTCCTTCTTTATCTGATGCTTAGATTTAATCTCCTCAAATCGGTTTTGTGTTATGTCTGGTGACGTTGAAAGCATGGAAATACCTTACATTGTCATTTGGTCTGCAGATGTGGCTACAGAAGGTCTAGTCGGCTGCCTATATATAGCTTTATGAAGCAAATTAATTGAGGCATAAATTTCTTCCTGAGTGAAGAGAAATCAATAGTTTTTACTATTTGTGCTGGCATTTAAGTAATCAGGCCTTCTATTGTAGAACTTTTAACTACCCCAATCAGTTGCGCATTTGTCAGCTGTGAACACAGTAAAACTACAACTTGCGTACGTTTTCTTTTTAACTTTAATTGGGTGCCACGTGAGTAACTAATGTTTCAAGTTAGCGACACTGTTTGATGCCATGGAATTGGCTCCACAGCGTACTTAAAAAACAAATACTAGCTTCAGGAATTTACTGGAACCAATGAGCCTGCCTGGAATGCAAAAATACACATCCATCCAGCTACAGTGGTTACAGGCACAGATTTCACTCTCATAGGACTGGGGGAACTTTGACTAAGAAGTTGTTTTGAGGAACCGTATATTTCACAGCACAATAAGTTAAAGGTTCACATTTCCAAGGTTCTGACATTGAGGGGGTAATTTTAACCCCCAAGAACAGGTGGGTTTGGGTCGGGTGAGAAGTAAAACTTTGAAAAATTTCGAAAACGACCTCAACCCGCCTCCAACCCACCCACCTCCGGTTTTAACAGAGGTGGGACAGAGACGGGCGACCAATTTGCTCTAAGGAGGTGGGTCAGTTGGTAAAAGCTTTTAAGGAGGCTGCGTGCCTCCATTTTTACAAGCTTTTTATTTTTAACCTATTTCAGCCTCGGGAAACTCGGAGGCGCGAAGGGCCGGATCCATGAGGTAAGTGGCTTTACAGCACTGCTTGTGGGCCAGGAGGAGCAGGAGTGTTTCCCCCCCGGCCCAACAACCTTACCTGCTTCCAGCTCCACAATCGCCGACTCCCCCACTCCCCGATCTCCCCCACCCCCTAATCTTCCCCAACCTCCATGCTCTCCTCCCTCCCTGCGATCTCTCTCCCTGACCACGATCACCCGCCACCTCCACACACTTCCCCTCGTCGCAATCTCTCCCTCCCCGACCATTAGCCCCCCCCAACCGCAATCTCTCCCTCCCAACCATTAGCCCCCCCACAACCGCAATCTCTCCCTCCCAACCATTAGCCCCCCCCCAACCGCAATCTCTCCCTCCCCGACCATTAGCCCCCCCCCAACCGCAATCTCTCCCTCCCAACCATTAGCAGCCCCCCCACAACCGTAATCTCTCCCTCCCAACCATTAGCCCCCCAACTGCAATCTCTCTCTCCTGACCATTAGCCCCCCTCCCCAACCGCAATCTCTCCCTCCCAACCATTAGCCCCCCCCCACAACCGCAATCTCTCCCTCCCAACCATTAGCAGCCCCCCCACAACCGCAATCTATCCCTCCCAACCATTAGCCCCCCAACTGCAATCTCTCCCTCCCAACCATTAGCCCCCCTCCCCAACCGCAATCTCTCCCTCCCAACCATTAGCCCCCCCACAACCGCAATCTCTCCCTCCCAACCATTAGCCCCCCCAACCGCAATCTCTCTCTCTCCTGACCATTAGCCCCCCCAACCGCAATCTCTCCATCCCTCCCTACCTGCTCTCTGCTCCTTGGCTGCCGCGGGAAACCGGCAGAAAAAATCTAAAAGACGTCCTTGCATTAATATCTGCAGGACATCTGGGAAACCCGTACGTCCGGGTTTCCCGTCCAGAACTCCTCCCCTCTGCTCCCTCCCCGCCTCCCCGTAAATATCGGGGTCTGAATGTTCAAAGAAAATTTATCAGAATGGAATCAGGAAACAAAATCTGAAATGCTTCTGTCTATTAGTGCAATATGTTTGACATTCCCTTTTGTGGACTTTGAGGCCCTGTTGCTTGCTACGTGCCAGTAATTATTTTCACTTACTGCCCAAGTGGGAATGCTGTAATTTTCAACACAGCAGCTTAACTTACCACTGGAAATCAGACACGCTTATCATTATTCAAATCTACTATCTCAAATAGTTGTTTATATATGTCCATGTGCAGTAAGAAGTGCGAACAAATGCAAATTAGCATGACATCATTCTTGGGGGCATTAAAGCCACAACATGGAATCTAGGAGTCAGATATGGCCACAATGCTCGCAGTCAGAATTGTTTATTCGTGTGAAATAGTTTTACAAATATAAAAACACAATTGTTATGGAGCCTCGACAATGCTGCGAAACCTGAGAAATGATCGTCTCCATGAGCCATAATAGTGAATAAAGTAAACAAAGTTGTAAAACTTAAAAAATGGGAAAATAATTAGCAACTTTAATGTCAAAAGGATGGTATTGAGGCACAAATTGATGACAAAAAAATCTAATTTGACCGGAAGATCAGATAACAAAGATTTTTAACATAATATCAGAGGGTGAGACCTCCACCTCGGAATCCCAGCTCTGGTAAGTTTAAATTACTTACTCTTTTTCCATACAATCTCCCAAAGGGGTTTAGGCAGTGTGGAAAGTGCAATGCACAAATTGTATCTTAAGCAGAATGCCAATAATTGGCTGTAATTTCACTCTTCCTATATGCCTCCAGTTCCAGTGTATGTGCTTTCCTATGTAATATTTTTCACATTAACCTTTTTCTTTCCATAGGTGGCCTTCCTCCAGATCCAATCCATGGCCCTGAATTTCGACTTTACTGCTGGGCAAGAGCAGAACGGTAGCCAATGAAAATCTCGACGCAGTACTTACTGCTCCGCTTCTGCCGAGGTCCGGGAGCCACCGTTTTGGAGGAATCCTTAATATGGCCGGCCCAAGCAGGTTCCTCATTAACCCACGCAAGTCAGGCTTCTAATACATCAATAGGACCCCAATGTAATATTCAGGTATCACTGGGCAGAGTGCACGCTATGTGTACTTGTGTTGAGCGGCCTAACCAGCAAAAGGAAAGTTAAAGGTTTTAAAATGATTTTTGTGGGGTCAGGAGAAACAGTAATGGTCCTCTTGCCCTCACAAATATCGGTCTGCTCAATGCCTGAGTCTGTGTGACCCACCCCAGTGAATGTCTATTCCTCCCCTTTACTTGCCTGGACCAGGTGGGCTCCACAGTGGAGCTATAGGATTTTCGGGCCCCTCTGATAAGCCAGCTGCTCAAAATGCACAAGCAGCTTGCCAACGGCTCAGTAATGAGGCCTGACCGTGGATATTGGTTGGGTCTCTCGCCAGTAACGTCGGGGGTTGCGCGGCTGGGGGGGGTGGTGGAAGGTGGGTGTGGGGTGGCGAGCGCAATCTGCCCACCCGATGTCAGATAAAATCAAAAATCAGTCCCGTACATCATGGGCCAGAGGCTCTATTTATTCATAGTCAATGGGCAGAAAATCAATTCCAGTCCAGGAAGCCGTCACTTTCTCTGGGAACAATAACAAGGTGCTAGAGGATGAAGTATGGACCAGCACAAAGTAGTGGTCATCTGCAGCTCATCTAGCAGTGAGGGGAGTTCATAAGTTGCAGTTGAACAATAGGAAGACAGAACACAAGTCGATGGGTCCTCCATAGGCATGCCTGAAGTCTGCAAACTGCATTTCACCAGCTTCACACAGGGAAAACTTTTTCTTCCCACCCTCCTGTTTTGCAGCCCTTACCGTGGGGTTCACTATGGGCATTCCGTCACCTTGTTCGCACCGCACTCGCGCCCCGTACCATTTTAAGAGGCTGTTTTGGGCAGCGTCAGAGGGCTTCGCCCAGACAGGTCAGGGACTCGTAAATATTCAAAAGTCAGGACCATGATAGCGCCATACAGACATCAACACTATTTTAATCCTGAGCCACGTGAATCTCGCACAGGACCATCCGTACCCAGGAAAGCTGCTGCAAATTGGATCCAGCACCATTAGAGTCCCGGGTAAATTATATTTTAAATTTCTTTAAGGTTCCCTTGTGGTCCAGAAGGAACAAGACTGCTCCTCCACTGCCATTTTCATCTCTGCTGCATTACTACCGCTGGTTCCTGATTTCACACACAAACCTTGTTACTTCGAAAGGTTACCAGTTCCAGCGATATTTAAAGGGATCCTCAGCTGCTCTCAGAAAAATGCTAGAAAGCTTTGGGAGACATTTTGCTTGTGTTACATAGTGTTTATTTTTTGCAATTCGAAATGCTTGTAGTTGCTGTAGAATGTTCTGAATTCTTGAGGGTGTTCTAGCCATGCACTATTTTCTTCTTTGGGGTCCTTCTGGCAATTCAACTCTGGCAAGTGGAGGAGGAAGAGTAGCAGAAGGAAGGAGCAAGCACAGCTCCAGCTACAAGGAGAGCAAATAGCAGTAGGCATGCTCGCAGGAACTCTTACAGACCCAACAGAGCTTCTAAGCCCAGGAGAACATTCCTACAGTTCAAAGCAGCAGGTCATAAAGAGGCTGCAGTTCTCCAGAGAGGTTGTCACAGAGTTGCGTCGTCTCCTGCAAGAAGACCTGCAACCAACTGCCACAGCACTTCCTGTTCCTGCCAAGGTCATTGCAGCCCAGAACCTCTTTGCCTCTGGCTTCTTCCAGGCTGCAACGCGATGTTATCAGTAACATCGGTCAGTCTGTCGACCAAGCTTGCATTGAGCAAGTGGCTGATGTCATATTTGCTAGAGCAAACACATTCATCACTTTTCCCATAGACATCTGGAAACAGCAGGATAGGGCTCTAGGATTCATACAGATTGCAGGATACCCCCAAGTGCAGAACCTCCTTTACCTCAGCCACATCATCCTGTGGGCTCCTTCAAACTGTTTTCTTGAATTGTAAGGGCTTCCACTCAAGTAATGTGCAATCAGCATGTGATCACTGGCAGTGCACCACTGCAACCAAGAATCTGGGGACTGCTAACTCCTAACTGCCATTGAAAAGTGTGCCTCCCATTTAAGGAAATGTAAGCTGCCTTTAAGTAACGGCCGCCCCGCCGGATTTCCCGCCGTCCCAATCGATGAGCTGTCTATTGCGAAAGCGATAAGCACTGGCAGCTTGCCAACTCCATTTAAATTAAGCCCAGCCATGAAAATGGCACTGTGCCCCCACAACCCCCGCCTCCCTCCACCGCTGACACCATCAGGTGGGCAGAGCACATAACCCTCCCACCGCCCGCTCAATATACACCACATACAAAAATCACCCCCAAAACAACTACATTAGTTCTTTTTTTGTGTGTGGTGCATTTGCCCACCAGGTCATAGAGGGAGTTTACATTAATTCTGATTCATGAAGTGCGAGGCACAACTGACATAATTACTGTGAAAATATATACAGAACAATGGAGGCTCAGGAATAGCTATGTGGCGGTAATTCAGTGGTTTAGAGGATGTTATGAAACTTGAGTGTTTCCCACCTTCATCTAATCTCCCAGATAAGATTGTGACTTTTAAATCACACCCGTGTATCCATTATCTTTCTAAATATAGACTGTGGAACTCACTAGGGGCAGTTTTCTTCCATTCAGAGCCTTTTTTAATCCCTGAAGTGGGCAGCATGTTAGACACTAGGGGCAAAACTTTCCAAAATCCTTAATCCATTGGCAGGGCCTCACACACAGCCGGCTGAGTACTGGAAAATGACAGGTGCAATACTTGCAATTTCCCATCCAATGGACAAGGGCAGTGTGTCCGTGGTTTTCCAGTGAGCCTCCCTCTGTATGCATGGGCACACTGGTGGGTCTCAGAAAATTTCCCTCTAACAATCAATGTCTCTGAGTAGTTAAAGAGCAATGGCATCCATTGAAGGATTAACAATTTCAATGTACTCGTTGCAACTTTATCATGATAATCAACAGGTATCTTTTACTAGGAGCCAACACAGTCTGCATATATTACAATAGTTTAAAAATTGTGGATCATAATATCAGCAAAAAAAAATTTGTCTAACTTTATTAAACTGCAAAACTATAACCTTTTTAAAAATAAAATAATTTTCACACTTTTGTACAATCAAATGTGTAGTTGTTAATTAGCATTAAAGTGTAATTGCGCCATTTAATTAAACACTGGAATACTTGGCTAAAACTTTGATTTTTACAGTACAACTGGAATTATAAACAATAAAATGTGGAATAAACTTGAGATTGTGCGGTGGCCTTTCCTAACTTTAATGATTCTTAAAATAATCTTATTTTCATAAGCAAGATTAGATGGCGGTGATATTGGAAAAAAATTACTGCAACATAGCTGTCAGTTCAGCATGACTTGGCATGGCTAGGTAAATTCAAGTGCAGAATGGCATCATGTCTTGCTAACTTATGTTAACAATCACAGTGGCTGCTGCTGGTGAAGAAACAAAGATAGGAACATCAGAAAGTACAGGATCATAAAAAAAACTACGCAGTCCATCTGGTCGGTTCCAAAAGGTGTTTATAAAACTTTGCATGATAGCAGTAAATCATTTCTGTTAGACACACATGGGGCCAATTTTCATCTTCAGGTCTAAATTCAACACCAAACAGTTTAGAACTGGTGCAAATCCCACCGAAAAGGTCAAGTGCAAATAGCACTCAATTCTTCAGTCTAAGCTCATTTGAGTAATTAAATAGAAACCTCAAAATGCAAACTCAAATGGGTCTAGTGAAGATAATAGTGTTTTGGAGAGGAAAATTGCATGTAAGTGCAACTTAAAGTGATGGGAACAATAAAAGGGGACAATAAATGGTTTGAGGAGATATTCAGCAGGTTCTTGGAGAGCCTTAAAAAGCATCTCAACCCATTATCAACCTTTACTAATGTTGAGGAGACAGGGGAAGCAGGCATGAGTCTGGAGAAAAGTGACAGAAAAAACAACACCCAAGGCTGCTAAACCTAATGTGGTGCTGCATGATGTGCTTGGGCGGGATGGCAGACTGTCCTCTATGCCATTCCATTGTACCATTTCCATAAGTCAGCTTGGAAGCATGCCTGCAAGGATGTTCAGCCAATCTTCAGGCCATAACTGCCTGTTGCTGTGCTAGCATGCACCACCTATATGCTACAAGTTCCTTCTATAACTCCATTCCTCCCTTCTAGCTCTTCTCTCTCTTGTATGTCTCTTATGTATGGAAGCACTGAGGGCCCGAGAGCACTGGGAGGTGGAGGCTGGGCTAGGCTGTGGAACCAGTGGAGCTATTAGACCAAAGGAGCAGTCAATCAGCTGAGGTGTGAAAGTACGAGTGGTAAGTGCACTAGAAGGAACAGGGGTGAGGAAATCCTGAGGAAGTAAAAGGGAGCCTCAAGAGACTGCATTGAGAGGGCATTGAAAGGGAGCATTCAGATTTCCAGCATCTGCAGTATTTTGCTTTTGTATTTGTTGTAGCATTGAGAGGGTGATGGAGACTGGAAGAATTGAGGAAAATACTGCATTAGTGACCTGCTTGATGTATGTGTGCATTGTGGATTAATCCTTATTATTGTCCCCCATGGTAACTTGGAGAGAGCCTGGGTGAAATTGGTTTTGGGCGGTAGCAAAAATTTTGACTGAAATTCACCCCTATGCCTACACTTGGCTGATAGGCGCCAATATATAAAAGGGTAGACATGTGTGTGTAGGACTGAAAATGAGTTTAAGGTGGAATACTGATATTGAAATTCTAGCATTAAAAATAGAGGCTAGGATTTTCAGAAGTAGAATTACCATTGACCAAAAGTAAGATTTATGCCTGGTGCAAACAGGAAACATTGATGGTATAAAGATATTGATGGGTCTTTGGAAGGGAGTGGGACAATTGACCAAGGGGAAAATTCAAGGTACAACTAACACATTGTCCAGCTTTTCACTTTCAATGATGGGTTTTAACCTTCTCTGTCTTTTGAAGAATTCTCTTAAGTAGCCACAGCTGCAGTGAAATTGAGCATGAATTGTAGAATTCGCAAAATTATCGCGATTTTATAAAATAAGAAGGAGACATAAAGTTTCGTACAAACAGCTTTATTTCAGCAGAATGCTGTCAGGTTTCAAAACGGACACAAACAGCCTGTAAAATGGCCGCCACGCCTCGTGGCAGAAAGTTCTAGACTTTCAATGGGCAGACAAGATGGCGTTCCAATAAACATTTGTGCAAGATCGTACAGGACTCAGCACATTTGAGATAATTGACAAAACATGATGGGTTTGCATTTTATACATAAATACTGGAATCGGTCTCCCAGGTGCGAATAAGGGCTATTGTACCGAGCGATCAAGGACCCATTCAAAGACATTAATATGCAAAATCCCCACGACTCTACGATGAGAGAGCCGTTTGCGGGTAGTTACAGAAAGCATTTGGAAGCCCCAAAACCCCTCCAGGGAGACTACTAGCCGGTTCCACAATGGGAGAAGTATTAACGGGTACTCAGACAGTTACAAGTATCACCGAAACCCATTAAAGACGGAGATCACCCTATACAAGAAGTTTGAGTGCCAAAACCCTGACAAAAGATAGACATTAAGATTGGGCGGGAAAAGAGGAATTACAGCACTATAACTGTAAGGTACAACCGTCCATCTTTCTCTTGCTGCTGACTGCTGTCTCTGCTTCTTCTTGCGCTTGCTGCTTTGACTCGCTGGAAGGCTGTTGAACTTTTATTCTCTTGCCTGACGGCTCTGGACTCTGATCCGCTAGGATCAACCTTGTGGCTTGCCACGAAGATCTGTGTAGAACTGGGCTGTGAGGCCTTGAAACGGGTGCACCATCCCGAGAAGTCGGTAAACGGTGTTGGAACCGAAGGCCCGAGAGGAGATGAAATGAGATGAGATGAGATGAGAAGAGAAGAAGATGACAATACGCATCGCCACGGTCAGTAAGCCCCGACCGCGCCTGTAAGTCGAATACACACTTCCTTGCCTAGGAAGACCCTTCTTCGAGTTTTATCGAACCGGTGTGAGGGCACAGGAAGACTCTTCTTTGAGTAGTATCGGAACTCCGAGGACAACACAGATCTTCATGACAGCAGACGGTCCAGCCTGCTAGCCGGAGCAGAAACGAGTAAACAAGTGGGGTACAGAGACCCCTGATCAACACATGGATAGTCAGGTGCTGCGGTCAAACCATCCGAGCAGAGTTTCGGAATTCTCCGAGTTATCACGAGTGGTGAGCATGAGTCTCGATCCTACAAATCTAGATTAGGACAGGTATTGATAGGGGAGGGTTTAAGTTTTAAGGATAAGTATAATGTGTGTCCCCTTTTACGATGTGTCATGCGCTCCTCGTTTCCCTAAAATTAGTTTCATAACTGTGTGTAAGATTGTACTGTCATTAATCTGTGCTTATGACATGTATCTCGTAATCTTGAATAATATGCAATAAAGATTTTCCATTTCGCACTATTCGACCGGGTCTACCTGAGTTTTTCTCTGCATTATTGCTCTCGCACCTAAGTCCAGTGTCAGAACCGTAAGGGCGAGTGGGTCGAACCACTCACAGGTGTCTAGTGTTACCAGGCTGGCTGGAGACCAGAACAGGCAACAAGGCCTAACCTCGCACTAGAACCCAGGCTAAGCACAGAGCCGCAGGTCACCCCTTACAGAATGTAGGTAAAATGTGTAAATTCCCTCAATACCAGTGAATAATGTGCATACAGCCAGAATTAGATATCTGTGTACAGACACCCACTGGGAACCTATTATTGCAGTTTTGGAGGGGAAATTATTGCCCTTAAAGGTCAAGTTGCAAGTACACTAATTTAAAAAAAATAAACATGTGTTAATTATTCAGCATACATTTTGTTATATGATTAATTGCACTGAACTTTTATACATAACAACAGAAGTTAAAAATTGTATCATAGTAAGGTCAAATAGGAAGAGTGCTGACCAGAGAAAAATACTCACCACTATTGCTGGGACAAGGTGCTCAACAATTAACTGACCTTAACTGCACATTAATTTAGCTCCCTACCGTTATCAAACTCATCTACTCCTCCAAGTTTACACAAGAAGAAAGAGGATGTTAAAGTTATGATAATTCTTTGGAACTGTTAATTTGTATAAATGTTCCTAATGGCGAGTCTGTCCCTTTACAGGGTTAAGTCATTTTAACCTTCACTCAACAAATGTTTCCATATGGTAATTTATATGCAACACCAGCCAAGAAAACAAAAGGTGCCTTTATTTATCAGATGAACCAATCCTTAATAACTTCTTTCTTAAGCTATTCCTTATTATGACTATTGGGATCAGTGTCACAAGGTCATTTCTATAGGTTTGAAAGACAGCAGTGTTCTAAAAATCCTTAACCTGTGTGCAAGTAATCGTTTGGAAACTGAGCTTTAAATAGTTAGCCAATATTTATCAGAGTATTATAACCATTCAGGATTCTGGATGCATTACTTTGCCCAAAGAAAGAAATTATAGCAATGGAGCTTTTATAATCATTGACCCCAGATTCCTTTAAGTAGGCACAGATGCAAAGGGAGAGACTAATTAGTAAAATGCTATCCTCTGCCTCTGGCAACTGGGACTGAATTTATTTCAGACTATTGGGTTGAAGGTTTCCTCTTTCTGATGGATACCAGCCCGAAGTGAAAGTCCATTACCAACGCGACTGCTTTTATAATTCCTTTAACTTTAAAAATGCATGTCTCCCTCCATTATTATTCAACAGCAACTACATTGAAATTCAATAATTTTGTACAGTAGATAGTTTTGAGGTGGGTGAAGTAGTGAGCGCTCACTGTTCATGTGACATTCATTTAGATTAAGCAGAGATTGTTGAGGCTTCATGAGAGCAATCATACCATGGAGAAAGGGGGTGTTAAGCTGCTTAAGAAAGAAAGACTTGCATTTATATCGCACCTTTCACAACCTCAGGACGTCCAAAGCGATTTACAGCCAATGAAGTACTTTTGAAGTGTAGTCACTGTTGTAATGTAGGAAACACGGCAGCTAATTTGCACACAGCAAGCTCCCACAAACAGCAATGAAATAAAGGACCAGATTATCTGTGTTAGGTTTTGGTTGAGGGATAAATGTTGGCCATGACACTAGGCGAAGTACCCTACTCTTCTTCAAATAGTGCTGTGGGATCTTTAACATCCACTTGAGTCGGCAGATGGTGCCTCGGTTTAACGTCTCATCCAAACTACTTAGGGTAGCTTAAGATTAATATTGCATAAAAAAAACTATTTGTGATGTTTTGAATAGTTTTATGCTTTAATATTAATGTTTGTTTCATCATTGCAGTGCATCAACTGAAGACAAAGTGGTTGGGCGAGGCCGACAATAGTTAACGTGAACCTGCAGGCAGTCTAAACATTAAACTTAACTTAAAATATGACTTAGATTGCAGATGTGTGCTACCCTTCTAAAAAATGTGGGAAATTCTAAACATTCTAATGAAATGTGCGAATTAATTATTAACATAATTGCTGATTAATTCAATGTGAGGTGTTCTGTTAAGATTCAACTAAATATTACATGGAAAAAGCAAAGTAGCAGTAATTACCATCTGTGTTGGGTTACAGCTGATGGCAACATACCACAATCAGTGGTTAATAGCATTACTACACATATGATTCAGGTCTTAATGGTTGTGGAATATAGTTGTGATTTCAGAGAGATATTTATACAGACATTGGGCCTGAATTTGCTGGCGGATGTTTCCGACCAGCAAAAAATCGACGAACTTACCTTCTGCCTCAGGAACCACGGAGACTCGCGCTCCTGGGCCTCGTTGTGTAGACATGTGTAGAGGCCCACGCATCCCAGGAGCGCAGGTGGTTCGCAAGCGTGGGATCATGTGGGCCGGCCCAACAAATGACAGAAGGGAATCCCCATTCATGCTTATGGGAATTCCGCATGTACGGAAACCACATAAGTATGAATGGGAATACCCCAAAAAATACCTCTACACTTCAAATAAATTTAAAAAAAATCACATATTTAAAATTAATTAAAATGGCATTTAATTAAATATTTAAAACAAAAATTTATTTTTTTGAAAAATAAAATTACATGTTTTAAAGGGGCTAAAATAAACGTACCTTATTTCACAGGTTTTTAAATGTTTAAATTATTTTTAAAAATGTATTTTTACCAGGCGTAAGAATTTCACAGGCATTTGCTGGGCAGTAGTTGGGCAAATAGCCCAACTCTCCGCTTGTGGATGCCCATTTCCCGGGGATGTGGAGGATCTGTCAAGGAAATTTTTGACAGATCGCAAGTTCCGGGTTTTCGTGCATGCGCAGCCCATGCCTAAACCCAGAATGTGCGAGGCCCTTACGAGCGCGTACACACCTCGTATGCACCCATAGGGGCCGCAAATTATGGTCCAATATTCTTTGATTTTTGCACTGTGCCACTTCTAAAGAGAAACAATAAAATCAGAAACTATACAAAATTGACTTCAAACCATAAGTTGATGTAGTGAATGGTAGTGTAGCAGACTATAGCAGTAGTTAATTACATTGCTTGATTTTGTTATGTGATCAAGGATTAGTTGTATTGTAAATGCAGAAATTAGGAGAGATGTAAGTAAGAAACATAAACATAAACATAAGAACATAAAAAATAGGAGCAGTAGGCCAAACGGCCCCTCGAGCCTGCTCCGCCATTCAATCAGATCATGGCTGATCTTTTCCTCAACTCCACTTTCCTGCCCTATCCCCATATCCCTTGCTGCCCTTAGTGCCCAAGAATCTATCGATCTCAGCCTTGAATATAATTAATGACTGAGCATCCACAGCCCTCTGGGGTAGAGAATTCCAAAAACTCACAACCCTCTGAGTGGAGAAATTCCTCCTCATCTCAGTCCTAAATGGCCGACCCCTTATCCTGAGACTGTGCCTCCTAGTTCTAAACTCTCCAGCCAGGGGAAACAGAAAGAAAGAAAAAAAGGTTTGCATTTATATCGTGCTTTTCATGACCACTGGACGTCCCAAAGCGCTTTACAGCTAATGATGTACTTTCTGAAGTGTAGTCACTGTTGTAATGTAGGAAATGTGGCATCCAATTTGCGCACAGCAAGCTCCCACAAGCAGCAATGTGATAATGACCAGATAATCTGTTTTCGTGATGTTGATTGAGGGATACAAGAAACAAGAATACAGAGAAGTTTACATTATAACACAAGGACAAAGAGTGATTCCTTCCACTAACATTTCTCCACCTACCGTCGGGATTGCAGTCATAACATTTTAATGAGTAATTAAGACTGAGACAAACCATCTATGTAGTGACTACTTGTATTCAACTGAGATATACGTGATGGACGTCGCTTCTGGAAATGTTAAGTGAAATGTTTACTGAACCTTCCTTCCTGTCATTTCCATTCTGTATACTGGGAACAGGAAGTCACTGATCATGTTAAAATGAGAAGTCGCACAACACCAGGTTATAGTCCAACAGATTTATTTAAAATTACAAGCTTTCGGAGCTATCCTGCCCCTTCTTCAGGTAAAGTTACAATGAGTGAATCTACAAAAGTTCACAGAATATAAACACAGATACTGCAGAGATACAATCTTTCCTTACATCAAAGACACACCAAGAGCACAGCCAAGACAGCCAAGGGGCAGGATAGCTCCGAAAGCTTGTAATTTTAAATAAATCTGTTGGACTATAACCTAGTGTTGTGCGACTTCTCATTTTTGTCCACCCCAGTCCAACGCCGGCATCTCCGCATCATGTTAAAATCAGTAATAGGGAGATCATCAGTACCACAAGCAATATCTTAGCAAGTTTTCAACCTCACTGTAAAGCATCTCATGCATTATAATTAGATACATGTCCCGTGACAAAGCATAATATCATCCACAAAAGCAGAAAATGTTGGAAGCACGCAGAATCTGTATAGAGAAGACATAAGTTAATGTTTCAAGCGTGGACCCTTCATCAAAATTGTTTTTGGTTCAGCTTTCCAGCATCTGCAGTTTTTTTGCTTCTTGTATAAAATTGATCCTGGGGCAGAAATTTGACTTGCAGCCTAAACGAGAGCGAGGGTTCCGCCTGCTGGTCTGTGCTGGACTGAGACACGAGCTCAATTCAGTTTTTGAGCCTCGTTTAAATGCCGCCAGCGAGCTGCAGCCACCTAATGAGTGGTCCAACTGCAGCTCACCAGACAGGGAGGGTGGGAAACCGGCTGACTTCTATGCTGAGCCGACTGGCAGACAGGGTCGAGAGGGTGGCGGGGGTGGGGGGGCGGTAGCAGACAAGACAATCCTGGGGTGGGCCTCAACTGGGTTGTCAGTGGGCTAGAGATTTTTTGTTACCCCAGGAGGAGCACTCCTGCTTCTCCTAAGCCCACGAAAATAAAAAAAACTCAAAATTTCCTGGGCCATTTTTCTGCGGCCTCCTATTGTCCCTTTCAGCAGTACCTGAATTTTGCAACTGAGGTCCTACAACCGGGTAGGGCCCACCATTTTCATTAAGCAGCCATACGCCTGTTTCAGGCTGGCGGGCTGCTTCCCATTTGCTGGCTTGTTTGAATATGGCCGCACGTTGTTCAAGTGCAAAACAGATGGCTGTGAGTGGAATTTCTCCTCCAGTGTTACAACTAAGAATTTCATGAGAACTGTGCATCACATTTGTGGTTTTTTCTTGCACTACAGTATAACACTAGACTTTTCAAAACATTTTTCAAATAATATCAGAGTAAGAATGTTCTTTCATCTATAAAGCTACCCTTTTCATTAGATATAAAAGAAAAAAAACTCCAACTGCTGAAATTTAAGACTTAAAACAGAAAATGCTCAAAATGCACAGCATCGACATCTAAAAACGGTGTAAGTTTATTCATTTCCTTATCTCTCGGTCTTAATATACCAAGTGGAGTAATGAGGTTCAAACAAATTCAATTGTTCTCACAACACTCTTTATATTTTAGTTTAAGTCATATAATTCTTAACACAATTGTCAGTATAATATTACAATCCACTTCCATTAACTTTAACAGATTAGATACATACAACCTTTACTGGGCTGCACTGAGCTCAAAATGCTGAGGTGATCGTCCCCTTCATTCACAATGATTATTCCCGACGTCTATCTTCTTGGACGGTATGTTTCCTCACTGTCGGCTCGCACCGAAGTGACTAATTCTATCTTCTTTTATCCTTCCTTAATGGTATGGACAGCATGTGATCGCTGGCATGATCATCCTCTTCAACCACTCTTCATTTGTCATTTGTCATGGTCACCTCTCCTGACAGGTTACCTTCACTTGTGCATCAAGCCTTTTCCAGTAATTGTTACCTGTCCCTTTATGAGTGATATCTCTGCTAATCTTGATACACCACATGCCTACACACTCACTATCTCAACAGTTTGGACAGTTTGTGGTTGACCACAATTCGTAGTCAAGTCCAGGGTGCATCACGTGATTCTGCTGACCCATACCAGTCAAATGAAGCCAAGATATGTCAAATACTGTCTCTTTTCAAGATATGTCAAGTCACAGTCTCAATATCATTCAAAGGGAAATATAAGTTATTGTTTTGGTTGGAGACCCCAAGATAGATTTTATGCACTTGCTTTCAAGCACAGAATTGCATGCTGGGAATTCAAGCGTGGAGAATAGTGGACCCCACAGAATTTTCTGTCCATTACAATTAGAATTCAGAGAAAAGAGAGAAAAACACATTAATTTCATTTAGTTGGCCCCTGTAGCCCATGTGACTGATGCAGTTTAATGCTTTTAGTCACGTTTAGCGCAAATGGATTCTCAGGTATGTGGCTTGATACAGGAAAAATTACACCAAGCTTTGGCCCAATATTGACAATCATAGATAAAAGTATTCTTCTTTCACTTATAACAGTAAAGGGTGACATGAATCTGTCATTCATGACTTATGAAATAATACTGAGTGGCCTGCGGGTGGTGCTATCCAAGGAGAGCATAAATACTCGGGCAAGGGCCCAGCTTGCGCAGGACATTCTTAACCGGAACTAGTGAAGGACACAACTAGACCTCCATGTTGCAAAACAGTTGATTAAAGCTTTGTTTAACGCTTTGACCAAGTGCCTAGTAGTTTTCTTACGTCAATTTAATCAACTGGCCTGCTCCACGCTCTGAGTGGTTTTGGGAACAGACGGCTATGACTCAAACGGTAGAAGGGAACCAGACGTAGTAATCAATCCATCATGGAGAAACTACTCAGACCCGCCCGTCTTGACCTGGACCCGAATTCACCTACAACTGCTAAGGTATGGAAACACTGGTATCGTACCTTCAGCAACTTCCTCGAGGAGTGTGGTGAGAATGTTTCTGATAAGTTAGAGATACTTGCCAATTATGTATCCCCTTATGTGTTTGACTATATCGAAGACTGTATAGACTATGACTCCGCTATCCGAATACTACAGCAACTATATGTTAAGGCCCCAAATGACATTTTTGCTCGGCATCTACTGGCCACAACTCGACAACAACCCGGGGTATCACTTGACGAATTCCTTCAAAAGCTGCACAGGCTCAGCAAAGATTATAATCTCAAGGCTGTCTCAGCTGAGCAGTACCAGGAGGAGTTAATTTGTGATTCTTTTATTAATGGAATTGCGTCTCCCTTCATACGCCAGCGTCTGTTGGAGAATAAAACCCTCGAGTTATAAGCTGCCTATGACCAGGCATATTCTCTGGACTTGGCAAAAAAAAATGCAGATGCCTATCTTTTACCACGTGCACGGACTGCTGCTATCACTTTTAGTGACTCCTCCGATAAGCCTCAGGCGGAAGCCCTCACTGATGACGACTCTATCCTAGCTGATGATAACCCTACCCTAGCGGCATCTTGGCAATCTAAAAGGAAGTGTTTCTTCTGTGGAGATGCATTTCACTATAGGAAATTTTGTCCTGCTCGTAATATAACCTGCAATCATTGCAGTAAGAAAGGCCACTTCTCGAAAGTATGTCAGTCAAGAGCCTCTTCTAGGGTTACAGCTGCTATCTATAAAACTGCTCCCCCCCCCCCCCGCCCCCGAGAGCCACTACTAATGTTACAGCTGTCATCTATAAAACTGCTCCTCCCCCAAGAGCCACTACTAATGTTACAGCTGTCAAGGATAAAACTGCCCCTCCTCCCATCACAGCTGTTTTTCCCCAAAGCCTGTCCCATGCAGCCATGAAGGTTTCGGTAAATGAACACATTTTGAGTGCATTAATCGACTCATGCAGCTCTGACAGCTTCATCAGTGAGCAGGCTGTCAGTAAGTTAAAACTGCGTATTTACCCCTCAGACAGGGAAATTGCAATGGCTCTGACGACACTGACCACTAACTCTTCCGGCTTTTGTCTTGTCGACCTTATTCTCAATGGCCGCACTTATTTCTCTACCCGGCTCGGGGTGCTCAAAAACCTATGCAGTGATGTGCTCCTGGGACAGGATTTCCAGAAACAACACAAAAGACTCACTTTCGAGTTTGGAGGATCAAAGCCGGAGCTTACTATTTCCAAAGTACCGCTTTGTGCACTTTCGGCGGCTTCGCTCGACGAGCCCTCCTTGTTTGCCAATCTTTCCCCCTGATGTAAGCCCATAGCCACTAAATCACGACGTTTCAGCCAAGATGACCTATCCTTTATCGAGGCAGAGATCTCTCGCCTTCTAGCTGACGGTATCATTGAGTCATGTTCATCTTCCTGGCGGGCTCAAGTCGTCGTTGTTAAAAATCCTCTGAAGCAACACAAGAAACATCTTTGCATCGATTACTCGCAAACTATTAACCAGTATACCGACCTGGATGCCTACCCACTACCACGCATCGATGACATGGTCAATAACCTTGCTAACTACAAGGTATTTTCAACTTTTGACTTAAAGAGTGCATACCATCAAGTACCGTTAAAGGACTCTGACAAAAAGTATATGGCCTTTGAGGTCAATGGTCGGCTTTACCAGTTTTGTCGCCTTCCATTTGGGGTCACCAATGGGGTGGCCGTCTTTCAATGGGCAATGGATAGCCTAGTCAAACAGGAGAACTTAACGGACACTTTTCCATATCTGGATAATAACACCATTGCTGGTCATGACCAGAGGGAGCATGATGCCAACCTCCAGAAATTTCTTGACGTTCTCCGCCGTCGCAACTTAACCTTAAATGAGTCCAAATCTGTGAAATCAGTACCATCAGTCAACATCCTTGGCTACTGGGTGGGCAATGGTGTCATAAAACCGGATCCGGAGCGACTTCGTCCACTTCAGGAGCTCCCTCCTCCTACGAATCTCAACTCTCTTCGTCGGGCCCTCGGCATGTTCACCTATTATGCGAAGTGGATACCTCACTTTTCCGACAAGATCCAGCCCCTGCTTCACGCGAAGTCATTTCTGTTGGAGGCGAGGGCTATTTCAGCTTTCGACCTCCTCAAGCAACAACTGGAAAAAGCCACGCTTCATTCCATCGATGAAAATCTCCCTTTCGTGGTCGAGTGCAATGCATCGGAGGTGGCAATCTCGGCTACCTTGAATCAAGGCGGTCGACCCGTTGCATTTCTGTCCAGAACTTTGCAGGGTAGTGAGCTCCATTATCCTCCTGTCGAGAAGGAGGCTACGGCTATCATCGAAGCAGTACGTAAATGGAATCATTTTCTCGCTCGTCGCCATTTCACACTCATAACCGATCAGCGCTCTGTGGCCTTTATGCTGGATAACCGGAAACGCACTAAAATCAAGAATAACAAAATACAGCTCTGGAGGATGGAATTGGCTGCCTTTGGCTACACCATACAGTATCGACCCGGCAAAGAGAATGTGGCCCCGGATACCCTCACGCTTGCATTCTGCTCTTCCATGTCAACTTCGACTCTTGCGGATCTTCATACTGACTTATGCCATCCTGGCGTTACCCATATGTTGCACTTTGTGCAATCTAAAAATCTACCATTTTCTGTGGAAGACGTGAAAAGAACATGCTCCACTTGTAGAATTTGCACGGAATTAAAACCGCAATTCTTCCGTCCGTCGGATGGCTCGCTCATACACGCTACACAGCCTATGCAGCGACTCAGCATTGACTTTAAAGGGCCATTGCCTTCCTCAACGCGAAACACCTACTTGCTTACTATGGTGGACGAATATTCATGCTTTCCCTTTGCTTTCCCCTGTCCCAATATGTTTACTTCCACAGTGATCAAATGCCTCGATCAGGTCTTTTCCCTTTGCGGTATGGCCAATTTCATCCACTCTGATCGGGGTCCCTCCTTCATGTCAAGCGACCTAGGGACCAAGACATGGTCCAAGGAGATGTGCCTTCCAGCCACAAATGGAGATCCAAACGACTGCGGCTATTCGTAGTCTGATTAATCCGATAAAAGGAAGTCGCCGGACTTCCAATCCTTCAGGCGGGAAGAATGACATGAATCTGTCATTCATGACTTATGAAATAATACTGAGTGGCCTGCGGGTGGCGCTGTCCAAGGAGAGTATAAATACTCGGGCACAGGCCCAGCTTGCGCAGGACATTCTTAACCGGAACTAGTGAAGGACACAACTAGACCTCCATGTTGTAAAACAGTTGATTAAAGCTTTGTTTAACGCTTAGACCAAGTGCCTAGTAGTTTTCTTACATCAAAGGGTATATTTTTCAATCAGTAATACTCCATTTTCGAGCATAAAGTAGGCATTAATAGTCAATTAATGGGGCAGAAACCCATTATGTAAGATCTCTGTGCAGTTTATGCATCATGCACATTTTCACTGGAAGAATTCTTGGGTGCAGGAATCTCTCACCTGAAGCAGATTGGAAGCTTCTTTTCAATGTTCTAACAATGTTTCGATGACATCACTTTGATGCCCATGCAATTTCCTGATGTTTGTGCATGCATTACACTGAGTTATCTACCAGCCTATATTAAATGGGTGCCCAGGACTAAGATGTTTATTGAAATTCATTTATGGAGGCCTGCAAGAAGATCTTCAGGCCATTTTCTTGCTTTGCTGTTGCTGTAGCACCCACCTGATGTTATCAACGTGATGTTTGGTGGATTTTAACAGCTCTGCCTGATCAGCATATGATTGGCCAGCTGCCCACCCAATGGCATCGGTGATGGGTAGCCTGCCCACTCACAGGGCGGAATTTTCAGCGGGCCTGCAGAGGGATAACTAAAGTGTGAAAGCACGCCTTAAAGGGAGGTTGCATTCACTTCAGTGACATTGGTATCTCGTAGTGCTGTAAAAAGCTCAATGTTGAAGATGAGTCGGAAGCTAACTCTTGGGTTTTCTGACACTTCCCTTGAGATCCTAGTTCAAGAGGTGAGGTGATGGGAAGAAAACGATGAAGCACAACCTTCAACTGGCCTGGAGAGAGATGGCAGAGGTTAAGAACTCTAGGAGCATAACCCCTAGGACCTGGACACAATGCAGGAAAATCACATTTATATTTTATTTTATCCACCCTTTTATTTGTCCCCCCCCCACCTTTTTTTTTCCTCCTAGAAGCTGGCAGCTGTCCTTCATTCTGCCAGTGGATTTCACATTTCATTCAGACTTAATCTGTCACATTAACACCACCTCTAGCCTTGCATATCTCTTAATGTCTCTTAATGTCTCTTCATCTCCACCTTTGTTCCTTTATCCCCTCCCCCTTTTCCCAGCTTTACCCTGGCCTTAAATCTATTTGATTTCCGGCTCTTCCCAGTTCTGATGAAAGGTCATCGACCTGAAACGTTAACTCTCTTTCTCTCTCCACGGATGCTGCCTGGCCTGCTGAGTTTTTCCAGCGTTTTCTGTTGTTATTGCAGGAAAATGTTCAATGACCTGAAGACAGCAGCAAGGGGGATTACAGTTCTTCATTTCTCCAGTTTTCTGCATTTCACCTGGCAACAGCCCGACCTCCCGCCACCACCACCCCCGCCCCCGCCCCCAACTGCATTTCCTATTCATCTGAGCAGTTCCTTCCCCTGCATAACATCCTGCTCCACCAATCAGATAGGGCCACTGATTCTCATTCCAAACACATGCTCACCTGTTGCTTGCTGCCTTCACTGCTGGCAGGGACAGCATTCTGTTCTCAAGTGGTAACTATTGCAAAACAAGGAACTCCTCTGACGATTCCTTTCTCACTTCACAGTCCCGCCACTTTCTTTCCATTGAGCACCGCCCCATCCTGCTTGCAATGTGCTTCTTCTCCCTCTCAGCATATGAACTACACGAAGAAGCCCCACATGTGCACATTCCTTTTCAATAGCTACTCATTTGTGATTTTCACTGTGTTAGGCAAAGCATAGCCACCTGCTGTGTGCTAATTGAGGGTGTGTAAGCAGAATAAATGCAGAAAAAAGCAACCTCCAAAGGCAAACTTTTCTGCGGAAATCCAATAAACTCAATAGCAAACATATACCTATGATCTGAATGCTTGCAGATGAATGCCCCTTTAAATACTGTTTGCAATGGGCCTTGGAAACCAAGCCTGTTCAGTTTTATTCAGCAGGTTCAGCGTTGGCTGAGACTTCCACTCTTGCTCATTACAATCCATTAGAGTCCTATTGGGGACACAGGAGCACAATTCGCATGTATTCATGAGGAAACCGCCTGCTTCCAGTGAGAACCTTGAATGCCTAAAAGAAGTGCACAGTTAAAATTGCAGCAGGTGCAAAAAAATAGTGGGAATTAAGCAGTGAGTCCTTCCATTCAATTTTAACTCTGCTACCACCCCATTCTCGCTAGGCGGAGGGAAATAAAATTTCCCCTGTGGGGTCAGTGCACTGCACACCAGGGGGCTGTGATATCCTACTACCCCACTTCTAATCTATACTTAAAAATTGGAAATGAAATGAATCTTGGGCAATCTCAATCCACTTCTTAATGGGTCCACAGCAAAAAGGCTCATCAATAACTCATCACTAGTTCACATTAAATTGGTAATGGGAATATCTGGTGTGAGAAATGGAAGAATTGTAGTGATTCAGTAGGGGCTGCTTTTTAGGGCTGATATTGAGAAATGTATATGAGCAAGGGAAATAAAACTTTTCTCTGTGTCTATCCAATGCTACACCTGACCAGGGAGTGCTGGATGCTGACACTGGGTGGGAAAGTGTTTCTGTTCCAGAAAGACTATTTATTTTGCAGACAAAGCACATTTTGATCCCTCTGTGTTAATTATTGTGTTATTATGTTGTAAGCATTGAACTTTCATTACCTTCTGATTGTAAGAATGCAATGTTGAAGAAAATTTGCATTCCTGGCAACTAATCTTACTTTGATTATCCCCTCCCCCTTACTGTTACATTTTATTGCCATAACTAATCAAAATAATGTACCAAGACTCTATATATCAGAATACTAAATTGAGTATAAAAAAAATAAATTTATTGCGTACCTAGCAAAGCTATTTTTTCAAGCTGTTACAGAAACCACAGAGCATATATCACGGCCTCATGGAGTGCTAAATTCCAGGCACCTCAGCACGGCTGTTTTCAATTAGCATGCCAGCCCCAGTGGCATATCTGGCAAACAGCAGTTCATTATAAGTTGCATGCACTGCATTTAGGGATTCTGTATATTCTATACCCTGAGCGTCTGGCCTCTAGATTTTTTGTTTAAGCATGACTCTGCTCTGTTATATTACTAATCTGTCATTTTGAACTAACCTAATGGCTTGTCAACTAATTCCATTATGCATACTGCTTTTGTTTTCATTCCTGAGAGATTAGCCATTTCCCATGATCAGAACTAAGGAAATGAAGTGAAGGGATGATCATAGAAGGGGAGTTAAAAGGTATAAGCTTAAACAGTTTAAGGTTGAAAGCACAGGCAAAAGGAATGGGTTTGTTTGTCTCATGCTTATTTCTAATAAATTAAATATGGACAAGAATATTTGACTAGCCAGCCAAATTCAGAAAGAGTTGCCTTTGCTTTCATACTAATTTGCTGTATTTCTATCAATCAAGTTACTGCGACTGCCTGGTGTTCATTTCCTGGAGAGACAGAAAACCCAGGCTAAATTGGTGCCGGAAAAGGTGGCCACATGAATTTCCTTTGCCCTGTAGAGAATGAACCAAGACCCAATTAAAACACTGTCAGTAAACATTTATATTTATATTTCTTACTAATTCATCAAGGATATAACTTGCGACTTTCACGTATTCGAGAACATTTGTTTAAAGAAAGATGACTTTATCAAGCCGCAAGGTCAAATATAAGGATGAGCAAATGACCTCCCTTCTAATCCAGACCAAATCTGAACCAGTGCTATCACTACTCCTTCCTCCAGCTCGAAGGCAAAGTGAAAACTTGGCTTTGTTCCAATTTCCAATTCATTATTGGCAAAAAAAATAAAATCTAAGCTTGTTCAAGTCTGATTTACGAAAGCTCAGTTTTGTCTCCGTTCTGATAAAATGCTTAACTTCAAATAAAGTTAGATTTGATTCCAGATTTGAATGTTAGTTCTCTCACACGTTTTGTTTTCACTCAGTAGAAACAGAATTGTTAGAAATATGTAGGTATCTATTTTCAATGCCTTTGTTGGTGCGATTCACATTCTCTAAATGGGTGCATTCTTCGACAGAGGGGAATGGCAATAGGGAGGAGAAAAGGTCTGTGGTGCAGTGAGCCTGTCGATTTTCTGCTTCATGTTGAGCATGAGGTGGTGTTTGATGAGCATACCAAATTCTGATTTCTTTGTGCCTCCAGAATAGGGACTATCGGCTCACACTCATGGAGACAGGCTCACAAAGATATGATTGGGGGTCATTTTGACTTTGTGTGATAGTGTAAAACGAGTAATAGCGAATCTGAAGCCTGTGATACAGTTAATTGTAGTTAATGGAACTAAAAATCAAGAGAGATGTAAAACGGGCTGCCGATTCACTATCACCCATTTTATACTACCGCATAAAGTCAAAATTAACCACAATGGCCCAGAAATTGATCTCGCTCTGTTCCCGCGGGGGTAAGGAGCAGGCGCGATCTCTCACTCCGCGTTGGCTTTTTCAGATCAAGCTCGCACGAACTTGATGTTCCAGACATCAGCCGGGCAGTGCTTGCGTATCCCACCGGCGTAGTGAATTCGTACGAGCTGTGGGATCACGTGACTCAGTTAGAGCCAATGGCAGCACACCATCTTCCATTCATAAGTTTCACATACGTGCTGTGAAAGCTATGAATCTTACACACCCCCAAAATAACAGCTAAACCTCAATTAAATTTTTAAAAAAAACCATCACATTAATAAAATAAGTATAGTTAAATAAATTAACCATTTTAAATAAAAAATTAAATTTTTGAAAAAATTTAAAATCTTTTAAAAAGTTATAAAAATAAACTTACCTGTCTTTAAAGTCTCTAAAAAAGATATACCTGTTAAAAAAAATTCAAAATAATACTTAATTCACTACTTACCTTGTTAAAAGTGGGTCTTACTCCTCCTTTTTCCATTTCTAAAATCTTCCGTCCTTACCTGCGCGTCCAAAGCACTAAGTGCACAGCGTGCGCGCAGCCTGTAGCGCGCACGCGGTGCACCGAGGAACCGCCCCCTTTTCCAAAAACCAAGTGCCAGTTTTCAGCGCATGCGCAGTGCATGCAGAAAACCGACAATTGGAGAGAGAATACGCGAGAGTACACAGTGCGTACTCTCGCGCAGCGGCATCAATTTTTGGCCCATTATGACTACGATGGAAAGGGAAATCGGGCAGGTGTATAACAGGCAGCCGATCTGCTACCACCCGCTTTACACCCCAGCTAAAGCTGAATATTACCCCTCTTAACTGATAGATAGATAGACCGATACATTCTGTACTATTAAGAGAGCAGGTGGCTTGAGAATAAAATGTATAAAAGTAATTGGTTTTAGCAAGATGCGTTTTGTATGAAAGAAGGAAAGAATTTATATTTATATGGTATCTTTCACAATATCCCAAATCGCTTCACAGCCAGTGAAGCACTTTTGAAGTTTAGTCACTGTTGTAATGTAGGGAAATCTGGCAACCAATTTGTGCAGAGCATGATCCCACAAACAGAAATTGAGATAATTGACCAGATAATCTGTTTTGGGGACGTTTGTTGAGTGATAAATGTTAGCCAGAACACCGGGAGAACTCCCTGGCTCAACTTCAAATAATGCTGTGGGATATTTTTATATTCACCTGAGAGAGCAGTCAGTTTAACGTCTCATCCAAAAAATAGAACCTGCTCAGTACTGCACAAGGGTCGGATAACGTACTCAAATCTCTGGAGTGGGCCTTTGATTCACAGCCCTTTGGCTCAGCTGAATGTGCAACCACTGACCCAAGATGAACACCGAACTGGACTGAATCTCTGTAACTTAATTAATGTAAGAAATGGGATTCTAATCATGAAAAATATGTATTTATTTTGTGTGGCAGTATTATTTTATTGTGCACATTTACTTATGTGAATGTGTCTGCGTGTGTGTTGGGTTTTCTGCATATGTGTGTGTATCTGTGTGTGTGTAATTTTATGTATGGTCGTATGTATCCTTGTGCATTTATTTTTGTGTGTGTGTCTTTGCTCATATATTATGTACCTACATGTGTGTGTGTATATGTTGGTGTATTTTTGTGTAAGTGTGCACGTGTGGTGTATGTTTATTTGTGACAAACACAAAGGACCCCAGCTCCTCACTTTTGTGAAACAGATTTATCGAATGAGCAGCTGTGTCTGGCACATGTGTTAAATTTGATTTTCAGAGTTTGGATTAAGTTCCCAGTGAGATTAACAATAGGAGTACTGCCAAGTTACAGAATCTGTAGAGAGAGTTTATAAGATACTCTTTGCGGATCCATAACCTCGACTTTAAAAAAAATTAACTTTCAAGTATCATTTTGCACCAAAATAAGAACTATAAGCGGTCTAAGCAAAATATAGTTCATTCAGAAAATCATGCAAGCAATATTTGATGACTACTGAAGACATACAGATATCCATGTGTTACCTGCAAATTTGTTGAGATTGTACAAAGCATAGATATTGCAAGCAGCACTATATTTCTCTCAGTTACCAATGCTCATTCCAGAATTTTGGTAAGAAAACCAGCGAACACTCATTAGGGGTAATTTTACAACTTGCACTCCTAGCGGGAAGCCTTGCCCACTGAGAGTGCATGTCAGGAATTCTGGCATGCATTGCACATGATTCTACAACCATTCAAAGTAATGGTCAGAAAATTGTGCACACGCCAGATCATCCGACATGCTCTCTCATCAAGCGAGGCTCCCTCTGAGGGGAGCAAGTGGAAAATTACCCTCATTGAGAACACACACTACCAATTTTTTGCAATACATGCTCATAATGTACAATGAAATCTGATGAAGTAATAAGCTTTAGTAGAGACAGACATTACATTAGAGACAACTTCTCCTTAAATGAAGCCTCCCTGCCTGGCTATAACTTCCACCACTTTCCCTGTGCTGCAGCGGCAGTGTGGCTCTTATCACCAAATCACACCTTGGTCTGTCCCCCTGCTCCTCTGGCACCTTCTCCTCCTTTAAGCATCTCAACTTGTTACACCCTGTAGAATTCGCAATATATCGCGATTTCATTAATAAGGAGAAAAACACATAGGGCCGAAAATTGATCCCGGGACGCGAGAGTACGCACTGCATACTCTCGCGTATTCCCACTCCAATTGCCGGTTTTCTGCATGCCCTGCGCATGCGCTGAAAACCGGCAATTGCTCTTCTGAAAAGGGGGCGGGTCCTGGGTGCATCGCGTGCGCGCTACAGGCTGCGCGCACGCTGTGCACTTCATGCTTTGGACGCGCAGGTAAGTAGGGAAGATTTTGGAAATGTAAAAAGGAGGAGTAAGACCTGCTTTTAAGAAGGTAAGTAGTGAATTAAGTATTTTTTTGAATTTTTTTTACAGGTATATCTTTTTTAGAGACTTTAAAGACAGGTAAGTTTATTTTTATAACTTTTTAAAAGATTTTAAATTTTTTCAAAAATTTAATTTTTTATTTAAAATGGTTAATTTAATTAATATACTTATTTTATTAATGTGATGGATTTTTTTTAATTTAATTGAGGTTTAGCTGTTATTTTGGGGGGGGTGTAAGATTCATAGATTTCACATCAGGTCTGTGAAACTTATGAATGGAAGATGGTGTGCTGCCATTGGCTCTAACTGAGTCACGTGATCCCACAGCTCGCACGAATTCACTACGCCGCTGGGATACGCAAGCCCAGCACAGCTGATGTCTGGAACATCAAGTTCGTGCGAGCTGGATCTGAAAAAGCACAAGCGAGGTGAGACATCGCGGGGAAGGCTTACCCCCGCGGGAACAGAGCGAGATCAATTTCTGGGCCATAGTTTCGTTCAAACAGCTTTTATTTCAGCAGAATGCTGTCAGGTTTTCAAAGTGGACACAAGCAGCTTGTAAAATGGCCGCCACGCCTCATGGCGGAACATTCTAGACTTTTCGACAGGCAGACAAGATGGCGTTCCAATAAACATTTGTGCAAGATCGATCAAGACTCAGCACATTTAAGATAATACACGAGACATCATGGGTTTGCAGTATACACATAAATACTGAAATCGGTCTCCCAGGTGCGAATAAGGGCTATTGTACCAAGTAATCAAGAACCCATCCAAAGACATTAATATGCAAAATCCTAACGACTCTACGATGAGAGAGCCGTTAGCGGGTAGTTACAGAAAACATTTGGAAGCCCCAAAACCCCTCCAGGAAGAACACCGACCGATTAAACAATGGGAAAAGTATTAACAGGTACTCAGACAATTACGAGTATCCCCGAAACCCATTAAAACGGAGATCACCCTATACAAGAAATTTGAGCGCCAAACCCTAACAAAAGAAAAGACATTAAGGTTGGGCGGGAAAAGGAAGATTTTGCACTATAACTGCAAGCTCCAAACCGTCCATCTCTCTCTTATTCGGTTGACTCTTATCCTCGTGGCTGCTCCTGTGCTCTTATTCCTCTTATCCTGCTGGCGTTTATCCTCGTGGCTGCTCTTGACTCGCCGTCTTGTTCCTGCTTGCCTCGTGTCTCTTTTCAAAAGACTGTTGAACTTTACGATCCGCTCGGATCTACCTCGTGGCGTGCCGCGAAGATCTGTGTGGAACTGGGCTCTGAAGCCTTGAAGCGGGCGCACCATCCCGAGAAGTCGGTAAACGGTGTTGGAACCGAAGGCCCGAGATGAGATGAGATGAGATGAGATGAGATGAGATGAGATGAGAAGAGAAGAAGACCATACGTATCGCCACGGTCAGTAAGCTCCGACCGCGCCTGTAGGTCGAATAGACATTTTCCTTGCCAGGAAGACTTCTTCGAGTTTTACAGAACTGCCAGGAAGACTATTCTTCGAATTCTATCGCATCAGTGCGAGGGCACAGGAAGACTCTTTTTTGAGTAGAGTCGGAACTCCGAGGACAACACAGATCTTCATGACAGCAGATGTTCCAGCCTGCTAGCCGGAGCAGAAACGAGTAAACAAGTGGGGTACAGAGACCCCTGATCGACACGTGGGTGCTGCGGTGAAAAACATCCGATCAGAGTTTTCGGAATTCTCCGAATTATCACGAGTGGTGAGCATGAGTCTCGATCCTACAAATCTAGCTTAGGGCAGATATTGATAGGGGAGGGTTTAAGTTTTAAGGATAATTGTAATGTGTGCCCCCATTTACGATGTGTCGTTCGTTCCTCGTTTCCCTGAAATTAGTTACATAACTGCGTGTAAGATTGTACTGTCATTAATCTGTGCTTATGACATGTATTTCGTAATCTTAAATAATATGCAATAAAGATTTTCCATTTCGTACCATTCAACCGGGTCTACCTGAGTTTTATCTCCATTACTGCTCTCGCATCTAAGTCCAGTGTCAGAACCGTAAGGGCGAGTGGGTCGAACCACTCACAGGTGTCTAGTGCTCCCAGACTGGCTGGAGACCAGAACAGGCGACAAGGCCTAACCTCGCACTAGCATCCAGGCTGCACAGAGCCACACGAATCTCACAGGTTCAGAGAGAGAAAACCCTTACAACCCCTCTTGCCTCTCATTTAAAATCCTCATTCTCTAACCATGCCAATTTTCTCACCATGGTATCTTCACTGATTTCCTCCCTCAGCCTCTGCACTGAGTGATTCTCAACCATGGTGATTTCAACCTCCATCTCAACTCATCATGTTCTCGCTCCTCTGAGTTTACTACCCTCCTATCCTCCCTTAATCACTCCCTCCATATAAACTCCTCAACCCATATTCACGACCACCCCCTTGACCTTGCCATCTCACGTGGCTTAGCTACTCCCATCGTGTCAATCACAGATAAGGCCATCTGTGATCACGTTGTTCTATTGCTCTCCACCAACGTTCCCTATAAGCGCCACTCTCTGCTGGCCCCGCACAGCCCGGGACCGGCTTTTGCAATGTTAAAGTTTGCGCATGAACGAATCTGTGAATGGACCGTGCAGCCCCTTAAAGGGGCCGCGTCCCCAAAAAGATTTACGGGGAACATTGATCTTCACCCATATCCCCCTTCCCCCTAACAGCCCTACCTCCTTCTGTGTCTGCCCCTGGAAAAGATTCTGTGGAACTTGAGTTAGGACCTGTCCTAGGGCAGAATACAAATGAGAGAGAGAGAGACAGACAGAACATTGTGCAATTTTGAGCCCCCCCTGAAAGAAGAGGCATCCAAACCTCAGAGAGCATGCAGTGTACATTCACCAGGATGGTGCCAGGAAAGAGAAACTATGGGGTAACAATTTGGTTGATTAGCACCTCCCGTTTGCACCCTAAGAGGGCGCTAACGGGGCACAAAGCAACTAGTGCCCGGGCGCGGCGATGAGTTTTTGCAGCAGCGCTAAACTCTACCGCCACGATCTCCTGCGCCCGCAGATCGTGACATCAGTCGAGCGTGCAACGCCCCGGTGGCACCCCGGACATTGAGTGCCGCCCCCTTCCTTTTCGCCTGCTGCAAGCAACAACAGGGAGAGTGGAACGTTTTGCACTCGGGAAGGGGCTGGGGGAGCGCTATTTAAAGGCGCCCTCTTCCTGCCTTTTTTTGTGAGAGACATTTTTGTACCACTCATTCTGACAGAGAGAGAGATTCTGAGAGAGATTCAACGCTGTGTGAAGTAGTTTTGGCTACTGAGCAGCACTTTGCAGGTTCTTTTGGATTTGACCTTCATTGCTTCGATTGTCAAGAGACTTCGGGGGCTGCATTGATTCGGGGCGTCATCCTGCGCCTGCAGAATCGGAGGCATCAGAGACGCAGAGAGAGAGTGGCAGTCATGGCCAGAGGGAGGAGGGCCAACAGGCCTCTGCACAGGAGACCTTACCCTCCCAGGGTATTCCGGGAACAATTCTCCTACATTCATTTGTCTGAGGAGCAGTGTTTGCGCAGGCTGCGCTTCAGCAAGGAGGTGGTCACTGAGCTCTGCCATCTGCTGCAGCCAGATCTGCAGCCTCAACTGAGGACCAGGACGTCTCTGTCGGTGGCAGTGAAGGTCACAGTGGCCCTGAATTTTTATGTCACCGGCTCCTTTCAAGCAGCTACTGGGGACATCGCCAATATCTCCCAGTTTGGGGTCCATTGCTGTATCCGGGAGGTGACAAATGCCTTCTATAAAAGGAGACGCCAATACATCTCTTTCCCGATGACCCGGGCCAAACAGCATGAACACGCATTTGGCTTTGCGAGGATAGCGGGCTTCCCCATGGTGCAGGGCACCATTGACTGCACGCATGTGGCATTGCGGGCACCGCATGAGAATGCAGAGGTTTTCCGAAACCGCAAGGGGTTCCACTCCTTAAATGTCCAGTTGGTCTGTGACCACAGACAGCTGATACTCGCCGTCAATGCCCGCTATCCTGGCAGTAGCCACGATGCTTTCATCCTGCGCCAGACTGGTGTGCCAGACCTTTTCCAGGCACCGCATCAGCCAAGTGGTTGGCTCCTCGGGGACAAGGGTTATCTACTCTGCACCTGGCTGATGACACCGCTTCATAACCCCAACACCCCTGCCGAGCTGCGGTATAATGAGAGCCATATCGCCACCAGGAACATAATTGAGCAGACGATTGGCGTGCTCAAGCAATGGTTCCGCTGTCTGGACCACTCAGGAGGAGCCCTGCAGTACTCTCCTGAGCGAGTCACCCTCTTCATAGTTGTTTGCTGCATTTTTCATAACCTTGCAATCCTCAGGACCCAGCCAATGCCACCAGGCATTGGTGCACCACCGGAGGAGGAGGAGGAGGACGAGGAGGAGGAAGAGGAGGAGGAAGAGGAGGAGGATGATCAGCAGCAGCACTAAGGCGGGAGGGAGGCCCACAACGTTGAAACTGCAAGGGCCGTCCGTCAACTGCTGATAACAAGCCGCTTCTAGGCCCCTACTCAGAAGATGGCTTCTCCCATGGAGAACAACATGATGGAAAACAACCCACAACCCCTATAGCCGGCCAAGGCAGCAATGATTCCAAAGGCCAAACATGTACATTTTGAATACAACAACTTTTTTTATTTTACAAACTCTGTGTGTGTCATTTATTCATGACAAACTAATAGAAACAAACACAACAAATCATTAATTAACATAACTGGTTCTCACAAGCTGGAGATAATGGCCAAAACACTAAACAATAGTTATCAGACGAAACTTGGCCTTTAATAAAAACATTCCCAACATTTCTTGAGACCTCCTACTTTTTCCCCTTCGAGGGTGATCTCCATCCCTTGCGCACTTCCCCCCTTCCCAACCTACTGCTCCTCCATAATGGGGCCCCAGTGGCTGCAGCAAGGCTGGTAGAAGGTTGCTGAATGTCAGATCCTGAGACTACAGATGCCCTTGAAGGACGCCCTTGGTCAGCTCTGGGCCTGGAGGCCCCGGCTGCAGACTGCACCAACTCTACATGGGCGGCAGCAGTCTGGGCTGGCTGTGTTGCAGGCAGTGGCAAGTGCAATGGGGAAGTGACAGTGGTGGAAGCAGGAGTGCTGTCATCCTGAGAGAGGAAGAGGACAGCACCTCCCTGATCGACCGATACACTGGCACTCCCACGGGGCAGCACCTCAGCATCCGGAGCAATCTGCTGGAGCACAGATTGCTGGTTGCTGCGGCGCGGTGAGAGTCCTGGGGAAATGTGTCCGAACCAGCGACGATGGCGGTAGTCAGTGCTTGCGTTGCCTCAATCTGAGACTGCATGAGAGCAGTCTGAGATTGGATCACAGCAGCCAGTGACTGAATTGCAGCACTAAGCAGTTGCGTTGCATCCGCCTGTGTTGCAGCGGAGTGCTCCACACTCCTTGCCAGTCCATGAATGCTTTCGGGCAACCTTCCCATTGCACCCATGAGCTGAGTGTGCATGTTCACCGCCTGGGTGTTCATTTCAGCGATGAGCCGCTCCTCCTCTACGTCCAGTGCAGCAGGACTCGCTGGCCCGCTCTCCCTCCGGGGAGATGGCCCCCGAACTTACCTACCTCCATCACGTTGCTGCAGCCCGCTGGGTCCCGGAGCTTCACCCTCATCAGACCATTCCCCCCTGCTCCCCTCCAGGGAAGACGTGGTCCCAGTGTGGGCATGGGCTCCCTCGGGAGACTCTGGCACTGAGGCTCCGGCTTCCTCTTCCTCCTCGCCTGCGGCATCACTCCCACTGGCAGCTTGAGGGCCCGTCTCCTCAGCTGGTGGTTCACCATCTGAAAGCAGGGAGGTACAAGAGTGGCTTTAGCGTGAGGACAGGGGGGCAGTAAGGGAGCAAGGACTGGAGCGATTTAGTAAGTTGGATTGAAAGTATAAAAGGCTGGTGTTGTGAGGGACAAGTGGAATGAGAGAGGAGAGAAAACTGATGAGCTTACCATTGCTGTCCCGAACGGGGTCGATCTCTCCAGGGGCGACGGGACCGATCACCTGGCTTGCGACGATCCTGTGGATGCACGTCTCCAGATCGTTGAGGGTTTACAGCTGAGGCCACCCTCCACCCGTCCGTTGCTGCTGCCGCCTGTTGTGAGATAGCTTGGCCTGCAAGAAAAAGGACGGGATCTGAGTAAATATGCAGCCATGTGCTTGCCTGATGTGCCTCCCATAGTTGAATAGCCCTTACTGTATGCAAGGTGTGGAATGTGAGTGTGTGTTTCATGAGAGGGCCATAAGTCTTGGATGAGTGTTGGGCATTTGGGGTTTTTACACCCTCTGGCCATAGAGTGAGGTTGAGATGGAGGGATGGAGAGGTATTGAAAAGCAGCCACTCACCCTGACCACCCGAGTGAGGTCGTTGATCTTTTTCCGACATTGTGTATGGGTCCTGGGCACCATGCTCCTGGAGGAGATGTGATGAGCCACCTCCCTCCATACTCTTCTATAGTCGCGGGCAATGGGCTCCTGCCACTCTCTGGGTACAGTATTGCTCTTCAGCGCTCCATTGCGCCAACCAGAGCCACCAAGGCCCAGTCGCTGAAGTACTGAGCTCATTCCCTGGCCCTCTCCATAGTCCTTTGCAGCAGCTTTGAGGTTGAGGTCTGTCCAGGCCGAGATTCAAGGCTGCAATGAGCAGGGTGTGGCTGGAGAGCATGATCGACCCTTCCCTTTAAGAACTGACCGGCGCCAGTGTGTCTGTGTTCCATAGCTAACTGACATCACCTGAGCTTCGCCTGCGCTCTGAGGTAGCGCCTCGCTCCTTGGCCTTTGCGCCTTAAGAGAGGTGTGTAGCGCCTGATTTAGCGCTGCAATCACCTCCAGGGGCGATAGAAGCCAAGTTTGCAGTCGGAGGCGATAATTTGCACCAGGCGCTAAACTTTGCGCCCGGCCGATAATTGCGCCCCAAATGGGGCGATACCAAATTTCTCCCCCTATATTTATGAGAAAAGATTTGAGTTACCGGGACTATTTCTACTTGAGTGGAGAAGCTTACGAGGAGAGTTAATAGAAATTTCTGAAATTATGAAGTGTTTGGATCGGGTGAGTAAGGAAAGACTGTTGGGTAAAATTTGGTCTTCATCGCACGGACAGCAATCTGGCAGATTTTGGGTTTTGAGGCGCTCTGCACTCAGTCTAGGACTTGATCCCACAACCTTCTGATTTAGAGGTGACAGTGTTACCAACCATGCCAAGCTGACACTTGAATATTGAGTTATAATGTGAATAAAACTACCCCTTCTCCCATGCCAAATGTATTCAGTGTTGCAGAATAGGAGAATGGAGACTGCTGGACCAGTGACTGTACCTATGTTTATTTTTGAAATAGTACTCACAAATTCTTTATAATGCAAAATCTGTTGATTCTATTACCAGTTTGGCTATTAAAAAGTATGGAGGTAATTTTACACCACCCCCCGCCCCCCGCCCACGTTGGGTGGGAACAGTGTGTGGGAGGGGTTTAAATCGGGCGAGTCAACTTACTGGCCCAAGGCCGCTCCATTTTCAACTCGGCTCAATTTTCCCTTTGCCACTTTTCAAGTTGGTCGAGGCTCCTGCTACAGGTAGGTGGGAGTCTAAGTGAAATGTAAGGGAGTTGGAGTACAAGTGTAAGGAAGACTTGCTACAATTGTATAGGGCTTTGGTGAGACCACACCTGGAGCAATGTTCCTTCTAAGCTGTGCGGCCCTGTGGCCGTGCACCTGTCTGCCGGTCCTGCGCAGCCCGGGACCGGCTTTTCCAATGTGACATTTTGCGCATGTGTGAAACTCCCCGTAATGGGACCGCGCACCCAAAAAAAATGAGGGGGTACTATGCACAGTTTTGGTCTCCTTATCTGTGGAAGGGTATACTTGCCTTAGAGGCAGAGCAATGAAGGTTCACTAGATTGGTCCCTGGGATGAGAGGGTGTCCTCTGAGGAGAGATTGAGTAAGTTGGGCCTGTACTCTTTGGAGTTTAGAAGAATGAGAGGTGATCTCATTGAAACATATAGATCTGAGGGGGATTGACAGGGTAGACACTGAGAGGTTGTTTCCCCTGGCTGGAGAGCCTAGAACTAGGGGGCATAGTCTCAGGATAAGGGGTCAGCCATTTAAGACTGAGACGAGGAGGAGCTTCTTTACTCAGAGGGTTGTGAATCTTTGGAATTCTATACCCCAAAGGGCTGTGGATGCTCAATCGTTGAGTATATTCAAGGCTGAGATAGATAGATTTTTGGACTCTATGGGGGCGATTTTCCCACTGGAGGCGAGATGGAGGCGGGTTTCAGTTTGGGTGGGTTTGAAACTCGCCTCCACTGATAGGTTTCAAAAATTTGCGATTTTCCCATGATTGGCCACTTGATTTCAGAGGTGTGGGATGCCCTTGCTCAATTAGTGTTTTGGGACTGAAACTCGCCTCTGTTGACAGCACTTTTCCAGTCTGATTTTATGGCTTCTTGCTCCCTTGGCTCATTCCACAGCATTTCTGTGTCTCTTGCACCACCTCCAACATCTTTTGAGAAACCACTATGTCCAATTCCAAGGCAAGGGCCTACCCGAGGCTCTCGGATGAGGCGCTGCAAATGTTGTTTGAGGGGGTGACAGCTAGCATGGAGGTGCTCTTCCACTCATCTCGGAGGAAGAGGCCTGCCAAAGAAACCAAGGCTGTGTGGGTCCAGCTGGCAAGGGTTATAACCTCCAGATCTGTGTGCAGATAGGGAGACTGTTTCTGTGTATTGATGAAATGCCATCCCTGTTGGAAAGCATTAAAATGATTTGAAGCCAAAATGTTGGCGTTATGCCATCTGTTCTTTCGCCTTAGGCAGCTCCACATTTTGGGCACCGCCACACTTGCGTTGTCAGGTTGGTGGCCTGAGTGAAAGGAGGCCAGAGAGTCATGTCCATTGTCAATGATGTCCTAGGGTGGAGCCAAGGACATGTGCTAACTTGGGCAACCTATGCAAATCTGGCCATGATAAGTTCATCCCTTGCATCATGGGCAGCCATGTGCTCGGGTGCTGCCGCTGCCGCTGGTCGATACACCAGCGCTCTGACCTCCTCCTCCTCCTCCTCCTCCTCCTCCTCCTCCTCATCTGAGGTCCATGCAGAAAGAAAACTAATGGTTCCCATGCTGCTTGTAGATGCCTCCTTTGGGGAAGCGCTCATTGCAAGCGGGGAGAGGGTCTTCCAAGGAGGTCCCACAGTTGATGGAGTCAAGCTGCAGCACCTCCGACTTCGGAAGGCCTTCTAAAACTGCTCAGAGACCTTTTAAAGCCAAAGTCTGGCACGTGCAAGTAATCCTTGCTGCAATAAACGATGTCTTGTTAGACCTGCAGCAGTGAGGAGGCCACCCAGGAGTGGTTTAGGAGGTGCATGGATCACACCGAAAAGCTGGAAAAATCACGAGGGCCTCTCAAAATAGGCTTAGAGAGGTCCTTAACGAGCATTTAAGGATCTTTAATAGCGCAATGGCCAGCTGGAGGTGGGAGCGTTTCCCGACCTCCAAAACTGGCACCAACAAAATCCCGCGGAGGCGGGTTGGAGGCGGGTTCCGAACCCGACCTCTTCGATTCTGATTTTCCCGCCTTTCCCGCCTCCAAACCCGCCTCCTCCGACATCAGAAAATCGCCCCCTATGAGTATCAAGGGATATGGGGATCGGGAAAGTGGAGTTGAGGTTGAAGATTAGCCATAATCTTGTTGAATGGGGGAGCAGGCTCGAGGGGCTGTTTGGCCTACTCCTGCTCCTAGTTCTTATGTTCTTGTGTTCTTATGTAAGAGTCATGGCCCAATGACATCATCAATGTGATTTTATCCTTAACTCAGAGGATGGTACACCCGGTGGCAAATCCACTAGAGAAATTTGTCCCTGCCCTGCCTATCCCTCCCATCTGTTTGTGAACCGGATCCAGCACTTACCTTATGTCAGGGATCTTCCCCTTGGGTCCCAACAACATCTGGCTCCCGCCCCAATTTCTGCTCCCACCCGCTGCCCTTGACATCGTTCCCACCAGCAATTGGTGGTGGGGGGGGGCGGGGGGGAAGACAGATGTCAAATATTAAAATGAGGTCTGGCTGTTAAAATCGGCCGGACTTCATTCAGTTCTTTTCACTGAGTGTTCCACCAGCTTCGGGCCCCCCACACATTGATCCCGCAGGAGTTAAAATCGAGCCCCTTTCAATCAGAATCTACACATGCTCCTCCACTGCTAAAGCAGTAAGCTGTCCAAACAACTTGCCTCAATATTTGAATTTTAGACTTTCAGATTTGAATTAAAAGTCCAAACTGATCTCAATCCTTTCTACATTACACCTCCCTCATTATTCCCATTTTAGGTCCGGTCACCATTATCTGAATTAAAATTAACAAATCATTTTTCTGAAACAACTCAACATTTTTATTTGTCTAAAGTTTTTCATGGACACTTTCAACAAAATCTTGCCTATGGGGCCATTGAAACTCTTTATACACCTGTCCAAAGGCTGTACTGTCTAATACGATCTCAGATGACTGGAGCAAACTGCTGAAGTTTTGTATACAATTAACTTTTTATTGCTGGCCATATTATAGTTACATAAACAGCATATATTAAAATACAGCCCTGGTAAATTACTATAAGAATTTGATCTGAAACAAGGGATATTATCATAAACAAATCTTTCAGTGAAGATTTTATTTCAGAGCAATCTCATTGGCTATAGCATAGCTCAATAAATGTAATTTATATTTACAATATATTAGAAGTCATTATAACCACTAAACATATTCATAACAAGTTGAATCAATTGTTAGTTCAGTTTTGAGTCCATATGTCCCATGCAGGTAAACAATTTACTGTAAGGTTTACACAATGGAGTCATGCTGCTCAAGAGTGTGCAGTCCGGGCATTTTATGTGGTTTAGATTTATTTCTTGTATTTATTTTCTTCCACAAGTTTAACAGAATAATTAATAAATGTTGTTTGTTCCACAATATAACATAATCAGTACTATTATCCAGTAGTTTCTGTTGAAATCTAGATTGAGACAATGAGGAAAGTATCAAGATTTCCCCCATCGTACTAAAACTGATCTGTTACTGATCAGCAGTGAGTTTAATCTGTTGATTTACTCTTTGTGCGTTGTTAGCTTCTGAGATCTACTGATCACTTCTGTCATATAAACGTCAACACAAAGATTACAAAGATTACCTAAAGTTTATACCCACAGGCAAATGAACATCTTACACTCGTTGTTCAAACAAAAATGATTCATTATTTAAGAAATTTCTCTGTCAGTTTAATTTGGTCAACATGAAAGTTGAATCTGTTATTACAGACAGAGTGACTGAGAACTTGGACAAATGTGAGCTGATTAGAGAGAGCCAGCATGCATTTTTAAAAGGAAGGTCATGCCTAACGCGCCTAGTTGAAATTTTTGAGGGTGGTAAGTAACATGCTAGATAGGGGAGTGTCTGTGGATGTTATTTATATGGATTTCCAGAAGGCTTTCAATAAGGTTCCAGGCAGGGGAGCAGTTAAAATGGGGAGGGAGAATTACCCATTCCTTTCTCCTCTCAATCTGGCCGACTGCAATTTTAAAAGAAACCTGCCTTAAGCCATCGGGGTCCTCTGTAAATATGCAGATCGGGCTCTGGAGATCTCCGAAGAACAAACATGCAAATTGGTTCAATATTTATAAAGTTTTACGTATCCTTGTTGCTTGGTATAAAAACTCATACCATAAACATCAGGACAAAAAAGGAAAAGAGTTGCTTCCCAGTGTTATATGCAGAGACTTATCTATTTATGTAACTGAGATGTAAGGGAAGCATATTATTTTTATCTACCTGCAGTGAGTAAGGCAAATATTATTTATTTATTTATTTACTTACTTTCCAGGAACCAATCAAAAACACACCATTTTCTCTGAGATCTGTCATAATTTTCTTTCTAAATCCTTTCAGTTGAGAGGTGCACTCCTCCCCCACTTTAACACCCTAGAAACCCCTCCTGCGACAGTGGAGAAAGGGAAACTGCCAAATGGGGTGCCTGTACAGAACAAAGAAGAAAATGGCATCACATGTGAACGACATAAATCCAAAGCTGTGGCCTAGAAATTCGGTGAATATCGCTAAAAACCTGCCGGTGCCACGGCCGCTGAAAATGATGGCGCTGGCAGGACTGGTAAATTGGCGCTGGTGGCTAATTAACATTAGCCCAGCGCTAAACTCAGTGCAACACCGTCCTGGTGGCATTGGTCCTGGCAAGAGGCACCAATGTAGCGTGGCCGTAGTGTCATTGCAGCAAGAACGGCCTTCTCTTAAAGGAAGGCTGTCATTTTAGAAAGCAGTGCGGTCTGAAATGAAAAAAAAAAATCATGTAAAAATAGACAGTGTTTAGCCCTGACAGCTCAACTGCCTTCTGAAAAACAAGTTAACATTAAAAAAAATTCCCAAATGGGAGTTTTCAGCTCTTAAAGCTGAATTACCTTTTGCACCTAAAAAAAAATGCTAAAAGTGCTTCAGCACTAACACACATGGCTCATCAAGACAGGAAAGAGGCCTTTCAATAAAGTTTTGAAAATTCAGTCCAAAAGCTTAAATGCAAACTTACCTGAAAGATGTGTGTGTCTCTTTAAGAAGTGCTGACAGCGTCTCTGTCAGTCTGCTACACGTTCGCTTTTCAGAGTGAGCTTAGTACCCAGCGCTAAACTCAGCGCTAAGGTCAAAGTTCGCAGAGCGTGATGTTAAGTCGGCGTGATGTCACGCTCTCCCTATTTTCATCTCCAAGCCCAGCACTGCTATTGGCAGCACTAAGGCCCTCACCAAAATGGCAGCCGCTGAGTCTCACGCCAGAGAAGGGCATTAGTGTGGCAGCCACCATTTTCGCCAGAATTCCAGCGCTAACAGATGGCGATAAGTAGCCCAACTTCTGAGCCACTTCTCAAATGGAAGTTGGAAAAGGCATCAATCTCATGTTGCCATTTAATTACTGAGGAAAATAAGAACACAGCAATGGTTTATTTTGATTTTTTTGCTTCTGTAGCAAGACAGAAATTAAGATATGTCAATAATAACCTCAGTAACAGGTTAACATCTGTCTACTCCCATGTTTTATTGGGGTGATGTGCCATTGTTATGTCATGAATTTTCAAATAAGTAACGGTCTTCAAAATCTTCCATTTGGGTCCTTAATAAAAACAATTTCCTGGAGTGAATTGTGATCAGTAACAACAGTTAAAGATAAACTATAAAAATATTAGATAAAAAGTACTTATCTATCGGCCCCCTGCCCCAGCTGTAATTAAAATGGCTGTTTTCTTATTTACTACTTATCTACGCAATTCCTGCTTCATCAGCTGTTTGCTTATATTCACGACAGTCTATTGCCAGTCACTCCAAACTTGTACATATATAGAAATATGGTGTGCCTGATGCTGCATTCACCTTACAGCAGTACAACCAAAGGCAATCCTGACTTTGAATGAAACAATAAAGTGAGGCCGCATCTGCTTGTTGTTCAAGTGAATGCAAAAAGACCCACGTCACTATTCGAAGAGAGAAGAGCAGGGAGTTCTCCCGCTATCCTGGCCAAAACTCATCCCTCGACTAACACCACCAAAAAAGGTTAACTGATCAACATCTCATTGCTGTTTGTGGAATTTTGCTGTGTGCGAAATGGTTGGGCCATTTGCCTGAGGCTCTACAATTCAAAATAATTTATTGTGTGTAAAGTGCTTGGAGAAATTTGTGAGAGAGTTCGCATAAAGTGCTAAAAATACAAATATATCTTTTTTCTTTCAGTAGTAGCAACTCAATGTAAATGAGGTAGCATCCGCGGCTTCAATTAAAGTATTTTTGGAGACTCTGGAAGCAGAGGCAAGATTCCTGCTCAGGTTGAAGCAGTAATCTTTTCTGGCTACTGGAGAGCTAAAAAGCTCCGAACTCCCATACAGGCCTGTGAAGCAGATGTTCACTCATTAACCTGCCAATGGATAAGGCTCGGTAGCTGGAAACAAAGTTGCGAGTCATGACTTTAAAATTACTGTGAATGCACGAGCTTGCATATGCACACGGTTGATTTTCTCTTATCTTATTGCTATGGAAACATAAATGGGACAGCTTCCACAAGAACAGGACGTTGAGGCTTCTTGAATCAGTTCCGCAATATAAATATGCCATAGGCCTGCATACGAAAGGCCTTTAGGCCTTGAAATTTATGGTTTGGGAGAGGGCATAAGTCCCATTTCTCTCTGGGGTCCCGGAATATGAGCCAGAACCCAGCTCCACTGGGATTCATAGAATCATAGAATGATACAGCACAGAAGGAGGCCATTTGGCCTGTCGGGCCTGTGCCAGATCTTAGGTAGAGCTATTCAAATAGTCCCACTCCCCTGCTCTTTCCCCATAGCCCTGCAAATGTTTTCCCTTGAAGTATTTATTCAATTATCTTTTGAAAGTTACGACTGAATCTGCTTCCACCACCCTTTCAGGCCGTGCATGCCAGATCACAACAACTCGTGTAAAAAAATGTTTCTGCATGTCGCCTCTGGTTCCTTTGCAAAATCACCTTAAATCTGTGTCCTTACTCTGTTGAAACCCTTCATGATTTTGAACACCTCTGTCAAATCTCCTCTTAACCTTCTCTGCTCTAAGGAGAACAATCCAAGCTTCTCCAGTCTCTCCACATAACTGAAGTCCCTTATCCCTGGTACCATTCTAGTAAATCTCTTCTGCACCCTCTCCTTGTCATCCTTCCAAGAGTCTGATGCCCAGAATTGAACCCAATAGTCCAGCTGAGGCTGAACCAGTGTTTTATAAAGGTTTAGCACAACTTCCTTGCTTTTGTATGCCTCTAATAATAAAGCCAAGGATCCCATATGCTTTTTAACAGCCTTCTCAACTTGTCCTGCCACCTTCAAAGATTTGTGTAGATACGCCCCCAGGTCTCTCTCTTCCTGCACCCCCTTTAAAATTGTATCATTTAGTTTATATTTCCTCTCTCATTCTTCCCACCAAAATGTATCACTTCACACTGCATTAAGTTTCATTTGCCATGCGTCAGTCCATCCACCCTATTTAGGCCAGAACTTTAAATTCTGGTTGCGGGGGCGGGTGTGGATGCATCTTCCACCCACCCACCCTCGTGTCAAGGGGACATGTTGGGGAAATACCCAGTCTACCTTGGGAATTCTTCCCTTTATGCCATTAAAAGGCCTCAGAACTCACAGCAGTTGAGATGTGGCTTGAGTCCCTCTAAGGCCTTCTAAAGGCCCCAAATCTTCGCTACAGTCAAGTAATTGATCCCGGAGAGAATCAATTACTTTATCTAGTCAGAGTTGGCTTCCGTGGGAGCCAAATACGTTAAAGAAATAATACAAAAGCAAAATACCATGGATGCTGTAAATCTGAAATAAAAACAAAGATTGCTGGAAATACTCAGAATTTGAGGCTATTCTGATGAAAGGTCATCGACCTGAAACGTTAACTCTGTTTCTCTCTCCACAGATGCTGCCTGGTCTGCTGAGTATTTCCAGCATTTTCTGTTTTTATTTAAGAAATAATATATCATTTGGGCCCTGTCGGGACTTCAGGAGGAGTGGTAAGTTGGTAAGTTGCCGTTCCACCTTAGATGGGTGGATGGGGTTTGGCCGGGGCAGGCATCGCTGATGCACCCCTGCAGGAAAAGGCAGCCAATCCGAGATATGCAAATCATCTTGTGCAGGATTTGAGATGGCATCTTCAGTCTGGGACAAGGGAGGAAGGGGAATCTGTTCCGCTGAATTTTGTGAGACTCTAGGAACTTTGAGGCCATAATCTTTAATCAAGGAGCAGTTTGGAGTCTGGAATCCAAGGGGTTATTTTTAACTTTTGGCAATCGTGTTAAATGAGTGATATCGGATCAACCGTCCATTATACACCTCGCCTGATTTCCCTTTCCATTGAAGCCCATTTTATACTACCAGCAAAAATTAAAACTGCCCCCCATGTCTGTAAAATATATTGCAAGAAGCAACCTTCTACAATAAATCATGAATTGGACAGGCTTTTTAGCAAATGCAAGCTACAGTTTTGCTTTCTGTAAATGATCATTTAATTCCATTTACACAAGGGATTTTAAGGTTGGAATTTTGCATACCTGGGCGGGTCTGGTGCAACCGGTGGCCATTGCGGGTCGTGACCCTGCTGCTGGCTCCATCCCGCTGCTGAAAACGACTTTCCCTGAATAGGGCCTATTAAGCCCGCCCTGCGTGTTACCCGGCCCAATTAAATGGTGCGGGTCTGGTGATGTCATCGATGACGCGTTTTCAGCCAGGATCTTTAAAGGGGCCATGGCCACATTGGATTTAAATGTCAATGTAACATAGTGCTGTCAGTGCACTAAAGCATTGAAGTGCCGCAAGCACTGACAGTGACTGTACAGAGGCAGAGGGCTGCACCCAGGTTCTCAGATGACTCCCTCCATATGCTGTCAGAGCACGCAGGGAGGTCCTCTTCCCTTCCAATTGGCGGAAGAGACCTCTCCAGGACACCAAAACAGCCTGGTTGGAAATTGCAGAGGAGGGCACCAGCAGGGATGTGGTCAGGAGGACCTGGGTGCAGTGCCACAAACATTTCAATGATCTCAGTAGAGTACAAAGCCACACTCACCTTCATCCTGCTGTGCCTCTCATCACATCCCATCACTCTGCCTTCCCAACTCTACCCCTGCACATCCTTACTCACACCAACATACCTTGCACGTCCACCCATCCCTCTCTCTCTATCTACATTATTACATTCCCACCTCACTAGCCACCCCTCACATTCACCCTCATCCTAGTGCAATCATACCAACTAACACACAAGGAGGCCACTTGGAATTGCCACCCCACTCCATCATAGTCTCCCTCTAAAGATCTAACCCATCCATTCCTTACACTCATTCCATCACTCTCACTCAACCTTCTCTTCTTTCCCTCCTTGCAGGAAAAGAGAGCTCACAATAATAGGGAGAGAACCAGCAGTGCCCCTCCATCATTTGCAAACTTTACGACAGCAGAGGAGGCTGCTTTAGAAATATCTGGAGTTGCTGAGCAGCTGGAGGTGGGAGACAGAGAGAGGGGGACATCTCAGCAACCTGGTGACAGAATTACATATCATACAGCTACATGGCATACAGCAGTCACTCATATGGGCACTGATGTCAGCAGCCACTGAATGGTTATCATGTGCATAATGGTATCTGTACCCATTCTTCATATGACATATCTAACTCATCTCTTTAGTCTCCCACAAGTCCATCAAGTGCACCCCGCCCCCCCACCTCCCCACTGTCCAGGAGGAAGAGGAAGACGACTCCACAGAGGAGCCTCCAGCCTCTAAGGGTGCAGCGTCACCAGACATAAGCGCACCCAGCACCAGTGCAGATACTCACACCTCGGTGGGTTCAACGTGAGATAGAGTAGTGTTGTCACCTGGTGTCTCACAACTCACAAGTGAGCAAGAGCAGGTGGTGTTAACAGGGCCAGCAGTGGAGAGTCCCCTCCGGAGGGCGCAGGACGCTCCCAGCTCTGCTCAGCTGCATGCAGACGCTGAGCCTCGGGGGCCATCCAGAAAGAGGGCGATCCTGAAGGTGCAGGAAGAAGTGCAAGGGGATTTGACAGGTTTTGCGAGCACGATGTCTGCAAATGTTCAGAGAATGGAGGAGTCCATCTCCAACATGAGCACCACCGTGTTGCAGGCAATGGCGACTGTAGGCTCTTCCATGGATAGGATGACCACCTACATGGAGCAGCTAATGCGCCACTCACAGGAGCACATGGTCTCTATGGAGAATAGATGGCAGTGGCTCATAGACATCCTCTCTAGGAGGGATGTCAACGTAGACGCGGGTCCTCATGACCACTGATGTGCAGCAAGGTGCTCTCCAGTTACTTGGCAGCAGGGAAGTCAGCAGGCTGCCTCTACCTCTACTGAAGCCACAGGGCTAGCACCTCGTAGAAGCACACAGAAGAGAAAGATGACACACAAGTAGATTCACAAGGGTAGCCACTTGAGTGTTTTATCCAATGTTTATATAAAGTTTCTGTTAATGTGCTGTCAAACATAAAAATCTTTATTTTCAAAACTTTCCGGTGGTGGACAGATCTGTGTGCACCTTTGGAAGTGGCTTAGTGAGTTGCAGTGAACGGTGAGACATAATGGTACCCCCCGCAACGGTGATGAGTTGTGAAAGGAATGGCTTGGACATTGTAGGGATGCTTTATGGTGTTGGTGTGGGATGGTGCCAACCTGGCGCATCATGTGGCAGCCATGGTATACAGCGTCAAGTGAAGTGAATCTGGCCATAATGAGGCCATCCCTGGCCTCCCGGGCAGCAATGTGCTCGGGTGCTGATGCCCTCTGTTATGTGCAGCATCAGGTGATTGCGGAGAAGGTTGGTGCTGTTGTTGGTGCTGCTGGTGTTGGGACTCATTGTGGTCAGATTCTGAGAACCAAGGTGAGACTGTATAAATGGCATCCAAGCTGATACAATAGATAGCAGGTGAAGTAGAGATGACAGAAGCGATCTGTCAATGGTGAGAGAGGTTCTTCCAATGAGGTAACATTGGATGGAGACTTTGCTGGAAAGACTGCAGCCTGCAGAATCTGTGCTGGGAATGCAATGAGAAACAGCTTCTGCTTTTTTTAAATTTGTTTATGGGATGTGGGCGTCGCTGGCAAGGCCAGCATTTATTGCACATCCCTAATTGCCCTTGAGAAGGTGGTGGTGAGCCGCCTTCTTGAACCGCTGCAGTCCGTGTGGTGAAGGTACTGCCACAGTACTGTTAGGGAGGGAGTTCCAGGATTTTGACCCAGTGACGATGAAGGATCGGCGATATACTTCGAAGTCAGGATAGTGTGTGACTTGGAGGGCAACTTGGAGGTGGTGGTGTTCCCATGTGGCTGCTGCCCTTGTCCTTCTAGGTGGAAGAGGTCGCGGGTTTGGGAGGTGCTGCCGAAGAAGCCTTGGCGAGTTGCAGCAGTGCATCTTGTAGATGGTACACACTGCAGCCACGGTACACTGGTGGTGGAGGGAGTGAATGTTTAAGGCGGTGGATGGGGTGCCAATCAAGCGAGCTGCTTTGTCCTGGATGGTGTCGAGCTTCTTGAGCGTTGTTAGAGCTGCACGTGTCCAGGCAAGTGGAGAGTATTCCATCACACTCCTTACTTGTGCCTTGTAGATGGTGGAAAGGCTTTGGGAAGTCAGGAGGTGAGACACTCGCCGCAGAATACCTAGCCTCTGACCTGCTCTTGTTGCCACAGTATTTATGTGGCTGGTCCAGTTAAGTTTCTGGTCAATGGTGACCCCCAGGATGTTGATGGTGGGGGATTCGGTGATGGTAATGTCATTGAATGTCAAGGGGAGGTGGTTAGACTCTCGCTTGTTGGAGATAGTCATTGCCTGGCACTTCTGTAATTGGCCGGGTTGGATTTGTCCTGCTTTTTGTGGACAGGACATACCTGGGCAGTTTTCCACATTGTCGGATAGATGCCAGTGTTGTAGCTGTACTGGAACAGCTTGGCTAGAGGCGCGACTAGTTCTGGAGCATAAGTCTTCAGCACGATAGCCGAGATGTTGCCGGGGCCCATAGCCTTTGCTGTATCCAATGCGCTCAGCCGTTTCTTGATATCACATGGAGTGAATCGAATTGGCTGAAGACTGGCTTCTGTGATGGTGGGGACCTCATAAGTAGGCCGATATGGATCATCCACTCAGCACTTCTGACTGAAGATGGTTGCAAACGCTTCAGCCTTGTCTTTTGCACTCACATGCTGGGCTCCACCATCATTGAGGATGGGGATATTCATGGAGCCTCCTCCTCCCATTAGTTGTTTAATGGTCCACCACCATTCACGACTGGATGTGGCAGGACTGCAGAGCTTTGATCTGATCCGTTGATTGTGGGATCGCTTAGCTCTGTCTATAGCATGCTGCTTCCACTTTTTAGCATACATGTAGTCCTGTGTTGCAGCTTCCCCAGGTTGGCACCTCAGTTTTAGGTATGCCTGGTGCTGCTCCTGGCATGCTCTTCTACACTCTTTATTGAACCAGGGTTGGTCCCCTGGCTTGATGGTAATGATAAAGTGAGGGATATGCCAGGCCATGAGGTTACAGATTGTGGTGGAATACAATTCCGCTGCTGCTGATGGCCCACAGCGCCTCATGGATGCCCAGTTTTGAGTTGCTAGATCTGTTCTGAATTTATCCCATTTAGCATGGTGGTAGTGCCACACAACACGATGGAGGGTGTCCTCAGTGTGAATGCGGGACTTCGTCTCCACAATGACTGTGCAGTGGTCACTGCTACCAATACTGTCATGGACAGATGCATCTGCGACAGGTAGATTGGTGAGGACGAGGTTAAGTAGGTTTTTCCCTTGTGTTGGTTCTCTCACCACCTGTCGCAGGCCCAGACTGGCAGTTATGTCCTTCAGGTCTCGGCCAGCTCGGTCAGTAGTGGTGCTACCGAGCCACTCTTGGTGATGGACATTCAAGTCCCCCACCCAGAGTACATTCTGTGCCCTTGCTACTCTCAGTGCTTCTTCCAAGTGCTGCTCAACATGGAGGAGTACAGATTCATCAGCTGAGGGAGGGCGGTAGGTGGTAATCAGCAGGAGGTTTCCTTGCCCATGCTTGACCTGAAGCCATGAGACTTCATGGTGTTCAGAGTCAATGTTGAGGACTCCCAGGGCTATTCCTTCCCGACTGTATACCACTGTGCCACCACCCCTGGTGGGTCTGTCCTGCCGGTGGGAGGAGTTTGGGACATTGGCTGAAAGGTATGATTCTGTGAGTATGACTATGTCAGGCTGTTGCTTGACTAGTCTGTGGGACAGCTCTCCCAATTTTGGCACAAGTTCCCAGATGTTGGTGAGGATGACTTTGCAGGGTCGACTGGGCAGGGTGTGCCGTTGCCGTGTCAGTAGCCGGTGCCAAGGTCGATGCCGGGTGGTCCGTCTGGTTTCATTCTTATTATGTTTCATAGTGGTTAGTTACAACTGAGTGACTTGCTCAGCCATTTCCGAGGGCAGTTAAGAGTCAGCCACATTGCTGTGGGTCTGGAGTCACTTATAGGCCAGAGCAGGTAAGGACGGCAGATTTCCTTCCCTAAAGGACATTAGTGAACCAGATGGGTTTTTACGACATTCCGATAGTTTCATGGTTACCATTACTGATACTAGCTTTTTATTCCAGATTTATTTAATTAACTGAATTTAAATTCCCCAGCTGCCGTGGTGGGATTTGAACTCACGTCTCTGGATCATTAGTCCAGGTCTCTGGATTACTAGCCCAGTGACATTACCACTACACTACCGTTCATGAGGAAAGTGATCATTTGTCAGGTGGGAGCTTTTATAGTACATTTCATGCTGTCAACTAATCAGCTGGAGCAACGGCAACTGAACTCCTGCCTCAGGTTAACAGGCGTGGTTCCCGAGCAGCGTGTTTCCCATGGCCATCCAGTTAAATTTAATAGGTAAGGTTAAAACCACTCTTAAGGGTCTGACAACTAGCTACTAATAATTTAAATTGGGTCGCCCGCCTCTGCCGGTTGGGTCGGGTCCGCGCTGACAGACGCACGTGGGGGAAAGGCGCGTGGGAGCGGGACGACAGTGGGTTCCTGACCCGCTCCCAGAAATAACAACTTTCCCACCCGACCTGCCTCTGATCGCGCCCGCTACCATCCCGGAAAATTCCAGCCTAAAGCTGTAAAGTAAGGATGAACAACAATGCTGACAGTTAGAATAACTGTGCTAGTCCAGCTATGAGTTCCACTGCTACTGGTCAGAAAGTGCTGTGTTCCCATGTTGGGAGTGGTTTAACAACAAATAACACCTCTTACAGTCAATAGGTGGAAAGCCACCTCTGGACCTCTGGCAAAAGCTGGCATTGTATGAATACTAATTCAATAAAATTGCTGTCGCGAAACAGGTACAACATTTAGAATTTCACTGTAAAAATTTCTCTGCACCAACTAAGACGATGAAATTCATTGGTTGATCCTGTACAGTTTTAGGTTTGCCTTATGCGGAAAGAGTGCTGACTCCAGGCCAAGGCTGCACTTTTGGGTGTGCTGAATAAATAATATGCAGCAACCAAAATTAGATTTCTCAAGAGTTGTTGCTGTGTATTCAAGCACAATTGATCTTATTCTTACCATAAATATTAGGACTATGACCTGCCAAATGCATGGAAATGTGAGGTAAAAATTTCACTGTGCTGCTGCTGGGCTTGTGCCAGGAAACCATATTGAAAAATTATGGACTACTCCCAGCCTGCGACTTTCTGTCCATTAACTATAATAGGCAGAAAATTGCAGGAGTGTGCAATTTTGTGTTATACGATCTTGGCATGCAACAAGGAGCCATACAGTGCAATTTAAAACTGCAATAACAACAGAAGTCAATTGTGGACATTTTTACTGCATTGCTCTTAAGATAGGTGTAAAAAGTTTCAGAAATATAGGAAGAACTGAGGTTCAGAAGTATAAATCTAACTAAACAGCAAGTTCAGGGGGATGATTTTTAACCCAGAGCAGGTTTCAGGCAGGGCGAGTGTGAAATGCACTCCTTGGCCTAAGTTTCAGCCCCAGGGTATTTTAACTCCTGGGACTCATTTAAATGCCGCGGGTCCACTTTTCGCTCCACCTGGCCCAACAAAGGAAATATTTTCACTTACCTGGAGGGCCTCCTCACCCTTTCCACCAGCAGCCAACCTGCTTCAGCCTGGTGGGAAAGTTACAGTGGCTTCCTTGCTCAGGCCCCAATTACATTGCCATTAGGGTCCTATTAATGTTGTAGGACCCCGATTTATGCATGAGTCTGGCGGTCGACTCGTCTGCTGCCGAAACCAGCGGCGTTAAAAATAGAGATCGGGAACTAAGCTTCATTTTAACTGCTCGGCCATTCCGTTCTCACCCAGTGGGGAGAGTTAAAATTGTTCCCCCTCCCTCCCGGTTTTTAAATTCTGAAATTAATAACCACATTAATAATAACTCAAAATATGAGAAGGAGTCAGATGGAAAGAAATTTCAGCCCATTTGGGCACGGGGTTAGTATAACCCAGGCATGGGGAAAGAAATTGGAACAGGACCTGTTTCCAATGGGTTTCCGCACTTTCTGGACACTGTTCAAAATTTCCTATAGGACAGGGGGCTGGCACTTCTTCTGCCCACACCCTCCCGCTACGACATCGTTTTTGGAGGTGAGACCTGCAGGATGCCAGACTTCCCTGCAAATTCCAGCAGTTCTGCCCAACATATGGCTAATGGTAAATTCACCTGCATGAAGCAGGCAGACTTGCTGTACAACAGCCATAAATCTTCGGGAGATCGATTGCCGTTAGGGGAGCAGCAAATCAACAATGCAGTACAAATTTTAAACATTGGTCAATGAGGCCAGACCAGCTTGTGGTCCCATAATTGCAAGGTGTTGCTCTGAAATCCAAGTGGGCCCCATTACTACCATTAATGGGCTGCCCCTATTATGAAAATTGCCCTCTCCCCAGGATTTTGAGACAGGGTTAGAAACGTGACAGATCGGTGGTTAAAGTCCTGCCCTGCTGCACTTCTGGCAGTGGAGAGGGGCTGCAGGAATTTCTCTGTAAGAATTATAAGTAGTTTGTCCTGATTCACAGGAGCACCAAAAGCAGAATCGAAGAGCAAAGCATCCGAGCATGACTGTGGAACATGAAACACTCTTTTGGGCTTTTGAAGAGTTTCTGCAATGTAGATAAGCCATTGCCTATATTTCAATTGGGCCTAGTGAGTGATGAATATTGAAGTGGTTCAAATTTATAATGAGCCTTTTATTATTAATCTCTATTTTCTCCACAAACGTGGATCCAGCCTTATCCCTTTGTTTGACAGAAATAGATTAACACCAACCTTTTTTATGAAAAAAAACAGTAAAAAATCCTTTTTAAATTTTCAACATCACCGGCACTCTTATTTTTACGAGACTTGATTTATATGCCACAGACATTAAAAGGCATCAGGAGCATACTGCAAATTTGGTGCCAATTTCTAATCAGATGAATGATTTAAAGTAATAGTTTCACCTCTATGGCAACATAAGGAAGTAAGCTTTGATGGTGTTCTCTCTTTTACCAAACTGGGCTTGTCTTTATTGTTATACCATAAATTAACAGCTTACTTACGAAGAGAAAGTCAAATATGGTAACAAAATGAGGAACCTACAGAGCACTGTCAGAGAGAAAGAGATGTGCTGAGGAAGTTGATCTCATTTTTTGTGTGCTTTCCCTAAGTTTCTTATTTGGTTTCAGGAACTAGGCCTCAATGATTGCGAATATATTTAGGCTGTACAGCATATCGAATCTGGCCGTGGGATCAATGCCTGCGCAGATTGGATGCAAGCTGTCCCACTGCTAAATTGGTATGCTTTGCACCCATTTTACACCTGAGAAATGGGCGCACTGCATATCAATTTCTATCCCTATAGTGCTAGAAATTCGTTATAGCCAAGGAGTGGAAGGTATCAGTAGAAAAGTTGGAGCATGAGTGCCAGGCGCAAATGCTTTAGACTTCACAAAAAATTTGTGCTCACTGCTCATTAAAATGATTGGAGTCCTAAATCAAGTCTTAAAACCCAAGCTCATTGGCGTTACACTTAAAGGGTGGACCAAAATTGGGTGCAGTATAATCGCAACTCATCATTGCCACAGGCTATTTTCACTAATTAAAGGGGTGGTTCATTGATGCTGCAGCACCTCATTCTCAGCATTGCTGGCTGTGCAGCTGTCTCAGCAAGCTGAAGCAGAACAAGGAGAAGGAGCCGAAGGACTGAACCAGGTGTGCTCATGGCAGGTTCACGCCCCAGGGAGAGAGCCCGCAGATTCTCCAATGACAAATTGGAGGCATTGGTTTTCGCTGTGGAGAGATGGGGGGCGGTGCTCTACCTGGCAAGTGGCAGGAGGCTCTCGCCACTAGTCTTCCACACCAAGTGGAGGGAGTTAGTGCAGCTCGTCTCGGGCAGCACTGTGGTACCCAGGACCCACACGCAGTGCAGGAAGAAATTTAACGACCTCACTCGGGTGGTCAGGGTGAGTCAATGCTTCAACAATTGCTACATACCACCATCTGAGCCACAGTCTTCACACACTGCCCAAAGCACCACACCCCCAGCACTCACCCACCAACAATCTCTACCTACCAACACTCACATCTTGCACACAATGACAGCTATTCAACTATGGCAGGCACATCACCAAAACACATTGCTCCACACTCACTCACACACTTTCCTTTCTCTTGCAGGCAACACGGTGGCATAGTGGTTAGCACTGGTGCCTCACAGCGCCAGAGACCCGGGTTCGAATCTGACCTCGGGTGACTGTCTGTGTGGAGTTTGCACATTCTCCCCGTGTCTGCGTGGGTTTCCTCCGGGTGCTCCGGTTTCCTCCCACTGTCCAAAAATGTGCGGGTTAGGTTGATTTGGCTATGATAAATTGACCCTTAGTGTTAGGGGGGGATTAAATATGTGGGGTTATGGGGATAGGAAGGGATATGTTAGGGGGAATTAAATACGTGGGGTTACGGTGGTCGGGTGGGATATGTGTACTGTGGGGATTAAAGCAGGGACAGGGTACTGGATTTGAATGATCAGCCATGATCGTATTGAATGGTGGTGCAGGCTCGACGGGCCGAATGGCCTACTCCTGCTCCTAGATTCTATGTTTCTATGTTTCTATGTTTTAGGCCAAGGTGGTGCACAATAGGAGGGAGCAGGAGTGCACAGGCGGGGGGCAAGTCGACACCCAACCATTGTCTGCGCTGGAGAATCGAGTGCTGCAAATCATTGGGCGCCAGGTGGTGGGCGCCATGGCCACCGGCAACGTTGACCCCCTTGAGGACAACAACGGTATATTCATCCCTACTCCTTCTTCTCACATCTCACTTCCCCCTAACCCCACAAACGTTTCACACTTTCCAGCTACTCATGCTGTATGCATGCATTTCTCCCTTCCTGCCCCTCTCCCCTCACCTTAACCCGACTCTTGTGCCTTTATGCTTTCAGATAATGAGCAAGCAGCTGAACAGCCTGTCCCTGAGGGTACCGTAGAGAGCGAGGCGGAAGAAGAGGAGGAGGAAGAACACACCGCATCACTGCATCTCTCACCTGCAGACACCAGCTCAGATTCTGGCACTACGCGTTCTTTAGTGGCTAGTATAGTAGCGGGATCTGCACAGGGTGAGGCACCAGGGACGAGTGGGCTGCAGTAAGGCCAGGGGGAAATATTAGCTTGGGGGCAGCTCCCCAGAGGGCACGTTCACATGCGAGTTCTGCTGTACAGGACTCAGATGAGGACCTCTATGGGGAGGCCTTTAGAAGAAGGGTGATGGGCATGCACACGGAGATGATAGGTGCAATGGCAAAGGTGCCCGAGAGCCTGTCGGCAATGGTAAGGAGCATGGAAGAGTCTGCCTCCAACATTGCACAGAGCTCTGCACACATCATGGAGCCCATCATTTCCAGTCTGCAAAGGATAGTAGACTCCCAGAGAGACCATGGTGACCCAGACCTGATGCCACGTGTGATGGGCAATCTGGCAGCTTCCATTGCAGCACAGGCGGAAGTGACGTAACATCTTAGTGCTGTAATGGGGTCTATCCTTGGTGGCATACAATCTCAGACTGCTCTCATGCAGTCTCAGCTTGATGACATGCAAGCTCTGACTGCTGCCATCATGGCTGGGTTTACCACCGTCGACCGGGGCTTTCACAGTGTCACAGCAGGCCAGCAATCTGTGCTGCAACTGATTTCTAAGGATGCTGAGGTGCTGCCCCAGGGGAGTGGCAGTGGGTCAGTGGAGCAGGAACCTGCTGTCCTCTCTCAGGATGACAGCATTCCTGCTCCCACCGCTGCCACTCCGCCATTGCCCTTGTTGCTGCCTGTCATCCAGCCAGCCCAGACTGCTGCCGCCCATGCTGAGGTGGTACAGTCTACATCTGGGCCTTCCAGGTCCAGAGCTGGTCGAGGACGTCCTGCAAGACCATCTGAAGTCTCCCACATGGACACTCAGCAGCCTTCCACCCGCCGTGCTGCAGCCACTGGGCCAACACTTCGTAGGAGCACTAGAGCAGGAAAAGGCAAAGTAACGAGGGGCACTAAGGGATTGCACAAGGATGAAAAGTAAATATTTTAGGTGTAAATATGTGTCCACTACTTTTTGATAAATTTATTACTCCACTTACCATTCTTTTGTGGTGTCACTCATTTCAGCTTTGCGCTGTGATATGGCCTGCGAGAGGGATGGAATGATGGGGATGTGGCGAGCAAAGGGGATCTGGGGTTTAAGTCATCCTGGTGTGAGGCTGGAGATCTGTTTGGAGGAGGTGGCAGAGTTCTGTGACCAGTTCCTTGGTGAAGTGGAGCTGTCTAATACACTTCATCTCCGTGCCCACTTCTTTGGCCAGGAGTCTTCCCCCTGCACAGCTGACCCTTTCTCCCGTTTTCAGAATTCTCATTCTAGCTGGACCCCTCCCTCTGGCCTCTTAACCTCTCTAGATCTTTTCATTGCAAACTGCTGGCATGACATCGGCTGTCTCAATTTCTCTGTTCCCCTTACCCACTCCAACCTACCTCCCTCTGAACTTGTCGCACTCCATTCTCTCAGATCCAACCACAACATTGTCATTAAACCTGCTGACAAAGGTGGTGCTGTTGTTGCTTGGCGAACCGACCTCTACCTAGCGGAGGCTGAACCCCAACTCTCCGACACCTCCTCCTACCTCCCCCTGGACCATGACCCCACTATCGAACATCAAGCCATCGTTTCCAATACTGTCACTGACCTCATCTCCTCTCGAGATCTTCCCTCCATGGCCGCCAAACTCATAGGGGGAAAAATTCAGTCGCGCCCCATTTGGGGTGCAAATATCGTCCGGGCGCAAAAATTAGCACCTGGCGCTAATTATCGCCACTGACTGGAAACTTCACTTTTATCGCCCCTGGAGGTGATTGGAGCGCTAAATCAGGCGCTTCACACCTGTCTTAAGGCGCAAAGGCCGAGGAGCGAGGCGCTGCCGAGGAGCGAGGCGCTACCTCAGAGCGCTGGCGAAGCTCATGTAATGTCAGTCAACAATGGAACACACACACAATGACACGGGCCAGTTCTTAAAGGGGATGGTTAATCTTGCTTTCCATCCACATCCTGCTCGTTGCAGCCTTGAATCTCGGCCTGGAGAGACCTGCACATCAAATCTGCTGGAAAGATCAATGGAGAGTACCAGGCAAAGAGCTCAGAGTGCAGCCACCACAGTCTCTTCTAAATCGATACAAGGAATGGCAAATCAAAATGAACCTGCAAAGTGCTGCTCAGTACCCAAAATTCCTTCACACAACGTTGAATCTCTCCAGAATTCTCTCTCTCTCTCGCTCAGAATGCGTAGTTCAAAAATGGCACCAACAATAAAAGGCAGGAAGCGGTCACCTTTAAATAGCGCTCCCCCTTTCCCTTCATGACTGCAGTATGCTCCCCTCAACCTCTCGTTGCTAGCGTCAGGCGGTAAGGCAGGGGGCGCCACTCAATATCCGCTCCGGGGCGATACCGGGGCGTTGCGCACTCGACTGACGTCACGATCTGCGGGCGCAGGAGATCGTGGCGGTAGTGTTTAGCGCCGCCGCAAAATGTCTAGTTAATTTTGCGAGCGGCGCAAACTTCGCCGCGCCTTGGCGCTAGATGCTTTGCGCCCCATTAGCGCCCTCTTAAGGCGCTAATGGGAGGCGCAACCAACTGAATTTTTCCCCCATAGTTCCCCAACCCCAGACAGTCCGCTTCTACCTCCTTCCCAAGATCCACAAACAGGACTGCCCTGGTAGACCCATCGTTTCAGCCTGTTCTTGCCCCATGGAACTGATTTCTTCCTATCTCAACTCTATTTTTTCTCCCCTTGTCCAGTCTCTTCCCACCTACATCTGCGACTCTTCCGACGCCCTCCGCCACTTTAACAGTTTTTTGTTTCCTGGCCCCAACCGTCTCCTGTTCACTATGGGCATCCAATCCCTCTACACCTCCATCCCCCACCAGGATGGCCTGAGGGTGCTCCGCTTCTTCCTTGAACAGAGGCCCAACCAGTCCCCCTCCACCACCACCCTCCTTCACCTGGCTGTACTTGTTCTCACATTGAACAACTTCTCCTTTGACTCCACTCACTTCCTCCAAATCAAAGGTGTTGATATGGGAACCCGCATGGGTCCTAGCTATGCCTGCCTTTTCGTGGGACATGTGGAACATTCTTTGTTCCAGTCCTACTCAGGTCCCCTCCCTCACCTCTTTTTCCGGTACATTGATGACTGTATCAGTGCCATTTCCTGCTCTTGCCCTGAACTAGAAAATGTCATTCACTTTGCTTCCAATTTCCACCTTTCCCTCACCTTCACATGGTCCATCTCTGACTCTTCCCTTCCCTTCCTCAACTTCTCTGTCTCCATCTCTGGGGATAGGCTATTGACAAACATTCACTATAAGCCCATTGACTCCCACAGCTACCTGGATTACATTTCCTCCCACCTCGCTTCCTGGAAGGACTTTATTCCATTCTCCCAGTTTCTTCGTCTCCCAGTTTCTCTGCTCTGAAGATGCCCCCTTTCATACTAGTGCTTCCGACATGTCTTCCTTTTTCCTCAACTGAGGATTCCCCTCTACCATGGTTGACATGGCCCTTGACCGTGTCCGTTCTATTTCCCGCACTTCTGCTCTCACTCCTTCCCCTCCCTCCCGGAACTACAATAGGGTTCCCCTTGCCCTCACCTTTCACCCCACCAACCTCCACATTCAATGGATCAGTCGCCATATCTGCCACCTCCAGCGTGATCCCACCACCAAACAAATCTTCCCTTCACCTCCCCTTTCAGCATTCCGAAGGGACCGCTCCCTCCGCGACACCCTGGTCCACTCCTCTATCACCCGCAACACCCCTTCCCCTTTGCCCGGCACCTTCCCATGCAAGTGCAGGAGATGCAACACCTGCCCTTTTACCTCCACCCTTCCCACTGTCCAGGGCCCCAAACACTCCTTCCAGGTGAAACAGTGATTTACTTGTACTTTTTGAAATTTAGTATACTGTATTCGCTGCTCACGATGCGGTCTCCTCTACATTGGGGAGACCAAACGCAGATTGGGTGACCGCTTTGCGGAACACCTCTGTTCAGTCCGTAAGGGTGACCCCGAGCTTCCGGTCGCCTGTCACTTTAATTCTCCGCTCCACTCCCACTCTGACCTCTCCGTCCTCGGCCTCTTACACTGTTCCAATGAAGCTCAACGTAAGCTCGAGGAACAGCACCTCATCTTTCAATTAGGCACTTTACAGCCTTCTGGACTCAGCATAGAGTTCAACAATTTCAGACCATAACCTTTGCCCCAATCATTTTTTTTTCTCTCTCTCACACGGCAGCTGCTGCTGATTCTGCCATTGTCATTTACACTTCATCTAGAGTCATCTTTTGTTTCTTAACTTGTCCCAGTACCATCTCCTTTTGCCTTGCACCATCATCCCTTTTGTCATTTAATCTCTCCTGCCTTCCACCCTATCACAGACCTTCCCTTTTGTTCTTTCCTCCCCCCTCTCCCTGCCCCTACACTTGCTTAAAAACCTGTTACATCTCTAACTTTTTCCAGTTCTGACGAAGAGTCATTGACCTGAAATGTTAACTCTGTTTCTCTCTCTACAGATGCTGCCTGACCTGCTGAGTATTTCCAGCATTTTCTGTTTTTATTTCTGTCTAATACACTGCTCCTCGCTTAATTGAAGGTAGAAGAAGTGCTCTTGGAATACCCTTGGAGGGTAAGACCTCCTGGTGAGAGCCCTGATTTCTCTCCTCATCTCACTGCACACATGTTCCCGTATTTCTCACTGCCTACACTCCCTCCACCATAGATCCTGGAGGGAGAGGTGGCATGACAGTATTGCCCCATTTATGTTACCAAGTGTAGCAGTTTGAATCTTTGAAGAATAAATGTAGCTACTTTTAGTTGCCAGAAGACTCCTGATACAGAAGAACCTGAAATTACTGAATGAAACTGTTGCAGTGGGTAAAACTAACAAAAAAAACATTGAAACTGCACTAACTTGACAACTGTGAGTGATTACTGATGATTCCTTTAAATAACATCTCTGGAGCTGGCTTCCTGGTGCTGCATGCCAGCTCTCCCTGTTGTGTTTACTCCAGACAGTGAGGTAAGTGTCAAGAATCAATTTTGCAAATCGGCTGGTCAGTGAACGTTGCACACTCACTGACGTCATGATCTACCTGATGTTGACGTTCCCGGCGGTACCTCTTACCGGCGGCACTATGGGGGGCCGGATTTGGCATGTGGTGCTGGATTCACCTCACCCCGCCGATACTGGTCTAGCGCCCCATTAGCGCCATCTAACGTGAGGCACTAAGACGATGAATTTTTCCCCCTGTAAGTCTCTAGTCTCTGGAAGTCTATTGCTGTACTACCCGACCTCTCCCATTGTATAGCTTCAGTAGTTAATAAGATGTTTACATGTTATTTACTATGGTTATGATGCATGGCTAAACTTTTCATTGAGGAATGAGTAGATGTAAGTTTACACACATGTAGTTGCTTGTAAGTCATGGTTTAAAACATTATTTTGCCTGCCAGACCTCCCCCTATGTCTAGAGAAGGTACACATAGGCTAGTGAATGAAAAAAACACATTGCTTGTCTGTATGGGCATGCTGAGATGCTTAGCCTGTACCCGGCCATCAGAAATGGTGTCCTCTTCCTCTGGAAGAGTGTTGGGAGCACTGCTGCTGAAAACCTTCACCGCCAGCAGTTCCACCACAGTGCAAACTTCTATCATCAGCAACATTATAAAGTAATTAAAAACATTAATTAAAGGTTATTAAAAATGAGACTAGGAGTAGGATCTCTAGAGATTGTTCGGTTTACAGGAGCTAGAGTACAAGAATACTCGAGAATATCTGATGCTATTCCATTCTTTAAAAATAGTGCTGAAACGTGATCCGAAAAACTACAAGCTTGTCAGTCAGTGTGTGCTTATAGTGGGAATATATTGAAATGCAATAAAACATAGACTATTTAAGTAACATATAAAGAGATTAAAAACAATTGGGTAGATTTTATGAATTTGTGCTCCCGGCATTAAACTCAGCTCTGGGCGCACATATTAGGAATTTGGTCATAAAGGTTAGTGTAGTTGCAGGACTTTCTATTCGTTAAATTTAATTGACATAGAATTTTGCTCCCATTGAGCAGAACTCTGCACCAAGAAGGCATCTCACAATGTCAGCCAGAAAACCAAAGGTACTGTTGAAAAACTTTGTACAGTTCTTCCACCTACTTTTTCAGTCCTCTGGTCTAAGGGGGGTGGGGTGGGGGGTAGAATCTCCCCCAAGAAAACCCTGAAATACCAGGGCAACATAAAGGGATTAGAACCGTGTATTATAGGTTTCCTTTCCCTTTTTCCTAACCTTTGTGCCGGGGAATGGGCGGTCCTAGGAGTGAAGATCAGAAAAATTGAACTTATATATGATATAAAGCCTATTCTGTTTGTTTGGATTGTAAGTGGGGATAGGGTAGTCTTGTAGCATAAAGAATCTTTTTCTTCCACATTATACTAACTTCCATACCTTGTACATTTCTCTTCAGCTCCCCAGCCATAGGAATAACTTTATTCCAGAGAGGAGCCTCGGCTGCCAGCAGTGCTTATTGCAAATTGTTGGGGCCACGCCTACAATTTCCCAATACGTGCTCCCATTGGGAGATGACTTGGTAGCATGACTTTGTACAATCATCCCTCTAAAATGCAATTGTGTTATTAAAAGGAAAGAGAAGTTATATGAGATGTTCCCCCTTTCCCTAAAGTATAGGTCACTAACCGTATTATTTCTGCCAAGACAAATAATATCGACTATTTTCCGAAAGTGTGCAGAAAAGCCACAAAAATTGAAACCTAGCTTGTTTCTGGTAAGAGTGCATTCAAGCACACAACGCAAAAAGAAAACCATTTTAAGTATCTCTTTATTCAGTGCAAAGTTGATGGGGAGTTTTACTCCATTTTTTGTGTGCTTGTTATGTCAGCAACCATGCAGTTGATGCAAGATGATGTCCATACTCTACGATTAACAGTTTACTGAGCTATAGCATAATCAAGCTCAGGATATATACGGAGCATAAAAAGAAACTAGAAAAAATAATCAGTGCGATGCAATGGTTTCCTAGCCTGCGGCATTCTCATTCTCCTTTTTTTACCCTTCCCAGGATACATTTTTAACATGAAGTTAACTTCAGGAGTTAAAATCCTTTTCCTATACACACATTGCTACATGTATGGGTTAATTTTCAGCTTTGCTACTTGGCCAGTAACCTGGTGGAACAGATCGCCCAGCTGTTGTAGAACCTATTGACCTACAACCTCCTTCAGGTTACCACCCAGGTGTCAAAATTGAAAAGTACCGCCATTGGATTTTCAGCTGTATTAATAAACACTTCTGTTGACATGTCGAGGCAATGTTAGAAACCGGTGATTGTAAATGTTTTGCTAGTATAAGTAATGCAGCACTCCCCTACAGAAGTCGAGGAAGACTGACACAAGGGTAAAGATTAGAGTATGACACCCCAACACCAGACAACATTAAGAATAATAACCTATCCCAACACTATCCCAACACAAGGTAGGAAAGGCCCAAAACCATCATTTTGGGCTTCTATAGCGTGTAATTAAAAACGAATTTCCTAGCAGACCTTACAATCTGCAATAACACCTGGGACGAGAATTTCCTCGGCGCATCTCCCATTCCATCACCGTAACGTTGACGGAAATGCAGCGGCAACTCTGTTTATATGTGAAAGCAGGGTTTCCACCGCACTTCTGGTTAAGTTACAGCAGAGGAGCAGAAGAAACTCCGAGGACATTCACAGCCATTAAATTTGATTCCGAAGTAAATCAACCGTTGGGATGAAATGCTGCAAATCTTCTCTGCTTTTGATTTACTTTTAAACTCACCTGGTAGTGTAACTATATACTTTATAAAATTAGGCTAAAACAATAAATGTAGATTTGCCTTTTTTATATATTCTTTATCCTAATTTTAATATTTTCACTGATATTTTAATTAATTAAATAATTAGGGTTAGAGTTTCCGCTTTGGGCGCAATCAACAATCCGGGCACAAATTGCGCCCAAAGTCACGTTAGTTTTCCGAATTGAATTTTTTGCTCAAGTTTCTGCTCAAACTAATTTGCATATTGTTGAATGTAAAATCTTCCATGAACCAATATTCCTTGATGTATTTAAGAGTGGTAACCTGATGCAGTTTTATTAATACAACTCAAAATGTGTTCATCACAAAAAATAAGCATTTTTAATAAGAGTGTGCAGTCCACCACCTGTGAGTAACCCGATTTTAAATTGAAAATGACATAAAGCTATACAGAACCATTTACTAGTTTCATTGGTGTACACTAGTCAGCTTCTTAGTGAAATAAATATTTTTTGCTGTTTAAAAGCTTTTAGTGCCTATTAGTGTCCTTCCGCCTAAACAAAAAGCTTAGAGGGAGAAATTCGGTATGTTAGCGCCTCCCTTTAGCACCTGGCGGGGGCGCTAACGGGACGCTAAGGAGGTAGCGACCGGGTGCGGCGAATGCAGTGACGCCCACGAACTTCAGTGCCAGTTTAGCGCTGGCACTAACTCTTACCGCCTGGGCCTCTAGCGCCTCGCTGATCGTGACATCATAAAGTGCACAGCGCCCCGTTATCGCCCCAGATGTGAAATTGCCTCCCGCTCCCTGCTGTACCGCCGGGCGTGAACAACGGCAAGAAGAGGGGAGCGCTAATTAAAGGGAATGGTTTTCAGGTAGGCCAACCTTTCTTATTTGCACCAGTCTGGTGCCTGCTCAAAGTTTTTGATGTTTCATTGCTGCGAGATGTCCAAGCCCTCCACTTTGTGAGAGTGTTTGGGGCTGTAATGGCAGTCGCGCATGTCGCCTGGCAACGCAGAACTGCCGACAAGTAGATTGTGCACCATCATTGGCCCTTCCCTTTAAGTGAGGGAAGCAGCCTCTGATACCGTTAGCAATGCGCTCCAAATTCAGCGCTCTGCCACTACCACCCCACTCTCGGACTTTAGCGCCCTAAGAGAAGTGGTTAGCGCTTGATTTAGTGCTCCACTTCCCTCCTGGAATGCTAATGCTGAATTTCCCAGCAGGAAAGAATCATTAGTGCCTGGCGCTACTTTTTCGACTTTTCAAAAGTTAGCGCCGGGCTACGGCATTTCTAGCCCAGAATTTTTAGAGCCTCCTCAAAAGCCCAAATACGGACTAAATTAGCGGAAATTTGCCATGGTGATTAATTCGATCTGGAAACGTGGCCAGTTTTGTGGGCGGGGCTGGCTTGCAGCGCGATGTTTTGTAAACCAGCGCAAAAGATCACGGAAACTCAACTTGTGCTAGATTTAACTTGCGTTTGAACTTCCTCGATTTTTTTTAACTTGCTTGGCTGATTTTGGGTGAACTGCACTGTAAAAAACTAGCATAACTTAGCAGAAACTCTACCTCTTAATGTTTTCTAATCAATTCCACATATTATAATTTCAAAATTGTTATTCCAAGGCTATCAACACCCATAAAGAGTCATTGACCACCTTTTCTTCTGTGTTTGCCAAGACATACCACAATTGTGTAAATGTTCATCTTCGTCACACCAATATGCACTCTCAGTGTGCAGTGTGGTGAGCATGCTGCCCCTTGCAAACAAAGCCTCTGTCGCTTGCTTAATGCATCTGTGCATTGACTGACTTAGCATCCTTCTCTTCTTAGGCAGTCCCTCGGAACCGAGGATGACTTGCTTCCCCATTAAAAATGAGTTCTCAGGTGACTGATGAGTCCAATGCGGGACCTACAGTCTCTGTCACAGGTGGGGCAGACGGTGGTTGAAGAGGCACTGTTGGGGTTGTCCATGAGGGTCCTGATGTTCCAGGTCCCGAACTTCATTTTAAAGGGTGGAAGATGCCTGTGCGTGAATTCTTTTAACGTGGGGTGGCCGTTGCACATCAGCTACCACACGAGCTTGACAGAGCAAGGTCTTGGTCCAATGGCAAGGGGATCCAAGACGATTGGAGACCAGGCTCTGCTACATCGGCCTAGCACACACACACTTAGCATATGTCACTGGTGGTAACTTGGAAGGATCTGACTGTGTAAATGTTTAATGCACGCCCATGGGAAGAGCCATCCCAGTGGTATAAACTGCCTGCAGATGGACATCCACTTTATGAGGCAGAGATGCTGAAGACTGATAAGCCTTCTGATAAGCCCAGGAAGGACTATCTGGACATATAAATAGTGGGGTAAGGACTGCTGCATACATAATGTGTGAAATAGAGTTGTGTCGACCTTCCTTGCATCTGTAGGAAGCTGCTCTTCCTCCTTGGAAGCTAGGAGAACTTTTCGAAACCCTAAAGGAATTCCCATCCTGGCCACTTTGGTTGCTTTAAGCAAATAGCAACGGGAAGATTTGGGGAAAAAAAGTGTTTGCAATGCAAATAATTGGCCCAAACAGCAAGAAACATTAATGCAGCAACAAAATTTCAGATAAAGCAACATACAAAGAACAAAATAAAAAATTTATAGCCAAAATTTTATGAATTTGGATGGAAAATTGTGAGAAGATTGCACCTGAATTCTCAACATGCACTTCTGAGCAGGTGAGGCACCCTCAAAAGGCAATTTCAGAAAATATCCTTTTTGAGAAAAATACGAACCTTTAAGAAGCCTATTCCTGCAGTCCAGGCCATTCGCACACTGCAGCACTCATTCAAAATAGATGAGGAAGCATGGAGGCACCACTAGATCCAGCAAAGCTCCAACTTATAAAGGGGCCATTTTATGAAATTGCGCTCCCAGTGGGCAAGGCTCCCTGTGGGAGCATGATTTGATAAATTTAGCCCTCAAATTTACTGATTTATTGAGACTTGCACTGGCCATCAGTGCAGCCTCAAAAATGTCTGTTCTTTTCTTCACCACAAAATGAGCCTCACTGCAAATCAGGTACACGAGCCTCTGGGGGAGAAATTTAGTATCGCCCTGTTTGGGGTGCGATTATCGGCTGGGCGCAAAGTTTAGCGCCTGGCGCTAATTATCGCCTCCGACTGCAAACTTGGCTTTTATCGCCCCTGGAGGTGATTGGAGCGCTAAATCAGGCGCTGCACACTTGTCTTACGACGCAAAGGCCGAGGAGCGAGGCGCTACCTCAGAGCGCTGGCGAAGCTCATGTGATGTCAGTCAGCAATGGAACACAGGCACACTGGCGCCAGCCAGTTTTTAAAGGGGAGGGTCGATCTTGCTCTCCATCCACACCCTGCTCATTGCAGCCTTGAATCTCGGCCTGGAGAGACCTGTACATCAAATCTGTTGGAAAGAACAATGGAGAGTCCCAGGGAAAGAGCTCAGAGTGCAGCCCCCATAGTCTCTTCTAAATCGATGCAAGGAAGATCAAATCAGAAAGAACCTGCAAAGTGTTGCTCAGTACCCAAAACTCCTCAACACAGCTTTGAATATCTCCTGCAGTCTCTCTCTCTCACTCAGAATGCGTGGTGCGAAACTTTCGCCGACAAAAAAAGGCAGGAAGCGGTCGCCTTTAAATAGTGCTCCCCCAGTCCCTTCCCGACTGCAAAACGCTCCCCTCAACTTGTCATTGCTAGCGGCAGGTGGTAAAACAGGGGGCGCCACTCACTATCCGGTCCAGGGCGCTACCGGGGCATTGCACGCTCAACTGACATCACGATCTGTGGGCGCAGGAGATTGTGGCGGTAGTGTTTAGCGCCGCTGCAAAATGTCTAGTCAATTTAGTGAACGGCGCAAACATCGCCGCGCCTGGGCGCTAGTTGCTTTGCGCCCCATTAGCGCCCTCTTAAGGCGCTAACGGGAGGTGCAAAGCAACCGAATTTTTCCCCATGTGTTTGAATTTATGACCTGCACTCTTCAGACAGCAAGAATCTGTATCGCCAGTGCAGCCTCAACTAATTGACTCTACAAATGCACCCAGAGGGTTGGTCTCTCAGAGATGATATTTTATCAGTTTACTTGTTTTTGTTTAGTAAGCCATGGAAACTTATCTCCATATCTGCTGTTGACTCATACATAGGAAAATAAAATTGCACAGCCCTTCTGCTAATGTAGTCTTTGTTGTTTTTCAAATCTAAATTTTCATGGTGATAAGAATGTGCTTCAAACATACAGTAAACTGTGTCAATGATCTCAATATGCTTTTGTTTATGGTAAACTTCTCCAAATAACCCTTAACAAAAAAAGGAATGCGAAAGCTCTGTTTTTGTTTTTAATTTCTCAAACAATTAATAAAAATTCAGAACAGGACCTATGAGAGGTAATTCTATGAAACCAACATGGCACCTCACCAACTGGGAGTGCGATTTAATAAAATTACCCTTCATACATATTTCAACAGTGGCAAAAAGCGAAAGTAGTACTTTTAGAATAACCTTGAAAATATTCCTTTGGAATCAAATGGATCAGAATCTGTTAACAGTTTCAGTCAAAAAGTACTTCCTGTTTCAAGCAATCTCAAGATGCACATGTCAAGGCAGTCTGTAATGACCGAGCCCTCCTAGAAGGCAAGCGTCATCCCCGAGGGTCTTAAACCATTCCGTTAGAAGAAACACTTTGCAGAGGGAAGTGTGAAATACTGCTCCAACAATACCAGATCCTATGACAGAGTGAGTTGGGATTTTACTGGACAGCCTTCCAGCAAACCTCCTGCCTAGGACTCGGATGGGTCAATTGTCCAAATAGAGATAAATATGAAGGTGTTGGCACCTAAGATGCACTGCTACCACTGATGTGCATTAAATGAAAACTATCAACACCGAAGAAAAATTAAAAGTAGAATTTTCAACTGGTAATCCTTTGAAACAAAGGTGGCACTGCAGAATTTTCACATGCAAATACACATCTTTCAGGTCTCTGTCTGATAACTAATTCTCTGGACATATCACCTGCATAATTTGTGGGAGGCTGACCATTTTAAACTTCTCTCTTTTTATGCAACAGTTCACGGCTCTCATGTCAAGAATTGGGTGCAGTAGCCCTGACCTCTTTCAGGTTATGAAATACCTGGAATAAAAGCCCAAGGGGTAAAAATTCAGTTGGTTGCGCCTCCCGTTAGCGCCTTAAGAGGGCGCTAATGGGGCGCAAAGCCGCTAACGCCCGGGCGCAGCGATGTTTCCGCCGCTCGGGAACTTAACTTGACATTGTGCGGCGGCGCTAAAACTTACCGCTGCGACCACCTGCGCGTGCAGATTGTGACGTCATTCCATGGTGCAACGCCCTTGTGGCGCCCGGAGCGGAAATTGAGTGGCGCCCCCTGCCTTACCGCCTGGCGCATCCAACGACCAGAAGACTGGAACGCTATCAATCGCTGTGGGGCTGGGGGGGGCGCTATTTAAAGGGGGCCTCTTCCTGTCTTTTATTGTTGGTGGCATTTTTGAACTACGCATTCTGAGAGAGAGAGGGAGAGACTTCTGGAGAGATTCAACGTTGTGTGAAGGAGTTTTGGGTACTGAGCAGCACTTTGCAGGTTCATTTTGATTTGCCATTCCTTGTATCGATTTAGCAGAGACTGTGGGAGCTGCACTCTGAGCTCTTTGCCTGGTACTCTCCATTGTTCTTTCCAGCACATTTGATGTGCAAGTCTCTCCAGGCCGAGATTCAAGGCTGCAATGAACAGGATGTGGATGGAAAGCAAGATTAACCATCCCCTTTAAGAACTGGCCCGTGCCATTGTGTGTGTGTTCCATTGCTGTCTGACATTACATGAGCTTCGCCAGCGCTCTGAGTTAGCGCCTCACTCCTTGGCCTTTGCGCCTTAAGACAGGTGTGCAGCGCCTGCTTTAGCGCTCCACTCACCTCCCGGGGCGGTAAAAGTGAAGTTTCCAGTCAGTGCCGATAATTAGCGGCAGGCGCTAATATTTGCGTCCAGACGATATTTGCGCCCCAAATGGGGCGCGACCTAATTTCTACCCCCAAGTATTTGGCCTTGAAAGTGACTTTCTTGATTTCCCCTAAGGACAGAAGACTGGATGTTTCTGTAGGTAGAGCTGCTGTCATCATAGGGTTTCGGGAGTGATTGGATCTGATGATACTGTGAGAAATGAGGATCGAGGACACAAAATACAGAAAGTACCTGACCCTGATCCTTTCCAGGACCCAAGTACCTAATGTTATCCATACACAGCATTTAGAAAAAGTTCAGAGTCTCCTACCAATGCAAGGATCGATGAGGAATGGAGGGTTTGGCAAGTCACTGGGGAATGGAGTTAAGGGCCACGTTACACTGTAAACCTTTGGAAGAAGAAGTGGCATTAGGGCAATAGGAAAATTTAGGATGTGTTATTCTCGAACTATGGCCTGATCATGAAATGAGTGATCTCGTCGTTGCCATTGTCAAGTTATATCTTGATAGAAAGTAGTACATTAGAAAGGGATCGGGCTCTAGTGCCATTTCAGAATGGAGGGTGATGAGTAAATCCACAAGATCAGTGCAGATGCCAAAGCTGGTACAGTCCCCACAGAGTGCAGCAATTTCTCGTGCTCTGAGACTATTCTGCATTTAAAAGCAGAGCCCCATATCTCAGGATCCCTTTCACCAGCACCTGCTGAGGGGGTGGGGGGTGGGGGGGACCTGCAACCTCCGATGAGGGAACTCCTCTTTATGATCCACCTCCTCTCTTTTTCTTGTTCACCTGTACCAAGCGGTTCACCCCTTGTGCTCTCTTTTACTTCCTATCTAAGTCCCTCATAGGGATGGATCTGAGCTAGTGCGGTAGTTTAGGGTGATGGGTGAGTGTGATGCACTTGGACTATGTGCTCTTGATGGGCCTAGCCTTGGTTCTTCTTCAGAACCTGAGAAAATATCATTCAGGAAATACATTAGAAGAATGTTAGTTTGTTGTTTTGGTGAATTTGTGGATGATCACAAGATTGAAAGCTTCAATTTTTTATTACAAGGATACCACTTTGAACGCTGAACATTCAGTTGCACTCCAGAGGTTAAAAGGCCATCAGTGGGGGAATTCCTCCTGTCTCACCACCGCAGTTTCCTCCTGTAGATATTGGTCATATTTGCTTGTGGCTCTCTCTTCAAAGGATGAAAAGTTTTAAATTGTGGCTGAATCTCCAAAAGTGGTAGACCACTTCCTTCAATTGAGGGCTTATTTCTCCTGCAATCACAACAACATTCAGACATTTAAATTTAGTCACTTGGGGCCAACACTCTTCCTCTACCCTTCAGTACTTATCTTAAGCAGATGAAGGGAGGAAGGTGAGTTTGATTCTGATAGTCCTCTCAAGTATCATCACTGATAAGTTGTGAGGCATGGTGTGGGGAATGGATTGTGATTGTGGAGACTTTTAAAATAGCATTCCTGTATCTACAAGGGTACTTGGTTCAAGTGGTAGCCAATGCCACACTTTGCACATTGGTATCAGATGCAGTTTTTCAGGGATGCACTCCTACCTTGCCACTTCTGCTTAGATCATTGAACTTTTATGATGCTGAAGCCATGCCTGACATATGGTTGTTGCCACATTGATGGCCTTCGCTACCACCCGCCAAACCTTCCTGCCCTGTGCTTTATTTACCTTCCTCCTAGACAATGAATGTAGGCTCTCCCTCTGCCTTTCAACCTCTTGCAGAAGCAGCTCCAGGCTCTCATCAGTGAAGCTGCAGGTCCAAATGTGGGAGTTTGGTCTGGAGGTCTTCTGTTGACAGCAGGTAAAAATATTTTAGCTGACAGTTTAAAAATTTAGCACTGATGTCCAAAACCAAAAACTCCTCCAAAGTTTCAACAATACACTCAAATAAGCAGCCTCACAGCAGGCCTTTAAGGTTTCACACTACCCCCTAATTGAAACTGAAATTTGTGTTCCAGGTGCAGAGTCTCACCTGCTGGCAAATCTCAGCATGCGCTGTTTCCAATTTTACAAGAAAATGGTCGAAAAGTCCTGATCCGCCCACAGTGGAATTTCTGATATGCGCTCTTGGTGGGCCTCCTTTGTTGGATCTGCAATTGACTGTTTTGTGAAAAATCAAAGTATTAGAGAACCAGTGTGGAATGATAAATGGGACTCCATGAGCTAAAAGCAATCGGTGCATTTATTTTGTATTCATTCTGGGAATATGGGTGTTACTGACAAAGCCGGCATTTATTGCCCATCTCTACTTGCCCTGAGAAGGTGGTGGTGGGTCACCTTCTTTTACTAGTTCTCACTATTTACTGAAGATTTGTGAGTTATGGCCTGGTCCACTGAAGTAAAGTAACAGGATATGGGTTATTTCACAAATTCTGACTCCCGATGTGGCGAGTTAGTATCTGGATTCCCAATAGGGATAATTTTCTGACCTTGCACTTCCAGCAAAGCCTGGCTCACCAAGAGCGCACATCAGAAATTCCACCGTGCAATGTTCAGGGCTTTTCGACCATTTTCTTGTAAAATCGGAAACAGTGCATGCTGAGATTTCCCAGCAGGTGAGACTCCGCACCTGGAACACAAATTTCAGTTTCATGACATGAAATTCCAGGACCTTTCCCAATGTTTTGGGGTTCACATTCTGTGAAACTGTTTGTTTTTCCATGACAAATATAAATCTGTGGCTTTTGATTATGGCCTCTGGCATGACTTGACAGTTTATTTTCTTTCTCTATAAATCAGTCCCCAGGTGGATCAGGAGTGGAGGTGTGGAATGAGGAAGTGAGAAATCTCCCGACAAGGAGTAAGGGAAAAATTGAACACCTGAGCACCTCATGTTGACCGGTTTCACGATAGCTTTCACAGACGTCAGGGAGCAGGCTGTCTGCCTCCCCTCAGCCTTTTGCTTTGTTTTATTAACCTCGGTATATAAGTATATCTGGGGAAATTACAGTAGTTTCATAAAAGAAAATAATGGAGGACCTGACACAATCAAGAGTAAAAAGAAAATGTTTGGTGAACTTCTTATGCAGTCCAGTAACACTTAGTTTTTCAAATAATGGCCGTATCTTTCTCATTTGGTTTATGTAGTGTTCCTTTCTTTATCTGATTATAACTGAGCCTGTATATTGTACGTCGGTACATTAGGAGACGGGGGAATAACTCAAGCTTAATTTTAGTGCGTCTCCTGCTGAGTGCACTGGCTCCAGCACATCATTTAAAAGCCTTCAAATCATTTGTAGCTCTTCTAAAAAGTCATTAGTCTGTTGCTTTAATCCTAAATGATCTTGGACTTTCCTCTTCCTTGCTTTACAAATCCCTGGTATTTTGTAACGTAAAAACTCCTGCTTTTTTGTCCTCTAATGTTTTACAGATGGCTGTATGACCTGCGACTGTAAATTAAATAATTTCTTCAACAGTCTCAGAAAACTGATGGAGAAACGCTCTCCCGCAGCAACCTGTCTTCTCCAAATCTGTCACAAACAATATTAACCTTTTCGATTTTTAGAGAAATTACAGAATTGCAGCATTGAAACGCACAGGAATAGATTTTTTACATACCATCTGGGCGTAAAACTAACATTGTGGATCGGCCGGCTGCCTGTTGTAGAAAGTGCCCGATTTTCATTTTATTTGAAATCATTACACCTAGACAACAAGTTGAAGATCTACCCCACACCATCTCCATGGTTTTCACACCTTTCTGTGTGGAGAACCACCCTGCAAATAGTAACACACCACAAGGACCCCTGTCCTAACTTTTAAAAGACAGTGCCAATTACCCAATGGAAAATAGTGTTATGATTGCCCAATAAACTTTCCAACTTTGTGTTCCTGGCAAAACTTCACCCACCAAGAGCACATAGCAGAAATTCCAATGCACTGCGCATGATTTAAATGGCTGGAAGATCATGCATAGTACATGACAGAATTTCTGGTACGTGCTCTCACTACACACCCAGAGCACTATTGAAATATGTAACCTTTAATCCCACTTTTTCATTATATTGTAACAGATTGTGCTATAAGATGTTGTTTACTTCAGTTGGGGAAAACCTTAATAGCAGACAATGATGATTTGTGGGATTTTGGCTGGACAGTAGACGATCACCCCAAGTGCGTGGTCTACACAACTAAATCGTCATTCTTGCATCCCCATGGTGTGCTTAAAAGTAACTTGGGTGACAGCATGGGCCACATTGTATCTGTGCTCTGGTACTGTGTGAGGGCTTTAATTGGAGTTATCAGTCCTGATCTCCCAATGGTTCATTCTTTTTGAACCTTCAAGTAATGCAAGCATGGTGAACTGCGACATAATAGAGGCATCGTGGCTGCTCCCTGGACATAAGCATTAACGGGCTGGATCACACTTCTGTGGTCATAAACCACTTGAACATTTATGGATTGGTACCCCTTCCTGTGGTTGCATGGGAACACCATGACCTCTAAGTTCCCGTTCAAGTCATACATCATCTTGATTTGGGCATATATTGTTGAGGCTGCCGCGAAACACGAATTAAGGCTGAATCCATGTGTGGAAAAAGAGAGACTTTAATGCAACTGCATGGTACAAAAATGGCTGAACAGACTGCCCCCAGAATTCTCTGGAAAGGTCCTGAGGCCCCGCCCACTCCTGCCTAAGGTGCCTTAAAGGGAAGGTGCATCGATATATTGTCCACGGACGGAAAAGTGGGTAATGCCTGTTTAGGTGGCGATCCGCCACACAGCTCCCCCCAGAATCCGCTTAGGAGGTGTGGACGAGACGGTGCAGTGGCCTGATGGGCCGGCCGGAGAGGCTCTTGTAGGATGCCGGTGGACGTGAAACCGCCGGGCGTGGAGCCGCTGGGTGAACCAGCTTGAGGGCAGGTCGGCCGCGTGGAGGTGGATGAGCTACAGGGACCTGCTCACCGGGCTCCGAGTGTGCTGGCTTGAGTCGGTCAACCGACACTTTTTCGGTCCTGTCGCCCACTTGCAGGGTGAAAAATTTGTCCCCAGCCTGTAGCACCTTGTAGGGCCCGTCGTACGGGGGTTCAAGGGGTCCGCGGTGGGCGTCGTGCCGGATGAAAACAAACCATGCATGGTGCAGGCTGAGTGGGACGTGTGAGGTGGATTCGCCGTGTCGGGCAATGGGCACCAGGGCGAACTGCAGCGCCGGTGAGGCGAAGTCGTGGCGTTGCTGGTCGGCTGACCAGGGTGTCGTGGCAGTGGGCAGAAACTCGCCGGGTACGCGCAGCGGCTGACCGTACACGAGCTCTGCTGCCGATGCGTGGAGGTCTTCTTTAACCGCGGTGCGCAGGCCGAGGAGGACCCACGGAAGTCGGTCGGTCCAGGCGCCGTCTTGGAGGCTGGCTCGAAGAGATGCCTTCAAGGATCTGTGGAACCGCTCACACAGTCCGTTGGCTTGGGGGTGGTACGCTGTGGCGCAGTGAATGGTCACCCCGAGATTGCGTGCGACGGCGGTCCAGAGTTCAGAGGTAAATTGCGGACCTCTGTCCGACGTCATGTCGGAGGGGACGCCGAACCGTGCGACCCAGGTGCTGACGAAGGCTCTGGCGATGTCGGCGGTGGTGGTAGAGGTCAGTGAAATTGCCTCAGGCCAGCGTGTGGTGCGGTCAACGATGGTCAGCAAGTGCGTGTGGCCTTGCGACGGCGGCAGGGGCCCGACGATGTCCACGTGGATGTGGTCGAATCTACGCGAGGGGACGGTAAACTCCTCGAGGGGTGCTTTCGTGTGTTGCTGTACCTTGGCCCATTGGCAGGCTAGGCAGGAGTTGGCCCAAGTACGCACATCCTTGCGAAGGCCGCGCCAGACGAAGCGGTTGGCTACCAATTTGATGGATGCGCGGGCGCCAGGGTGGGAGAGGTTGTGGAGAATGTCGAATACCCGGCGGCGCCAGGACGCTGGGACGACGGGCCGAGGTTGACATAGGGATATGTCGCACTTGACCGTGACTGCGGTCGGGCCACAGGCGACGTCGGCCAGGCATAGCCCTGGTAGGTTGGTGGGTGCGGAGAGCAGATCAGGATCGGTGATCTGGTCTGCTGCGAGTTGAGCGTAGTCGACTGCTAGGTGTGTGGCGTGGATGGCGGGGCGGGAGAGGCAGTCGGCTACCACATTGTCTCGGCCGGAGACGTGTTGGATGTCCGTGGTGAACTCGGACACTGCCGCGAGCTGGCGCTGCTGCCTGGCGGACCAGGGGTCGGTTGTCTTTGCCATTGCGAATGTCAGGGGCTTGTGGTCGACAAACACAGTGAAGGGGTGGCCCTCAAGCAAAAACCGGAAATGGCGGACCGCCAGGAACAGCGTGAGGAGCTCGCGGTCGAAGGTGCTGTACTTGACCTCCGGGGGGCGTAGTTGGCGGCTGAAGAAGGCAAGTGGTTGCCAGGCGCCGTCGACCCACTGCTCATACACGGCGCTGACCGCGTGGTCGGAGGCGGCCGTGGTGAGCGCTACCCTGGCATTGGGCCGTGGGTGCGCGAGCAGGGTGGCGTTGGCGAGCGCGGTCTTGGTGGAGTCGAAGGCGGCGGACGCGTCTGCCGTCCATTCGACCGCCATCTTGCCGCTCCTGCCCCGGAGGGTTTCATACAGGGGCCTCCTGAGGGACGCCACTTTGGGGATGAAGCGGTTATAGAAATTCACCATCCCGAGGAACTCCTTGAGGCCTTTGATGGTGGTGGGGCGGGGAAATTGTTGGACGGCCTGCACCTTGGTGGGCGGGGGAATGGCCCCAGCATGGGTGATGTGGTGGTCGAGGAAGTCGATCTTGTCCAGGCCGAACTGGCATTTGGCTGGGCTGAGGATGAGCCCGTGGTCGCTGAGGCGCCCGAACAGAATGCGAAGGTGTTCGAGGTGTTCCTGCTTGGAGGAACTGGCTACCAGGATGTCGTCCAGGTAGACGAACAGGAACTTCAGGTCCCGAAGGACCGAGTCCATGAGCCGTTGGAATGCCTGGGCCGCGTTTTTGAGGCCGAAGGGCATCCGCAGGAACTCGAACAGGCCGAAGGGGGTGATTACGTCCGTCTTGGGGACGTCCGCGGGGTGGACGGGGACTTGGTGGTAGCCGCGCACCAGGTCGACCTTGGAAAAGACTGAGCGGCCGGCCAGTCTAGCCGAGAAGTCCTGAATGTGCGGCACGGGGTACCGATCAGGGGTGGTGGCATCGTTGAGGCGGCGGTAATCCCCGCAGGGGCGCCAACCTCCGCCTGGTTTGGGGGCGATGTGGAGTGGGGAGGCCCAGGGACTGTTGGAGCGGCGGATGATGCCGAGCTGTTCCATGGTGGTAAACTCGGTCCGCGCGATCTCCAGTTTGGTCGGGTCCAGCCTGCGGGTGTGGGCGTACACTTGGGGGCCTGTGGTGGGGATGAAGTGTTCCACCCCGTGTTTGGCGGCCTCCGCGGAGAAGGTCGGATTGGTAAGGGCCGGGAATTCGGCCAGGAGTGCCGAGTAGTCATCCGTGGCCCGGGCGTGGCACTGTGACGCCATGTCGGCGGGTTGACGGGGGGCCATGGCGTCCAGGATGGAGGACATGGTGTTCATGTCCACGAGGCCGTGACGAGGGATGTCTACCAGTAGGCCGTGGGTGCACAAGAAATCTGCGCCGATGAGGGGGGAGAGCACCTTGGCAGTGATGAACTCCCATCGGTAGCGGTGACCAGCGAGGTCGAGGGTGACTGTCCGGGTGCCATACGTCCGGATTTCCGAGCCATTAGCAGCAGCCAGCGCCGGTCCTCATTCGCCCTTTTGGATGTCGAGGGAGGAGGCCGGGATGATGCTGTGCTGAGCCCCAGTGTCGCACAGGAACCGGCGGCCGGTTTTGTCATCCGTGATGAACAGCAGGGAGCCCGCGTGGCCCATGGCCATCGTGTGGGCTGGTACGGGGGCGGACTTGAAAGAGCAGGGAGGTGTGCACCGTTGTGCCCTGGCGCCGAACCGTGCGTGGTAGTAACAGTGGCCCAGGTTAGTGGGGCGTGAAGGCCCCGTGGGCCTGGTGGCAGGCCCTTGTGGCCGCGTGCTGGCCGGTGAGGGGCGCGCCCAGGCATTGGCTGCCAGGTCCGGAGTGACGTCGCGGCTGGAGTGAGCGGACAGCAGCTTGTCAGCCTCATCGGCCAGGGCTTCCAGTGTCGTGAGGCTGGACGCCATGATCGCTGGGCAGATGCTGAGAGGGAGTTGGCGGATGAACAGCGTGCGGAAGAGGGATCCGGGTGGGCTCTCATCGGTGAGGGAGAGCATGTGAGAGAGGAGGTCTGACGGTGAGGCATCACCGAGGCCTGGAAGGTCGAGGAGGTGGCAGTTTTGCTGATATGCCGAGGCCGTAAAATTTTTAAGGAGCACTGTCTTGAGATGTGCGTACTTGCCTTCCTCTGTGGGTTCTGCAGCGTTGTCCAAACCTTCGAAACTGTGGCGCTACCGAGTGATTGACGAGATAGTCGTACTTCGTCCCATCTGTGGTGATGCGTTGCAGCCGGAAGCGCGATTCAGCTTGGAGAAACCAGGCTTCGGGCTGGTTTTCCCAAAACTCCGGCAGTTTCACAGAAACTGCGTTCGTGTCCGCCACTGCAGTGCTCGGAATACGTTCTGAGCGTCGGGGTCACCAATGTTGAGGCTGCCACGAAACACGAATTAAGGCTGAATCCAAGTGTGGAAAAAGAGAGACTTTAATGCAACTGCATGGTACAAAAATGGCTGAACAGACTGCCCACAGAATTCTCTGGAAAGACACTGAGGCCCCGCTCACTCCTGCCTTAAAGGTAAGGTGCCTTAAAGGGAAGGTGCATCGATATATTGTCCACGGACGGAAAAGTGGGAAATGCCCGTTTAGGTGTCGATCCGCCACAATATCACCATTCCTTCATTGTCACGGGGTCAAAATCCTGGAACTCCCTACCTAGCAGCATTGTGGGAGCACCTTCACCACACAGACTGCAGCAGTTCAAAAAGAAGGCAGCTCACCACCACCATTTCAAGGGCAACTAAGGATGTCAGCGACGCCCACATCCTGAGAATGAAAAAAAAGCAAAAAATCTAAGATTGAAATGTGGGCCTGCATGCTCCTCTTCAGGGTGGAATTTTCACAGGCTGCCCATCCATCATGTCCACCCCAGCCCCAACACATTTTCTGGCTCAGGGCTCATTATAAAAGCATGGCAGGCCTCCCGCCATCAAGAGGGAGGCCTGCCAATAGGAAAAGTGGAATCTGAGCAGTACAGCAACACAGCCTGAGATTCTTGGGGAGTCGGTACGGTGCTCTGAAAGCATCCTGTGGTACAGAAGCCTATTGTTGTGGGGGCCTTCACGGCCATGGGAAAAACCATCCCAACCCTTGAGATTGTCTGTGAGTTCAGCGGCAGTAAAAGGCAAAGATCAGTCACCAACTCGCCAGTAAGGCAGACACAGCAAACGTCTTCCCTAACAAATACAGATAGAAGTGGCATGGTCCCTGAGTATTGCAAGAAACAAATACCTGAGGTGTTGTTGGACCTGAAACTTCTGTGTAACCTGAATTCAATAATAAACATCTGAAAACCACCTAAACATGACACACCTAGAATAATAGTCAGTCAGTTAAATTGCCACTTAATCTGTATAAATTGCAAATATTTCATTCACCCAGCCATGGCAGTGTAAAGCTTGGTTAAAATGATGAATGAAGATATAACATTACCATCGCCGAATCCCCCACCATCAGCATCCTGGGGGTCACCATTGACCAGAAACTTAACTGGACCAGCCACATAAATACTGTGGCAACAAGAGTAGGTCAGAGGCTAGGTATTCTGCGGCGACTGTCTTATCTCCTGACTCCCCAAAGCCTTTCCACCATCTACAAGGCACAAGTAAGGAGTGTGATGGAATACTCTCCACTTGCCTGGGTGAGTGCAGCTCCAACAACACTCAAGAAGCTCGACACCATCCAGGACAAAGCAGCCCGCTTGATTGGCACCCCATCCACTACCTTAAACATTCACTCCCTCCACCACTGGCGTACCGTGGCTGCAGTGTGTACCATCTACAAGATGCACTGCAGCAACTCACCAAGGCTTCTTCGGCAGCACCTCACAAACCCGCAACCTCTATCACCTAGAAGGACAAGAGCAGCAGGCACATGGGAACATCACCACCTCCAAGTTCCCCTCCAAGTCACACACCATCCTGACTTAGAAGTATATCGCTGATCCTTCATCGTCGCTGGGTCAAAATCCTGGAATTTCCTACCTAACAGCACTGTGGGAGTACCTTCACCACACGGACTGTAGCGGTTCAAGAAAGAGGTTCACCACCACCTTCTCAAGGGTAATTAGGGATGGGCAATAAATGCTGGCCTTGCCAGCGACGCCTATAAACCATAAACAAATTTTAAAAAAAATCAGAAAACCAATTTCAGTAATTTGAAATGGAGTCAGGAAAGGAAAAGGCTGCATTGCACTACTTTAATGAGACGTCCCTGACATAATGCTGTCTGCAGTAAGGGCGAGGAAGAAGGTCCTATTCCCAGTAATGAGGAGAAAAACCTGCTGCTCCAACAAAGAAGGTATGGCTGGAGGTGGGTGAAGAGGTGAGCAGCAGGAGTGTTGTGCTCAAGACGTGGATTCAGTGCAAGAAGTATTTTAATGACCTAACCAGGTCAGGAAAGGTGAGCACATTCACCTACATCCTGTAGTGCACACCTCACCCCGCCCCCCCGCCACTCTGTCTTGTCAAGTGTACCCCATCACATCACTCCTCACACCAACTTAAGTTTCAGAGCACCCATCGTTCCGTTTCAATGCACTCTCACATCCACCTTCCTCCATCCACCACTGCCACTCACCCTAATCCTTATGTAACGTGATACCACCTCAGACAGCTCACCCAATTCTCAGTACACGTCCTCAAATGGCACTGTCAACATGTCCTCAAATGCGTGCCAGTGCCACTCGTAATGCATCTGCCTGATAGTCACCCTCACTGAATTTTTTTTTAAATTCGTTTTTATGGGCTGTGGGATCTGAGCAGCCTGCCTCTACCGCTGCTGAAGCCACAGGGGTTGCACCACGTAGGGGTGCTGGGGAAAGAAAAAGTGAAGCTTTGTAGGCCACTGAAGGTATGTACATAGGTGTTTATGAAAATGTTTTTCATTTCTTAATTCACATAAAATTTATTAATTTGCACCATTTTCCTATGTTCACCATTCTTGCATGGCCAGTGTCAACCCGAGCTTTCAGTTGCCTATTGATGAATGTGAAGACATGAATTGACTGAGACTGATTGGTGCACATGCAATGGGTGGATGGTTGGTTATAGGACAGCTTTGTGTATGTGGGGGGCGGGGGATGTGATAGTTACTTAGGTCCAGTGTGGGTAACTAATGGAACCTTCGAGCTATAAGGGCAATTTGATCGGCTGGTCTGGTGTTGGGTACTCCATCTTCATCTTCCTCCTGTTCCTCTTCTCCATTGGAATCCTCATACAATGAAGAGTGCTGAGCGGCTTGTTCCTCCTCCACCTCTAGTCCTCGCTGCTGCGCTGTGTTGGGAAGAACACAGCACACCACAATTATCCGAGAGACCCTTGCTGGCAAGTACTGAAGGGCACCGCCACACCTGTACATGCACCTGAAGCATATCTTGAGCATGCCGATGGCTTGCTCGATGACACATCTGGTGGTCATGTGGCTCGCGTTGTAACGCTTTTGGTGTTCATTGGTGAGGTTCCTCAGAGGTGTCATCACATAGGTTTGAAGGGGATATCCTTTGTCACCTAGCAGCCACCCCTTAAGGCTAGTTCCAGGTATGAACAAGTCAGGGATGTTGGACTGCTGCAGTATGAAAAGCATCATGGCAGCTCCCAGGGAATCTAGCGCAGACCTGCATGAACTTTTTCTTGTGGTTACACAGCAGTTGACTATTGATGGAATGAAATCCTTTGCAGTTGATAACTGCTCCTGGTTGATCTGGAGGTGCTCGGATTGCAAAATGTGTGCAATCGATGGCACCCTGCTAGTGTGGGAAGCCAGCCAGAGACGCGAATCTGAGTATCCAATCATTCTGGCTATTGTCATCACAGGGGAAGTTTACATATCTCCCAGCCCTAGCAAACAATCCATCATCACCTGCCTTATGCATTGAGGTGTAGCCGACTGCGAGACCCTCGAGATGTCTCCGGTAACGCCAGTGAAGGAACCAGAGGCAAAACAATTGAGGGCGGTGGTGACTTTCACAGCCACTGGTAATGCGTCACCACCAGGTCCAACAGGTAGCAGGTCTTTTTCTAGGAGGCTGCAGATGTCTGCCACCACCTGACGTGACAATCGCAGTCTTTGGAAGCACTGTTCTTCCGAGAGGTCAAGGAAGCTGCATCTCTGTCTGTAGCCCCTGTTACATGGATAGTACCTCCTGGGAACTTGGCCTCTCTGTTGCTCCCCTCTCTGTTGTCCACCTGCAGCTTCCTTCACCGTACGCCCTTGCTGCTGTGGATACTGATTTTCTTCCTCATCTGAAGTCCAATCTAAAGCAGCCATGGTGCCGCCCATCCTGATGTTCTCTGTGTGAACATCTCTAAACTATACAAATAAGTCTCTCACAACAAGTACTCTCACCAAACCGTTTCCCAGAGTCAACTGAGAAAACAGCTCTGAGCACTAGTCCTTTATTCATATCGGGACTCCTGACCTTTGACCATCCCCATGAAGTGCTGCTGAATCTCGCCTCCGTTTCACTGACGGGTTCCTGTGCTTGAGACGTTAATTTCAAATCACTGCCAAAATCTCAGGAGAGGAGCCTCATTTAAATATTAGAAGTATGGACCCCCTCTCTAAAGTGCATAACTTGGACAACCCAATATCCACCGTGGTTAAAATGGAAACAGGCACTTTAGGGTTGGGTTTTGCATATTTGATGATTTAATCCCCCCTCCATTCCCAGGATCCTCTTCTGTCCATCATGGGGGTGGGGGGGGGGGGTTTAATATCGACGCCAAAGACTGTGGCAGCAAGCTAACAACCAGGCTAAATCCACAAGAAGTTCCATCACCAAGATCAGGCAAACGTATTACTTTGTCCTAAACATGTATATGGGTGATGCTTTGAACATGTGAGTTGTCAAAGATACCAGTGAAATAAAGGTAATATTCACAAATCAAGTCAAAGAATGTAATTCTTAAGTGGCACATCAGTGTTTTTTAACAGAGAATGAAAGATATAAATGATGATGCTTGTGACAAATAGGATTTCTGCCACAACTCAAATCAGAAGAAAGATAATGGCCCTGAAATTGCGGTCGGCGGCGTAACTAGTACGCTGCCAAGCTCCAAACGAAATCCGCACTTACCTGGTGCGAGGCCCCCTTCGAAAACTTGCGTCATTTCATTGTGGAGTTGTGCGCAGCGTAGTGGCCCACGGATCCTGGGGGTGCACCGTGGGCGTAAGTGTACCTGGGATCACGTGGGGCGATGCTCCTTTCACTAGCCAATCAGGAAACAGAAATCTCCGATGCCCATTCATTTGTAGGGCATGGATTTGAGAAAACCTTTCTGCCATCCTTTTTTCTGGTGCACCCTGGCATGTTAGGCAGTCGGTGCAGGATTTCATGTGGAACTGTGGGGCAACTTCCAATATTTAGGCCATGCAAGAAAAAAATTAATCTCTAAATGGCGACACGCACTTAGAGGTTTGGAACCCGTCATTCCGTTTAAGCAATGTTGCATTTAGCCATGAACTTATTACAGACAATGCACAAAAAATGAAAGTGCGCTAAATCTCTAAAACATTCCAAATATACCAAGTTCATTAACCTAAAGATTTATGACAACCTGTCTTTTGAAACAGTGCAGTTAGCACTTGCTGTTCCCGGAAGGACAGTTACTTATATTTAATCTTACTTTATCTTAAATGCTTTTAAGTTTGATAAGTTTTAAACCCATTCATCGCACACTGAAAACCATATTTCAAGCAGCTGTTTTGATGCTTCACCTAATTATGCATGTCCCATCTCCCCTTACGCTATGCAAACAGGCTCCTTGCACCAGCTGTAAAATTTCCTGTGTAATTGATGAGCAGTTGGTGGGTAATTAGCCCAACTCTGCGCCAGCAATGAAGATTTGACAGTCACAGCGGACGATCTCCTTGGAACAGAGAAGGCGAAGAGGAGATTTGATAGAGGTGTTTAAAATCATGAAGGATTTAGAGAGAGTAAATAAATAGAAATTGTTTCCAATGGCTGAAGGGTCGATTACGAGAGGCCACAGATTTAAGGTGATTGGCAAAAGAACCAGAGGCAGCATGAGGAAAAACTTTTTTACACAACAAGTGGTTAGGATTTGGAATGCACTGCCTGATAGGGTGGTGGATATAGATTCATCTTTCGATTAGGCACTTTACAGTCCTCTGGACTCAACATCGAGTTCAACAATTTCAGATCTTAACCTCGGCCCTTATCACATTTATATTTTTTTATTTTATTTTTTCATCCACCCTTTTGTTTGGCCTTTTTTTTCCCTCCCAGAAGCTGGCAGCTGTCCTTCATTCTGTCAGCGCATCTCACACTTCATCAAGCGTCAACCTGTCACATTAACACCTCCTCTTGCCTTGATTATCTCTTACTGTCTCTCAATGTCACTTAATCTCTCCTGCTTTCTATCCCACCACTGACCTTCCCTTTTGTTCTTTCATCCCCTCCCCCTTTTCCCAGCTTTATACTTGCTTTAAATCTATTTCATTTCCTGCTTTTTTCCAGTTCTGACGAAAGGTCTTCGACCTGAAACGTTAACTCTGTTTCTCTCTCCACGGATGCTGCCTGGCCTGCTGAGTTTTTCCAGCATTTTCTGTTGTTATTTCGGATTTCCAGCATCCGCAGTATTTTGCTATCGATATAGATTCAATAGTAGCCTTCAAAAGGGAATTGAATAAATACTTCAAGGAGAAAAAATTGCAGGGATATGGGGAAAGAGCGGGGGAGTGAGACTAAATGGATTGCTCTTCGAAAGAGCCGGCATCGACTCGATGGGCAGAATGACCTCATTCTGTGTTGTATAATTCTATGATTCTATGATCTGTCTAGTCGGAACTTGACCAATCGCAGGTTCGGTCAGTTTCAAAGACGGTATGACAGCATACTCTGAGAGTACACCGTCATACCGACTGCAAATTCTTCCCCTATGTGGTTCAATGTCTACTAGCAGATCTCCCATGACATTGCTCATGGTGAGTCAGAGATTTTATATTAACAGGGTGTTATGCCAAGTGATATTACCAGGGACATTGACCTATCGGCATTGAAGACAGCCTGAGGATCAAGGAGCATGGTGATGAGACCCAGGGACTGGGATTGGGTCCCAGGGTCTAGCAGTGTTTTGAGCGAGACCCAGGGTCTGAGAGCTGAGGAGGGGGTCACGGGATCCAGAAACACTGGAGAGAGATGTCCTGGGTGTACTGAGGCAGGTCCTGGGACCTAGAATCCCTGAAAGACGGGTTATGGGATCTGGGTGCACCGGGGAGGGAGATCTCAGGGTCTGGGAGCAATAGAGGCAGCCCTCAGCAAAACGGTCCAGGAAATGCAGTCTATGAATTTATGAGTATATTGAGAGGGTCCCGAGATCTGGGAGTGGGGGCAGGGAGTCAGGTAAGTGAGGTCCTGTGGACCAGCTGCACTGGGAAATGTTTTTTCAGAGCAATAGAGGAGCCAGATTCTAGCAGTATTGAGTGGGGGTTTGCTAGGATCTGGCAGTGTTGAGGGGGAAGCAGAGTCTAGAAACATTGTGGGGGAGAGTAACCCAGGAGAATGGAACCCAATCTGCCCTTGGTTTCTTTTGGATCTGCAGGCATCACCCCCACTGTGAAAATGAGGAGAAACCCCCACAGAAATTCGGTGAAAGTCTTTCAAAAAAGCAAAGAAACTCCCAATCCTCATAGGGTGAGGGTACATATCCCTTCTGCATCAATTCACCCTGAGGCACATATTGCTTGCTGGGAATTTCTGCAAACTCCACATGCTCAGAGTGCACAGATGTAGTTGGAAGCTTTCTCCAACTGTTGTGACGTAAAAGAACCTTAGACCAGATTTTGTGGTAGTAATAATGGTGAGGCTATCAGCGCTCACCATTATTGAAGAGTAAATCGGACAGGTAATTTCCGGAGGCCACACATTCTCAGTTAAACGCAGAAATCAGGAAATTGCTGTCCTGCTCCTCCAGAAGCTTTGCTATACGTCGAGAGACTCGGCATTCAAACACATAGGGGGCGATTTTGCCAGCCCTGGGGAGGCGGGTTTGGAGGCGGGACTGCCGGGAAAATGGCAGAATCTGGGGGCGGGTACCCATCCCACCCCCAACCCGCCTCCGTGCCATCTTCCCAGGAGGCGGGTAACCGACCCGCGCCGGGTCCCGTCTCCTGGAAGCGGGAAGGGAAATACAGCCACTTAACTGCCTGTTAACAGGTAGTTAACAGGCAGTTAAGAGGATTATCCCCATTTTTCCACCAGAGGTGCGGGCTTCCCGATGTCGGGAAACCCCTCCAGGGTCACCGAGGCGAGCAGTGGGTCTGCAGGGGTCGGAGCGGTGCAAAAGTGCGCTGTGGAGGTAAGTGATGGGTGCAAGTGTGGAGAGGTAAGTATGTGAGGTAAGTGAAAAGTGATAGAAAATGTTTACTTACCTTTGTTTCTTCCTGCAGGCTTCAACAGTTGGGGAACCGGAGACTCCTGCATCTCATCGGCAGAGATGACAGATGGCTGCTGCATTCTCCGATGCAACAGCCATCTGATTTCTGCTCAGCAGATAAGTTTGATGAGTCTTGAATACAAGGACTCATCAAACAAGAGAATGTCAGTGTTTGACAGCTTCACAGAGCTGTCAAACGATGACAATTCATCTGTCAAAAATTTTTGACAGATGAAACGTCATATGCTGACTTTCTCTGTAACCGGCTTCCCCTTAATTGGCCTGCTAAGTCCGCTGGGCAGGCTTAACAAGGTCAATCAAGGGAAAATAGCGTGGGTTGGCCACAAGTTAATGGAGGCGGGACTAACTCCTGACAAGCAGCAGTCCCGCCTCCAACGCGCCCCCATTGGCAAAATCACGCCCATAGAACGCATGAAGTTGCAGCACTTACCCACTAGATACCCACTAAACATGCCAGAAAAAGTTAGGGTTTGTCCATTCAAGTGTAAGTGAATTTTTAACAGTGTGGTAAGTCTTAATTACTGCCGAGCAACCTCTCTGGCACTGAAAATTAACTTTTACAAGTGTGGACTCTCATTCCTTCATATTTTAATTATTGTTGGAGATTTAAAAAAATTAAAACTTTTAAATAATTGTTTTTTAACTTTTCCTTTCTGTCTCTTTTATCTCTCTCTCTTAATCCCATCTTTTATCCCTCTCTTTATTGCACTTTCTGTATTTGATTTGACATTCAATATTCTAACTTACAATTCCTGATTTGGACTAAGGTGTCTCAGTAAGGATTCTTCAATCCGATTGGTTAAGGAGACACGGCATTGTTCACACAGCTCCAAGATCCCCTGTAGAGGGTGCTGTGCTGTTTTGGATTTCTAATAACTGCAAGTTCCAGTATAAAATCCCACAGAAAGTCTGTGGGCAAGTGCATGTGTAATGAACAGCTGGTGCGTTTACCACTAACCGCAAAATCCGGGCCCTTGTCAAAGGCTTTTGAAACAGGCTGAGATCTTGAAGTAAAACATTTAAAAGGGGCATTAACAGACAAAAGACAGTTCAATTGGTAAAATGAATCATGTTATTGATTTCGAAAAATTAACAGTAAAAATAATTGTTTGAATAACTACTGTAACTAATTATATAAATAAAATAAGGTTAGATAGAGATGGCAGTGCAGGTGGTGTGTCATAACTGCAGCATGTAGGAGTTGGTGGAGACCAACGAGATCCCGAGCAACCACATCTGCGGTAAGTGCCTGCAGCTCGAGAAACTTCGGCTCAGAGTTGTTGAGCTGGAGTCCGAGCTGCAGACATTGTGATGCATCAGGGAAGGGGAGAGATACCTAGACACTGTTCCAGGAGGCAGTCACACCCCTTAGGTTAAGCAGTACTTTTGAAATAGTCAATGGTCAGGGACAGGAGGGTGTGACTGCGAGTCAGGAAGGTATGGGAACCCAGGATGTAGTGATGGAGGAGCCTCAGCCCTTGACCTTGTCGAACAGGTACGAGGTACTTGCTGCCTGTATGGATGAGAACAAGGACTGCAGGGAGGATGGGCAAACTGACCACGGCACCGTGGAACAGGAGGCCATTCAAGTAGGGGGGAGTAAAAGGAATGTGGTAGTGGTAGGCGACAGTATAGTAAAGGAGATAGATACTGTTCTCTGCAGCCACAACCGGGAGTTCCGAAGGTTGTGTTGCCTGCCTGGTGCCAGGGTTAAGGAAATCTCCTCGCGGCTGGAGAATAACTTGGAGTGGGAGGGGGAGGATCCAGTTATCGTGGTCCATGTAGGAACCAACCACATAGGTAGAACAAGGAATGAGGTTCTGCTGAGGGAGTTTGAGGAGCTAGGATCCAAATTAAAAAGCAGAACCTCAAAGGTAATTATTACCTGAGCCACGCGCAAATTGGCATAGGGTCAAACAGATTAGAGGGTTAAATGCGTGGCTCAAAGAGTGGTGTGGGAGGAAGGGGTTTTGGTTCATGGGGCATTGGCACCAGTACTGGGGAAAGAGGGAGCTGTTCCGTTGGGACGGGCTCCACTTAAACCGGGCTGGGACCAGTGTCCTGGCGAACCGAATAACTAAGGCAGTAGACAGAGCTTTAAACTAATGAAGGGGGGTGGGAGGATTCAGGAAAGAGTAAATTTAATAGCAGCAGGAGAAATGTCAAGGCTCTAGAGCAGAGTAGAGTTTTGGGTAAAAATAAGCAGAGTAGGTCAGGAAGGGACAGAAAGAGTAACAAAGGTAATAAGGCATCAGTGACTAAGGTGACATCAGGGAAAAATAGAAATAAGTCAAAGTTATATCTTAATGTGCGACAAAATAGATGAATTAATAGCGCAGATAGAAATTAAAAGGTGTGATCCAATAGCCATTATGGAGACGTGGTTGCAAAGTGGCCAAGTTTGGGAACTAAATATTCCAGGATACTTAACTTTTAGAAGAGATAGGCAAAATGGAAAAGGAGGAGGGGTAGGCCTAATAATAAAGGATGGGATAAAAACAGTAGAGAGAAAAAAGGATCTTAGCTCCGAAAATCAAGAAGTAGAATCAGTTTGTGCTGAGCTAAGAAACAGCAAAGGACAGAAAACATTGGTGGGAGTTGTTTATAGGCCCCCAAACAGTAATTGCAATGTAGGGCAGAGTATAAATCAGGAAATTAGAGGCACATATAACAAGGGTAATACAGTAATCATGGGGGACTTTAATCTACATATAGACATGGCAAACCAAATTTGCAATAATAGTGTGGAGGACAAATTCATGGAATGTATACAAGATAGTTTTCTAGATCAGTATGTTGAGGAACCAACGAGGAAACAGGCTATTTTAGATCCAGTATTGTGCAATGCGAAAGGGTTAATTAATAACCTTGTAGTAAAGGGGCCTTTAGGGAAGAGTGACCATAATATGATTGAATTTTATATTGAGTTTGAAAGTGATTTAGTTAAATCCAAAACTAGGGTCTTAAATCTAAACAAACCAAATTACATAGGTATGAGGGGCGAGTTGGCTAAGGTAGATTGGGAAACTACATTAAAAGGTATGACAGTAGAAAAGCAATAGCTAGCATTTAAAGAATTAATACATAATTTACAACAAATATACATTCCTTTAAGGCACAAAACCCCACAGGAAAAGTGGTCCAACCGTGGCTAACAAGAGAAGTTAAAGATAGTATTAGATCAAAGGAAGAGGCTTATAATGTTGCCAGAAAGAGTAGTAAGCCTGAGGATTGGGAGTATTTTAGAATTCAGCAAAGGAGGACCAAGAAATTGATAAAGAAAGGGAAAATAGAATATGAAAGTAAACTAGCGAGAGACATATAAACAGACTGTAAAAAGGAAAAGATTAGCGAAAGTAAATGTGGGTCCCTTGCAGAGACAGGAGAAATTATAATGGGGAATAAAGAAATGGCAGAGAAATTAAATAAATACTTTGGGCTGGATTTTGATACTGGGGACGTGATGGAGGCGGGACTCTCACTTTTTGGGTTGTAGTCCCGCCTCCATCAACTTGTGGCCAACCCACTGCATTTTCACTTTATTGACCTTGTTGAGCCCGCCCAGCGAGCTCAGCAGGCCAATTAAGGGCCACCCGGCAACAGGTGACGTCACAGATTGACATTTCATCTGTCAAGAGCTTTTGACAGATGAAATATCAGCGTTTGACAGCTCTGTGAAGCTGTCAAACAATGACAATCTGTCTTCTAACTTGAGTCCTTCCTCTCAGGCTGAGTTAGAAATCATTCCAGCACAGAAAGCAGAAGGCAACAGTTTTTGACAGCACCACGGCCATTGTGCTTTCTGTGCCGGTGAGATTTCTGACTCCCGAGACCTGAAGGGCTGACACCTGCAGGAGGAAGTTAAGGTAAGTAAAACTTTTTCCCACACTTTACACTTACCTTACACACTTACCTCTGCACACATGCACCCATCACTCACCTGCCCACCGGACATATTGACCCCTCCAACCCCTGCAGACCCACGGTCCGCCTTTCTAACTTGGCGTGGTTGGGACCTGTCGGGAAGCCCACATTTCAGCCATTAAAATAGGGATTAGGCAAAAAACTGCCTGTTAACTACCTGTTAACAGGCAGTTAATTGTTACTAATCCCCTTCCCGCCTCGGGGAGGCGGGTCCCAGCACAGGTCGGGTACCCGCCTCCAGCAAAACTGGCATGGAGGAGGGTTGGGGGCGGGATGCGTTCGGGACGCCCGAATCTGCAACTTTAACCCCCCACATGCCTCCAAACCCGCCTCCATGGGTCAATGAAAATCCAGCCCTTTGTATCTGTCTTCATGGAAGAAGACTCAAAAAACCTCTCAGAAATAGTGGCAAACCAAGTGTCTAGTGTGAATGAGGAACTAAAAAAAAATTAGTATTAGTAAAAAAATAGTACTGGGTAAATTAATGGGACTGAAAGCCAATAAATCCCCTGGACCTGATGGTCTACATCCTAGGGTTTTGAAAGAGGTGGCTATAGAGATAGTGGATGCATTGGTTGTCATCCTCCAAAATTCCAAAGATTCTAGAACGGTTCCCGCAGATTGAAAGGTAACAAATGTAACCCCACTATTTAAGAAAGGAGGGAGAGAGAAAATGGGGAACTATAGATCAGTTAGTCTGACATCAGTAGTAGGGAAAATGCTAGAATCTATTATTAAGGACGTGGTAACAGGGCACTTAGAAAATAATAATAGGATTGGGCAGAGTCAACACGGATTTATGAAAGGGAAATCATGTTTGATAAATCTGTTAGAGTTTTTTGAGGTTGAAACGAGCAGGGTAATAAGGGGGAACCAGTGGATGTGGTGTATTTGGATTTTCAGAAGGTATTCGTTAAGGTGCCACACAAGAGGTTATTAAACAAAATTAGGGCTCATGGGATTGGGGGTAATATACTAGCATGGATTGAGGATTGGTTAACGGACAGAAAACAGAGAGTAGGAATAAACGGGTCATTTTCGGGTTGGCAGGCTGTAACTAGTGGGGTTCCGCAAGGATCAGTGCTTGGGCCTCAGCTATTCACAATCTATATCAATGATTTGGATGAGGGGACCAAATGTAATATATCCAAGTTTGCTGATGATACAAAGCTAGGTGGGAATGTAAGTTGTGAGGAGGATGCAAAGAGGCTTCAAGGGGATATAGACAGGCTAAGTGAGTGGACAAGCACACAGCAAATGGAATATAATGTGGAGAAATGTGAAGTTATCCACTTTTGTAGGAAAAATAGAAAAGCAGAGTATTTTTTAAATGGTGAGCGATTGGGAAATGTTGGTGTTCAGAGGGACCTGGGTGTCCTTGTACACGAATCACTGAAAGTTAACATGCAGGTACAGCAAGCAATTAGGAAAGCAAATGGTATGTTGGTCTTTATTACAAGAGGATTTGAATATAAGAGTAAAGCGTCTTACTGCAATTATATAGGGCCCTGGTGAGACCACATATGGACTTTTGTGTACAGTTTTGGTCTCCTTACCTAAGGAAGGATATACTTGCCATAGAGGGAGTGCAACGAAGGTTCACCAGACTGGTTCCTGGGATGGGGGGCGTTTAGAAGAATGAGAGGTGATCTCATTGAAACATACAAAATTCTTACAGGACTTGACAGATGTAGGATTCGTTCCTCCCCCCCAACGGTAAAAATTGGACTATGAAATATAAAAACCCAGAACTGCAGAGCCAGCAAAAATGGCTCGGCAATAAAGGGTTAATTCAAACATTGCAGCCGAAACAATGACTGGATCACAGACAATCTAAAATACGAATGCTTCTGAACAAGAATATTTGCATATTCATTTACCTTAAGGGGTTACATTGTCCACCTTAGACCATGGCCCCCGAATAATCAGTTTCAATGCAGGCCTAGACAATGGGCCAGGCCTCGAACCTTTCGAATACGAATGCTAACAGAAACCAACAACCTCGCATATGCAGTCACTTTGGGAGGGTTGCATTGTCAGAAAGGTATCTCAAATCAATGAACAATACGAGGAACATTAGCCATCAAGAGTTCTCTGCGAGAGACAATTCACACATTTTGATATGGCATGCTCAGAGGGGGCCAGGAAATACTGAAAGTTGGTTTTGGTTTAAAGTAAGATCACTTCGAAGACAGTGGTGTGGGAAGCCGACGGTAGAACAGCGAGCAGAAAGATTCGGGCCTACAATCAACTCCAAGAGACAGCCGATCGGGAGTGGTGATTGTATGTTTCAGTCAAATCATAGAGGGGGCTTTTGTGATTGAGTCTGAGTAAGTTTGTGAGTTTCAGTCAGATCACAATAAGGGTTTTGTGATTGAGTCTGGGAAACTTTATATGTATCAGTCAAATCGCGGACGGGTTTAACTGTGTCATATTGTGTCGATGCAAATGACCCTTGCGTAGGGGTTTGTATTTTGGGGTTGTTAGTCTGATATAAATCGTAGGGATTTATACTGGGGAAGTAATTGTGTGTGTGTGTTCAATAAACAAACGAATCAAAGGTTGAGCCAAAACCCTGTGCCGTGTGTATTTTGTTCTTATAAATCCTGACGTCCAAGAACTGTGTGTAACGGGGGACCAGTATCGGAGAAAACCCCTTACACAGGGTAGATGCAGGGAAGATGTTTCCCCTGGCTGGGGTGTCTAGAACCAGGGGTCACTGTCTCAGAATAAGGGATCGGCCATTTAGGACTGAGATGAGGAGAAATTTCTTCACTCAGAGTGTGGTGAATCTTTGGAATTCTCTACCCCAGAGGGCTATGGAGGCGCAGTCGTTGAGTATATTCAAGACAGAGATCGATAGATTTTTGGATATTAAGTGAATCAAGGGATTTGGGGATAGTGCAGGAAAGTGGAGTTGAGGTAGAAGATCAGCCATGATCTTATTGAATGGTGGAGCAGGCTCGATGGGCTGAATGGCCTACTCCTGCTCCTATTTCTTATGTCCTTATGTTATGTTCTTATTGCATGATATGTAGTTTATTTAAAATTTTATTTAAGTTTTATTTTGGGCATTACAAATTTCATTACTGAGTGAAAAAAGGACAACTTTTTTTGCAAAAAAGCATTTTGAATGATTTGCTTGGTTTATCAACAATGTGTAATAAAATGTTGACATTAATATTTACAATTATAAAATGTTGGCAAGGTGATGTGATGTTCCTCTGGAGTTTCTCCATTATAAATGTTGACCTGAAAGGGTTAAAAAAAATCATACGTTTTGTGGTCAGGAATTGCGTGCTGTATGCAAGAATGCCCCTTGTGAACTGTGTTCGGTTACAGAACTTAATGGGCTTCTTTTCAGACAAGGGATGTTACTGTATTGAGCAGACACCTGTCTCGATCCCTACTGCAGTGAAAGGGATGGATGAACATGCATTGTGCAGCTGGGGGATCAATGGTAACTGCAATGGTATCAATAGTAACACAGGCCTCAGACACAGTAATAGGCACATTGGGACCTAAATTTAATAGTGCCTGATAATGGGCACAAAATGATCAGCTCAGTAGACTCGTGTGCCAAGAGAGAGGCCCAAGGACAGTCCTAAATTCATCCTCGGGCCTCATTGAGATAAATCCAGTGAGCTGTGGGCGCCATGACACAGCTCGCCATTCTGGGTTCTTTGAATTATGATCGACTTAGACACCGAGCTGGCCAGCAGCTATGTCTGGGGGGTGGAGGGTGGGGAGGAGGTAAACGGGAAGGGCCAGAAGTGGCACACAGTATTAATGAGGAGACAGGAGGAGCACTGCTCTTTTTCTGATAATAGATACAGGACCCTCACTTCAATATTGAAATAAAGCCTGTGCACATTTTAGGGGGGCGCCCGAGCTGCCTAAATAAAAGGCCCTGATTAATTTAGCAGCGGCCCAAATGCATGGGCGTAAAATAGACGCAACAATGTTGAATTCGTGCCCCATTGAAATCAATGTTCCCCACATTGCTATGAATGTTTTGTTACCCAAGAACCAGTCAAAGCCGGCTTCAACTCACTTTGATAATGTTTACAGACACCCATCAGAGAGAGAGTTTCAAAGAGTTCATAGATTGCAACTTTTCTGCACTCAGTCAGATCAGTGAGTCTTGAGAAAACGTGACCTCCAGCAGTAGAATGTGTGATGAGTCACAGGAGGATTCAACTATTTGTTTTGTCAATAGCAGTTGTAGGCCATGTAGTCCTGTCCAAGTGACCGCAGACATCACCCCACAAAGTAATCGAAATGGCTTTAGCACAGGACTCTCCTGGCCCGACTACAGACACATCAGGGTTTGTCTCAGATGCAGACAATGGGACTTCTGAATCACAGGTAGCTCAGCAATTGACTCAGCAGTCACACAACACTGCTATTCCCTCAGCCGGGACAACACTTAGCAGTAGGGCATATGTACAAACATAACAGGAAAGCACAATAAAAACTTGAACAGTACACAGGCTCAAATATAACTATCACTCATACACTTAAAATGGTATCGCTTTAATATACCTTGCAGTTTGTATTTTTTTTATTGTGCAGAAAAGAAAGTGCTAGATGTCCAAAAGCCAAACCAACAAAGTGCCTGACTCCTTGGATAAAGGAATAGAGAGTTGTATACCCAAGTTTGCAGATGACACTAAGTCAGGAGGGACAGCACATAGTACAGATGGCAGCAGGAAGTTCCAAACGGACATAGATTAAGTGAGTGGGCAAAACTATGTCAAATATAATACAATGTGGGGTCATCCACTTTGGACCCAAGAAAGAGAAATCAGAGTATTTTCTAAATGGTGAGTAACTAGGAACTGGAGAGGAGCAGAGAGATTTGGGTGTTGTAAAATTTTAGAAAGATTTGATAGGGTAGATATGGAGAAACTATTTCCTCTGGTGGGGAAACCAAGTACAAGGGGACATAATCTTAAAATTAGAGCGCGGCCAATCAGGAGCAAAATCAAGAAGCACCTTTTCAGACAAAGGGTAATAGAAATTCTGGTCGCTATATTATAAAAAGGATATAGAGGCACTGGAGAGGGTGCAGAGAAGATTTACAAGGATGATACCAGAAATGCGAGAGTATACCTATCAGGAAAGGATGAACAGGCTGGGTCTCTTTTCGCTTGAGAAAAGAAGGCTGAGGGGTGACCTAATAGAGGTCTTTAAAATTATGAAAGGTTTTGATCGAGTAGATGCAGAGAGAATGTTTCCACTTGTGGGGAAGAGCATAACTAGGGGCCATCAATATAAGATAGTCACCAAGAAATCAAATAGGGAATTCAGAAGAAACTTCTTTACCCAGAGGGTGGTGAGAATGTGGAACTCGCTACCACAGGGAGTGGTTGAGACAAATATTACAGATGCATTTAAGGGGAAGCTAGATACGCATATGAGGGAGAAGGGAATAGAGGGTTGTGCAGATAGAGTTAGATGAGGAAAGATGGGAGGAGGCTTGAGTGGATCTATGTAATCCTATGTAATCCTATGTGAATCTGGAACTCTCTCTCCACCAAAAGGCTGTGGATTCTGGGACAATTGAAGCTTTCAAGACTGAGAAACATAGAACATAGAAACATAGAAAAATAGGAGCAGGAGTAGGCCATTCGGCCCTTCGAGCCTGCTTCGCCATTCAATATGATCATGGCTGATCCTCTATCTCATTACCATATTCCCGCTCTCTCCCCATGCCCCTTGATGCCTTTTGTGTCTAGATAGATAGATTTTTGTTAAGTAAGGGGATCAAGGGATATGGAGCTAAGGCGGGTAGTGCCGGGTGAATGCTTGACTGTCCCTCCAAGCTTTCATGGTCCAGGTGACACACCTCAGTCACAGTCTCCTTGCTGAGCCTGAACCCCCTCGTGTACTGTTCCTCTGCCATCCTAGGTAAGTGACTGCAGTGGTGCATTAACTGCCTGAGGTATTTCTGTGAGCCATGTACATTCTATGCCTTCCCCTCAAGCTCTTGCTACATTATGAGATAGCCGGCAATGGCTGTTGCACCCATTCTGTGCAGATGAAAACTCCTCTATACTATTTACTTCTGCAAGTGCCATGGTGAAACTTTGGAATCTAGGCTTAAATGTGAATTAAGACCTTAATTTTCATATCTATTCCCCTGGTGCAAGGGCTAGGTTTAATGATTCTGACTGGCAGGGATTAATGCATGGACCTACAGGGCATATTTTATATGCAAATACAAGTCTCCTGGTAACGGTCACTGTAACTAGGGTTGCCAAACCTCCTGGATTACCCTGGAGTCTCCAGGAATGAAAGGTTAATCTCTGGGGCACTGCTGGGGTGTGAGGACCCCTGAATGTTCATGTTGCCCAAGGCACCAATAATTCTTAATCCAGCTCTGCTGATTGGCCTTTAACAAATCTTTAATGGTCCTTAGCAAGTAGTGTTTTTATTACCTGTTATGAACAGATCCTATCATGGGTGAAAGTTTGGAGCAGCAACAAAATGAATCTAAGTCTCTTCCCAATTTCTACATCTATTGCTGACAGCTAAACTTTATACAGAGAAAAATATGACCTTTTGTTGGTAAATCATAAAACATGGGGCTGATTTTTGTCCCCATTTTGGGTGGGAATGAGACAGTACTACAGGGATAATAGCAGTGTCCTACTTACTGCCCCATTCCCATTGCCAATCCACTCACTGCCCTTTCCATCTGGTCCTGGAAATGGATGATGGGAATCCAGTGGATGCCTCATTAAGGAATGAAAATTGGGGTTCCATGATGTAAATAGGACCCCGATGCAATTTTCAGTAACCAATAGGCAGAGAATGCGCTGCGCACACTCCGCCCATTGATGCTTGCGGTAGAGTGGCCTAACCAGAGCTCCATAAAGGTACTGCTGGAGGCCGCTCAAAAAATAGTAAGTAAAACTTTTAAAAATGCTTTTTGTGCTCCTGGCTCACAAAAATCTACTCACTTGCTGCTGGACCCTCTGTGCACTCCTCTACTAGGTTGCCTTTTCCCCTCCACCAACCCCTCTCCCCGTCCCACTTTTAAGGCTCCACTTCCAGGTCATCTCCACAGAGCAGCCACCAGATGTCCTGCCCCCACCCCCCCACCGATCAGCGAGCTGCCTATTCGCACTAGTTCAACAGCTCGCTGAGATTATTTAAATGAGGCCCAACTATGAATATTGGGTGGTCGGTGGGCTCGCAATGCTTGGCTCGTGCCCGATGGAATCGGACACATGAAAATTCTCCTCCGTGTCTCCACTGTTTCATTGAGTGAATTTGCCATAGTGCACTCTAAAAGTAGCAATCAGATGTTTCTCTCCAGCAATTAGCATTTGAAATGTTTTAAAAATGACCAGGAAATGTGTGGTACAGCTGAGATCTGTGAAACAGGATGTGTGTGGGATATGTGGAATTACAATCTGTACCACCTAAAAGAAGGATGCAGGCTTTTCAGATCAGCCACACAGCAGATTTCCAATATCCACACAAAGGAAATAAGGTTTTATAAATGTGGTTTCTTGAGTATTTTAGTTCTGCACTGTAAACACAAAAACCGCGATTTTCCCATCGGAGGCGTGTTGGAGTCGGGTTGAGTGGTCGGCGGCTTCCGGTCCCGCTGCAGGCTTCAGCTGCTCCCAAATCAGGATTTTAAGTTAACTGGGCTTATTAAGCCCGACATGCGCGCTACCTGGCCCAATCAGTGGGTTCGGGTGTGCTGCTCGGCTCTGCTGACGTCTTCCACCCAGGAGCTTTTATGGGGCCCATGTAGCCTTTGCATTTCATTTGATTTATGCTGCTCCTGTGGAACATGACTACTGCAAGATCTAAGGCTGCGACATAGAGTAGTGTTGTCACTTGGTGTATCACAGCTCACAAGTGAGCATCAGCAGATGGTGGAGACAGGGACAGCACAGGAGAGTCCTCGTCGGAGGGCGCGGGATGCTCCTAGCTTTGCTCAGCTGCATGTAGCCGCTGTGCCTCTGGGGCCATCCAGAAAGAGCGCGGTGCTGGAACTCCAGGAACAAGTGCAGGAGTCTCTGACAGGGTTTGCATCCACGGTAGCTGCGAGTGTGCACGAATGGAGGAGTCCATCTCAAACATGAGCAATGCGGTGGTGCACTTAATGGCGAATGTAGGTGCCGCCATGGAAAGGATGGCGAACTCCATGGAGGACATAAATCACCAGACTCAAATGAAAATGGCGACTCTTCTAAATAGATTGTCTGCTATGGAGGATAGATGGGCAGCTATTGAGGAGAGACACCAGAGGTACATGGACGTCCCCGTTATGAGGACTGTCAGTACAGAGATGGGTCCTCATGGCCCCACTGATGTGCAGCAAGGTGCTCTCAAGTCACTTGCTAGCAGTGAAGTGCGGGTGACCCATGAGAGGGATGTTGGTGGTCGACAACCAGGAAGTGGGGGCTCCTCTCCAAGCGCTCACATGACCATGCCACTGCGGAGCCCACGGTCAGAGCCCCAGATTCCTCACCTAACTGAAATGGCCGTCTCAGCCCCTGCACAGCCGCAGGTGGAGCAGACTGTTGAGGAGCCCTCCCAGGCTCCCAAACCCAGAGGACACCTGCCAAAGGCATCTAAGCAGGCGCAGCATGGAAGTGAGCAAGGTGCCTCTACATCTGCTGAAGCCACAGGGGAAGAACCACGTAGAAGCACGCGTAAGAGAAAGTTAACACATAAATAGTCACAAGGGTAGTCACTTGGGTGTTTTCATCTGATACAAACGTTTGTCATCATTATTATTAATGTATTAAAGAAAAGCGATGGCAAAGATTCAAAGAGTTGGCCTATGCGTGCTCAGAAATGGAAGTTGCACAGTGAGGGGTCAGAGTGCCTTTCATGTGTAATGATGGTGGTGAGAGTGATAGAAAACCACAGTTTATTGCACAGAAGCTGTATGGTGTGTTAAGAAGGTAGGCCAGACATTCATTTCCATGTGCCAACCATATGTGGTTGAAGCGTCACATCACGCGAATCTGGCATGGATAAGTGCATCCCTTGCCTCATGGCCAGCAATGTGCTCGTGTGCTAGTGGCAGTGGGACGGCCGCCTCTGCCAGGTCTTCCTCATCCACACCCTCACTCAGTCTATGCGCTGAGGCACTTGTTCCTCAGGCAGCACTAAGCCATGCTGCAGTGCGATGTTGTGCAGGGCACAGCAGACAACGATGATTCTAGAGACCCTGGCTGGTGCGTACTGTAGGCCTCCACCAGATCTGTCGAGGCATCTGAATCGTATTTTGAGCAAGCCAATGGTTTGCTCAATGATGCTTCTGGTGGAAATGTGGCTCACATTGTAGCGCTCCTCAGCTTCATTTGATGGCCTCCTCATTGGTGTCATTAGCCATGTCTTCAGGGGATAGCCCTTGTCTCCAAGTAGCCATCCGGAAAGTTGTCTTGGCGGATTGAAGAGCTGAGGCACAGTAGACTGCCGCAGGATGAACGAGTCATGGCAACTGCCAGGGAACTTGGTGCAAACATGCATAATGTTGTTCCTGTGGTTACACACCAGCTGGATGTTAAGGGAGTGGAAGCCCTTGCGGTTGACAAATACAGCTGGGTTGTGATGGGTGCCCTAATGCCCACATGTGTGCAGTCTACGACGCCCTGCACCCTTGGGGCGCCTGCCATATTTGCAAAGCCAACCGCACGCGCAGTTACACTTGCTTCATCTGTGGAGAAGTGGATGTAATTGTGCGCCTTTGCAAAGAGGGCACCGGTAACCTACGTGATGCAAGTGTGTGCGGCCGACTGGGAAATGCCGCTGATGTCTGCTGCTGATCCCTGGAAGGACCCTGAGGCAAAGAAGTTGAGTGCAGTGGTGACTTTGACAGCCACTGGTATGGAGTGGCCACCCGCTCCTCTGGGCTCCAGGTCTTGGTGCATCATTGTGCAGATATTAGCGACTACCTCAAGTCCGCTAAATCTCGTGTTCTAAATAATCACCTAGTTACAAGCATAAAAATGTTAGAGGTGACATTCTAAATTGCAGGAGCAGTGAAAGCAATGTCAGCAACAACCAATCAAGGCTGCTACTAGCTCAAATGGTGCACCATTTAAATCTATGAGGGAGAATAGAAGTTTAAAACAAATGTAAAACCTGTGCATGCACAACAACTGTTGTTAATGGTTCCCTCTCCCAGGTACTGTCCCGCTCCCCTTTAAATCTGCCATCATCAAACCCATCCTCAAAAAATAATTGACCCCTCTGTCGTTGAAAACGACCGCCCCGTCTCCAAACTCCCTTTCCTCTCCAAAGTCCTCGAACGTGTTGTCACCTCTCAAATCCGTGCCCTTCTTTCCTGCAACATGATGTTTGAATCCCTCCAATCAGGTTTCCGCCCCTGCCACAGCACTGAAATGGCCCCTATCAAAGTCATAAATTATATCCTATGTGACTTTTTTTTTTATTCGTTCATGGGATGTAGGCATCGCTGGTAAGGCCAGCATTTATTGCCCATCCTAGTTGCCCTCGAGAAGGTGGTGGTGAGCCGCCTTCTTGAACCGTTGCAGTCCGTGTGGTGAAGGTACTCCCACAGTGCTGTTAGGGAGGGAGTTCCAGGATTTTGACCCAGCGACGATGAAGGAACGGCGATATACTTCCAAGACTGTGACCATGGTAAACTATCCCTCCTCATCCTTCTTGACCCATCTGCAGCCTTTGACACAGTTGACCACACCATCCTCCTCCAACGCATCTCCTCCATCGTCCAGCTGGGTGGGATTGCGCTCGCCTGGTTCCATTATTATCTAGCCAATCGTAACCAGAGAATCACCTGCAATGGCTTCTCTTCCAGCTTTTGCACTGTTACCTCTGGTGTCCCCCAAGGATCTATCCTTGGCCCCTCCTATTTCTCATTTACATGCTGCCCCTTGGTGACATCATCCGAAAACACGATAGGTTCCACATGTAGGCTGACGACACCCAGCTCTACGTCACCACCTCCTCTCTCGACCCCTCCACTGCCTCTGATTTGTCACACTGTGTGTCTGACATCCAGTCCTGGATCATAGCATCATAGAATCATAGAAATTTACGGCACAGAAGGAGGCCATTTGGCCCATCGTATCTGCGCCGGTCGAAAAAGAGCTATCCAGCCTAATCCCACTTTCCAGCTCTTGGCCCGTAGCCTTGCAGTTTACGGCACTTCAGGTGCATATTCAAGTACTTTTTAAATGTGATGAGAGTTTCTGCCTCTACCACCCTTTCAGGCAGGGGATGAGCAGAAATTTCCTCCAACTAAATATTGGGAAGACCGAAGACATTGGGGGAATTTTAACCCCCAAGAATGGGTGGGTTGGAGACGGGGAGTAGTTAAAATAATTGATTTTTGGATCACGACTGCAGTGCAACCACTTCCAGATTTAACGGGCGGCGTTTGGATGCCTGCGAGTAACCTACTCTCCGCAGTCAGGGATCTTAATTAGTGCAGGCGGGCGGATAGTTATCGCAGCAATTAACATACCTATAAGAGGTTAATTAGGTCTTTTTCAATTACATTTTACTTAGCTTTAAATTTAACGTGTCCAGTACAGGTTTCCTGGGGCTCGGGAAACTGACCAGTGAATGATGGTGATACTGAGCCACAGTTCAGGTGGGCATTAAAAGCTCACTTATTACAGCTGGTGTCTCAGTTCCCTCTAGCAAACGTTTAACAGAGAGTTCTTGCATAGATACAGCTTTTTCTACACTCTGGAGGCTTTCAAACTGATAAGATCAGGATGGGAGACACGTTGGATGTTTTTGACAGCACATCAGAAGAGGAAGACCATCACCATCCACGGCAGTGACGACATGTTGTGGTGGGATCAGCACGTACACAGGAGAGAGGGACACAGGAGGGAGGTACACAGGAGAGAGGTGCACAGGAGAGAGGGACACAGGAGAGAGGTGCACAGGAGGGAGGTACACAGGAGAGAGGTGCACAGGAGAGAGGTGCACAGGAGAGAAGTGCACAGGAGGGAGGTACACAGGAGAGAGGGACACAGGAGAGAGGTGCACAGGAGGGAGGTACACAGAAGAGAGGTGCACAGGAGAGAGGTGCACAGGAGGGAGGGACACAGGAGAGAGGTATACAGGAGAGAGGGGCACAGGAGAGAGGTGCACAGGAGGGAGGTACACAGGAGAGAGGGACACAGGAGAGAAGTGCACAGGAGGGAGGTACACAGGAGAGAGGGACACAGGAGAGAAGTGCACAGGAGGGAGGTGCACAGGAGAGAGGGACACAGGAGAGAGGGACACAGGAGGGAGGGACACAGGAGGGAGGTACACAGGAGAGAGGGACACAGGAGAGAGGGACACAGGAGGGAGGTGCACAGGAGAGAGGGACACAGGAGGGAGGGGCACAGGAGGGAGGGGCACAGGAGGGAGGTACACAGGAGAGGGGGCTCAGGAGAGAGGGACACAGGAGGGAGGGACACAGGAGAGAGGGGCACAGGAGGGAGGTGCACAGGAGGGAGGGGCACAGGAGAGAGGGACACAGGAGGGAGGGGCACAGGAGGGAGGTGCACAGGAGGGAGGGACACAGGAGGGAGGTACACAGGAGGGAGGGGCACAGGAGGGATGGACACAGGAGGGAGGTGCACAGGAGAGAGGGACACAGGAGGGAGGGACACAGGAGAGAGGGGCACAGGAGAGAGGTGCACAGGAGGGAGGTACACAGGAGGGAGGGGCACAGGAGGGAGGTGCACAGGAGGGAGGGACACAGGAGGGAGGTACACAGGAGGGAGGTGCACAGGAGGGAGGTGCACAGGAGGGAGGTGCACAGGAGAGAGGGACACAGGAGGGAGGTGCACAGGAGGGAGGTGCACAGGAGGGAGGTGCACAGGAGGGAGGTACACAGGAGGGAGGGGCACAGGAGGGAGGTGCACAGGAGGGAGGTGCACAGGAGAGAGGTGCACAGGAGAGAGGGACACAGGAGGGAGGTACACAGGAGGGAGGTGCAAAGGACGGAGGTACACAGGAGGGAGGTGCACAGGAGGGAGGTGCACAGGAGGGAGGTGCACAGGAGAGAGGTGCACAGGAGGGAGGTGCACAGGAGAGATGGACACAGGAGGGAGGTGCACAGGAGGGAGGTGCACAGGAGGGAGGTGCACAGGAGGGAGGTGCACAGGACGGAGGTACACAGGAGAAAGGTGCACAGGAGAGAGGGACACAGGAGGGAGGTACACAGGAGGGAGGTGCACAGGAGGGAGCTGCACAGGAGGGAGGTGCAGAGGAGAGAGGGACACAGGAGGGAGGTACACAGGAGGGAGGTACACAGGAGAGAGGTGCACAGGAGGGAGGTGCACAGGAGGGAGGTGCACAGGAGAGAGGTGCACAGGACGGAGGTGCACAGGAGGGAGGTGCATAGGAGAGAGGTACACAGGAGGGAGGTGCACAGGAGGGAGGTGCACAGGAGGGAGGTGCACAGGAGAGAGGTGCACAGGAGGGAGGTGCACAGGAGAGAGGTGCACAGGAGGGAGGTGCACAGGAGGGAGGTGCACAGGAGAGAGGTGCACAGGAGGGAGGTGCACAGGAGGGAGGTGCACAGGAGGGAGGTGCACAGGAGAGAGGGACACAGGAGGGAGGTGCACAGGAGGGAGGTGCACAGGAGGGAGGTACACAGGAGAGAGGTGCACAGGAGGGAGGTGCACAGGAGGGAGGTGCACAGGAGAGAGGTGCACAGGAGGGAGGTGCACAGGAGGGAGGTGCACAGGAGAGAGGTACACAGGAGGGAGGTGCATAGGAGGGAGGTGCACAGGAGGGAGGTGCACAGGAGGGAGGTGCACAGGAGAGAGGGACACAGGAGGGAGGTGCACAGGAGGGAGGTGCACAGGAGGGAGGTGCACAGGAGAGAGGGACACAGGAGGGAGGTGCACAGGAGGGAGGTGCACAGGAGGGAGGTACACAGGAGGGAGGTACACAGGAGGGAGGTACACAGGACGGAGGTACACAGGAGGGAGGTGCACAGGAGGGAGGTACACAGGAGGGAGGTACACAGGACGGAGGTACACAGGAGGGAGGTGCACAGGACGGAGGTACACAGGAGGGAGGTACACAGGAGGGAGGTGCAGAGGAGGGAGGTGCTCAGGAGGGAGGTGCACAGGAGGGAGGTGCTCAGGAGGGAGGTGCAGAGGAGAGGGGCCGAGGTCACAGGAGGCACTACCCACGTCACAGGGTTTACAGACAGCTTCTCAGCTTCCATGACCTCCCAGAAGAGCAGTGCTTCCACAGGCTGAAGTTGTCACGACAAGTGGTGACAGGCATCTGCAGACCTGCTACTTGTTGGACCTGGTGGACACGCATTACCAATGGCTGTGAAGGTCACCACCACCCTCAATTTCTTTGCCTCTCGTTCCTTCCAGGGTGCTACTGGAGACATCTCGAGGGTCTCACAGTCCGATGCACATAAAGGCATAAGGCATGTGATGGGTGGATTGTTTGCCAGGGCTAGTAGTTATGTAAACTTCCCCTATGAAGACAGGATGAGTGGGCACTCATATTCGCCTCTCTGGCTGGATTTCCACAGGTACAGGGTGCCATCAATTGCACAAACGTGGCAATCCGAGCACCACCACAGCAACCAGGAGTTTTTATAAACCGCAAGGGATACTCGTCCATCAATGCGCAGCTGGTGTGTAACCACAAGAAGAGGTTCATGCAGGTGTGCGCCAGATTCCCTGGGAGCTGTTATGATACATTCACACTGCAACAGTCTAACATTCCAGACCTTTTCATTCCAGGAAGCAGGCTTAAGGACTGGCTTGTAGGAAACAATGGGTATCCCATTCAAACTGGGCTCATGACACCTGTGAGGAACCCTACCAATGCGGCACAGGAGTGTTACAATAAGAGCCGTATCACCACTGGGTGTGTCATCAAGCAAGCCACTGGAATGTTGAAAATGTGCTTCAGGTGCCTAGATAGGTCTGGAGGCGCCTTCAGTACTCGCCAGCGAGGGTGTCCAGAATCATCGTGGTGTGCTGCGTCCTGCACAACATTGCGCAGCAGAGAGGATTGCAGGTGCAGGCTGGACGAAGGGGCTCATCACTCATCTTTGGATGAGGAGAACATAGAGGAGGAGGAAGAGGAGGCGGATGAAGTTGGGGCACCCATCGCCAGACCAGCCGTTTACATTGCTGCCCGGGATGCTAGGGATGCCCTAATATTGCAAAGGTTCACCTAGTGTTGACTCAGACAGCAAAACATCAGAAATGAAATCCTGCGGTCTGCTCCCACCATCAGGACCACCCCACCCCGTCCCTTTTCACTAAACAGTCCTTTAACCACTCAGCCACCCAGTGCACATCTGCTCAATGGGACATAATAATGGGCAAAAGGTGAAAGTGGTTTTAATCAATAAACTTTACGTGGCATTATAAAAAAAGGAAACTTAACAACATTACATTTTGTCAAACACCCATGTGCATACCCTTGGTGAATTACAATTGCTATAACTTGCGCTTCCTACCACTTCTACATGGTGCATCCCGTGAGGCTTCAGTAGCAGTCGAGGCAGGTGCTTAAATCCCTGCCCTAACTGCTGAGATGCTTTTGGCCTCTGCCCTCTGGGTTTTGGAGCCCCTGAGGACCCCGCCAAAGACTGCTTCACCTGCACCTGTGCAGAGGCTGACTCTACTATCGGGAGACAAGGCAGCATGTCAGGTACTGGCTGAGGGAGTGGGGACAACAGGCGAGAAATGGGGGTGCTTTGAGTGGAGTTGCCACTTGCATGTCCCCTTTTGCAATCAACACTCTCCTGGGCTAGTGCCACAGCACTCCTACCACACTGCTGCAGAATAGCTTGGTGAAGATCAGTGACACGTTACAAGGCCACGGATTAGGTATCTGTCATCCTGTTTAAGGTGGCAGATATCTCCTGCATGACTGTAACTGTCAAGGCCTGCATGGACTCATTTGAGAACCATGCTTAAAACTCCATGGAGGCAACCACTCTCTCCATGGCAGACATTCTCGCAATTCCCTGTGCCACCAATCCACTGACGATCGAGATGGACTCTTCCATCCTCTCAGCTATTGTGGAGTGTGTGCATGACACATCTGTCAGTACCTGGCTAAGTTGCTGATGCATTCTCCTTCTGAATGACTGCCCCTGGGTTCAGCATCTGCGTCCAGCTGATCAGAGCATGGAGAGGATTGTGCCCCTGCGTGGACTCTCCACAGCTGTTCCTGCCACCAGTGTCTGCTCGTGCTCAATTGTGAGTTGTGAATCACCAGGTGAAAACCCAACTAACTCTCTAACTGGACCCACAGATCTGCGAGTATTTGCGCTGGTGCATGGCTGTACGTTCTGTGATGGTGCACGCTCTGAATCAACTTACGAATCATCTTCATGGATGTCCTGCAACACTTGCTGTAAGTGTGATGGCCCTGGAAGACAAAAGAAAGAGTTATGATTTAGTCGTGGCAAAGTCACAATCTTAACCATCACCATACTCAGTCTCCTCATAGGTCAGTCATTGATGAACTGAAGTCAGCATATGTGTGTCAAGGATATTTGTAATTTGACCCCCAGCTATCTGCGAGTTCCCTATCTCTCCATCTCTGACTGAGAGGGATGCAAATGTGTCAATTATCTCCATGGCCTCCACCTCTGCATCAGTGAGCTGGACTATTTGTGGCGGCCCACCTCCAGTCCTCTCCCTCGCGTTTTGCACTCTGTTCTCCTACAAGGGGTGAAGAAACAGACCCGTGAGTGAGTGATGGTCAGATATTCACCCGATGAATGCACTGCATTCAGTAAAGGTGACTCTGAGACAGATGCATCACATTGCATAAGGACTGGGGTGAGTGGCAATGGTGGATGGATAAATGGGGAGGTGATGAAGTGCATAGAAAGTGAGGGCTAGGTGCTGCTGAAAGTTGGGTGGGTGTGAGGAGTGATGTGATGGAGAACACTTAGCAAGACAGAGTGAAAGGGGAGGGGGCTTAAAGCACAGGATGTAAGTGAATCAGCAAATGTACTTATTTTTCTGACCTGGTTAGGTCATTAAACCGCTTGCTGCACTGCGTCCAAGACTGCATCGAAGACCTGGGCACAATGCTCCTGCTGCTCACCTCCTCAGTCACCTCCAAACACGCCTTTTCGGTGAGAGCCGTAGGTTTCTTCCTCCCATTGCTGGGGAAACGTATGTCCCTCCTGCTGCCGTGCCTTCAGTTGCCAAGGCCCTAAGCTCTGGAATTCCCTCCCTAAACCTCTCCGCCTCTCTATCTCTCTTTCCTCCTTTAAGACGCTCCTTAAATCCTACCTCTTCACCTGTCCTAATATCTCCTTACATGGCTCGGTGTCATATTTTGTTTGATAACGCCCCTATGAAGCACTTTTGGACATTTTACTACGTTAAAGGCGCTATATAAATGAAAGTTGTTGCTGTTGTGTCAACATGACAACCCAATATATGAACGGACGTCTTTCAGACATTCTTGGCATGCAGGATATTGGTCTCCAAAACATTTTTCTTTAACAGGTTTAAAGCGGGGAAAATTCCCTTAGGCCCAGTTTTAGGCCTGAAATGGGTGCTACGCAGGGAGCCGCACCCCAACTGGGGTCCCTCAGGCCTCAATAACATTATTTGGTTGAGCTGCCAGCACCTGTCGCTCCACCACAGCCAGCTCACCCATTTTATAAAGATCAATGTCACCTGCAGCGGCCCAAAGGTAAGTCCCAAGATGGGGAGGGGGGGCGAAGGAGGAGTACGGGAGGGAGGGTGATCGCAGGCCGGCAGCAGCCGAGGGAGTTCTGTGGAGCCAGGAGGAACACTCCTGCTTATCCTGGCAACACATCAAAGCTTAAATCAAAGTTCCCTTTTTGGTGGTGGCCTTTTTCTAAGCCGCATCCACGCCTGGAAAACTGAGGGGTCCTAAAACAGACGTTAAGCTTCTCATTAATATATGCAAAGCCTGTTTTAGGTGGCCGCCCCGGATGCCTGAAAAATCGCCTGACCCAATATCTGGCCGGACGTCTTTCAGTCATCCTTGGGGGCGCTGTGTATTAGTCCCTGAAAGTGCCTTTGTTGTACCTATTATACACTCATAAAATGGGTGTAATGAAGTCCAATTTCTGCCCCAAGGTTCGCAAGAAGAACTACGGCAATGCTTAAGTGATAAACCACTTCAGAAGTGCTTTAGGTGGTTCTGGACAGTCAGACTGCTGGTACTGATGCTTTATCTCCCTCTTCTTGTAAAATGATTCTTCACTGTGAATGAGGGGGTTATAAAGGCAAGAGTGCAAAACCACAAACGAAGAGAGGTTTTTTTTTCTCCAAAGGTCAGCCTTCTTATCTTTCTTTAAAACTGCTGGATAATGGCAGCCTAGAAGTAGATGTTTTTTCCAGTCTAGAAAGGATTAGAATACAGCACAGATCCACTCAGTCTGTCCCTACTAAAATCCGGCAAAATGCGTCTCTGGAAACAAATTTCATTATATGTATAATGTGTAATGAATATAATGAATGGCACGAAATCTGTCTGAGTGAGACAGCTGGTGAGGGAGAACAGAACATGGAAAGAGTTTGCAATGTCGGGTGGCATGACAGAATGGTCTGGGAGCAGATTTGGAATATGACAAGCCATTCAGTTATAACAGCCATACTGAAGTAATTTGATTCATCTGACTCATACCAGCATAATATGCCTTTCTGTTTTACAGCTTACAATATACACAGTAGCCAGTACATATTCAATTTTATTCCAAAGATGACTCTCCTACTGGTAAACCTGATTCTGTTTTACAAACAGAAGGTTGACTTTAATTACAGCATATTTTAATGGGAAAGTCAGTCTTGTAACATACAGCTTGAATTAATAAAGAAGCAAAGTTTGTTCCTCACATTAGCTGGCCAATAGCTATACAAAGGAAAAAGGACTGTCAGGAATCACCACAAGGGAGGGTTGGGTGGGGACAGGAAATCTATTGATGCTGCAACTGTAAATCCTTACACAGTCCTCCACTGGAGGTCTTTGGTGACTTCAATCAAATTGTCTATTGAAAGAAGTTACGGGCAGTTCAATTTGTCATAAAGCAATTTTACCCCAAACTCGTAAGGGGTGACTTTAATGCTGCTCACCCACCGATGTCCTGCTCCTTTCCTGTAGTCTTCAGTTTTAACTGCTTTTCTGAGCACATGGCAAATATGCAGATTGCGCTCAGATGATGTAATTGGGGCCTGACTGCTCTTTTAACCCGTGGACTGAGCGGAGAAAGCCATTGTCGCCTTTCTGTCAAGTGAAGCTAGCAGGAAGAGGAGCAGGGGCCAGAAAAGGCTCAAAGAGGTCATTTTAAACAAGGTTTCTGCTGCACTTCCAGTGAAGTTGGGGTGGCGGAGGGGGAGGGGCAGCAGCTCCAAGGAATTTCCTGGTCATAGTGTTGAACACATCCCCTCTTCCTGATATCTGACAGATGCTGCACAGAAAAAGCTGTTGTCCCCAGTAAGGGGAGGGATGTGTCAGCTTGGTTTAGTGGATGACATTCTGGCTTCTGAGCCAGAGGTTACGGTTTAAGCCAGACCCCAACATTCAAGCATGTAATTTAGGCTGACACTCCAATGCAGTACCAGAAGAGCACTGCATTGTCAAAGGCACTGTCCTTTGGAGGAGATATTAGTGTTGATTCTCCTGGGTGGGCACTGCTTGGAGCAACATGTGCCCCAGGAAGAACTGGAATGCCTGGATTTCCTGGAGGTGCTCATTTGAATGGCGAGATCAGATTTTGTGCACCCGTGGAGGCACACAACAGGAGAAGACCACCCAGTGATAGGAAGTTCAGGTGCACCTCAGCTCTTAAAGGCCTGGGGCTGATTAAAGGGGCACGGAGCAAGAGGAGACAGGAACAAGGAAGTGCAGATGAACAATCATCATTGAGTGGCACTGAGGTTCTTGTAAAAAAGTAAGTGACTGTTGTGGAAGTTTCCGATAGTTTTAAAGTGTAAAAAATTGAAGTTGCCTAGAAGTTTAGTATGAAAACCTTTCAATGTATAAATGACTGAAGTGTACTGCAAAATAGTTGTGCTCTTGCTGGTTTTTAAGTTCAATCTGTTGACACTTTGGGCTGGATTTTCCCAGCGGAGGCGGGTTCGCATCGGGTTCGGTGTTTGGCAGGTTCCAGTCCCGCTGCCGGCTCCAACAGCACTGAGATAACGATTTTCATTAGATTGGGCAAGTGTTCCAAAACCTCAAAACAGAAAGTTCTGGCATCTGAAAGTGAACTGATGTTACAGGTCTGCTTTTATGCTGCAGGTGCAGCTGTCAACTATTCAGCTAGTTGCTGAACCCGACACAATCAGCTGGCGTGTTTGTCGCACGACGTGGAACTCGCTGAAAATGTGGCAAAATCTAAAAAGCCTGTAAAAATAGGATTAAGCAGGTAGTTAACAAATTAACAAGCTGTTAACTACCTTAAGTGTCTCTCCCGCCGCTTGGTGTCGGGTCTGATCGGAAGTCGCAGACCAGACACTCTATAAGGTTGCGTGGAGGCGGGATGGCAGCGGATTGGCAACCTGCCGTCAATCATTTTGATTTTAACTCCAGATCCGCCTCCAAACTCGCCCTTTGAGCGCCGGCAAAATCGCGGCCTTTGTCTTCTTCTCCGAAGAGGAAGGCAAAGGCTCTGCAGTTTGACGAGGCAAGAACAACAGTGTTGCTCTCGGACAGCAAATGTTGGTAATGGAGGATGGCTGCACCAGAGCCATTGGAAGTGGAGGAGGTGTGGGCCGGTGCTTGGGGTGAGCATCCTTCATCGGTACACTGCCGGCAGGGTGGTCCGCACCCCTGGGGTCTACCTGCCTTTCCTCCTGGGCCAGGGCAACCCTCCCCACTATTTCCCATGCTTCCCTACTCCTCTGCTATTCTGCCGTAACCATTTGCACCTCTGGACCCATATTTTTTTTCTATACTTGTCTTATTATCACCTCCTTTTGCCTTGCACCATCATCCCTTTTGTCATTTAAACTCTCCTGTCCTCCACCCTATCACAGACCATTTCCTTTTGTTCTTTTCCTGCCCCCCTTTTCTCTGGCTATGTATTTGCTTATAAACTATTAAATCTCTAACATCCTCCAGTTCTGATGAGAGGTCATCAACCTGAAACGTTAACTCTGTTTCTCTCTCCACAGATGCTGCCTGACCTGCTGAGTGTTTCCAGCATTTTCTGCTTTTATGACAGTGTCGCTGTTGGCTGTGGAGAGTCAGAGGGCAGTGCTATACTCTGCATTGGGCAAAAAGTCTTAAAAACAGCTGGGCACAAAGCATGGCAGCAAATAGCAAAGGAACTCTGGCTGTCCCATCCAATGCAAATGGATGCGCAGTTAAAAGACGTTAATTGACCTTGTCAGAAAGGCAAGGAAGGACACTGGCTGAATAGGCTTCTCACCAAGCAGAAGGTGATCGTTGCGTGCCTCTTAACACATTTTGTTCCTCAAAACTTCTCTTTTGCAGGTGTCGTGAAAGTCTCCTGTCTCCACTCCTCTAACTCTTCTTTCAGTGCGCTCTTCTCACAAGCATGTTCACAGCTACAAGCTCCAAAGTTTGATGGCTCCTCGCCTGCAAGAAGTACATTTTCCCTCTTACCAGCCCTCCTTCCAACATGGCCTTCTTTAGTGTCATTCTCAGTATGTTATAACCCTCATCCTTGTTTCATTTCTTATAGAAGAAAGCAGGTCACAACTCTTGCTTTTTTGAAAACAATTTGTCATAGGCTTCTAATCATAGCTATTCACAAGATGTCCGTTCGTTTGGGGACTGTGTCAGCTTGTTTTGAAGCTGTTGGTTAGTAGATTGCTGGGCTGACACATGTGCTCATGGCAGGGGTATGTTATGCAAAAAAGCATCTTAAAAGATTTCTTCAGGTACAACATCTTCTTCCTTATATCCTGCCAGGTCCTGTGGATTCAGGAGAGAATAGAGCTGACCACACCTGCTGCACCAGTGCTTCAGAGCTGGCAGAGGTGGGGGCGTGGGTGGGGTGGGGGGAGGGCGGAGGGGGGGTGGGGCAAGCACAGGAGTGGAGAGATTTGGCCACCCTTGTTATAAATTGATTCCCTTCTTTCACTGATCCCCTCAAAAGCACATCTAGCACCTGGTGATCAAATAAAATTGTTTTTCTCTGCCTTGGAGCTTCCATTGCACAGCGAAGTTCTAGAATAGAGAGGGCTTTAAACTAAAGAGTTGGGGGGAGGGTCCAGGTGAGTGGGAATTTAAAAAGTCAATGAGAAATGAGAAAACAATAGAGCAGGATAGAGATGGGGGAAATAATAACCAGAGTGTGACAGGAAGGGACAAATGTTTAAAAATAAGAGTGCAACAGAAAATGGGGCCAAAACAAGGAGAAATGGTAAAAAGACAAAGTTAAAAGCTCTATATCTGAATACACGCAGCATTTGTAACAAGATAGATGAGTTGACGGCACAAATAGATACAAATGGGTATGATCTGATCACCATTACAGAGACGTGGTTGCAAGGTGACCAGGGCTGGGAACTGAATATTCCAAGGTATTTGACAATTCGGAAGGATAGACAGAAAGGAAAGGGAGGTGGGATGGTTTTGTTGGTAAAGGATGGGATCAGTGCAGTGGTGAGAAGTGATATTGGCTCAGAAGATCAAGATGTAGAATTGGTTTGGGTGGAGATAAAAAATAATTAGGGGAAAAAGTCTCTGGTGGGCGTAGTCTACAGGCCCCTGAACAGTAGCAATACTGTTGGACAGAGTATAAATCAACAAATAATGGCGGCCTGTAAAAAAGGTACGGTAATAATCATGGGTGATTTTAATCTCCATATTGATTAGACAAATCAAATTGGCCATGGTAGCCTTGGGGAGGAGTTCATAGAGTGTATCCGGGATGGTTTCCTAGAACAGTATGTAATGGAACCAACCAGGGAGCAGGCTATCTTGGATCTGGTACTGTGTAATGAGACAGAATTAATAAATGATCTCATAGTAAAGGATCCTCTAGGAAAGAGTGATCATAACATGGTTGAATTTCAAATTCAGTTGGAGGGTGAGAAAGTTGTATCTCAAACCAGTGTCCTGATCTTAAACAAAGGCAATTACAATGGCTTGAGGGCAGAACTGGCTGAAGTGGACAGGAAAAATAAATTAAAGGGTAAGACAGTTGAAATGCAGTGGAATGCATTTAAGGAGATATTTTATAACTCTCAACAAAAATATATTCCAGTGAGAAAGAAAGATTTTAAGAGAAGGGAGAACTATCCGTGGCTAACTAAGGAAGTAAAGGATGGTATCAAATTGAAAACGATGGCATACAATGTTGCCAAGATTGGTGGGGGGGCCAGAGGATTGGGAAATTTTTAAAAACCAGCAAAGGATGACTAAAAAAATAATAGAGAGAAGATGAATTATGAGAGTAAACTGGCAAGAAATATTAAAACAGGAAGTAAGAGCTTCTACAGGTATATAAAAAGGAAGAGATTAGCTAAAGTAAACGTTGGTCCCTTAGAGGATGAGAATAGGGAATTAATAATGGGGAACGGGGAAATGGCAGAGATTCTGAACAAATATTTTGTATCTGTCTTCACGGTAGAAGACACTAACAATATCCTAATAATGGACAATCAAGGGGCCACAGGGAGGGGGGAACTAAAGACAATCACTATCACTAAGGAAAAAGTACTTGGTAAAATAATGGGACTAAAAGTCGACAAGTCCCCTGGACCAGATGGCCTGCATCCCAGGGTCTTAAAAGAAGTGGCTGCAGAGATAGTGGATGCATTGGTTGCAATTTACCAAAATTCCCTGGACTCTGGAGAGGTCCCAGCGGATTGGAAAACCGCTAATGTAACACCGCTATTTAAGAAAGGAGGCAGACAGAAAGCAGGAAACTATAGACCAGTTAGCCTAACATCTGTCATTGGGAAAATGCTGGAGTCCTTCATTAAGGAAGCAATAGCAGGGCATTTGGAAAATCATAATGCAGTCAAGCAGAGTCAGCATGGTTTTATGAAAGGGAACTCATGTTTAACAAATTTGCTGGAGTTCTTTGAGGATATAATGAGCAGGGTGGATAAGGGTGAGCCAGTGGATGTGGTGTATTTGGATTTCCAGAAGGCATTCGATAAGGTGCCACATAAAAAGTTATTGCATAAGATAAGAGCTCACGGAGTTGGGGGTAATATATTAGCATGGATAGAGAATTGGATAACTAACAGAAAGCAGAGAGTCGAGATAAAAAGGTCATTTTCCGGTTGGCAAACTGTAACTAGTGGGGTGCCACAGGGATCGGTGCTGGTGCTCAACTATTTACAATCTACATTAATGACTTGGATGAAGGGACCGAGTGTAATGTAGCCAAGTTTGCGGATGATACAAAGCTGGGTGGGAAAGCAAGTTGTGCAGAGGACTCAAAGAATCTGCAAAGGGATATAGACAGGCTAAGTGAGTGGGCAAACATTTGGCAGATGGAGTATAATGTGGGAAAATGCGAGGTTATCCACTTTGGCAGGAAAAATAAAAAAGCAAATTATTATTAAATGGAGAGATATTACAAAATGCTACAGTTCAGAGGGACCTGGGGGTCCTTGTGCATGAAACACAAAGGGCTGGATTTTCATTGACCCGTGGAGGCGGGTTTGGAGGCGTGTGGGGGGTTAAAATTGCGAAAACTGGCGGGCGGGCACAAGTCCGCCTCCATCCCGCCTCCACGCAATTTTCATTAAATCGTGTCTGCTGGTCCCGACTCCGTCCCGCCTTTAAGGCCCTTAACAAGCACTAAATTGGCTCCATAATGCCATTTTGAAAGGCCTTTGTGATTTTAACCCTTGTTCTACGTGAAGCACGCCTGTTCTGAACCACGATTGTGAAACCTGGCGGGGAGCACATTTTGAAAGCTGACTATCAGCTGCAGGTCCACTATTACAATGGAGTAGTAGTAGGAAAAATGTCTGGGAGCAGACCTAGGGCTGCTGCTCATTTTGCCTTCAGGTCCTCTCACAGCAAAGGCTCTCTCTCTCTCTCTCTCTCTCTCTGTGTCCTCTCACAGCAAAGGCCAGGCAGTCTCTGAAGACCTTCAATGCAGCAGTAATGATGACATCATCAGAGGCGACTTTCAGACTGAAAACACTAATTGGTTCATGGGTTCCCACATGCTGGAACTCAATTGCCCAATTAGGTGAAAATTGCATCAATCTCCCACATCCAATTGCAGTCGGGTGGATAACACGAAAAGTGGATGACACGACCCCAACCCGCCCCAGTATCAAAATCCAGCCCAAAAAGTTAGCATGCAGGTGCAGCAAGTAATCAAAAAGGCAAATGGAATGTTGGCCTTTATTGCAAGGGGGTTGGAGTATAAAAGCAGGGAAGTTTTGGTCTCCTTATTTAAGGAAGGATATACTTGCATTGGAGGCAGTTCAGAGATGATTCACACGGTTGATTCCTGAGATGAGGGGGTTGACTTATGAAGAATGGTTGAGCAGGTTGGGCCTATACTCATTGGAATTTAGAAGAATAAGAGGTGATCTTATTGAAACATATAAGATACCGAGGGGGCTCGACAAGGTAGATGCAGAGAGGATGTTTCCCCTCGTGGGGAAATCTAGAACTCAGGGGCATAGTTTCAGAATAAAGGGTCGCCCTTTTAGAACTGAGATGAGGAGGAATTTCTTCTCTCAGAGGGTTGTGAATCTTTGGAATTCTCTGTCCCAGAGAGTCGTGGAGGCTGGATCATTAAATACATTTAAGGTGGAGATAGACAGATTTTTACAAGATAAGGGAGTGAAGGGTTATGGAGAGTGGGCAGGGAAGTGGCTTTGAGCCCAAGATCAGCCATGATCTTATTGAATGGCGGAGCAGGCTCGAGGGGCCAAGTGGCCTATTCCTGCTCCTATTTCTTATGTTCTTATTTCTTATGTTCTTAATAAACAGTGCCATGTCCAGTCAAATGTGAAGATTTTTTTGAAAGGGCACGCCTCCCCCCCACCCCCGTGGCATCACTGCCCTACAGACACTTCCTGGAGGCACCTGAGGTCTGTAGTAGATTTAGAAGTGGACTCCCCAGTGCAGACAGGAACTCCGCGGTGAGCCTACCGAAATCATACTAATGAGGCAGACCATGGGAGATTCGCCAGGGTCAGTGCCAGGTTGATTGTGCGGGATGAAAAGATGGCTCCTCACAGTTCTGGCACTGAGGAAAATCTAGGCCATTGGTTCAAACCCAATTCAAACTCATGGGGAGGGCGAAATTGGTCTTCGCCAGCAGAGCGAAACAGGCTGGGCTCATAGGGAGTCTGCCCCTTCTACATCCTGCCTGAATTTATTTTCCAGTGATTTGCAATGAGTCTGTTTTGAGCATCTGGCGAAGAAATATTTCACTCCTGTGGCTTCCTATTAGAATTGTCTGTAAAAGTTCTATATGAAATGGTTTGGGGCTATCTGAATCTATTTCTTGGTAGGTGCAATTTCCAGCACAAAATGCCTCACAGATCAGCACAAATTCATATTAGGCTCTGAATGCTAGAGCTAGCAAGCCTGCTAATTGTTCATGAAACTGCAGTAATTTTACTAGTTAGTTTTAATATAGTGGGTGTTAACCTTTGCCCACACTTGCCCAAATATTTCTAACACACTTTAAAACAGGCCCAGTGTAATACATTTATTTTTTGCTTGTTAACTGCTTGTTAAGTGGCAGTTAATGGGAATTGTATAGATTTATTTAATTTTCATATCGCGTTAATTTCTCCCATTTAAAGCTGGCGTTTAACCATCAGAGGGAGTCGCCAGAGTTCGAGTGGGACCTCATTAAAATGCTGCAGCCATGCAGCCAGCGCTTCCCGCACTATTCCTTGACTGCACGCCTGTTTGGGGGATGGGCGGGAAAGCGGGCGTCTGATGCCACTAAAAGGTAGTCAGCATCTCTTCAAGAGGAGGTATATTCTGGCTGCAGACAGCAGGGAAACTGCCCAGATTGAAGAAGGTGGCTGGAAAATATTCTGACAAGGCACCCAGATTCTCCAATGCCACGGTAGATTCCCTGGTCCAGACTGTCGGCAGGAAGAGGGACATCCCGTTTCCCCCAGGGGGAAGAAAACCATCCAAACAACACCTTCGCCGCCAATGGGGTGAAGGCACTGAGGAGGTCAATGCCAGGAGCTTAGCTCGCAGAACATGGCTGCAATGCCGAAAGAAGTTCATGGACCTCACCAGAGTTGTCTAGGTAAGAATGCTGTCTTATTCTATGCTCTCATTTTCACCACCTCCAGCCTCACTACTCACAATACTCCTTTTCCCTGCTTCCCTTCACTCTTCTAAAATCACTGCACTACACTTCTTTCCACCTCCTTTTCCTCACACTCACACACTCACCACTATTTCAATCCTAACTTTCCCACACCTCATATCTTACACACTGCATACCAACCATTCGACCATGGCAGGCACATACACTAAACAGAGAGGTCAATAACCAGGGGGCATAGATTTAAAGTAATTGGTAGAAGGATTAGAGGGGAATTGAGGAAAACTTTTTTCACCCAGAGGTTGGTGGGGGTCTGGAACTCACTGCCTGAAAGGGTGCTAGAGGCAGAAACCCTCATCACATTTAAAAAGTACTTGGATATGCACTTGAAGTGCCGTAACCTACAGGGCTACGGACCAAGAGCTGGAAAGTGGGATTAGGCTGGATAGCCCTTTTTCAGCCAGCACAGACACGATGGGCCGAATGGCCTCCTTCTGTGCTGTAAATTTCTATTATTCTATGAAACACCTCACAAGACTGTCACAAACACTCTCCCTGCTTTCTTGCAGGAGAAGGTGGTGCATAACCTGCTCCAGGAGGCTGCCATTGAAGGAGGTCAAGCCCGCCAGCACAACCTCTCCCCCGTGGAAGAAAACGTGCTGGCCGCTATGGGCAGGGGGAGTTATGGCCATGGGAGTGGCAACGCTGGAGGAGAGGCCGTGCAAGGTTTCTTCACACCTTATCCTCCTTTTCCCTTCTTACTTCTATCTCACCCCCTACACAGTCTGCATGACAATCGAGAGCTGCTTTCGTGCATCACTTCTCCCTCTGCTCTGCCTTCACACTTAAAGCTAACCCTTGTCCCTCTCCTTTATTTCAGGTGCTGAAAATGTGGAGATGCCTCTGCCACTTCAGGAGGAGAAGGCCAGCCTCCTCTATTTATCTGGTCTGTTCGACAATTTACTTCATCTTTGGATATTTAAAAAAATACTCTGTACCATTCACAAAAGTAATAGTGCCAATGCTGCCCATTATGGAGAAAATAAGCGAACTGTAAGGATCCAATTCCAGTCTTAATTCATTGTATTCTTTGAATAAGCAATCAATCTGTAACTCATCATTCTTTTTATTTTGGAGCAGAAGTGGCATTGCAACCCTCAAAGGTTAACAGGCGTGTTCTGGGTTCAACCCTATGTACACACCGTTAACAGTGGGTGACAGAAAAATATTTTTGTAACCAAAGATGCCATTTGCTTATCCCATGAATAGAACACAGCCGTTTCCTTCCTGGTGATTTTCAGTATATATGTTCTCAGGTGTCAGTCTAACTCCACAGAACAGCAGGTAAAGTAAGTCCATGAATTAATTTATAGGGCATTCAAACAAAGTCAAGAACTTTATCCATTATCTTTTGAGGTACAAATGCAATGATTTGGAAAAAAATTCTTATTGAGCCACAATAAACTTTTTCCCAAATCCTTGTATGTGGACCTCAAAAACAGAACAAGAGAAAAGGCTTTTGACTGTGTTTGAATGCCCTATAACTGAATACACGGGTTTATTTTAACTGCATTTTTTTTAGCTCTACAATTTAAGCAAAGCTGGGGCCTGATTCTTACATCACCATTTCGAGATTTTATGAAATGATTACTTGGTATGCGTGCATGGAAGCTGTTTCGGTATTGTGTGCAAACTGCTGAGCAATAAGATCTGTATTTTCTACATTGTCACTTGGTAATTTATGGGTGGCCATGGTAACTTAAGCTATCTGGTAGTAAATTGGAAGAAATATTGAAAATTTACTGCCTGAAAAAAAGGACATTAGGCCCTTGAGCTTTGTGAATGAGCGTTTTATAGAGCACACACTCTAGTGAAGACCATAACATCCTGATCTGAAGTCATACAAAAGCCAGATTTCATGCATGTATTGGTGTGAAAATCTGTCCATATAAAATTCTTGCATCTCATTCACATCCATTACATTTCAGGCACTGCACTTCGAGGTGTCAAAAAATCAAAAAAAGACAGTCATTTCATGGAGGTTTATTCTGACCTGGAGGTGGATATTTAGAAGCGCTGCCCAATCTGAAAACGTCTCTCACCTGCAACAGTCAATCTCTATGTGGCCTCAGGATGTACAGCAATTAGTCTTTGTGGCCCTGAAAATGCACAGGGCAGCACACATTAGTGTAAAGATTATGGGGTCAGGGAGAGGTTCCTTTGTTTGCCTTGCATTGGTGGGTTGGTGGGCACCTGTGCCACTAGGAGTACATCTAGAGCACCCACCATTGTATCCAAGCCAAAAAGTCCAGTGGGGGTGGGCAATCCTTGGGCGGGCTGGCAACAAAGCTGCATGAACAAATCATTTTCAAATAAACTCAGATACTTCTTCAATCCTGGTTTGGACCCCTCGTCCCACCTAGGTGGGCCCCACATCTGTCCCTTGGTTGACCAGTACACCACCTGGTGGACCTGGCTGACCACATACCAGGTCACATTGAAGGATCAGCATGTGGGAACTCCCGATGTAGGAGATTCCCAACTCGGCCCTGCTTCCTGCCCTTACAACAATGGCCTTGTAAGTGGTGGACGGAGGTTCAGGCTTTCCAGATTCTGTAGCATTAGTTCTGGACTCGGTATATCCTGCACTTTCAGGTTTTGAAGTCATGTGTGGTGTGCTTTGTCATCTAGCCCCAATTCTCTTAATGCATACGTGTATAAGGTGGCTTGTGATGTGCCAAATAATTTGATTTTTCTGGGTCTGTGCCCACATGCACTGGATTACTTGGGCGCAGTGAATATCGGAAAATAAGTGACACAGCAACCCAACATATATGAAGGCACGCAAAACCAGGAGAGATATCTTGTAAAATTGCCCCTTGTGGTTACCAAGAGCACGTCCAACCAAGGGTTGGAAGGGGAAAAGAGTACTAGGTTGAATTAAAAAGGGGAGAGAGAAGGATGCCAGCATCAATTGTGATTAGAAGAGTGTCTCTGTGAAAGGATGAGGAGTTAGATGGAATACAATGGCTCTGTGAACTGGGTCTGAAGAGGCAAGAATGTCTTTATGAACTAGGGTGGTAGGAGGTGGATGTGGGAGAGTGACTGCTGAGGTAACTTTTAGATCATTTGGTCTGTTGAAAATCCAACAGTAACTTTGTTTTTCCTTTATTTGGATTACATATAAAAGTGCTTAAAATGAATTAGAATGCATCATTCTTTAAATGAAAAAAATCAGAATCTTCTAGGGGAGCATATCCCCCTTCAACCCTTAAAGTGCATCACCAATATTGTCTCTACAGCATTTGGATTTCTCTTCAGGTTTGCATGTACTTATTTTTTTCCTCCAACACCAATGAACTATTGTATGCTCACCTACTGTTTAAGTTACAAGGCCACTTGTAACTATTTCTTGTCACATGTCCGGGCCATTCTTGATTTGTTAGCTTTTTGGAGGGCTGTGTCAGCTCTTACAGTTTCTCTAGGTTGTCATGTGTGCAGACATATGTTTAGGTACAACTGCAGCAGCTCTTTTGTTCTTGACCTAAGCGAGGAGATCTCTTCCTAATGCCCTATGTGTGCCAATTCCTAGTGTGTTACGGAGATGAAAAACGTAACATCAGGTCTCTGTCCAGCTTCGTGTGACACACATTTCTGGGGGTGTAACATTTTCCAGGGATGCCACTGGATGAATACCTGTGCTGAAGACCCCCCGTGAAAACTGGCTAATAGAGGTTGTGGGCCCGCAACTTCCAGGTTTCCCTAACGAAACCCCTCCCCCCCCCCACCCCACCCCACCCCACCCCACACCACGCTCACAAAACCCGCCCCAATCAAGATCGGGGCCATAGCCTGGAAATTCCTTATCATTGGGCAATAACATAAACCGTTTACTCCCAACATTCAGGATTTTAATAAATTAGTTATTCACCCACACAGCTGAAAGCCTAAGGAACCATGCATATGCACTTCAGAGTGAACTCTCATTTAAAGGGGCTTCCAAGTTATGTGGCTGGTAAAACTGGCTTTATATTCAAATAAGGACCGCTGCACATTCGTGATAGCTATATAGGGCCCACACTATGGCCCCGATATTAACGGGGAGGCGGGGATGCTGCGTCGGTGGCCGTAATCAGCCGAAGAACCCAGCAAGACTGAGGACGTGGAGACCCTGCCGATCTTAACAGCAGGGCTTCATTTCAATAAAATGCTGCAGTCTCCCACCCAACAGTTGGCCAGATCGACAGCCCGGTCAGCGGGCGGGAGCCCAAGCATGTGGCAGGAGGCTGCAGCTGGGGACCTGTGGGGACAGTCCCCGGCAGTTAGTGGGAATCAGGGCCGTGATCGGGGTGCGGGGGGGGAAGGGCTGTAAACAAAGCCGCGACCAGGAGGCAGGGGGAGGGCTGTACACGGGATCGTGATCAGGGTGGGGGGGTCCAGCCCAGGTTCAAGGGCTGGGAGGAGTAGGGTCTTGCTGCGATTGGGGGAAGGGAGGGTAACCTGGTTTAAGGCAACCCCAAGGTTTCCTTCTGAGGCCCAGAGGAGTACACCTGCAGCTCCTGGCCCACAAGAAAATCTGAAAAATGCATTTTAAACTTACCTGCCTCTTCTGGCCCAGGATCTGGCTCCCGGCAAGTATTGCTTGACGTGAAGCCGATACTGTCCCCACCGCTCAGGCCTCTGGTTGATATTGCAGATCGCCGGACCCGATCTGAATATTTCAAACAGGACCCCGCTTCCTTCCTGTGGGTGTCCTCCTCGCCTGCTCAAGGTTAATATGGAGACACGGCAGGAAGGAAGTGGGATTGGTGGGGGTAACCGACACCCATTATTTTAATTGCCCCCCGGCCCGGTTTCCATCAGGTGGGGGCAGTTAAAATCGTGGCCAATAATTATGTCTTTTCATTCCTTACCTTTCTATATGAAGTCCAGGTCCTGACTTGTCTGCAATGTCTATTATAATACATGCTCTGATTCAGCGTTAAGTCCATACACATTGCAAAGTAAACAATCCATTGCAGAGCACATGCTTTGCCTCAACCCCAAGGTACTAAGTAAGCAATATTCACTTAATGAGAATGCAAGTAAAATATTGCCCCAGGGATATGCGTGATAAAAAATATTATGATAGATTCAGTAAAGTTCCTTTACTGCCCTATATTTTAAGAAAATTGTTGGAGAACTTTATGATAACAATAAGCTGTTATTATTACAAACCTTTCATGATAACAAAATGCTTTTGAGACCCGAGCTGGGTGTAACATAATCAAAAGAGGAACCCAATTCTCAAGATAAGAACCACTTTGACTATTTTGATTTTGTGATAGTAAGATCTGTATCCTTGTATTTAGATAAGAGCTTCCTGTAACTTTGTATCTCAGACATGAAGACAGTTAGGCCTAGAATTTCCTGACCATACATTATGCCACTGTTGCCCCTTTCAAAATAAATTGCATCGGCCAGCGACCTCTGAAGTAAGTTACACATGCGTTTCCTCGGCCTGCTCATTTGCTTTCCCATAGGTGTAAAGCGAGTGTGAAACCATGTGTAGACAGCTGAGCTACCTAGAAACTCCTGTGCAACCTTTAAAAACACAGCTCAGCCTGTACTCCAGCAGGTGACTGAGGGACAGACAGGTAAGAGAGGAACTCTGTTTGACTCTTTCACTTCACTCTCTAATAAATTCACTGCATGTCTTAGCAATATTTTTATTATACTTGTGCAGAATTATAACTGTGCAGACACCATCTAGACGCAGAGGGCAGCAGGGCTTGGCACCAAGTCACAGAAGAAGGACATGCATTTTCACTGATTCAGATCCCCAAGGTCTTCTCGAGGCGATTAAAGGCAGGAGGCACAGTGTGCTACCAAACCACCAAAAATGTAACTCTTGCTACCCAGATGGAAGTGGCACTGGCACTGAGTGCCAACTCCCTCATCCACAGCAGACCAGTGTCACAAAAAATTCAACAACTTCAAGATAACGCACTGGATACTCTCCCCTTTTCTTCTTTACCCACCCTGGACACCATCACACTCCTCACCTTCTTAAAGCAGCACTTGTACAATTAAACCTTCACACTGCACTCTGGTTAAGGGCAGCACTAAATCCGTATTCTGGACTATGGCTAGACAGCTCCCCTAACACCAATAACTGGCTTGCATAACCCTAAAACCCCTTCCTCCAAATTAACAGCCACATCTCTTACTTCATCTCTCCCATGCCACTTGGCACATACTCCTCGACTGCTAGCTTTACCTTCATTTACTCTATCTTCTTACAGAACAAATTGGCACACTGGAGGGGACATCCCCACCTTTAAACGCCTCACCCCCTCAAGGACAATGCCATGCAGCTTGTGGGCACTCACTCAGCTCTTGCCATGGGAAATGGTGAGGTTAGCAGCTCCTTGCTGGTGCCAGGTTAGTGACTGAGCACTTACATTGTCGCTCTGGCATCCCTCTGAAGCACTGCACAGACAGAACTGTCCACCCCTTCTCACGGTCTCCTTTATCCAAAGCGGGTAATGCTCACCCATTCTTACCTTCTATCCTTCATTCCTACAGATCTACCACAGCAATGAGGGCATGGGGGAGGAAGATGATGCTGATGAGGAGGCGCTGGAGAGATAGATCTCTCTTGTTGCATATGATGATGGTGAGGAAGAGGAATATCAAAACCGAGACATCTTCCCCATGTAACCATTTCACCTTGCCCTGCAACCAAAACTAGGGGCCATAAATATAAATATATTTCTTTCTTTCTTTCTATAAGATAATCACTAATAAATCCAATAGGGAATTCAGGAGAAACTTCTTTACCTAGAGAGTGGTTGGAATGTGGAACTCACTACCACAAGGAGTATTTGAGGTGAATAGTATAGATGCATTTAAGGGGAAGCTAAATAAACGCATGAGGGAGAAAGGAATAAAAAGATATGCTAATAGGATTAGATGAAGAGGGGTGGGAGAAGGTTTGTGTGGAGCATAAACACCGGCAGGGACCTGTTGGGCCGAATGACCTGTTTCTGTGCTGTATATTCTGTGTAATTCTATGTAATTCCTTTGCTTTAACCCCCTCCATGTCACCACCTGCAGCACCTCCTTCCTCACTCCCAGGCACCAGATCAGATTATTTCATCTGGGCGGTGGGTGGGTGGGGGATTTATTTAGTGTAGTGATATAATAGGGTGTTTCACAGAACATGAGGGAAACGGAGGAGTGGGTGAGGTTGTGCCACCTTCCCAGGGAAGGCTGAGGAGAAGTCTGTCCACGGCTTCGGAGTCATGGGATCCTGAACTCTTGGGTACTCACCTGAAAAGAAGGATGTTTGAGGACTATCATGCCGAAGTACAGGTTCAGAGGACAATGTCCAAAAATGTGCAGCAACTGGCAAGTATAACTCTGGAGCCTATAGTTTTTTTCATAGTATCATCATGGAAGCTTCCTCTTCATAGGAACATAGGAACAGGAGTAGGCCATTTAGCCCTTCGAGCCTGTTCCGCCATTCAATGAGATTATGGCTGATCTGTGACCGAACTCCATATATTCCACATATCCCTTGCAGGCAGCAACTGGTAACTGCATTGGAATCTAAAACAGATCCTCAACTAAGAGTGGTTAGAGACTCCTCTGAATGCACAGATGATGACCCTCATAGTTACTGAGAAAGCAGCAGCATGGCTTCAGGTCTTCATGCAGCAGGTCAGAGAGATGCACCATTGCCAATTTTGGTATAGCACTCTCTTCCTATGCAGAGCTTCTCAGAAAGGTCCTAATATGACATGTGCAGCCTGTATATTCTTTAGAGGGATGGTAATATCTGGTGGGCTGCATCCTCCTTATATGGTCCCTGACTTTCCTTTCCTCCATCTTTGCTCCTCCTCTATATTAATGAAAAAGAATGGTATGCCCAGAGGAAAAGCCATACCTGCTCCTGAGATGCCCTGACTACAGGGAGCAGGGTTGGGGGTGGGGGTTAAAAAATTTCCAGTGGGCTGACCCTGTGAGAGGCAGTCAGAATCTAGTGCAGGCTTGGCAGGAGAAAAATGCAACAAAAAAAGGTTCAAGAAGCATTTCCAAGCTGCAGAAATGACTATAATGTTTCCTGACTCTTCAGGCTCATAAACTCCTCACACTCGCCTTGATCAAGTGATCCTGCAGCTGTTGTGTCTCATTTATCTCAGTCTAAATTACCCAGAGTGCAATAGCAGTGCAAACCCAGGAAATTCAGACCAACCACACAACCGGCTCATACTATGATATATGCAAATGAGGTTAGCGGGGACTTGGCGGACGGCTCGCAGGAAGGTTCTAAAGGCCTAAGGAAACTTGGGGGAAGCGTTTGACTGGCACCAAATTTCATCGCTAAAATGACACCGAAAATGGCAAGGAAATTCACCCACTTAGTAACTGTCATATGCACTCTATTGTATTTCACTCACCTGCCCGATGTCAGTAATTTTGCACAAATGGTGGAAAAGATATGAACAATGGATTATCAGAGGAGTAATTACAGATATGGGTTCGATTGACTTGGGGTTCATAATGCATAAGTGATGCAGAAATTAATGCATCTAATAGCACAAAGACAACTCAAAGCCCCATATGCCCTGACCATCTGACTTCCTGCACAGAACACCACAAGGTGATTGTTGTCACATTTTGTTTTGTTGTCACATATTCTTGCATACAAGAAGCCAAAGTTAAATGCTGTACTCTGTAGCACTACAACAAGAAAACTTTCAGCCCACACTTTCCTGCTCGGGACACTGTAGAATCCCTCCCCTTGTATACTTGCATGATTTGGATTCTGTCAGTCAGTGAAGTATTCATTGAAAGAAACAACAATCTTCACTGCGTAAGATGTGAGAGCACAATAGACTTTTAGATGGGGGCAGTTTCAAAAACTGGCACTTCAAATTCTGCACTTCATAAAGTTCACATAGTTTCTGTCAGTATCATTTTCTGGTAAGTACATCTTCCTGAGCCACATTTCTCCAGGAAAAGCACAAATTTTATTTGCCTGCAATAATGATCGGTTGTACAGTATGTTCCTAACCCTCACCGTGCAGTGTGTGTGTTTTATTACCTATAATAATGATGGGCAGGAAGCAAATGACTTCATCACTGGCGCATGGAACCGTTAATTTTGCAACTTGGTAAGCAGACAGCAGGTTGTTACTATTGAGAAAGTACAACACCCAGAGTTCTTGATTTGAAATCCCATCATGGCAAGTTGAGAAACTGAATTAAATAAGTTTGGTAATTTGTGGACTGCCACCAGAAACAATGATCATGAAAGCTGCCAAATTATCATTAAAAAAACAAGTGATTCACTAAAGCCCTTCAAGGAAAGGGATCCGCCACCCTACCTGGTCTGGTCTGACCTACTCAAGACTCCAGTCACACTAAATGTTTCACTCTTAGGCTTGGATTTTCTGGAAGAAAATTGACCATTTGTGGGTGGTGTGGAGGTGATCTGGCAAGTAAAATGGGGAGGACAGGCCCTTCCCAAAACTCCATTCCAAGAAATGGCATCTATCCGACAATGTGGAAAACTGCCCAGGTATGTCCTGACCACAAAAAACAGGACAAATCCAATCCGACCAATTAACGCCCCCTCAGTTTACTCTCAATCATCAGCAAAGTGATGGAAGGTGTCGTCGACAGTGCTATCAAGCAGCACTTACTCACCAATAACCAGTTTGGGATCCGCCAAGACCACTCGGCTCCAGACCTCATTACAGCCTTGGTCCAAACATGGAAAGCCCGAGAGCGGACCTGAATTAAGCAGCGGCAGCGGCGAGGCTCCGATTCAAAAACAACATCAAAGCGTGACATCACAGGCGAGCAGGTAGGTGATTGGTTGGCTCTTTTTTGCTCTCTAAGTTAGGGAAGGGGGTTAAATTAAGAGCTGAGAAATTGTAACTTGCTAGTACTTATTAAATTAATAATTTAAACTAAATAAAATAAGCAAACAATAAACCTAAAATATCCATTGAATAAAATCTTTAACTAATTAATAAATAAAACAAGGTTAGAGATGGCAGGGCAGGTGGTGTGTCATAACTGCAGCATGTGGGAGTCTGTGGAGAGCATCGCGATCCCGAGCAACCACATCTGCAGTAAGTGTCTGCAACTCGAGGAACATCGGCTCAGAATTGTTGAGCTGGAGTACGAGCTGCAGACATTGTGATGCATCAGGGAGGGGAAGAGTTACCTGGACACTTTGTTCCAGGAGGCAGTCACACCCTTTATGTTAAGTAGTACTTTAGAGTTCATCAGTGGGCAGGGACAGGAGGGTGTGACTGCGAGTCAGGAAGGTATGGGGACCCAGGATGTAGTTATGGAGGAGCCTCAGCCCTGGACCTTGTCCAACAGGTATGAGGTACTTTCTACCTGTATGGATGAGGAAAAGGACTGCAGGGAGGATGGGCAAACTGACCATGGCACTGTGGTACAGGGGGCCATCCAAGTGGGGGGAGAAGGAAGGAATGTGGTAGTAGTAGGGGACAGTATAGTCAGTGGGATAGATATTGTTCTCTGCAGCCGCGAAAGAGAGTCCCGAAGGCTGTGTTGCCTGCCCGGTGCCAGGGTTAAGGATATCTCCTCACGGCTGGAGAAGAACTTGGAGAGGGAGGGGGAGGATTCAGTTGTCGTGGTCCATGAAGGAACCAACGACATAGGTAGAACTAAGAATAAGGTTCTGCTGAGGGAGTTTGAGGAGCTAGGGTCTAAATTAATAAGCAGAACCACAAGGGTAATAATCTTTGGATTACTACCTGAGCCATGCTCAAATTGGCATAGGGTCAAGCAGATCAGAGAGTTAAATGCGTGGCTCAAAGAGTGGTGTGGGAAAAAGGGGTTTCAATTCATGGGGCACTGGCACCAGTACTGGGGAAAGAGGGAGCTGTTCCGTCGGGACGGGCTCCACTTAAACCGGGCTGGGACCAACGTCCTGGCGAATCGAATAACTAGGGCTGTAGATCGGGCTTTAAACAAAAAAAGGTGAGGGGAAATTTAGAAGTCTAAAGAGAAATGTCAAGGTAATAGAGCAGTGTAGCAATTTGGGTAAAATAAGCAGAGTGTGACAGGAAGGGGCAGAGAGTTTAATGGTAGCAGTGCAGCAGAGAATAAGGTCAAAGCAGGGAATAATGGTAAAAAATTTAAATTAAAGGCTCTTTATCTGAATGCATGAAGCATTCGTAACAAGATAGACGAACTAGTGGCACAAATAGAGATAAATGGGTTTGATCCAATAGCCATTACAGAGACATGGTTGCAAGGTGACCAAGGTTGGGAACTAAATGTTCCAGGGTACTTGGCGTTTTGAAAAGACAGGCAGAATGGAAAAGGAGGGTGAATAGCCCTGATAATAAAGGATGACATAAAGACAGTAGCGATAAAAGATCTCAGCTCAGAAGATCAGGAAGTAGAATCAGTATGGGTGGAGATAAGGAATAACAAGGGGCAGAAAACATTGGTAGGAGTAGTATATAGACCCCCTAACAGTAGCTATACCATTGGACAGCACATTAATCAAAAAATAGTAGGAGCTTGCAACAAAGGTAATGCAATAATCTTGGGGGACTTTAATCTTCATATAGACTGGACAAATGAAATTGGCAAAGGTAGTCTGGAGGACGAGTTAATGGAATGCATTTGGGGCAGTTTCCTAGAACAATATGTCATGGAACCAACCAGGGAACAGGTTATTTTAGATCTTGTATTGTGTAATGAGACAGGGTTAATTAGCAATCTCATAGTAAAGGATCCTCTGGGGCAGAGTGATCATAAGATGATAGAATTTTACATTAATTTTGAGAGTGACTTGCCTAAGTCCGAAACTAGAGTCTTAAACTTAAATAAAGCCAATTACATAGGTATGAGGGGCGAGTTGGCTAAGGTAGATTGGAAAAATAGATTAAAAGGTATGGCAGTAGATAAACAGTGGCTAGCATTTAAAGAAATATTTCATAATTCTCAACAAAAGTACATTCCATTGAGAAACAAAAACTCCATGGGAAAAGTGATCCAACCGTGGCTAACTAAAAAAGTTAAGGATAGCATTACATTGAAACAAGAAGCTTATAATGTTGCAAAGAATAATAGTAAGCCTGAGGATTGGGAAAGTTTCAGAAACCAGCAAAGGTTAACCAAAAAATTGATCAAAAGGGAAAAAATAGAATATGAGAGAAAACTAGCAAGAAATATAAAGGCAGATTGTAAGAGTTTCTACAAGTATGTAAAAAGGAAAAGAGTAGCAAAAGTAAACGTTGGTCCCTTAGAGGCTGGACAGGAGACATTTTTATGGGGAATAAGGAAATGGCAGAAACATTAAACAAATATTTTGTATCTGTCTTTACAGTAGAAGACACAAAAAGCGTACCAATAATGGTGGGGAACCAAGGGTCTAATGAGGGTGAGGAACATAATGTAATTAATATAAGTAGAGAAAAAGTACTAGAGAAACTAATGGGACTAAAAGCCAACATATCCCCTGGACCTGACAGCCTACATCCTAGGGTTCTAAAAGAGGTGGCTGAAGAGATAGTGGTTGCATTGGTTTTGATCTTTCAAAATTCCCTAGATTCTGGAATGGTCCCAGCAGATTGGAAGGTCGCAAATGTAACACCGCTATTCAAGAAAGGAGGGAAAGAAAAAATAGGCAACTACAGGCCAGTTAGCCTGACATCAGTCATCGGAAAAATGCTGGAATCCATTGTTAAGGAAGTGGTATCAAGTCACTTAGAAAATTATAACATGATTAGACAGAGTCAACATGGTTTTATGAAAGGGAAATCGTGTTTGACAAATTTATTAGAGTTTTTTGAGGATGTAACTAGCAGGGTAGATAAAGGGGAACCAGTGGATGTAGTATATTTGGATTTCCAAAAAGCATTCGATAAGGTGCCACATAAAAGATTATTACACAAGATTAGGGCTCATGGGGTTGGGGGTAATATAGTAGCATGGATAGAGGATTGGTTAACGGACAGAAAACAGAGTAGGGATAAACGGATCTTTTTCAGGTTGGCAGGCTTTAACTTAGTGGGGTGCCGCAAGGATCAGTGTTGGGGCCTCAGCTATTTCCAATCTATATTAATGACCTAGATGAAGGGACCGAGTGTAATGTATCCAAGTATGCTGATGATACAAAGCTAGGTGGGACAGTAAGCTGTGAGGAGAACACAAAGAGTCTGCAAAGGGATATAGATAGGCTAAATGAGTGGGCAGTAAGGTGGCAGATGGAGTAGTATGTAGGGAAATGTGAGGTTATTCACTTTGGTAGGAAGAATAGAAAAACAGAATATTTTTTAAATGGTGAGAAACTTTCAAATGTTGGTGTTCAGAGAGATTTGGGGTCCTCATTCAAGAAACACTGAAAGCTAGCATGCAGTTACAGTAAGCAATAAGGAAGACAAATGGCATGTTGGCCTTTATTGCAAGGGGGTTGGAGTATAAGAGTAAGGAAGTCTTGCTACAATTGTACAGGGCCTTGGTGAGACCACACCTGGAGTACTGTGCACAGTTTTGGTCTCCTTATCTAAGGAAAGATATACTTGCCTTGGAGGCGGTGCAACAAAGGTTCACTAGATTGATTCCTGGGATGAGAGGGTTGTCCTATGAGGAGAGATTGAGTAGAATGGGCCTATACTCTCTGGAGTTTAGAAGAATGAGAGCTGATCTCATTGAAATTTACAAGATTCTGAAGGGTAGATGCTGAGAGGTTGTTTCCCCTGGCTAGAGTGTCTAGAACTAGGGGGCATAGGCTCAGGATAAGGGGTAGGCCATTTAAGACTGAGATGAAGAAGAATTTCTTCACTCAGAGGGTTGTGAATCTTTGGAATTCTCTGCCCCAGAGGGCTGTGAATGCTGAATCTTTGAGTATATTCAAGGCTGAGACAGATAGATTTTTGGACTGTAGGGGAATGAAGGATATGGAGATCGGGCAGGAAAGTGGAGTTGAGGTCGATGACCAGCCATGATCTTATTGAATGGCGGAGCAGGCTCAAGGGGCCGTATGGCCCACACCTGCTCTTACTTCTTATGTTCTTAGGGACAAAGGAGCTGAATTCCAGAGGTGAGCTGAGAGTGACTGCCCTTGACATCAAGGCAGCATTTGACCAAGTTTGGCATCAAGGAGCCCTAGTAATACTGAAGTCAATGGGAATCAGGGGGAAAACTCTCCACTGGCTGGAGTCATACCTAGCACAAAGGAAGATGGCTGTGGTGGTTGGAGGTCAATCTTCAGAGCCCCAGGACATTGCTGCAGGAGTTCCTCAGGGCAGTGTCCTAGGCCCAACCATCTTCAGCTACTTCATCAATGACCTTCCCTCCAATATAAGGTCAGAAATGGGGATGTTCGCCGATGACTGCACAGTGTTCAGTGCAACTCCTCAGATAATGAAGCAGTCCATTCTCGCATGCAACAAGACCTGAATGACATTCAGGCTTGGGCTGATAAGTGGCAGGTAACATTCACGCCACACAAGTACCAGGCAATGACTATCTCCAACAAGCGAGAGTCTAACCACTACCCCTTAACATTCAATGGCATTACCATCGGTGAATCCCCCACCATCAACATCCTGGGGGTCACCATTGACCAGAAGCTTAACTGGACCAGCCACATAAATATTGTGGCAATAAGAGCAGGTCAGAGGCTAGGTATTCTGCGACGAGTGTCTCACCTCTTGACTCCCCAAAGCCTTTCCACAAGGCACAAGTAAGGAGAGTGATGGAATACTCTCCACTTGCCTGGATGAGTGCAGCTCCAACAACACTCAAGAAGCTTGACATCATCCAGGACAAAGCAGCCAGCTTGATTGGCACCCAATCCACCACCTTAAACATTCACTCCCTCCACCACCGGCGTACCGTGGCTGCAGTGTGTACCATCTACAAGATGCACTGCAGCAATTCACCGAGGCTTCTTCGACAGCACCTCCCAAACCCGTGACCTCTTCCACCTAGAAAGACAGGGCAGCAGGTGCATGGGAACACCACCACCTCCAAGTTCCCCTCCAAATCACAAACCATCCTGACTTGGAAGTATATTGCCATTTCATCATTGTCGCTCGGTCAAAATCCTGGAACTCCCTCCCTAACAGCACTGTGGGAGTACCTTCACCACACGGACTCCAGCGGTTCAAGAATGCGGCTCACCACCACCTTCTCAAGGGCAATTAGGGATGGGCAATAAATGCTGGCCTTGCCAGCGACGGCAACATTCCAGGAACGAATTTTTTTTAAATGGCTGCTGTGACCCTGATCCGCTCAACAGAAGGACAGACTGTTATATTTAAATGTCATGATGCGGAGATGCCGGTGTTGGACTGGGGTGGACAAAATTGAGAAGTCGCACAACACCAGGTTATAGTCCAACAGTTTTATTTGAAATCACAAGCTTTCGGAGTTACTGCTCCTTCGTCGGGTGAAGTAAAGAGATACAGAATCGCCAAAGCATATATAGATAGAGAACAATGCATGTGTACCTTACAATGGCAGACAACTAAATTTAATCATCCTGACTGTTTATCTGCCGAGGTGTGACAAAAGGCAATCAGGTCAGCCAGGAACTTACCACATCAAAGACATAGCAAGATACAACTGAGACAATGAGGTGGAGTCACAGGGGGTCTAACGTGTCAAAAGCTGCAGTCTGCCCGCCACGATGGACGTATCGGCACTCTACACCAGTATCCCCCACGATGACGGCATCGCTGCGACAGCCTCAGTACTCAACACCAACAACAGCCAATCTCCAGACGCCATCCTACAACTCATCCGCTTCATCCTTGACCACAATGTCTTCACCTTCGACAACCATTTTTTTACCCAAACACACGGAACAGCCATGGGGACCAAATTCGCACCCCAATATGCCAACATCTTCATGCACAAGTTCGAGCAAGACTTCTTCGCTGCACAGGACCTCCAGCCAACGCTGTACACCAGATACATCGACAAAATTTTCTTCCTTTGGACCCATGGCGAAGGATCACTGAAAAGACTACACAATAACATAAACAAATTCCATCCCACCATCAAACTCACCATGGACTACTCCTCAGAATCGGTTTCATTCCTGGACACACGAATCTCCATCAAAGACGGACACCTCAGCACTTCACTCTACCGCAAGCCCACAGACAACCTCACGATGCTCCACTTCTCCAGCTTCCACCCTAACCACGTTAAAGAAGCCATCCCCTATGGACAAGCCCTGCGAATACACAGGATCTGCTCAGACGAGGAGGAACACGATGGACACCTACGGACGCTGAAAAACGCCCTCGTAAGAACGGGATATGATGCTCGACTCATCGATCGACAGTTCCGACGGGCCACAGTGAAAAATCGCATAGACTTCCTCAGAAGGCAAACACGGGACACAACCAACAGGGTACCCTACGTCGTCCAGTACTTCCCCGGAGCGGAGAAACTACGCCATGTTCTTCGCAGCCTTCAACATGTCATCGATGACGACGAACACCTCGCTAAGGCCATCCCCACGCCTCCACTACTTGCCTTCAAACAGCCGCCCAACCTCAGAAGTACCATCGTTCGCAGCAAATTACCCAGCTTTCAGGATAACAGCGACCATGACACCACACAACCCTGCCACGGCAACCTCTGCAAGACATGCCAGATTATCAACACAGATACCATCATCACACGTGAGGACACTACCCACCAGGTACATGGTACATACTCATGTGACTCGGCCAACGTTGTCTACCTCATACGTTGCAGGAAAGAATGCACCGCGGCATGGTACATCGGCGAGACCATGCAGACACTGAGACAACGTATGAACGGACGCCGCACAACAATCACCAGGCAGGAGTGTTCCCTCCCAGTCGGGGAACACTTCAGCAGTCAAGGACATTCAGCCTCGGATCTGCGGGTAAGTGTTCTCCAAGGCGGCCTTAGGAACACACGACAACGCAAAATCATCGAGCAGAAACTGATAGCCAAGTTCCGCACTCATGAGGACGGTCTCAACCGGGATCTTGGGTTTATGTCACGATACATGACGTGATCCGGACTCGAGTCGTCGTCGGCTTGTTCACAGATGTGATTCCCAGTAAAAAAGTAAAAATTTTAAAGTTTATCGTTTTACATACAGACTGCAGCTTTTGACACGTTAGACCCCCTGTGACTCCACCTCATTGTCTCAGTTGTATCTTGCTATGTCTTTGATGTGGTAAGTTCCTGGCTGACCTGATTGCCTTTTGTCACACCTCGGCAGATAAACAGTCAGGATGATTAAATTTAGTTGTCTGCCATTGTAAGGTACACATGCATTGTTCTCTATCTATATATGCTTTGGCGATTCTGTATCTCTTTACTTAACCCGACGAAGGAGCAGTAACTCCGAAAGCTTGTGATTTCAAATAAAACTGTTGGACTATAACCTGGTGTTGTGCGACTTCTCAATATTTAAATGTAGCGGAGGGTGTGGCCAACTGCCCTCGGAGATTTCCCTACATTTCCAGCCACTTATCACTCCTGAAAATGATCGCTACTGTAAAGTTGCTGAGCATGTATCCTGGCCCACAGGCAAGAGCAGGAGATCGGGAAGGAGAAAGGTCACACAGGAGTGAGATTCTTGCAATACTGCTTTGACTGGAAGTCATTTCCACCACTTTGAAGCAGCAGTTTCTGAGAATTTCAAGCTACTTTGTGAAACTTGCTGAGAACTGCATAGTGAAATATATTCCCTCTGGCGATTCAATTGCTTTTGTGCTTTGAGGAGGATGATGAAAATATGGAGGAGGAAAGGATGCGAGTGCGGCAGCGTGAATGTGGTCAACACCTGACCCAAAGGGTCTACAGACCACGGAGATCCTAACTGTTTTTTTCATATAGGCAGTGTCTGATAAGGCTGCATTTTCCCGTGACACCATCACAAAGATATGTCAGCTATTTGAACCTGACTGATAGCCTCTTCCCACCAGGGACACAGCCTTGTCTGTGGCTGTGAAGCTGACAACAGCACTTAACTTTCACGCATCCAGATGCTTCCACATGACCTCTGGTGACCTTAGTCAGTCAGCAGTTCATCGCTACATTACACATATAACAGATGCTCTGCTCAGGCATGCATCTGAGTTCATTCAGTTTCACGTGGTCCCAGTAAGGCACGTAGGAGAGATGGAAAGAGAGAGCTATCAACTTCTTGCAAGTAGCTGGATTCCAACAAATGCAGGGTGCAACTGATACCACCCACGTGGCTATAAAAGCCCTTCTGACAGCCCCATCAAATTCATGAACAGAAAGGGATTTTATTCCCTCAATATCCAGGCAGTTAGTGATGTTAGCCACCTCATTTTTCATGTCAATACATTCTACCTGGGGAGTAACGATGATGTGTTAATCCCCCGGCAATCCAGGATACCAGCAGTGCTCAGACACAGCAACGTGACAGGGTGGCTGATAGGAGACGAGGATTACCTGCTTCAGCTGTGGCTGATGACAACTTTTCAGAATCCATGGACAGGGGATTAAATGAGGCCTTGGGCCCTGCCAGGATCATTGTGCAACAGACCATGGGAATTCTCAAGTGCCATTTTCCAGTGCCTGGGAAGGTCAGGAGAGTCCTGCCGTATAGCCCAGCAAGGATTTCCAGAGTTGTAGTGGCTTGCTGCATCCTTCATAATTTGGCCATTACAAAGGGTTTGGTCCTTCCAAGCACAGAAGACAAAGAGGGAGATGCTGGAGATAAATCCCTGTTCACATAAGAACATAAGAACGTAAGAAATAGCAGCAGGAGTAGGTCATTTGGCCTTTCGAGCCAGCTCCGCCATTCAATAAGATCATGGCTGATCTTCTACCTTAACTCCACCTTGCTGCACTATTCCCGCATCCCTTGATTCCCTTAATATCCAAAAATCTATCAATCTCTGTTTTGAATATACTCAACGACTGAGCATCCACAACCCTCTGGGGGTAGAGAATTCCAAAGATTCACAACCCTTTGAGTGAAGAAATTTCTCCTCATCTCAGTCCTAAATGGCCGACCCCTTAGTCTGAGACTGTGACCCCTAGTTCTGGACTCCCCAGCTAGGGCAAACATCCTCCCTGCATCTACTCTGTCACGACAAAGAATTCCATGAGGAAGAGGAGGTGGGCCTTGACACCCCACTGCCAACAGTACATGTAGGAGATCATCACCAAATTCTTCCAATAAAGATCTGCATGATACAGTAAAGTCCTTCATGATCCCTTGCCTTGCTCAGACAACCATTCAGCTAACCTGTAATGCCTGTAATATCCATTCTAGGAAGGACAATTACAACCATTAATCCTCATATAAAAGAGATAACAGGAAATGCACGTGTTTACTACCATTTTGTCCCTACATTATGCCCTGCTTCTACTGCCACCTCTTGTCACCGTGACCACGCCTTGTGCAAAAAATTATTTTCATGTGTAATCCTAATCTCTTACTCCATGTGGTGCTACCTCAGTGTCAAGGTGTTGTGAGCAGTAGTGAAATCGTAGGTATTTTAACGTAGAATAACTTGGATGAAGGAATAGAGTGTTGTATATCCAACTTCAGAGACAACATTAAGTTAGGAGGCACAGTAAATTGTGTAGATGGGAGCAGCACGTCACAAACATAGACAGTCTAAGTGAATGGGCAAAACTATGGAGCTCAATGTGGGGAAGTGGATCCAAGAAAAACAAATTGAATATTTTCTTAATGGTGAGAGACTAGAAGCTGTGGAGGAGCAAAGGGATTTAGATGTCCAGGAGCACAAATAACTAAAAGCTAGTGTAGAAGAACAAAAAGTAATCAAAAGGCTAATGGAATGTTAATAGGCATCGCTTTTCAATATTCAAATGTAGCTCCAGCTCTCTCTCCCTCTCTCACTTCTGAGCAACCTGCTGTGCTTGTGGCCATTTCAGCTGCCGCAGCCATTTAATTGCCGCAGCCTGCCCCAAACTCCTAGACTCCCAGCAGCGATGACCCAGTCAAGAATGAGATCCTCGCTGAAATCCCACTCTGCATACTCATTGGGATCCCTTCTGGAAAATGTGATCAGTTGTCAGTGGGATCACGTGAGTAGGTAAAACACCTGTCCCACCATTTTATTAATGATCTCAGGAAAATCCCCCCCCCCCCCCACCCCCAACACCCTTAATGTCTTCTAACATGGCTTCATAAGTCATTCAGTTGTAGACCACCATCACCTTCTGAGGGAGAGTAGGATGGGCAATAAATGCGGCCTTGCCAGTGTTGGCCACTTCCTGAGAACAAAAATATTAAAAATAGTATAAAAACCTTCATTTGCTTTGGTTTCCATGAGCATTGACACTGGTAGCTTTAGAGACATTGGACCGACCACTCTTGTGGTTGACTAGTGGATCAAGTAAGATGGGGAAACAGCTCGTTCCTCCAATAATACTCAAACTCCCGTGCCATTGGGCTGCAGAATCTTAAAGCACATAAGGGCTTTCACTCAGTAAGCCAAAGAGGATGATAAATTTAGAAACAAATTGTTATTTTCAATTGGTTGCAGCTCTATAGACCTCTGTATTTTGCCCTTCCCTTACTGTACCCTAACATTCCTATATAAAAATTTACAAAGTATTTTTCTGATTTTGTTTTTTATTATAGTTATTTAAACATGAAAAATAAATACTTTACGGAATGTTTTGCAACCATAGTAGCTACATAAAATCATCGAAATCATAGAATCATAGAAATTTACGACACAGAAGGAGACCATTTGGCCCATCGTGCCTGTGCTGGCTGAAGAAGAGCTATCTATCCTAATCCCACTTTCCAGCTCTTGGTCCATAGCCTTGTAGGTTATGGCACTTCAAGTGCATATCCAAGTACTTTTTAAATGTGATGAGGGTTTCTGCCTCTACCACCCTTTCAGGCAGTGAGTTCCAGACCCCCACCGCCCTCTGGGTGAAAAAAGTTCTCCTCAACTCCCCTCTAATCCTTCTACCAATTACTTAAATCTATGCCCCCTGGTTATTGACCTCTCTGCTAAGGGAAATAGGTCTAGCTATCTCGGTCCCTCATAATTTTATACACCTCAATTAAATCTCCCCTCAGCCTTCTCTGTTCCAAAGAAAACAACCCCACCCTCTCCAATTTTTCCTCACAGCTAAAATTTTCCAGTCCTGGCAACATCTTGGCAACATCCTCATAAATCTCCTTTGTATCCTTCAGTGCAATCACATCTTTCCTGTAATGTGGTGACTAGGCATTACAATGACCTCACTTGTGGCAGCAGTGAAATAGTAGGTATTTTAAAGTACAAGGAAACAAATGTTTTACATTTTCCCAAACAGCACGGAAGGTATTTTGGGGATTTCTGCAACAATTATAGTGCAAATTTTGGTTGAGTGGCTTATTTTGACTCTAACTTCCTTTTTCAGAATTACAATGGAAAAGAGATATATCTGAGATAGATCTGTACGGTAAAGATTCTGGTTAGTCAGGAAACATCTGCTTCCTAAACTCAACTCTGTATCAACTCATAAAGCCCATATGAAAAGTTAAAAGGTGTCATGTAATCTGTAAAATTAAAGTTAAGACACTCATTCCGTGGTGGAGCCACAGTTCTGAGTCTAAGTACTGATTGACACTCTATAATCTACCAGTGACATGTATAATGAATATCATCAGTTCTTAATGTTCCCTGCCTCACTGCTAAGCCTGGCAACCAGGAGGAAGGTTGTCCATGCCAATTCCATCTGATCCAGCAGCAAAATGTTTATTTTTTCTGCTTGTTGATTAGGAAATGAATGGTTGCATATATCACAGTTGGAGACTGGATCCTGATTTAATACAGATTCATTCTTTCTCAGTCCAGGACATTTTTACTTTTTTACTTACATAATTATTAAACATAAAGGAGCAGATTCACCCCTTAGTCCCTGTGGCAATGCAACTTCGATGGAGCAGAACTTCCCCCATCCCGTGGCTGCACCTTTGAACCTTTGTGATTTCCAAAGTCAGGATCATTAACATAATCTTGGTGGGATCCTGGTGGAATTTCTGTCACTGCCGGGTCACCCATCTGAAGTAAGGGGAAGGGAAATGGCTGCAGCACAGCTGATGGCCCCAGCAGAAGATAAAAGAATAGATTTTTTTAATCTTTGAAATCTCCCATTTTGTCACTGGGCAAGATGGTCCTTTAAAGTTCAAAACCCCCTCTGCCAACTTAGCAACCCTGGATACCAGGAACATAGTGGCATTCCTACTGCCCATTGTTGCTATGGTGCAAATGATGGGCATTACATTGCATGGTATACTCCTATTATTTGTGACTCATTACAATATGCCCAACCATATTTAGATGAATAAATTGTACGTCCAATGTCACTTCCGGTTGGAAATTATCGAAGTGGTGTCGGGTGGAGGGGAGCTGGTGTAACTGCAGAAGAAATCTGTCCCAAAGTCTCCGCGTGAAATGTTTATTCTACCCAAGGTTATTTTCAGTGTTATTTATCTGTCTGCATACCTGTGTTATATGGTACATTTTCTCCCGAATATATGTCAGTATCGGCATCAGCTTGGCTCAGTTGGTAGTGTCCTCATTTTTGAATCAGAATGTACTGTACAAGCCTACAACTGACTTGAGCACATAGTCTAAGCTGGCACTTCAGTGTAGTACTGAGGAAGTGCTGTGTTGTCAGTGGAGCTGTCTTCTGGATAAGATGTTAAACCAAAACCTCACATGGATGCAAAAGATCCCATGGGGCTAATGAAGAAGAGCAGACAGTTCTCCAGATGTCTGGCCAACATTGTTCCCTCCACTAACACCACCAAAAAAGATTATCTGCTCACTCATTCATTTATTGGGTGTTGGACCTTGCTGTGTTTAAATTGGCTGCCCTGTTTGGCTATATAACAACAGTGATAGTATTTTAAAAGTAATTAATTGGTTTAGGGATGTCCTGAGGATGTGATGAGGCACTATATAAATGAAAATACTTGCTTTCTTCATATAAGGTGGAGCTTTTCCTGGTAGCTTTACTGAGTAAGTTTACCACATGTAGTCTGTGTGGTTTTAACTCGGAAACACTCACTCCAGTCTGGGAAGCAGCTGATCAGTGCTGACTTTCAAAGTAGTGGAGGATGAGCAAACAGCCTGTCATTGAATCTGGGCCAAATGTTAAACAATAGAAAAACAAATCAGTGGCCGAGTCTAGCAAGACTCAGTTTCAGCTTGAATCCATCAAACTTGAAACACTTGGATCAACCTGAGTTTGTTCCATATTTGTGCTTATCCCTGTCAAGAAATTTTGGTAGGAAACTGTAAAGATGTACATTACTCCAATACAGTAATTTGGGATGTACTAGGCAGTAAGTGCTAAATGGTATCATAGTTTGTAGGTTACAATTACAGCTTTTGTAAATAGGTCAAAGGTTATTTAATTCATCCTTTTTTTAACTTTTTGGCAGCTATATGACTAATATAAGCTTGAACAATATGTTTTCTATTTATGTATACTTACGCTGACCCCTAGGTCGGGCTGCTTATTCTAGGTTTTTCTCAGTTGGGTGTGCACCATTCGCTTGACAGCAGGCAGCTCTGATCTGTGCTAATTACATTTCCTTTCAGTGGCTGGATGGGAAGAATGCATGTGTTTTCCTAGTCTTAGTTCATCAGCACATTCTTTGCAGAAAATCCACAAGACAAAGATAATAATGGAATGAGATCAATAGCTCTATGAACATTTTAGGTAAATGACTTCAAACTAAACCAAGACACCGTTAGTAGGTGAGTTATCGGGATGTAGGTTATGGAGCCGGAAAGAAAGACAGAAAAAGAACACATACCGTATGAGATTTTCTGACTGTTGAAAAGGGGACTTGTTAATTTTAGTCTATTTCTTGTCTCCTGTGAATTAGTGCATCTAGTTCAAAAAGAACCCTGCATGTCATGGTATTCAGTGTTTTAAAGCCCCTTTATTCAAAAGAATTCCCAGTTTATATGTAAGAAACCCTTAACAACAACATTCAGACTATGAGATCCTGACTGGTTATAGCTTAACCCACTCATAATAGTAAAGATGGCATCGCCACCCTCGTGGACTGTCAATAACAGAACCTCTGTAAAATCTATTATGAAAGCAATTACTACCTAGAGTTTCAATATTGTAAGGAGTTTTTTGCTTGCCACCAAATTTTGTGCAAAATAGGGGTTTAGGCACATCCCTTGTTCTTTAATGGCCACTTTACATTTTGCAATTTTTTTTTACTACAGTAACAGGTTGCAGCCACTGCAGCTAAAAGGATAGGTTCAGTGGTGCCGTGTGCCGGGAGAGTAGGTGAGCAAAAGGATCACAGAACTTGGACAGCAGGCCCTGCACCCATTTTCTATTGGATTGCATTGCAGCAGGTTTCAGCATTTAGTGAGCTGAAATGCTTGTGCCCATCTCCTGCCTTAGCCTCATTAAGGCTCCAGATTTGATGCAAAAATTCTGCACTGGGTTTGTGCTTTTCTCCTCGCTTTCCCATTTGAAATGAGAGGAAGGGAAGCTACGTGGGTGAAGAAACAGTGGAAAAACAAAGATGTCAGGACCACAAGGAAGTCACAAAAGGGAAACGTTTATGAATGCATCTATCCTGATACCATTTGCACCAATGCACAGAGTTGCTGGCAGCTGTACAACATCTTCTCTCAAACTTCAAACACATTCGCCTTCAGTCTAAACACATGTTTGTAATTCAGTGGCAGCTGATATGTTATACCACAGGCAGTAAGTCTGAGTAATGGTGCAAATGGCATCAAGGGCACATACATGAGTAACTTCTTGTTTTCATGATTCCATCAAATTTTTGTTTTTAAGCAACCTTTCTTTGTCAGTGTAATTTTTTTTTAATTTAGATTTTATTAGGTTATCATTAGCTTAAATTGAGGATACCATATGGGTTCTGCTATTTTCTAACATTTATATAATAATGGAATTTCTCATATAAATTATGAATGACAAAATTACCAATGTTAAAGTAAAAATTCCAACGGTGGTATTAATGGGTCAAAAGCAGTGTGTGGCCCGACTTCCACTCAACTATTAACACATGTCCTTTTCAACATGAGCCTCTGATTCAGCTTCAAATGAAATATTCACGGTGAGATCATGCATGAAATTGGTTTGGGAGCTCATATGCTCTTAGCTGGAAATTGGGAGCACTGCTGTAGATGTTTAAGGGTCTGCAGTTGCCTCTTAACATGGAGCTGAGCCAGGAGGAACAGCTTGCTAGGTGAAGTCACTGAAAAGTTTGGAATGCAGCCCAAGTGAAATGGAGCAACACTCCAGAAGAGGAGCCATATTCAGTGATACAACAGCCGTGGAGGTCCTACTGCATGAGCTATATGTCAGGAGGATTGTCCTGTTTGGAACTCCAGGTCACTGTTTCCTTAGGAGAGCTGTGCACACTGCTAACACCAGGTGGCCGCAAGGGTTAATGAAGTCTCCAGTACCCACAGACTCTGGATACCAATCAGGAAGAAAGTGTCAGATTTGAAGAAAACTGTGAAGATAAGGTAACCCAAGAATGCTCTATACCAAGTGCCTGGCCATGTGTGTATGTGCATTTCCTCGACAACCTAACAGCTCTTTCAGTGTTTACCAAGTATACACCTACAACAGCAGGGCTCTCCTTCAATCTTCATAAAAGATCCTCACAACAAACAACCTTGCAGCACTACGCAGTTGCATGGCCATTTACTCACATACACTGGGATGCAGGATGGCAATTTTAGGTTTGCTGTATATGTTCTTCAAATTTACAGCATCTCAATGTCACTTTCCTGTTTGCAGGCCAAATTACTTTAAAACAGGAGGGATCAAACTTGCAACATGAAAGTGCTCACTAATCATACACCAGTGCCATCCTTAGAGGAGGCCACACTAGACATAGGCGCAACAGACACTATATTAGAGGGAGTGGTGCAAGGTGAAGCTGGAGGCCTTCCCCCAGTAGCAACATGCTTCTTTTGTTATGTCCTTCAGTCCCACTCGCTTGACTCACTTACTATCACACAGGCATACACTCAAGCTCAACAGTATGCCACGCATTGCCTTGTAAGCATTTGATGACATGTATTACAAGCAGCGTTCCAACATGTCTTCTGTTTCAGTAGGCTGCCACTAGAAGCAAACAGTGCTGTCACGGCCAGCTAAGAAGCCAGCACCTCACATCACATCAGCTGAACCAGATTGTTCGCAACCTCAGTGTCCTATTCAAGCTATCAATCCCATATTCTCTCTTTGACATCTGTAACATCACCCACATCTACCTCTACTGCAACACAGCTGCTGCTGAAATCTTCATTAATGCCTTTGTCACTCCAGACTCTCCAATGTTCTCCTGGCTGGCCTCCCATCCTCCACTCATCCAAAGCTCTGCTGCCCGTATCCTATGCTGCACCAGGTCCTGCTCACCTATCATCCCTGTCCTCACTTTGGTCCCAAATGCCTCAATTTCAAAATTCTCACCCTTGCATTTAAATTACTCCATGGCCTCACCCTTCCCTACCTCTGTAACCTCTTCCCAGCTCCTGTTTAAATATTTCCCATTGCTGATCTACAATTCTATTTACAATGTTTTCCTCCCATATAACCTGGACACAATCCTCTTTTATCTCCTTATAATATGCTTCTTTCCTGTCAAGTATCCCTGTCGTCAACTTTTCTTTTCCCTTTTCTTGAAATAATTATTGAAATTCATTATATTGTAGTCATTGTTTTCCAAATGTTCCCCTACGTTATCTTGCTGACCTAGTCTGCTTCATTACCCAGAACCAGGTCAAGTAGTGCTTCCTTCAATTTTGTAAGAAAACAGGCTGAACACAATGCAAAGAAACTGCCCTTTTATCACCATTTTCCCTAAATTTCTATTCTGTGAATAATTAAAACCTGCTACAATTATGACTGTTGTTAATACTTGCTTCTCTAATTTGTTTACAAATTTCATTCTCAATTTCCCTCCCACTCTTTGGTCGCCTATAATATAATCCCAGGACTAATGCCTTTCCATTCCACAACTCAATCAAAAGGGATTGTTTGGCCCACTTATATAATTAAATTCTATTAAGGTGATATTGCCACTAATTAGTACTACTATTCTTCCCTTTTTCCTCTTTCCAAATCCCCCATGAATGTTTTATACCTAGGAATATTTAATTGCCAATCCTGACCCAGCTGCAGCCATGTTACTGCTATTATGTATGATTTTCTATTATATTACAAAGACTCCAGTTTCCTAATTTTATGTTGCTGATGGCGTCAGTGGCAATCTGGAACATAGGAACAGGAGTAGACCATTCAGCCCCTTGGGCCTGCTCCACCATTCAATTGGATCATGGTTGATCTGCACTTGAACCCCATTTTCCTGTCTTTGCTCCATATCCCTTGATACCCATTCCTAACAAAAATCATAGTCTTGTCCGAGCATCCACAACCTTTTTGGGGGAGAGAGTTCTAAATTTCTTCTACCTTTGTGTAAAAAAGTGCTGCCTGATTTCGTTCCTAAATGGCCGAGCTCTAATTTTAAGATTATGTCCCCTTGTTCTTGATTCCCCCAAAATTGAATTCAAAACATAAAAGCTAACCGCAATTATGAGCTTGGCAGTGCCTGGCAGTGCTGTGCCTGTGGTTGAGTTTAGTTGCAGATGTGCTTGGAGTATGTGACACAACTCATTCATGGCATCTCTTGTAAATCAAATGTTCCACAGGCACTGCTGGTCTGAAAAGTGGAGGTGAGCTCCTCTCCTGCAGATTCTAGTGCAGTGATACTGGGTATGGATGCATAAAGACTGAGGTGCAGCCTGATCTGCCTAGTATCCTTCTGTTGGTTCTCCTCTTGTTCCTCTAAAAAGCACAGATATAGAGAAATCAACAGTGGCTTAGTTACAGATGTTGGGAAAAAGGCAGCAGTTCAAAAATTGCCAAAGACTCATAGAATTAACCATAGAATCATAGAATGGTTACAGCATGGAAGGAGGCCATTCAGCCCTTCGAGCCCATGCCAGGTCTCTGCAAGAGCACTTCAGCTAATCCCACTCCCCCGCCCTTTCCCCGTAGCCCTGCAATTTTTTTTCCTTCAGGTACTTATCCAATTCCCTTTTGAAAGCCACGATTGAGCCTGCCTCCACCACCCTTTCAGGCAGTACATTCCAGATCTTAACCACTCGCTGCGTAAAAAAGATTTTCTTCATGTCGCCTTTGGTTCTTTTGCCAATTACCTTCAATCTGTGTCCTCTGGTTCTCGACCACTCCGCCAATAGGAACAGTTTCTCTCTATCTACTCTGTCCAGACCCCTCATGATTTTGAACACCTCTATCCAATCTCCTTTCAATCTTCTATGCTCTAAGGAGAACAACCCCAGCTTCTCCAGTCTATCCATGTAACTGAAGTCCCTCATTCCTGGAACCATTCTCGTAAATCTTTTCTGCACCCTCTCTAAGGCCTTCACATCCTTCCTAAAGTGCGGTGCCCAGAATTGGACACAATACTCCAGTTGAGGCCAAACCAGTGTTTTATAAAGGTTCATCATAAGTTCCTTGCTTTTGTACTCTATGCCGCTATTTATGAAGCCCAGGATCCCGTATTCTTTATTTAACTGCTTTCTCAACCTTCACTGCCACCTTCAACGATTTGTACACATATACCCCCAGGTCTCTCTGTTCATGCATCCCCTTTAGGATTGTACCCTTTAGTTTATATTGCCTCTCCTCGTTCTTCCGACCAAAATGTATCACTTCGCACATTTCTGCATTAAATTTCATCTACCACGTGTCCACCCATTTCACCAGCCTGTCTATGTCTTCTTGAAGTCTATCACTATAATCCTCACAGTTCACTATACTTCCAAGTTTTGTGTCATCTGCAAATTTTGAAATTGTGCCCTGTACTCCCAAGTCCAAGTCATTAATATATATCAAGAAAAGCAGTGGTCCTAGTACCGACCCCTGGGGAACACCACTGTATACCTTCCTCCAGTCCGAAAAACAACCATTCACCACTGCTCTCTGTCTCCTGTCACTTAGCCAATTTCGTATCCATGCTGCTATTGTCCCTTTTATTCCATGGGCTTCAACTGTGCTGGCAAGCTTATTATGTGGCAGTTTATAAAATGCCTTTTGGAAATCCATATACACCACGTCAACCGCATTGCCCTCATCAACCCTCTCTGTGCCTCATCAAAAAACTCGATCAAGTTAGTTAAACACAATTTGCCTTTAACAAATCCATGCTGGCTTTCCTTAATTAATCCACACTTGTCCAAGTGACTGTTAACTTTGTCCCTGATTAACATTTCTAAAAGCTTCCCCACTACCGAGGTTAAACTGACTGGCCTGTAGTTGCTGAGTTTATCTTTACACCCTTTTTTGAACAATGGTGTAATATTTGCAATTCTCCAGTCCTCTGGCACCGCCCCCATATCTAAGGAGGATTGGAAGATTATGGCCAGTTCCTCCACAATTTCCTCCTTAACCTCCCTCAGCATCCTAGGATGCATCCCATCCGGTCCTGGTGACTTATCAACTTTAAGTACAGACAGCCTTTTTAGTACCTCCTCTTTATCAATTTTTATCTCATCCAGTATCTCTACTACTTCCTCTTTCACTATGACTTTGGCAGCATCTTCTTCTTTGGTGAAGAAAGATGCAAAGTACTCATTTCGTACCTCAGCCATGACCTCTGCCTCCATGATTAGGTCTCCTTTTTGGTCCCTAATCGGCCCCACCCCTCTTCTTACTATCCGTTTACTATTTATATGCCTATAGAAGACTTTTGAATTCCCTTTTATGTTAGTTGCCAATCTATTCTCATAATCTCTCTTTGCTCCTTTTTCTTTTTCACTTCCTCTCTGAATTTTCTATATTCAACCTGATTCTCACTTGTCTTCTCAATCTGACTTCTGTCATATGCGCTCTTTTTCTGCTTCATCTTACTCTCTATCTCTTTCATCATCCAGGGAGCTCTGGCTTTAGTTGACCTACCTTTCCCCTCATGGGAATGTACCTCGACTGTACCAGAACCATCTCCTCTTTAAAGGCAGCCCATTGTTCGATTACTGTTTTGCCTGCCAATCTTTGATTCCAATTTACCCGGGCCAGATCCGTTCTCAACCCATTGAAATTTGCCTTCCTCCAATTAAGTATTTTTTACTCTAGATTGCTCCCAGTGCTTTTCCATAACTAATCTAAACCTTATGATACTATGATCACTGTTCCCTAAATGTTCACCTACTGACACTTGCTCCACTTGACCCACCTCATTCCCCAGAACCAAATCCAGCAATGCCTCCTTCCTTGTTGGGCAACAAACGTACTGATCAAGAAAGTTCTCCTGAACACACTTCAGAAATTCTTCCCCCTCTCTGCCCTTTACACTATTACTATCCCAGCCTATATTAGGATAGTTGAAGTCACCCATTATTATTACTCTATAGTTCTTGCAACTCTGTGTAATTTCCCTGCAAATGTGCTCCTCTATATCTTTCCCACTAGTAGGTGGCCTATAGAATATACCTAGTAGTGTAATGGCACCTCTATTATTTCGTAACTCTAACCAAATAAATTCTGTCCTTGACCCCTCCTGGGCATCCTTTCTCTCTCCAGCACTGTAACATTCTCCTTAACCAATACTACCACCCCACCTCCTTTCTTTCCTTCCCTATCTTTCCTGAACACCTTATATCCAGGAATATTTAAAACCCAATCCTGCCCTTTTTTGAACCAGTTATCTGTTATCGCTACAACATCATATTCCCATGTGGCTATTTGCGCCTGCAGCTCACCAACCTTATTTACCACGCTTCATGCGTTTACACACATGCACTGTAAACCTGTCTTAGACCTTCTTGTATTCTCTCTTAGTCTGACCCCACCTAATACCTCACTATTTCTTACTCTAGTGCTATCTGTCTCTCCCCATCCATTGTGCACTTGGTTTCTCCTTTCTAATGCTACATCCTGGTGCCCATCCCCCTGTCAAATTAGTTTAAACCCTCCCCAACAACACGAGCAAACCTCCCCGCAAGGATCTTGGTTCTGGCTCTGTTGAGGTGCAACCCGTCCGGCCTGTAAAGGTCCCACCTCCCCAAGAACCGGCCCCAATGCCCCAGGAATCTGAAGCCCTCCCTCCTGCACCATCTCTCCAGCCACGCATTCATCTAATCTCTCCTCCTATTTCTATATTCACTCACGCGTGGCACCAGGAGTAATCCAAAGATTACTACCTTAGAGGTCCTGCTTTTTAATCTTTTTCCTAGCTCCCTAAAATCTGCCTGCACGACCTCATCCCTTTTTCTACCTATGTTGTTGGTACTGATATGGTCCACGACCTCTGGCTGTTCACCCTCCCCCCTCAGAATGTTCTGCAGCCGCTCAGTGACATCCTTGACCCTGGCACTAGGGAGGCAACACACCATCCTGGAATCACGTCTGTGGCTGCAGAAATGCTTGTCTGTTCCCCTAACTATCGAATCCCCTATCGCTATTGCCTTCCTGATCTTCCTCCTCCCCCCGGGTACAGTTGAGCCACCCATGGTGCCTTAGACTTGGCTCTGGCTTTACTACCCAGAGGAACCATCGCCCTCACCAGTTGGAGAGCGAGATGCACTCAGGGGACTCCTGCACTACCTGCCTGGTCCTTCTTGTCTGTCTGACGGTCACCCATTCCCTCTCTGCCTGCACACTCTTACGCTGCGGGGTGACCACCTCCTGAAACATGCTATCCACGTAGCTCTTAGCTTCACGGATGCACCGCAGTGACGCCAGCTGCTGCTCAAGCTCCGAATCCCGTAGCTCGAGCTCCTCCAGCCGACAACGCTTCCTGCATGGGAAGCATCCTGGAATCCCCACATGGCGCAGGATGTGCATTCCACGGGACTGAGGTGCCCTGCCATGCCGCTATTTATTCGACTATTAACTAACTTAGAGAAATAAACTTAAGACTAAGGGGGAAAAATTGGGTAGCGGCCATTTTGGGGCGCTAACCTCGCCAGGAGGCTAATTTTAGTGCCCCACCCCCTAAATTCAGTAGTAGCGCCCCAAGAAGGAGGTGGAGTGCTACTGGAAGCCTCCCCTGATTAAATGGGAGGGGCCTAGCGTTGCGTGCACCGGGGCCCTGCCGGACCACCGGGGACCAGGGTGCCGTGGAAACAGCCCGGCACTCAAGAGCAGTGCCAGTCTGAATGATAGCAGCCGATACCCCGCATATAAATGTGAAAGGGGTGCAGGTGCTGGCAGTCGGCCAAAATAAAAATGGCCACCTGACACCTGCCCTTTAAATTGCGCTGCCACCCGCTACCACCGCTGCAAAAACGTCCCCTGATCCTGTCGCACATATTGCCCGGCGATAGGTCAGTGGGCGCAAGGGAAGTTGGCGGTCGGGACGCAAACGGGGAGCTGTGCACGACGATGATGTCATCATCGCCGGCACAGTGGTGCGGGGCGCTACCGCCGCTGCTAACCTCCCGGTGAATTTTGCGGGAGGCGTTGGAGACGTTGGAGGCGTTAGCAGCGCTGCGCCCGGGCACTAGGGCATTTGCGCCCCATTAGCACCCCCGGGGGCGCTATGGAGAGGCACAAAGCAACCCAATTTCTAGCCATTAAGAGTCTTAAAGTCGGGCCTACCTTTATTTCTGGCCGCTTCTCTTGCTCTTTTAGTTAAAGGCCGCAATTTTACTAATGGAGGCGGGTTGTGTGCGGGTTCGCTGCTCGGAGGCTTTCTGACCCGCTCCCGGCTGCCGCCTCCCAGAACTTACTATTTTTCCTTGATTGGCCTCATTACGGCCGACGTGCGGGTCCCTCCAGGCAATTGCTTGGAGGCTGTCAGTTTCTCGCGTCTGATGATGCATTGTTGGATGAAAATTTAAAGGGGCCATGTCCCCTTTGGGAAAAATGTCAATGGGATGGATTGGTGCTGTATTATATAGAAAGGGGAGTTGACTGCGTCTGTTCTGAACAAAATTTAATGAATGAAATTGCTGGTCATATTATTCCAGAAAGATATTTATGATTTTTTTATATATCAATTTATTATCTGACTATGAAATGAAAAAGTTGCCAGATTTGTTCCAATCATTGGCTTAGTAATATTAATGCTTTTTTCTCTTAAAGGTGCTGGCTGCTGCAGGAATGACAGCCCCAAAAACTAAGGCTGCACCCAGGATCAATGAGGGCTCCCTCCATGCTCTTGTGGAGGGAGTTAGAGGACGTCAGAGCTCCTCTTCCCTGGAAATGGAACGAGGAGGCCTCCTCAGCAAACCAAGGCAGCTTGGCTGCAAATTGCTGAGGAGGTGAGCTCGAGGTCTGTGTGCAGACGCACATGGGTTCAGTGTGGAAAAAGGTTTAATGATCTGCTGAGATCACCTAAAGTGTGGCCTCTGTGTTCTGGGAAATGGAAGTGAGGGCTCAAGGTGATTTCCATGTAGAATGTTGGTGGTGACACTGAGCGCAAACCACCGTTTATTGGACAGATGATGCCTGGGGTTTTGAGAATGTCAGACTTATATTCATCTCCATGTGCCAGCCACCCATGGTTGAAGCGTAAGCTTATGCGTATCTGGCATGGATGAGTGCATCCCTTGCCTGACGGCCAGCAATGTGGCCACCTGCTGCTAGATTGGCCACATCCGGCCCCGCAAAGCATCACTCCCCGTCCTCCTCCTTGTCCTCTTCCTCGTCCTCTTCATCTTCCTCCAAGAAGGCTGTGTGCTGAACCACTTGTTCATCCGGCAGCACTAAGCCGTGCTGCTCTTCCTCCGAATCTGACGACCAGGATGAGAGGATGTAAATGGTTCCCATCCCGTTGTTATAGATTTCAGTTGAGGCAAGAAGCTTGCAAGCGCACACTCAAAGTGGCCTGAAATTATTCCAATCAGTTCAAACAGCAGATGTGCTTGACCAGTCTGAAGGTCAGTAGATTAGCAAAATCTTATCCCAAACCTCCAACAACAAAGTTGTTGCATTTGAATGCCAGCCATGTTACAGGAGCACTTTTAAAGTTCTGCACCAATAATGACTACAGATCATGTCCTCCACCAACTCGTCTCCTTGCAGCAGGACTGTTTCTGACAAGACGGGAAACAGGAGCCAGAGGCATGAAAATGAGAAACCTCTATCAAAATAGGATTATCAAGGCAGTTAACAGGCTCTTAAGTGCCTTAACTACCTGTCCCACCGGTTGGAGTCGGGTCAGTTTGGGAGCAGCTGAACAGACACTCACAAAAATCGCGTGGGGGGTGGGATGGAGGCGGGTTGGGTGTCTGAAGCCATTTTTTCTGATTTTACCAGCTGACACGCCTCCAAACCCGCCTCCTCAGGGCTGTTAAAATTGAGCCCTTCACACGATTATTTATAGTTATATTAATTTGTTTATCGAGTTAAGATAGAGAAAAAAAAACTTGATACTCACCCACCAATCACCTACCTGCTGTCCTGTGACGTCACTCCTTGACTTTGCTCTTTTTTTGGAATTCGCCAGGTTTGTATCTGCCCCTCTGATGCCAACTCCTTCCAGGTCCTCATAAAAACTTAAGACACAACAGCAAAAAGCAACAAAAGAAGTAAGAAGAAGGACACATAAAAACCCAGAAAATTCTTTGAGGAATCTTCTTTCAAGGCTATTTAAATAAATTTCAACAAACCCCGCAGTCACTAGTATCCATGATCACCTATTTTCTATAAGCTGGTAGCTGTCTCAGTGTTTGGCAAGTACGAATGTTGGGAAATCATATAGTTATCAAAATGATATCATCAAATATCAGCTGAAGATTGACGTGAAGTTCCCATCTGCTTCAGGGGGGAGTTTTCTGCATCCATGAATTTCTCCACTGGAAATGTGTGACAGATCGCCAAGATATTTTCCAGTTGGTAATGGACACTTTATACCTGAAGTTCAGGTATTACTGATTGGAAAATATACCCAGGTAATTTTTTTTGGGGGGGATGAATTTCCATGGGGATTCTCCCTGTTCTCCATCATAACTTTGGCAGAAGAACTGTAGTTTTTCCGGGACTTCCGCAGCTCTTCCATCAAAGTTAAAGCGGATGATTGGGAAACACCCTCACAGAAATTCATCCCCATACAGCCCATTTTCAAGTCAACATCTGCTACTCAGTTTTAAACTGTTTAGCGAACAATCCGGAGCAGCCTTTTTTTAATAGAAATTTAGCAACAGTTAAAAAATAGAAAAAGGTCAAGCTTATGTTTTTTAATATTTACTCGTCTAACCCAAGACACCTCATTCATATATTACCACTTGCGTAAAAATAGAATGGGTACTTACAAGGTAAACAGCTCAACTTTGAAAATACATTGTAAAACCACACCTTATACTTGTTAAAATCATTTCTATAGTGTCTATCTGGTCTGGTGAAGTTTGTTGCTGTATATTTAAAAGGCAAATTATTATTTTCAATATTTATTTTATAAAAACAACTGCATCATTTATTTATATAAGGTACCTGCGGGAACAAGACTGAGCTCGGAAGTCATGGCTCACCATTACTTTTCTAGGTCAGTGGAAGCACTATTTATTTGCCACCAAACAATAATAGGGAGCTGCTTCATGGTTTGTCAAAGCATTGTGATTCAAACAGGGAGGCTTCCAACAGTTTCCTTTGGACACTGGATGATTGCGCACAGAGGAAGCTGATTTTACTTTGTGCCACATTTTACTCAAATTTACCATTACACTGACTTTTGAAGGATTGTGCTGCTTCTGAGGAAAAAATACTTCCTTTCTAGTCATTTGTCACTTGAGCTATGTCACTGATTACAGTGGGGTAGACCTTGGGGTCATCTGCACCAGTTGTGCAGCAACAGAATGGGTGCAGTGGAATTGACAAATCCGAGGGCGTATTTCATCATGTTTTGACGTCTTGACTTCTCTTAGCTTAACTAACTGATCTAACATTTTCCTTTTATTCATCACAATGTAGCTCATCTCACTCTCAACCACTTCAGGATTCATCTCTCCGATATCTTTCTCTTTAATGACCTATGTGAAGATTTATTAAATACCTTGCCATTTTGTGATCATCCCATATAAATTCACAATCCTCTCCTCTCAAGGGTCCAACCTCACGTTTAACAATTCTCTTTTTACTGATACATTTGTAAACTCCCTTACTGTTCCCATTGATTTTTTTTTACAAATTATTCCTTATTCTCCCTCTTAGCTTTCCTTGTCCCAATCTTAACCTCTGTTCTTATTTTCTCCTATTCTCCTTTAGTTTTTTCAGCATTGATATTCTTATAGTCCTCGTAGGATCTCTTCTTCAACTTTAATTGGTTTCTAACCTCATTATTTATCATTGGCATCCAAAAACTTCTAGTAGTTTCCTTCATTTTTGATGGTTAAGAGACTGACAATAGTAAACTGTCAAAACTGTTATTGAGTAAAACTGCAGATGAACAGTGGGAGATGTTCAACAAAGAATTTAGCTTAATACAGGACCAATATATACCCATAAGGGGAAAGATTTGTACTTACCAAATAAAACAACCATGGTTGACAAAAGAAGTGAGCGATAACATAAAACTAAAGGAAAGAGCATATAAAAGTGCAACGAGTAGTATAAATCCAGGGGATTGGGATCTATCAATGTCTCTTTGTAATTTTATGCTCCATCTACACTATTTACTATGTCACCAATCTTTGTATCATCGGTAAACTTGGATATATGGCTTTCTATTGTGTTATCTACATCATTAATAAATATAGTGTTCATTTGCAGTTTTACTCGATAACAGTTTTGACAGTTTACTATCGTCAGTCTCTTAACCGTTAAGTTAGCCTTACCAAAATCTAGAATCTTAGTAACTGAGTGGGCAAAACTGTGGCAGATGGATTTCAACGCAGGTAATTGTGAGATCATCCATTTTGGACCAAAAGAGATAGATCCGAGTATTAATTAAATGGTGAAACGCTAGGAGCAGGGGTGGCCCAAAGAGATTTTGAGGTCCATGTACACAGATCACTAAAATGTAGCAGTCAGGTGCAAAAAAAAAATCAAAAAGGCTAAAGTTAGCCTTTATAACTAGAGGGCTAGCATACAAGGGGAGGAAGTTTTGCTGCAGCTATACAAAGCCCTGGTTAGACCACATCTGGAGTACTGTGTACTGTTCTGGGCACTGCACCTTAGAAAGGATATATTGGCCTTGAAAGGAGTGCAGTGCAGATTCACCAGAATGCTACCTGGGCTCCAAGGGTTAGATTATGAAAGAGATTACATAAACTAGGCTTGTATTCCCTGGACTGCAGAAGGTTAAGGAGTGATTCAATTGAGATTTTTAGGATTTTGAAAGAAATTGATAGGGTAGAGAGAAACTTTTTCCGCTGGTGGGGGAGGCTAGGACAAGTGGACATAACTGTAAGGGGAGACGTGTGGCTCTGTGCTTAGCCTGGGTGCTAGTGCGGGGTTAGGCCTTGTTGCCTGTTCTGGTCTCCAGCCAGCCTGGTAACACTAGACACCTGTGAGTGGTTCGACCCACTCGCCCTTACGGTTCTGACACTGGACTTAGGTGCGAGAGCAATAATGCAGAGAAAACTCAGGTAGACCCGGTTGAATAGTGCGAAATGGAAAATCTTTATTGCATATTATTCAAGATTACGAGATACATGTCATAAGCACAGATTAATGACAGTACAATCTTACACACAGTTATGAAACTAATTTTAGGGAAACGAGGAGCGCACGACACATCGTAAAAGGGGACACACATTATAATTATCCTTAAAACTTAAACCCTCCCCTATCAATACCTGTCCTAATCTAGATTTGTAGGATCGAGACTCATGCTCACCACTCGTGATAACTCGGAGAATTCCGAAACTCTGCTCGGATGTTTTTACCGCAGCACCTGACTATCCACGTGTTGATCAGGGGTCTCTGTACCCCACTTGTTTACTCGCTTCTGCTCCGGCTAGCAGGCTGGACCGTCTGCTGTCATGAAGATCTGTGTTGCCCTCGGAGTTCTGATACTACTCAAAAAAAGAGTCTTCCTGTGTCCTACACCGGTTCGATAGAACTCGAAGAAGGGTCTTCCTGGGCCAGTTGTGAAGAAGTCGGTAGAATTCAAAGAAGTGTTTAATCGACTTACAGGCGCGGTCGGGGCTTATTGACCGTGGCGCTACGTATTGTCGTCTTCTTCTCTTCTCATCTCATCTCATCTCATCTCCTCTCGGGCCTTCTGGTTCCAACACCGTTTACCGACTTCTCGGGATGGTGCGCCCGCTTCCAGGCCTTCACAGCCCAGTTCTCCACAGATCTTCGCGGCAAGCCACGAGGTTGATCCTAGCGGATCAGAGTCCAGAGTCGTCAGACAAGAGAATAAGAGTTCAGCAGTCTTCCAGCGAGTCAAAGCAACAAGAGAGAGATGGACGGTTGTACTTTACAGTTATAGTGCTGTAATTCCTCTTTTCCCGCCCAATCTTAATGTCTATCTTTTGTCAGGGTTTTGGCGCTCAAACTTCTTGTATGGGGTGATCTCAGTCTTTAATGGGTTTTGGTGACACTTGTAACTGTCTGAGTACCCGTTAATATTTCTCCCATTGTGGAACCGGCTAGTAGTCTCCCTGGAGGGGTTTTGGGGCTTCCAAATGCTTGCTGTGAGTACCCGCGAACGGCTCTCTCATCGTAGAGCCATGGGGATTTTGCATATTAATGTCTTTGGATGGGTCCTTGATCGCTCAGTACAATAGCCCTTGTTTGCACCTGGGAGACCGATTTCAGTATTTATGTTTAAAATGCAAACCCATCATGTCTTGTCAATTATCTCAAATGTGCTGAGTCCTGTCCGATCTTGCTGAAATGTTTATTGAAGCGCCATCTTGTCTGCCTACTGAAAGTCTAGAACTTTCTGCCACGAGGCGTGGCGGCCATTTTACAGGCTGTTTGTGTCTGTTTTGAAACATGACAGCATTCTGCTGAAATAAAGCTGTTTATACAAAACTTTATGTCTCCTTCTTATTTTTATAAAATCGCGATAATTTTGCGAATTCTACATAACCTTAAAATCAGAGCCTGGCCATTCAGGAGAGAAGTTAGGAAATACTTCTTCACGCAAAGGGTGGTAAAAGTGTGCGACTCTCTCCCACAAAAAGCAGTAGATGTTACCTCAATTAATAATTTTAAATCTGAGATTGATAGATTTTTTGCTCGACAAGGATATAAAATGACATGGAGCCAAGGCAGGTGGATGGAGTTAAGATACAGATCAGCCATGATCTCAGTGAATGGCGGAACAGGCTCGAGGGGCTGAATGACCTGCTCCTGTTCTTATGTTCCTATGAGTATGAGTATCTTGGAGATATCAAATAGGGGATGTCAGACAATGGCTCTAGTTGGAGATTCAGCATGCATGTGTAAAAGATCTAAGCAGTGTGAAGGGCTTAAAGAAGATCTTGGCAATATGGAAGAGGTGGAGAGAACCCCAGAAACACCTGACAAGATGAGGATCTAAGGAATATGAAGCGCACAGGATTATCTGGATGCTAATGGTAGACGTTGAATGTGTAGAGTTTAGGGACAATCTTGGAGCTGCCAAGAAAAATATTGTAATGTGCACCTATTAGTGTCAACTATTCTTGTTAATGTGTTATGTAAGTCATAAAGAATAATTTTTTTTTAAAAAACAAGTTGATTGACAACTAATATAGAATTTCAACCAGAATATATATTTCACAGTCAATGTTTAATGAAAATTTAAAGATTATGAGCAGGAATTTTCTGAGACATGGCATCATCAGCAGGGTGGCTTATTGGAAAATAATGGTTACGCGGCCCGTGACTTTATATCCAATGACATTAAAGGAGGGCAATGCAGGCGCCATTTTCCGACAAGCTGCCCCACCGCGTGCAAGCCCCTGCTGGGGCCGTGGAGCTTCAAACAATTCTTCCCTTTATATCCTTCGGTCACTGCATGTAAGCACACAGAGCAGCGAATTCTGGGACCTCAGGATGTAACTCATCTGCGGATTGTTTGTTACTTTGTAACACGTTGTGCTCGTCAGTACCAGAACTGTCAGAAACAGAGACTGACCCAGCATGGGAAAACAGTCACAGCTTTGTTCACGCTGCTGCCTGTGTCAGAGAATTCTGTAGGGAGTCAAAGCATCACTACCATGGAAAAGGAGTTTCCAAATTCCTGTCCCTGAGTTGACAATGTGAGAATTCATTATTGTTCTCAAGATTAAAGTTAAGCAGGGGTCACAGACTCATGACAAACAGGAGTAGATGATATTAGGTTCCCAACAATAAGGTACTGTACTCCTGTGCACAACCTGTTACAGTTTTTCATTAATGGTTTATGCAATACTACAGTGTAGAAGTGGTAATTATTAAGTGATAATTAGTTATAATTATCCCTTTTGTCAGACTATCTAAGATGTAGTTTAAAATTTTCAAATATTAAATTTTCTATCTGTAGGAGTTTCATTTATTTAGTTAATGGATTTACATTAAAATTCCTTTCTGCAGTTTTAGCACAGTTACAAAAAAATTAAATTATAATTAAAAAGTAGTGACTAAAATTCCTATTTCTTAAAAAAAGGGAAAATACCTGTTTTTTTTTTAAATGAACCACTAACGAAATTTGAAGCTGTATGTATAATAGCTTCAAAAATATATGTATAAATGTACTCCTATTTGTATAATGGCCCTAAATTTCCAGTCAGCAGCAAAGCAAAGACGTTCGCTGCTGGCCCTGAAGTATGCTTCCCACAAGGATCTTGCAATCCCTGTGTCAGGAACTTCAGGTTTTCCAACCTTGAATTCAATTCAACGGAACTTAATGGGAACCCCCTTGTTTGAACTGCTGTGACGTCAACAATTTGCCTGAGCAGACAATCAAAAGGCAGAATTCCCACAGACAGCGAACAAGGAAGTGAGTTAGCCATTAAATTTCTAACTTTTTAAAATAGTTAGAGAGAGCTATTGAGATAAGACAGTTGTTGACCCTGAATAAATAACCTTATTGAAACAGAAGGTGCATGGCTCCGACAAGCTGACCTTTTGGGAACAAAACAATGGTTCACCCTGGATAAGGTGTTTTAATTTAAACTTCGTAAAGAAGACACATAAGATAAGGAACATCTGCCCTCGTAAAGATGACATAAAATAAGGAACACCTGCTGTTCACACCGTTTTTATATGGTGACCCTAGAACACCTGGAGATGAGACAAGATTCTGGCTGATGTAGCAGGAAGAATTGTAGAGGTCGGCAGAAAGATCAATAGGGATAATTAACTTGCATCAGCAGAAAACCTTAAAGGAAATACCACTGGAAAAGGGTATAAATATTGAACTCTCAAATGGGATATCAGACTCGCTTTAATTGGGCAAAGCGATTCTCGGCTTCAGAGGCGGCTCTGTAGTCTCCAGCTCTTTGTACCTCAGGAATCAACGGTATTTGATATTGATGGATGTCCTGTATAAGAAACCTTTAAGTCTTGTAATACTGTAGCGAAGTTAAGATTTAAAAGTAAGATTCTCTGTTAAAAAGATAGTGGGCCAGAAATTCGGGTCTCCACGGGTGAGTACGCGCTGTGTACTCACCCGTAGGCCCAACGAAAGTGCCGGTTTCGCGCATGCACTGCGCATGCACGGGAAACTGGAACTTCCGTTCCCTTGAAGGAAGGGGATCACAGGTCAAACGCGTGCGCCGGAGAGGCAGCGCGTACGCCTGGAACTTCGGCTTTTTTTTACAGGTTTCTCCATGCAGGTAAGTCCCTAGCAGCTGCGTGGGGAAAAAGCAGGCGCAAGGCTTGCTTTTAACAAGGTAAGTGGTAAATTAAGTAAAATTTAAACATTTTTTCCACAGGTTTATTATTTCTAAATACTTTAAAGAAAGGTAAGTTTATTTTTAGCCCTGTTAAAAACTGTAATTAATTTTTTCAAAAATTTTAATTATTGTTTAAATTAGTTATTTTATGTAATTTATAGTTATTTTAAAAATGTGATTTAAAAAAAAAATATTTGAAGTTTTAGTTAGGTTTTGGGGCCGATCTCTATTCATAGATTTGACAGGTCTTCCTGTCAAATCTATGAATGGAGATTCCCTGCTACGATTGGCTCTCCATGGCCCACGTGATCCCAGGGGATGCTTCGAACTAACTGCGCCGCTGGGATCCGCGAGCACTGCGCCCCAGCAGCTGGAGGAGGCCCAGGATCGGAATCCCACGTGGGCTCACAGCACAACGGCAGGCGCGCTAGGTAAGTGCAGGTCGGGGGCTTGCACCTGCGGGAAGCCTCCGACCCAAATTTCTGGCCAAGTATTTTTTCTCTTTTTAGAACTGTTAATGTTGCGATTGACTGATTCACCAACTGTAAATTGCATGTCGGTTCTTTAATAAATCTCTATATATTTTTAGAATTGTCTCACATAAGTCTTCTGTATCAAAAATTCATGAACTCATACTCTGTACACTCTTTGATGAAGAGTTAGATTTCTGGGGGAGTTTTCCGGACCCTCATAATATCCGGGACGTTACAGTCTAGCTAAACTTATTAAAAGCGCTATCTGGAGGACGGTAACATTTGTGGGTTGCTCCTTTCCTTTAGGGAGAGATAGCCCGGACCTTTAGATCCAATTAAGCATCTTTAGGATTCGGCTACCTCAAAACTTTAGTTGAAAGTGAACGTCTGAGAAATACGCCTGATCCGGGGTAGCCCTAAAGGGGCTAGGACTAGTAAATATCTCTTCAGTTGGTGCCCAACATGTGTGTTAATGAGTTGATACATAGCCCTATACTTATATTTATATCTATATCCATCTCGTAGATTGTTAAGTATAGAAGGAGTGTTTTACTGACAGTCGTACTAAGACCTAGATTTAAGTCTCTAGAGACGACAAGTCCCTGATCAGGCCTTGTAGAACTTAAATCAGAACTCCCTCAATATACCATTGAGGTCTAGAAATTTCTTATAAAGTTCATATTAAATCCTGGGCTGAGTAACTTTGTGCAGGAGTATGGTTGGCAATGCACAGTGGTGATGATGGGCACAGCATCATCAAGGTAAGTGTAGGTTTATACTTACTTTTCCTGATCTTAGAAGATCATTAAACATTTTCCTGCACTGTACCCAGGTGCGACGCACTACTGAATTTGTCGTTATCTCTACGGCTAGATTAAGCCACGCTGATTTAGTCTGTTGGGGAGGCCTCTTCCTACCATCCACAGGGAAAAGAACCTCCTACGTGCCCTAACTCCCTCAACAAGATGCTGGAGGGACTCATCATTGAAACGAGGTGCAGATCTCTGCCTTTCAGATGTCATGGTACAGAAAATCCAACTGTCAGCAAACGGGACCATGGCCCCTTTAAATATACCGGCAAGAAGCACGTCATCCAGTGATGTCACCGGATCCGCTCCCATTAATTGGAATGGGAAATGCATAGGGCGGGCCTAATAAGGCCCTTAATGGTAAGATCATATTTTTGGCCGGGATCACTGCAGGTGCAGGTTCGTCACCCGTTGCCGCCATTTCCCGCCTTCACCCTGTCCAGGTAGGGGAAATCGCGGCCGTGGTGTCTACAACTAAGAGGACTGGCAGGAGGTGAGAAATAAGTGACACAACTTGAAGAAAGGCACAAAGATAAGATTTGAATTTTACAGTAAAATAGCAAACATAAGTTGTACCGACAGAGAAATCTGAACAAGAATGTTGCAAGTAATTAGTCTGTTGGGGAGGCCTCTTCCTACCATCCACAGGGAAAAGAACCTCCCTACGTGCCCTAACTCCCTCAACAAATTATTAGTAGTGATAATAGCAGAGAGCACATCAGAGTGATCTGGTAATGGAGTAAGCTTGGAACAGAGTTCTAAAATGGGAATTTGGTGAGAGTGAGAGTAACACATTCTGGTGCCGAATGGTGGTAGTCATGGTGGTTGGCCAGGAGTCCATCCCTTCTAGTCTGCACTTTAGTGAGTAGAAACTCCATGAATACATTCGTAAACATGGGACCTTCCTAATTAGCTGAATTAATAATTTGTTTTATTTTTGTTTTTCTCCTTTTCCCAAGAGTATGCACCATGCCCCATTTCTGAATTGATGAACAGCACCGAGGAATCCACCTATGACTATGTCGATCCTTCAAAATTTCCCTGCTCATTAAGCTATTTCCAGTTCATCTGGAGTAAAATAGTCATTTTGGAGAGGGTTTCCTCTATGCAGTATTCATTAATAAATACTGTTATTAGATATCCTGGCCCTGTAAATCTATAGCCCTTATTGCATATTCCTGCAATAACTTTGGTGAGAATCCAACAGATGGACTGGAAATTGGACCCAGATAGGCCATATTCCAAATTGATGTTAGCATTTGGCTTGTTGGGAATAAAGCCTCAGTCCACCTCAAATTTGGAGATCAGTTTAAGACGGACAAGGTAGTCAGGAGTTTTCGCTTTCCTGGCCCTCAGTGGGGCCTGGAGTTGGATTGGTCATGATATGCCTGGTCACACCAGGGGCACCATACCACAAAAGGCTGAATATAGGACCGCCTGAAGGTCCAGGATGAGACTGTGGCGTGGACCCGCAAATAAAAAAATGTTTTTGCCCCTTTACAAAAAAGGCCCCCTTACAAAGCAATTGGCCAACAGTGACAAACAGGTTGTACGAGCTTTGAAGCACAAGTACTTTTGATTTTTGACACATTAGGCTGGATTGTTCTTATTTCCGTCAAGATTCCCAGCCTTTCCAGCATGATGGATGTTCTGGAAGTACCCCTCATGGCATGGATAATGATTGAGCCTCCTTGTGACTGCAGAAAATCTACCAGGGCCAATAGCAGAGATTCCCAATGGCTACAGTGGTGGGATGTTAAACTGAGGCCATGTATGGCTGTTTAGTCGGTATAAAAGATCCCATGGAATTATTTGAAGAAGAGCAGGAAGTTGCGTTGACTAACATTTATTCAAATATTGGGTAATCAGCAAATTTGCCTGATTTTGTTGTGTGCAAATTGGCTGCTGTGTACTACACTTCCAAAAGTAATCCATTGGATGTGACAGCTTTGAGACATTCCGAGGGCATGATAAGATGCTGTATAAATGCAAGTTCTTTGGGGCCGAAATTCATTATCGCCCAGGAATGGGCGCTAACTTCGGAAAAGTCTGAGATTTAGCGCCAGGCACTAATGAATCTTGCTGCTCGCAAAATTCAGTGTCATCGCTCAAAGAAAGGACTGGAGCGCTAAATCAAACGCTAATGACCTAGCTCAGTGGTGTTAGACTCAAAGCGCTAAGCAATTTCAGGTGCAGTCTAATCGCAAGTCACCATTGCCACAGGCTCTTACCAGTTCTTAAAGGGGAGGTTCAATCATGCTGCAGAACCTCATTCTCAGCATTGCTGGTTCTGCAGCTGTCTCAGCAAGCAGCAGAAGGCCAAGGAGAAGGAACCGGACCACTGAAGGAGGTGTCATTATGGCAGATCAACGGCCCAGGGAGAGAGCTCGCAGATTCTGCGACCAGGCATTGGAGGCGTTGGTTTTCACTGTGGAGAGACGGAGGGCGGTGCTGTACCCGGCAAGTAGCAGGAGGCCCTCGCCGCAAGCCTTCCGCACCATGTGGAGGGAGGTAGCCCAGCAGGTCTTGGGCAGCACTGTGGTCCCCAGGACCCACACACAGTGCAGGAAGAAATTTAACAACCTCACTCGGGTGGTCAGGGTGAGTCAATGCTTCAACGGTAGCATAATGGTTATGTTACTGGACTAGCTAATCCAGAGGCCTGGACTAATGATTTCAGCAGATGTGAGTTCAAATCCCACCACAGCAGCTGTGGAATTTAAATTCAGCTAATTAAATAAATCTGGATTAAAAAAGCTAGTATCAGTAATGGTGACCATGAAACTATCGGACTGTTGTAAAAACCCATCTGGTTCACTAATGTCCCAGGGTAGGAAATCTGTCATCCTTAACTGTACTGGCCCATATGTGACTCCAGACCCACAGCAATGTGGTTGACTCTTAACTGCCCTCTGAAATGGCCTAGCAAGCCATTCAGTTGTACACAACTGCTACGAAAAACAATAATAAGAATAAAACTGGACGGACCACTCGGCACCAGCTTCAGATACGACAACGGCACACCCAGCCCAGTCAACCCTGCAAAGAAAGTTCTCCCCACCAACATCTGGGGACTTGTGCCAAAATTGGGAGAGCTGTCCCACAGAATAGTCAAGCAACAGCCTGACATAGTCATCCTCAGAGAATCATGCCTTTTAGCCAATGTCCCAGATTCCTCCATCACCATCCCTGGGTATGTCCTATCCCACCGGCTGAACAGACCCACCAGGGGTGGTGGCACAGTGGTATACAGTCGGGAGAGAGTGGCCCCGGGAGTCCTCAACATTGACTCCGGACCCCCTGAATTCTCATGGCTTCAGGTCAAGCATGGGTAAGGAAACCTCCATTGCTTACCACCTCCCGCCCTCCCTCAGCTGCTGAATCAGTACTCCTCCATGTTGAACACCAATTGGAAGAAGCACTGAGAGTAGCAAGGGCACAGAATGTACTCTGGGTGGGGGACTTCAATGTCCATCACCAAGAGTGGCTCGGTAGCACCACTACTGACCGAGCTGGCCGAGTCCTGAAGGACATAGCTGCCAGTCTGGGCCTGTGGCAGGTGGTGAGAGAACCAACATGAGGGAAAAACCTATTTGACCTCGTCCTCACCAATCTACCTGTCGCAGATGCATCTGTCCATGACAGCATTGGTAGCAGTGACCATCCTTGTGGAGACGAAACCCCGTTTTCAGACTGAGGACACCCTCCATCGTGTTGTGTGGCACTACCACCATGCTAAAAAGGATAGATTCAGAACAGATCTAGCAGCTCAAATCTGGGTCTCCATGAGGCACTGTGGGCAATCAGCAGCAGCAGAATTGTATTCCACCACAATCTGTAACCTCATGGCCTGGCATATCCTGCATTCTACCATTACCATCAAGCCAGGGGACCAACCTTGGTTCAATGAAGAGTGCAGAAGAGCATGCCAGGAGCAGCACCAGGCGTACCTACATATGAGGTGCCAATCTGGGGAAATGCAACACAGGACTACATACATGCTAAACAGCGGAAGCAGCATGCTATAGACAGAGCTAAGCGATCCCACAATCAATGGATCAGATCAAAGCTCTGTAGTCCTGCCACATCCATTCGTGAATGCTGGTGGACCATTGAACAACTAATGGGAGGAGGAGGCTCCATGAATATCCCCATCCTCAATGATGATGGAGCCCAGCACGTGAGTGCAAAAGACAAGGCTGAAGCGTTTGCAACCATCTTCAGCCAGAAGTGTCGAGTGGATGATCCATATCAGCCATTCTCCTGATGTCCCCACCATAACAGAAGCCAGTCTTCAGCCAATTCGACTCACTCCACGTGATATCAAGAAATGGCTGAGCGCACTGGATACAGCAAAGGCTATGGGCCCTGACAACATCCCGGATATCATACTGAAGACTTGTGCTCCAGAACTAGCCGTGCCTCTAGCTAAGCTGTTCCAGTACAGCTACAACAGTGGCATCTACCCGACAATGTGGAAACTGCCCAGGTATGTTCTGTCCACAAAAAGCAGGGACAAATCCAATCCATCCAATTACCGCCCCATCAGCCTACTCTCAATCATCAGCAAAGTGATGGAAGGTGTCATCAATAGTGCTATCAAGCAGCACTTACTCACCAAAAACCTGCTTACCGATGCTCAGTTTTGGTTCCGCCAGGACCACTGGGCTCCAGACCTCATTACAGCCTTGGTCCAAACATGGACAAAAAAGTTGAATTCCAGAGGTGAGGTGAGAGCGACTGCCCTTGACATCAAGGCAGCATTTGACCGAGTGTGGCATCAAGGAGCCCTAGCAGAATTGATGTCAATGGGAATCATGGGGAAAACTCTCCAGTGGCTGGAGTCATACCTAGCACAAAGGAAGATGGTTGTAGTTGTTGGAGGTCAATCATCTCAGCCCCAGGACATCGCTGCAGGAGTTCCTCAGGGCAGTGTCCTAGGCCCAACCATCTTCAGCTGCTTCATCAATGAACTTCCCTCCATCATAAGGTCAGAAGTGGGGATGTTCGCTGATGATTGCTCAGTGTTCAGTTCCATTCGCAACTCTTCGGATAATGAAGCAGTCCATACTCGAATGCAGCAAGACCTGGAAGACATTCAGGCTTAGGCTGATAAGTGGCAGGTAACATTTGCGCCACACAAGTGCCAGGCAATGACGATCTACAACAAGCGAGAACAGTTGTGACCCGCTCCTGGAACAGTGATTCACAATATATATGTAATGAAAGCATAATCCAAATGTATGCATTAAAGTTGAATACCTCATCACGTCACACAAGTGCCAGGCAATGACTGTCTCCAACAAGCGAGAGTCTAACCACTGCCACTTGACATTTAACAGCATTACCATCGCCGAATCACACACCATCAACATCCTGATCAGAAACTTAACTGGACCAGCCACATAAATACTGTGGCTACAAGAGCAGATCAGAGGCTGGGTATTCTGCGGTGAGTGTCTCACCTCCTGACTCCCCAATGCCTTTACACCTACAAGGCACAAGTCAGGAGTGTGATGGAATACGTTCCACTTGCCTGGATGAGTGCAGTTCCAACAACACCCAAGAAACTCGACACCATCCAGGACAAAGCATCCCGCTTGATTGGACCCCTAAACACCACCTTAAACATTCACTCCCTCCACCACCGGCGTACTGTGGCTGCAGTGTGTACCATCTACAAGATGCATTGCAGCAACTCGCCAAGGCTTCTTCGGCAGCACCTCCCAAACCTGCGACCTCTTCCACCTAGAAGGACAAGGGCAGCAGGCGCATGGGAACACCATCACCTGCAAATTCCCCTCCAAGTCGCACACCATCCTCAATTGGAAATATATCACTGTTCCTTCATCGTCGCTGGGTCAAAATCTTGGAACTCCCCCCCTAACAGCACTGTGTAAGTATCTTCACCACACGGACTGCAACGGTTTAAGAAGGCGGCTCACCACCACTTTCTCAAGGGCAATTAGGGATGGGCAATAAATACTGGCCTTGCCAGCGACGCCCACATCCCAGGAACAAATTTTTAAAAAACAAATGTTATATACCACCATCTGAACCTCAATCTGCACACACTTCCCAAAGCACCACACCCCAAGCACTCATCCACCAACAATCTCCACCTATCAACACTTACACCCACATCTCACACCTTGCACACAATGACAGCTATTCAACTATGGCAGGCACATCTCCCAAACATATTGCTCCACACTCACTCACACACTTTCCTCTCTCTTGTAGGCCAAGGTCGCTCACAACAGGAGGGAGCAGGAGCGCACAGGTGGGGGACAACCGAACACCCAACCACTTTCTGAGCTGGAGGAAAGAGTGCTGCAAATCATTGGGTGCCACGTGGTGGGCGCCGTGGCCACCTGCAACGTTGACCCCCTTGGGGACGACAATGGTATGTTCATCCCTACTCCTTCTTCTCACATCCCACTTCCCCCTCACCCCACAAGCCTTTCCCACTTTCCAGCTAATCATGCTGTATGCATGCCTTTCTCCCTACCTGCCCACCTCCCCTCACCTTAACCCGACTCTTGTGCCTTCATGCTTTCAGATAATGAGCAAGCAGCTGAGCAGCCTGTCCCTGAGAGCACCGTAGAGAGCGAGGCGGGAGAAGAGGAGGACGAAGAACACACCGTGTCACTGCATGTCTTACCCGCAGGCACCAGCTCAGATACTGGCACTACGCATTCTTTAGTGGCTAGTATAGTAGTGGGATCTGCACAGGGTGAGGCACCGGGAACGAGCGGACTGCAGCAAGGCCAGGGGGAGAGGGTAGCTCAGGAGTCAGCTCCCCGGAGGGTGAGTTCGCACGCGGGTTCTGCTGCACAGGACTCCGATGAGGACCTCGATGGGAAGGCCTTTAGAAGAAGGGTGATGTGCATGCACACGGAGATGATAGGTGCAATGGCAAGGGTGCCTGAGAGCCTCTCAGCAATGGTAAGGAGCGTGGAGGAGTCCACCTCCAACATTGCACAGAGTTCTACGCACACCATGGAGCCCATCATTTGCAGTCTGCAAAGGATGGTGGACTGCCAGAGAGACCGTGTTGACCCAGACCTGATGCCGCGTGTGATGGGCGATGTCGCAGCTTCCATTGCAGCACAGGCGGAAGCGACGCAACACCTTAGTGCTGTAATGCAGTCTATGCTTGGTGCCATCGATTCTCAGACTGCTCTCATGCAGTCTCAGCTTGATGCCATGCAAGCTCTGACTGCTGCCATCGTGGCTGGGTCTACCACCGTCAACCGGGGCTTTCACGGTGTCGCAGCAGGCCAGCAATCTGTGCTCCAGCAGATTGGTAGTAATGCTGAGGTGCTGCCCTGAGGGAGTGGCAGTGGGTCAGTGGAGCAGGAACCTGCTGTCCTCTCTCAGGATGAAGCTCCCACCACTGCCACTCCATTGCCCTTGTTGCTGCCTATCATCCAGCCAGCCCGGACTGCTGCCGTTTATGCTGAGGTGGTGCAGTTTACAGCCGGGTCTTCCAGGCCCAGAGCTGGTCGAGGGTGTCCTGCAAGGCCATCTGAAGTCTCCCGCACGGACACTCAGCAGCCTTCCACCCACCGTGCTGCAGTCACTGGGCCAACACTTCGTAGGAGCACTAGAGCAGGCAAAGGCACAGTAACGAGAGGCACTAAGGGATTGCACAAGAGTGAATAGCTAATATTTTTGTTTTAAATATGTGTTCACTGATAATTGATACATTTATTAATTGGCTTTGGATGATTTTGTGGTGTCTCTCATTTCAGCTTTGTGCTGTGATATGGCCTGCGACAGGGATGGAATGATGGGGATGTGGTGAGCAACGGGGTTCTGGGGTTTAATTTATTGGAACTGCAGTCTGATGAGGCGATCACGGACCACCCTTCCGGAAGGCCGATTGAGTGGCTGCCTCCTCCCTCGCTCCTGTTCCTCCTCCTCCTCTTCCTCATCCTCGTCCTCCTCCTCGTCTGCCTCTTCCTTCTCCTGAGGTGGTCCCGCTAAGCCTGGTGGCAGTGGCTGGGCCCTCATGATGGTCAAGTTGTGCAGCATGCAGCAGACCACGACGAAATGGGACGCCCGCTCAGCCGAGTACTGCAGGGCTCCTCCCTCGCTGCTGTTACTCCTCCTGTTCCTCCTCCTCGTCCTGTTCCTCCTCGTCCTCCTCCTCTCCCTCTTCCTCCTCCTGAGGTGGTCCCGCTATGCCTGGTGGCAATGTCTGGGCCCTCATGATGGGCAAGTTGTGGAGCATGCAGCACACCACGATGAAAAGGGACACCCACTCAGCCGAGTACTGGAGGGCTCCTCCCAAGCGGTCAAGGCAGTGGAACCGTTGTTTGAGCACCCCGATAGTCTGCTCGATAATGTTCCTGGTGGCAGCATGGCTCTCAATATATGAGTGCTGAGCAGGAGTGCTGGGGTTGCAGAGGGGAGTCATGAGCCAGGTGGAGAGCGAATAGCCCTTGTCTCTGACCAGCCAGCCATGAGCTTGATGTGACAGCTAGAAAAGTGCTGGCACACCGGTCTGGTGCAGGATGAAGGCATCGTGGCTGCTGCCAGGATAGCGGGCATTCACAATGAGAAATCGCTGTGTGAGGTCGCACACCAACTGCATATTAAGTGAATGGTAGCCTTTGCGGTTACAGAAGACCTCAGAATTTTTATGCGGTGCCCACAAAGCCACATGGATGCAGTGAATGGCGCCCTGCACCATGGGGAATCCCGCTATCCTGACAAAGCCACATGCACGCTCTTCCTGCTCCTCTCTGGTGATGGGGAAGGAAATGTAATCGCTTCTCCTAATGTAGAGAGCCTCTGTGACCGCCCAGATGCAGCGATGGATAACAAACTGCGAGATGTTTGCTATATCTCCTGTTGTAGATTGGAAGGAACCGCTGGTGAAGAAATTGAGGGCGATGGTGACCTTGACTGCCACTGAGAGAGCCGTGGTCAACCAGCTCAAGGTCTGATTGCAGTAGGTGGCAGAGTTCGGTAACCACATCCTTGCTGAAGCGGAGCCTTCTAATGCACTGCTCCTCGCTTAATTGGAGGTAGGAGAAATAGATCCTGGAGGGCGAGGTTGACTGCCAGTACAGCCCCCATTAATGTAATGATGCACTTTGAAATTTTGTCAGAATAAATGTAACAAATTTTTAGTAGCCACAACACTCCTGATACTAAAGAACCTTTAAATGACTGAATTAAACTCTTGCATAATCGCAAACTGACAAGGAAGCAGTGAAACAGCACTAACCGGACAGCTGCCACTAATCCCTTTAAATAATGCCCTGGAGCCACCATCCGCCTACTTCACGCCTCCTCTTCCTGTCGTTGTCCGGGCATGGCGCTAAGGCAGGGGGCGATAATCAATTTAGCAGATCGGGCGCTGAGTGAGCGTTGCACATTCACTGACGTCATGATCTGCTTGGCGCTAAAGCCCCAGGCACTATCTGTTAGCGGCGGCGCTAAGGGGCAACTGGATTTGGCGTGCAGCACTGGATTTGCCTCGCCCCGACGCTACTTCATTAGCGCCCCGTTAACGCACCTACGAGGCGCTAACAGGAGGCGCTAGCTAACCAAATTTCTCCCCCTTTATTTCTTCAGGTCATGGAAAAATCTTCAATCAATTCAAACTTTAAATTGATCTCAATGTCGTGGTCCAGCACATTCATGTCATTTTCATACCTTTGTTGCAAAATCTAGTGGCGATTGATTTTACAAGATTTTGATGTGCAAATTAATGCTGGCGACTGCATAGATATGGGTGAGTAGATGTTGGTCTTCACGACTTGGGCGGTAAGCTGGACATGTGGATTGCTTGCCTATTATAGAGCCCACCTGATTGCTTTCAATGGGAATGAAAATCAGACGTGTTCTACAATGGATGGGCGATTTGCTCCTCCAGTTCATTGTCTAGGTGGTGAAGACCAAAATCTACCCCGGGATAAAGGCTACTTTAATTTACTCGTTAACAACGCAGCCACTGAGACTTGAGTCAAATGCAGCTGTGAATGATTAAGGGCATTCATCTGAAGAAATGTTTTACCTTTGTTCTTTGCTCTACTTACAAAATACAAGAGTGGTTGAGACCCAACGGCAGTCATTAAAACACATTTTCACAAAAGGGTTTATCAACCTTTCATCTAAACTAAATATGTGATACGTATCTGAGGTTCACTGAACCACCACTAATAATGCAGGAAATGAATAGATTTCTTGTTACAATTTAAGAATGTAATTGCTTGAACAAATGGTTCTTGGTTTCTCTCACAGCTGCTCGGACAGGGAACCACATCGTATAATGCTCAATTACATAGCCCTGTAATTCATAAAAGGAGGTAATGGGCATTGCAATATACACATAAAATATATTTGCTCTTGATTATAGGAAGTATTATATAGTTAGATCAGTTTCAGTAGTACATCAAAAGAAAAACATAAATAATTTTAAAAGGGAGTTAGACAGATACTTGAGGATGAGGAAGTTACAGGGTTACGAACAAAAATCGGGGATGTGGGATTAAGCACGACTGCTCTTTCAAAGAGCCAGCACAGGCACACTGAGCCAAATGGCCTCCTTCTGTGCTGTAAGTTTCTATGATTCCATGGGGAAATTTTTGCTTCCTGACCCGCTGGGAGCGGGGGGTTTTGGTAGCGCACGGGAAATCCGGAAGATTTAACTCCACAGCATGCGTCTTTCGTCATTGACAGGTTCACAGCTCGGAGGTCAGCCTGATTGACAGGCTTGGCTTCCAGTCAGGCGGGCAACGCTCCGGAGGAGGTTACAGGACCAGGTAGGTCCGATCCCTGACCCCAGGGTGTTCTGATCCCCGATCCAGGGGGTGGGGTCTGATCCCGGGGATGGGGCTTTGTATGGGGGCGGGGGGGGGGGGGGGTCTGATGCTGGGGGGGCTTGGGGATCCGGGAGGAAGCAGGCCTGCTCTTCCTGCCCCACAAGGATTGCTCCCCAAGGCTGTCCTCACTTGGCTGCAGCTGCCGGGTTTCCCAAGGCTGGAAAACCCGGCCGGCCACAGTTAAACCTGCGCAGCACTTTTTGTATTTTAGCTATTTTGATAGTAAATAATAAATGCTGACAGTAAACAAGCATAACTACACTTATTTACTGCACATCTGTAAGACTGTCAGTTTCTACGTAACCATACGGCAGTTTACAAACAGCAGCAAGTAAAGAGCCATTAGATGGAAAGTTAATGTAATTATATAAATTTAGACCATTAATAACCAGATATGACCCATTTGATCATTTCAAATCAGTTTGGTTTATTGCACAAAGTAATAATATCCTAACTGTTATGCTGTGAAATACTATCGTACAAGCAGTTAAACCTTCGTATGAAGTAACTTCATTTCATGGAGGTGTTAACTTGTTTAAAATAAATGGGTTATCACCTCTGTTAAACCAGCAACTTCCTCCAAAGGCGTGAAATGCTCACGTGTTAATTACACAGGGCATAACTTCCAGGCTAAACTAATGGTGAAAATCTTAAACCTCTTAAAGGCACTGAGTTTTCAAATTTTGGTCATTTAAAAAAAAAATGGAAGTGATATGACCCAAGATGCCTGCAACTATGGAATATTAAAATTCCAGGCAATAAAAATCCATTAGATCGCCGACCCCACAACTCTACAACACCCCTTCTCGGAGAAATTTAGAGAACTGCCAGAAATGGTTCAATAACCTAAGGAGAATAGCCAGAATGAATAAAAATCATGTCACCAAAGACACCGATGCAGATTTTTAGCCAAAAGGCAGGCTTGAAATAAGAGAAAAAAGGTGGCAAAACATTTCCAGTGATTACAACAGGAGTTCCTCTGAGTCTTAAAATCAGAACATGCTGAAAGGTCATTGACCTGAAACAATGACTCTGTTTCTCTCCCCTGATGCTGCTTCAACTGCTGAGCATTTCCAGCATTTTCTGTTTTTTATTTCAGATTTCCAGCATCCCCAGTATTTTGCTTTTGTTCCTCTGAGTCCTCTCTGGTAAATTACTTTTTATATTGGCCCGTATTTTCCGATCGGAGGCTTCCCACGTGTGGAGACTTCCGATCTGGAAAAAATCTACACCCTTACCTGAGGGCTCCCAAGGTCCGGCCATTTCCAATCCTGGGCCTCTCCACGATGAAATGCGCAGGGCCCACGTATCCCAGGGGCGCATGCAGTTCGCAAGCGTTCCTGGGATCACGTGGGCCATGGGGAGCCAATGGGAGAAGGGAATTTCCCTTCATACTTTTGACAGCTTAGACATGTCAAAAGTATGAATGGAGATCACTCCAAAAACACATCAAAACATTAAATACATTTTTTTTTAAATCATGTTTTTAAAATTAGTTAAAATTACATTAAATTAAATATTTTAAACAAAAATGTAATTTTTTGGAAAAAAAATTAAGGGGGAAAAATTCAGTTGATTAGCGCCTTCCATTAGCGCCCGGGCGCGGTGATGTTTGCGCTGCTCGCAAAATTGACCAGACATTTTGCGGCGGCGCTAAACACTACTGCCACGATCTCCTGTGCCCGCAGATCATGACGTCAGTCGAGCGTGCAACGCCCCGGTAGCACCCCGGATCGGATATTGAGTGGCAGCCCCTGCCTTTCTGCCTGCCGCTAGCAACGACAGGTAGAGGGGAACGTTTTGCAGTCGGGAAGGAGCTGGGGAAGCGCTATTTAAAGGCGGCCTCTTCCTGCCTTTTTTTGTCAGAGACATTTTTGCACCACTCATTCTGAGAGAGAGAGAGACTTCTGGAGAGATTCAATGCTGTGTGAAGGCGTTTTGGGTACTGAGCAGCACTTTGCAGGTTCATTTTGATTTGACCTTCCTTGCATCGATTTAGAAGAGACTTGGGGGCTGCACCGATTCGGGGCGTCATCCTGCACCTGCAGAATCGGAGGCATCAGAGACGCAGAGAGAGAGTGGCAAACATGGCCAGCGGGATGAGGGCCAACAGGCCTCTGCACAGGAGACCTTATCCTCCCAGGGTATTCCGAGAGCAATTCTCCTACATTCATTTGTCTGAGGAGCAGTGTTTGCATAGGCTGCGCTTCATCAAGGAGGTGGTCACTGAGCTCTGCCACCTGCTGCAGCCAGATCTTCAGCCTCAACTGAGGACCAGGACGTCTCTGTCGGTGGCAGTGAAGGTCACAGTGGCTCTGAAATTTTATGCCAGCGGCTCCGTTCAAGCATCTACTGGGGACATCGCCTATATCTCCCAGTTCGCTGTCCATTGCTGTATCCGGGAGGTGACAAATGCCCTTTATAAAAGGAGACACCAGTACATCTCTTTCCCCATGACCCGGGCCAAACAGTATGAATGCGCATGTGGCTTTGCTAGGATAGCGGGCTTCCCCATGGTGCAGGGTGCCATTGACTGCACGCATGTGGCATTGCGGGCACTGCATGAAAATGCAGAGGTTTTCCGAAACCGCAAGGGGTTCCACTCCTTAAATGTGCAGTTGGTCTGTGACCACAGACAGCTGATACTCGCTGTCAATGCTCGCTATCCTGGCAGCAGCCACGATGCTTTCATCCTGCGCCAGACTGGTGTGCCAGACCTTTTCCAGGCATCGCATCAGCCAAGTGGTTGGCTCCTCGGGGACAAGGGTTATCCACACTGCACCTGGCTGATGACACCGCTCCGTAACCCCAACACCCCTGCCGAGCTGCGGTATAATGAGAGCCATATCGCCACCAGGAACATAATTGAGCAGATGATCGGTGTGCTCAAGCAACGGTTCCGCTGTCTGGACCACTCAGGAGGAGCCCTGCAGTACTCTCCTGAGTGAGTCTCCCTCTTCATAGTTGTTTGCTGCATTCTTCATAACCTTGCAATCCTGAGGACCCAGCCAATGCCATCAGGCCTTAGTGCACCACCGGAGGAGGAGGAGGAAGAGGAGGAGGATGATCAGCAGCAGCACTAAGGCGGGAGGGAGGCCCACAATGTTGAAACTGCAAGGGCCGTCCGTCAACAGCTGATAACAAGCCGCTTCTAGGCCCCAACTCAGAAGATGGCTTCTGGCATGGAGAACAACATCGTGGAAAGTAACCCGCACCCCCTATAGCCGGCCAAAGCAGCAATGATTCCAAAGGCCAAACATGTACATTTTGAATACAACAACTTTTTTATTTAACAATCTCTGTGTGTGTCATTTATTCAGGACAAACAATTAGAAACAAACACAACAAATAATGAATTTACAGAACTGGTTCTCACAAACTAGAGAAAAATGCCAAAACAGTAAACAAATGTAATCAGACGAACCTCGACCTTTACTACAAACATTCCCACCATTTATTTAGACCTCCTACTGTTTGCCCTTCGAGGGTGAGCTCCATCCCTGCGCACTTCCCCCCTTCCCACCCTACTGCTCCTCCGTAATGGGGCCCCAGTGGCTGCAGCAAGGCTGGTGGAAGTCTGCTGAATGTCAGATGCTGAGACTACAGATGCCCTTGAAGGACGCCCTCAACCAGCTCTGGGCCTGGAGGCCCCGGCTGCAGACTGCACCAACTCTGCATGGGTGGCAGCAGTCTGGGCTGGCTGTGTTGCAGGTGGTGGCAAGTGCAATGGGAAAGTGACAGTGGTGGGAGCAGGAATGCTGTCATCCTGAGAGAGGACAGCACCTTCCTGCCCAACCGACACACTGGCACTCTCATGGGGCAGCACCTCAGCACCCGGAGCAATCTGCTGGAGCACAGATTGCTGGCCTGCTGCGGCACCGTGAGAGCCCCGGGGCAATGTGGCTGAACCAGCGACGATGGTAGCTGTCAGTGCTTGCGTTATATCAATCTGAGACTGCATGAGAGCAGCCTGAGATTAGATGGCAGCAGCCAGTGACTGAATTGCAGCACTAAGCCGTTGCGTTGTGTCAGCCTGTGCTGCAGCGGAGTGCTCCACACTCCTTGCCAGTCCATCAATGTTTTCGGGCACCCTTCCCATTGCACCCATGAGCTGAGTGTGCATGTTCACCGCCTGGGTGTTCATTTCAGCGATGAGCCGCTCCTCCTCTGCGTCCAGTGCAGCAGGACTCGCTGGCCTACTCTCTCTCCGGGGAGATGGCCCCCGAGCTTCCCTACCCCCATCGCATTGCTACAGCCCGCTGGGTCCTGGAGCTTCACCCTCATCAGACCCTCCCCCCCCTGCTCCCCTCCAGGGTAGGCGTGGTCCCAGTGTGGGCATGGGCTCCCTAGGGAGACGCAGGCGGTGAGGCTCCAGCTTCCTCTTCCTCCTTGCCTGGGCCGTCGCTCCCACTGCTTGATTGAGGGACAGGTTGCTCAGCTGGTGGTTCACTATCTGAAAGCAGGGAGGTACAAGAGTGGCTTTAGGATTGGTTTGATCAAAATAGTAAGAGTGGCTTTAGCGTCAGGACAGGAGGGGAGTTAGCGAGCAAGGACTGGAGACATTTAATAAGTTGGATTGAAAATGTAAAAAGCTGGTGTTGTGAGGGGCAAGTGGAATGAGCGAGGAGAGAAAGCTGATGAGCTTACCATTGCTGTCCCGAACAGGGTCGACCTCTCCAGCGGTGACGGGACCGATCACCTGGCTTGCGACGATCCTGTGGACGCGCGCCTCCAAATCACTGAGGGTTTGCAGCTGAGCCGGTCCTCCACCCATCCATTGCTGCTGCCGCCTGTTGTGAGATAGCTTGGCCTGCAAGAAAAAGGACGGCGTCTGAGTAAATGTGCAGCCATGTGTTTGCCTGATGTGCCTCCCATAGTTGAATAGCCCTTAATGTATGCAAGGTGTGGAATGTGCGTGTGTGTTTTATGAGAGGGCCATAGGTCTTGGATGAGTGTTGGGCATTTGGGGTTTTTAAACCCTCTGGGCACAGAGTGAGGTTGAGATGGAGGGATGTAGAGGTATTGAAAAGCAGCCGCTCACCCTGACCACCCGAGTGAGGTCGTTGAACTTCTTCCGACATTGGGTGTGGGTCCTGGGCACCATGCTCCTGGAGGAGACATGATGAGCCACCTCCCTCCACACTGTAGAATTCGCAATTTATCGCGATTTGATTAATAAGGAGAAAACACAAAGTTTCGTTCAAACAGCTTTTATTTCAGCAGAATGCTGTCAGGTTTAAATTGGACACAAGCAGCCTGTAAAATGGCCGCCGCACCTCGTGACAGAACATTCTAGACTTTTCAACAGGCAGACAAGATGGCGTTCCATTAAACATTTTTGCAAGATCGATAACGATTCAGCACAGTGAAGATAATACACGAGACATTATGGGTTTGCAGTATAAACATAGATACTGGAATCGGTCTCCCAGGTACAAAGGAAAGCCATTGTACCGAGTAATTAAGGGCCCATCCAAAGGACATTAATATGTAAACTCCCAACGACTCTACGATGAGAGAGCCGTTAGCAGGTAGTTATACAGGACACTTGGAAGCCCCAAACCCCTCCAGGGAGAACACCGACCGATTTAACAATGGGAGAGATATTAACAGGTACTCAAACATTCATGAGTAGCCCCGAAACCCATTAAGGACGGAGATCACCCATACAAGACATTTGGGCGCCAAACCCTAAACAAAAGAATGGACATTATAGTTGGGCGGGAAACGGAAGATTTTTGCACTATAATTGCAGGCCCCAAACCGTCCATTCGCTCTCTTGCCTCGTGCTCTTGCCGCTCTTGCTCGCTTGCTGCTTTTATCATCGTGGCTGCTCCTGTGTTTTATCCGGTCGATTCGTAACCTCGTGGCTGCTCCTGTGTACTCGTAGTTGGGCTTCTGCGTGCCTGTTGCCTCGTCTGAAAAGACTGTTGAACTTTCTGATCCGTTCGGATCTACCTCGTGTCGCGTAACGAAGACCTATGTTGGTAACTGGCAGCGGAACCAAAGGCCCGAGATGAGATGAGATGAGATGAGAGGAGAAGAGAAGAAGACCATATCCATCGCCACGGTCAGTAAATCCCGACCGCGCCTGTAGGTCGATCAGCCAAGTTTTCTCGCCAGGAAGTTTTCTTCTTTAAACTTCTAACAAAACATATTGCATCAATGATAACTGGACTGTGCAAACACATCGTATCAGTGATATTGACAACGGTGCTCCAAGATTAAACTTTGAAGCCCACCCACAGAGGTCTTCACTACAGCAGACGGTCCAGCCTACTAGCCGGAGCAGCAGAAGCCAGTAAACAAGTGGGACCAGGAGATCTCCTGACCGACACGTGGGTGCTGCGGTGAAAAACATCCGATCAGCTATTCGGAATTTCTCCGAGTTATTACGAGTGGTGAGCATGAGTCTCGAGATCCTACGAAGCTAGTTTAGGATAGATATTGATGGGGGAGGGTTTAAAGATTAAGGATATTTGTAATGTGTGCCCTATTTACGTTGTGCCGTTCGTTCCTCGTTTCCCTAAGATTGACTATAACCGTTTGTAAGATTGTACTGTCATTAATCTGTGCGTATGACATGTATTTCATAATTTTAAGTATCATGCAATAAAGATTTTCCATTTCGTACCATTCAAACCAAGTCTACATGAGTTTTATCTCCATTACTGCTCTCGCATCTAAGTCCAGTGTCTAGAACCGTAAGGGAGAGTGATTCGAACCACTCACAGGTGTGTCTAGTGTTCCCAGACTGGCTGGAGACCAGAACAGGCAACCAGGCCTAGACCCGCACTGACATACAGGCTGCACAGAGCCGCGTGGATCTCACAGGCTACGAGACACGCAGGGTCAGGAATCCCTTACAACACTCTTCTGTAGTCATGTGGCAATGGCCTCCTGCCACTCTGTGGGTAGCGTATTGACCTTCGGCGCTCCACTGCGCCAACCAGAGCCACCAAGGCCCGGTCGCTGAAGCGCTGAGCTCGTTCCCTGGGCCTCTCCATTCTTCTTTGCAGCAGAATTCAAGTTCAGGTCTGTCCAGGCCAAGATTCAAGGCTGCAATGAGCAGCGTGTGACTGGAGAGCAAGATCGACCCTCCCCTTTAAGAACTGGCCTGCGCCAGTGTGTCTGTGTTCCATTGCTAACTGACATCACATGAGCTTCGCCTGCGCTCTGAGGTAGCGCCTCGCTCCTCGGCGTTAGCGCCTTAAGAGAGGTGTGTAGCACCTGATTTAGCGCTCCAATCACCTCCAGGGGCGATAGAAGCCAAGTTTGCAGTCGGAGGCGATAACTAGCGCCAGGTACTAAACTTTGCGCCCGGCCGATAATTGCGCCCCAAACGGGGCGATACCGAATTTCTTCCCCTAAAGTTTTTTACGGGGCTAAAAATAAACTTACCTTTTTTTAAAGTATTTTTTAATTATAAATGAGTGAAAAAAAATTTAAACTTTTTTTAAACTCTTATGCTGGTAAAAGCAGGCCTTATGCCTGCTTTTACCAGGCGTAAGATTTTTAAGTGATTTCAGCGGGCGGAGGTTCGGCAGAAAGCGGAACTCTCCACCCGCAGAGGCCCTTCTCCAGGGCAGGCGTGCGATCTATCAAGAAATGCCAGTTTTCAGCGCCATTATTTATTATTTCATGTAATTTCACCAATTAAATAAAACAGATCCATATAATATATCAGACCCATTTAGGTGTCAGCAGTGGCAGCATTCTCCCCTCGGAGTTAGAAGGTTGTGAGTTTAAATCCCATTCCAGAGACATGAGTGTATAATCTAGGCTGACATTTCAGTGTAGTACTGAGGGAGTGCTGTGTTTTTGATGAAACATTAACCAAAGCCCCATTTGCCCTCTGAAGTGGGCATAAAAGATCTCACGACACCATTGAAAGGAGAGCAGGGGAGTTCTCCTAGTTTACCAGCTAACACATATCCCTCAAGTACCACCAAAAGAAATTATATGGTCATTTAGCTCATTACTGTTTGTGGGACCTTGCTGTGTGTAAACTGGCTACTGAATTTCCCTACATTACAACAGTGACTGCTCTTCAAAAGCACTTCATTAGCTGTGAAGAACTTTGGGACATCTTCAGGTTATGAAAAGGACCATAAAGATACAAGTTCTTTCTTTCTCTTTCTATAATGTTGGTTATTATAAAATATATGTCAGTGACATACTGCATAGCATATAAATCATAGGCATAATGCTCATTCCCATTGTCATCTGTGTATTAGAAGGTTTGGTAAAAATTAATTCAGTAACTTATATTGCACTTTTGGTTTAAAAAGCTCTTCAGATAATGTAGTAAAAATCATAACCAGTGTTTCATGTTGCTGCAAATGATTCTTTCCACTAATGAAGGACCAATGATTCTTTCTTTCTGAGGAGAAAGAATTTAATGAGGATGAAACAGAGGAAGATGAAAGCATAAATGCAATTGGCCATGAGACAAACCACATCTATGATGCCCAAGTGGTTGAAATAAGTTGCCACATTTCTGCTAAAAGTGTGGTCATTTGTCAAGCCACATGGAAAACATGAAGGCAGACATAAAGCACAATGCTCAGCAAATGTATCTTCAACAACTCCCACTCTATACCCAGATCATGCAGAAGACATTCTGAAGGTCAGCCTGGTAGATGATAGGAGCACCCTCATGTGTCACTGTGGCTGATGTATCGCTTCTTGCTTATCCTTAACTTAGATGTTAAACAGTTTCGCCCAGTCAGTCTATAGAAAACTGAATCATGTTGTGGTTACTCAGAGGTGCCTTGGCTTTCATCGACCTGAAACGTTAACTCTGTTTATCTCACCACAGATGCTGCCTGACCTGATGACTAACCTTCATATGTTGCACTCATCTTCAGGTCAATACTTTTTTTAGGAAATAAAGATGTAGATAAAAACAGTAATGCCAGCACATTTTTTCTTATTATGTTTGCTAGTTGTTATACTAAGTATTTACCTTTTACTCCATTATTCTTTGCTTATTTATTTAATCAGTTCAGTCTTTCTTTACTTCAGAATCCTGCCCTTTTACTTGATGCAAAGTGACATACTGAGAAGTATCAAAAATGTAAAATTGGACTTCTGGCACCTATGTTCAGCACCCCCAAAAATGTAGAAAATGGCAGTCTTAGAATCATAGAATGGTTACAGCACGGAAAAAGGCCATTCGGCCCGTCGAGCCCATGCCGGCTCTCTGCAAGAGCACTTCAGCTAGTCCCACTCCCCCGCCCTTTCCCCATAGCCCTGCAAATTTCTTTCCTTCAGATACTTATCCAATTCCCTTTGAAAGCCGTGATTGAATCTGCCTCCACCACCCTTTCAGGCAGTGCATTCCAGATCTTAACCACTCGCTGCATAAAAAAGTTTTTTTTTACGTCACCTTTGGTTCTTTTGCCAATCACCTTAAATCTGTGTCCTCTGGTTCTCGACCCTTCTGCCAATGGGAACAGTTTCTCTCTATCTACTCTGTCCAGACCCCTCATGATTTTGAACTCCTCTATCAAATCTCCTCTCAATCTTCTCTGCTCCAAGGAGAACAACCCCAGCTTCTCCAGTCTATCCACGTAACTGAAGTCCCTCATCCTGGAATCATTCTCGTAAATCTTTTCTGCACCCTCTCTAAGGCCTTCACATCCTTCCTAAAGTGTGGTGCCCAGAATTGGACACAATACTCCAGTTGGGGCCGAACTAGTGTTTTATACAGGTTCATCATAATTTCCCCACTTTTGTACTCTATACCTCTATTTATGAAGCCCAGGATCCCGTAAGCCTTTTTAACTGCTTTCTCAACCTCCCCTGCCACCTTCAACGATTTGTGCACACATACCCCCAGGTCTCTCTGTTCGTGCACCCACTTCAGGATTGTACCATTTAGTTTATATGTCCTCTCCTCATTCATGGAGTCACAGATAGTTTAAACACACCTGAGACAGTTTTGTATTGTTCCTATCATTCATGTTCACTATTGCATTAAATGTCTTGGCAAAACAGGTAAGACGTGCATTGACATGAATCTTGTCATTCATGTAGAAATGACTTATGAAATAATACTGGGCGGCCTGCTGGTGGCACTGTCCAGGGAGAGTATAAATACTCGGGCATGGCCCAGCTTGCTCAGGACATTCTTTAACAGGAACTAGGGAAGGACACAACTAGATCTCCATGTTGAAAAACAGTTGATTAAAGCTTTGATTAACGCTTAGACCAAGTGCCTAGTAGTTTTCTTACGTCATGCACCATCTTTACAAGCCTTCTAAAACTACCGCTATGAAATATTATAACTGACTTCGGTATTCTCCTGGACCAACAAGGTACCTTTTGGAGGCAGTATCTATTTCTAATACATTTTTATAATTAGCGTATAGACCAGGGCCTAGAAATTGGATGCGGCCTGAAAACGGGCAGTGTCATGGCCCAGCACTATTTAGCTATGCCGGATCAAACTGGTCTAGGTAGCACGCAAAATTCATGCTCAGTGCTCATTAACATGATTATAGTGCTGATCTCAGCGCTAAAACCACTGCTCATTGGCTTACCGCTCAACAGGTGGGCCAATATCGGGTGCAATCTAATTGCAAGTAATGTTTGGACTAGACTTTCTCCACTACTTAAAGGGGAGGTTCTTTGATGCAACAGCACCTCATTGTCATTGTATTTAGAGCTCCACTTGGATGCAGTACTGAACTTGAAAGAGATGGCTGAGCAGCAACAGAGGGAAAGAGCCCGATGGTTCTCAGACGCGGCTCTAGAGACACTGGTGGTGGCCGTGGAGAGGAGGTGGGCTGTCCTCTTCCCACAGACTGGCAGAAAACCATCTGCCCATACAGCTAGAAGGCTCTGGCAGGAGATATCTGGATACGAGACGGCCAACAGTGTGGTCCCCAGATCACGGATACAGGGCCGCAAGAAGTTTAATGACCTCACATGGCAGGTCAAAGTGAGTGAAGGCTTCAGCAAATGGCTTGTAGTGCCATATCCCACCATTTGCACCACAAGCCTCACACATTGCTCAATACACCACACCCCCAGCACTCACCTACCAACAATCTCTAGCAATCACCACTCATACCTCGCAATCATAGCTTCACTTCACCCTCACAACTTTACCACTGCTGTAACACTCACACCACATCTCACATCTTGCACACACTGACAGCTATTCAACTATGGCAGGCACATCACCCAAACACATTGCACCACACTCACTGACACATCACCCAAACACATTGCACCACACTCACTGACACATCACCCAAACACATTGCACCACACTCACTGACACATCACCCAAACACATTGCGCCACACTCACTGACACATCACCCAAACACATTGCACCACACTCACTGACACACTTCACCCAAACACATTGCACCACACTCACTGACACATCACCCAAACACATTGCACCACACTGACTGACACATCACCCAAACACAATGCACCACACTCACTGACACATCACCCAAACACAATGCACCACACTCACTGACACACTTCCCTTTCTCTTGCAGGCTAAGGTCGTTCACAATCGGCACAAGCAGCGGCAGACAGGGGGCAGCCAAGCTGCAATACAGGCCTTGAGCCAACCGGAGGAGAGTGTGCAATGGGCAAAGCTGAAGCTCTTGGGGACAACCACGGTATGGTCATTCCTAATTGTTCTTCTCACATCCTACTTTCCCCTCATCCCACAATCTCTTCTTACTTAAAAGCTGCTGATGCTGTATGCATAGATATCTTGCTTCCCACCAACCTGCTAGAGTTGCAGAAAGTTCCACAGAGCTAGTCAAACTGAAGAAACATGTTAGCTGCAAGTAATTGCTGACGATCGCTTTAAATAACACTGCTGGAGCCTCCTTCCTGCTTGTCAATGCTTGCTCAGCTGGTCATAATTAACACAGACCGGTAAGTAGAGTGGGGCACTCCAAAATGGCAGATCGGGCGTCAAGTGAGCGTTGCGCACTCACTGACATCATGCACTGCATAATCTCCATAATGATAGCGAATTCAGACATCGGCAGCCGAAATTGGCAGCGGCCACAGAACCATCCGGCGGCGGGCAGAAGTGCGGCGGCCACCAGTTTTTTCCCGAATCGGACCTTAACGGCCAGCGGTAAGACTGCAAATTTCTCGGCCCAGATTTTGCAGTGTGCATGTAGGCAAGGATCAGATAATCTGGCAAGGATACCATTTGCCAGATCCCTGCCCAGGCTGGCTCAAAGTGCTGTTGTACAAAATGTGTGGGAGCTTCAATAAATGTATGAATCCTATTACCTGAAGTCAAGATTTCCAGATGTTCTTACTGGGAATATGCTGTTCTATTCATCTCACCATATAAAACGTGCAATAAAGAGCAGGCATGTTCTGGACTTTCAAGTACTTAAAGCTGTATTACTGGATTTTTCATTGTTTTAGCCTAAATTCTTAAAATGGGTATTAGATTCATATTTGAGCCCCAATGTTCCTCAGGATGCGATCCTGGAGGTTACACAGTATCATGCTGGCCAGTGCCTTCCAGCACTGAGCCCAGCAGAATTTGTTGGGTCAGTGGGAGAGCACCTAATTAGCATGGGGTAGGCAAGCATGTTAGCCACTATGGGCGCATCTCCGGCACCTGCTTGCCCCAAGCCGGTGGAAACTTTTGAATTTATCTACCCTTGAGAGGCGGGTTACCCAGGCTCCTCCCCTGAATGTAGCCATATTTTCATTGACCCCTGAGTAAGTGAGCTGATCTGGAACTTTTTAAATTAGAAATTCATCTCCACTTGCCTGGCCTGGACCCCAATAGTGGGGTCCACATATGTCCCTGTGGAGGCTGGTGCACCTCCACTCATCTGACATGCCGGTCTCCACTGATACACCAAGTTCCTGCTCCACCTGAGTAGCAGGAACTCCCTGCTTAGAGATTCCCCACCCCTGCTTCCCCTCCACCGCCACCCCACCCCATCACCCCGACTGTTATTTGCCTTGTAAGGAGCGGATGGAGATGCCCTTCCTTACAAGGCAACTCCCGGAACCAACGGAGATCTCTGCTTGGGTTTCTGACAGTTCCTGCCAGAGTTATAGTGGGAGACGAACCGAATTCCAATTATCTTTGGGGCCTTGCACTCCGATTGAGTTTTTTGGAGATGGAAGAGGAGATTGAAAGGAGGGATGTGAAGCAGGCACACTTATGCCAGAGGTGGAATATCTGTACCTCGCCTTACCTCTGGAACCATGTATACAGTGCCAGGCACAACTGCCTCAGTAGGCTCTGCCTCGCCAGGGAGGTACCGACTGGGCAGTGACTGAGTTGTGCTGTACGCTGGAATTTGACATGCAGACAAGGTCAACAACAGGGACGTCCTTGTCACTGGCTGTGAAGGTGATCACAGAAGTGAAATTTTATCCCAATACAAAAGTAAAATACTGCGGATGCTGGAAATCTGAAATAAAAAACAGAAAATGCTGAAAATACTCAGCAGGTCAGGCAGCATCTGTGGAGAAAGAAGCAGAGTTAACGTTTCAGGTTGATGCCCTTATCCTTCTGGTTTCTGCCAAACTACTAGCGGGGGATGGCAGCATCATCAGTCAATCTGCAGCACACAGATACCATCAAGCTAATCGCTCACGCATCGCTCAACAGAATAGACAATTTCATCACTTCCCCCATGAAAAACTAGCAACAGAAAGAGAGGACACTGCAATTCTTCCACAACGCAGGATTCCCAAAAGTCCAGGACATTATTGATGGCATCCGTAATGTCATTTGTATCCCTACACACAATGCCATGATATTCATGAACCACGAGAACGTCCATAACAGCAGTGTGTGTGTTCATGAAAGATGCTTCCATTGTGCAAACAACATCTGCTCCCCACTGCAGAAGCAGCTGGAGTTGTCAAAGGTTGTGTGGTGGGCTGCAGTTTCAAAAAGCAGCTATGCAAGGCTGTGGTTGGACTCCTCCACAGACAGCACCAGACTTTTCAGGGTTCCTCAGGCAGACACAAGTAACCATTTATAATGATTATGTGCAGATTCTGAGATCTGACAGTAGGCACGTGAGATCCGAATCCCGAGCCTCTGCAGCTGAGGAAGGAAATAAGCTGGCCCTCTGGTCCGTCGGTTCCTGCTCTTCCATTGCCACCAAAACCTAGTCCTGTTCCTCAGGGCCTGTGATTCACCTGCTGCTCTGATCTCAAACCGTGTCTCTAAATCTTCTGGATGGATATAGCCATGCTGCTGCTTGCAACAGGCGAGGTGAATGGCTCTAGGAGCTGTGAGCTGCTGCCTTTTTCAGTACCACTAGGAACTCTGGCTGGTTTTTGGCAGTCTCCTGTAGAACCAGAAAAGGAAAATATGTTAGAATGTTGGCTGCAAAACATCCATTCAAGTAGCAAAATACTGTGTTTCATGGTATTGCGCTTGAGCATATGCCTATGAGTGAATGAGTCGAGGGAGAGATTACAGGAAAAGGATGCTACTAGGTCTGAACCTGGGGCAGGCTTCTGGATTCACCTCCCCCTCACTCGTTCAATCCCCAGGATTGTGATAGTGGCATATAAAAGAGGGACATGAGGCAGAAATTCTCTGAGTCTTCCTGAAGGCTACATTTGCTCCCTCGTGTGTGCCATCTTGTCCTGCAAACAGAACAGTTGTGTTGACATAGAAGTTTGACACCCAAATACCAACCCTGTATCTGCACATGTGTGTGAATGAACATGCATCATGCAGCTTGGTTTTCTTGAGTGATTTATTTCTGGGTACATCTTTACAGGTGTTAGTACAATAATAGTTCCAGTTTGAAGTTGCAGTTGGAATGTTTGCCTTGCATAGGTATGGATGTGAAGCTAGGAAAGAGCTGTGAGGTTGTCTTGAAGGGATAATTACTAGTCCTAGCCCCTTTTGGGCTACCCTGGATCAGGCGTATTCCCCAGACGTTCACTTTCAACTAAAGTTAGAGGTAGCCGAATCCTAAAGACGCTTAATTGGGTCTAAAGGTCCAGACTATCTCTCCCTAAAGGAAAGGAACAGCCTGAAGATGTTACCGTCCTCCAGATAGCCCTTTTAATAAGTTTAGCTGGACTGTAACCTTCCGGATATTATGAGGGTCCGGAAAACTCCCTCAGAATTCTGCAACTCCTCACCAAAGAGTGTACAGAGATTGAGTTCACGAGTTTGATACAGAAGTACTATGTGAGACAATTCTAAAAAATATATAGATTTATTAAAGAACCGACATGTAATTACAGTTGGTGTTTCAATCGCAACTTTAACAATTCCAAAAAGAGTAAGCTTTTACAATCTTATCAGAGATCCTTATTCTCAAATCTTAACTTCGTTACATTTTTACATTTCTTAGTCTTATTCCAGGATATCCACCAAAATCAAATACAAGTACCTTGATCCCCGAGATACAAAGAGTTGTAGAATTACAGAGCTTGCCTCTGAAGCCGAGAATCGCTTTGCCCCTTTCAGCGAATCTATCTTCCCATTTGAAAGTCCAATTTTTATACCCTTTCTCAGTGGTATTTCCTTTGAAGTTTTCTGCTGATGTAAGCTAATTATCTCTAGTCATTTTTCTGCTGACCCCTTCTATTCTTACAGTTAGTTCAGCTGGTAGCAAGCAGACTCATGTCTCTCCTTTAGGTGTTTCAAGTTCAACACAAAAACAATGTGACGGATGGTGCCTCTCCCACTTGATGCCATTCTTACCAAAGTCTTCTGTTTGTATCTTTTTAACGACGTGTAAATTAAAAACACCTCAACCAGGTGCACCATTGTCTTCTTAGCTACCTCAACTGGTTGCATTAAGAATTATGTCTCTACCCTAGGTGTTCGAAGCTCATCATAAAAAAGTGTAACAGCAGTGGTTCTATTTGATGTAATTTTTACGAAGGCATATGTTTCTTTAATTTTCTGTGTTTCATTTCAAAGTGTTGGTTTAAGACACCTTAACAGGGTATACCATTATGTTCTTTCCAAAGACTCAGACTTTCAGGAACCTCCAACCTTCTGTTTCAACAACTTATCTTATCTCAATAGCCTGTATGCTGTTCACAGCTTTTCCATTGTTGAGGCTTTTAGATTTTCAAGCCCAGTTTGTCATGTTACAAAGGCCAGAATATTTCATAGAATGGTGTATTTTTCTGAATAGGCATATTTCTTATTCCTTCACAGTCTGAGTGCTTTGCATGTAGCTTTAGTCAAGGTACGACAGGTTGAGAGAAGCTCAACATGCATACTTTGCCCATCTACTTTGGAAAGGGAAATGCTGGGTAGTCTTACCATGGCAGATTTTCAAACCCTTGCAAACTTCTTCCTCATCTGTATCCAAGTCCTCTAAATATTAGATACTATATTGACCCTTTCTGCCACCTCAGTCCATTGTGGGGAGTGTTCCTCTTCCTAGCCCTGTTACTTCTTAACAAGTAGCTTCACAGCTACTCCGGTGACCAATGCAGCCACATGGGATACTTTAATTGAACTAATAAACACGTGTCAGAAATTATAACTGCCAAATTATTTTGAAAAAAAGGTGCCCAATTACTTCTTTTATGCCTCATTCTTTCCCAGAGATTAAATCAATTTTCTGATAGATGTTCTCTTTACACGATCTTGTTCAAAGACCATCACACATCAATCAGCCTTTTGTCCTTTAATTTTAGCTCAAATTGGTACAAGTGTGTTAAGTAGGGACACCTGGCTTTACCTGACTGTGTGGCTGCAATATACTTCTGACAAAAATATCCCAGATTGCATGCAATGCTTGAGGGCAATGTAAGTCTATAGAGCTGCTTAATTCACCAAGCATCCAAAGGGCCATTGACTGCACTCATGTTGCCTTAGACACAATGTTCTGCCCTATATGACCCAAAAGGGAGGTTTTTTTCTGACTGTGGCCCTAGTTTGCAACCAGCAGCACATAATCATACAGCTATCTGCTGGAGCTCTCAAAATGCTTTCATTTTAAGCAATCACCTGTGCCACTCTTATTTGAAGCAAAATGAAGACTCAAAGGATGGAACCAGGGGAAATAAAGGTACCCTTATGCAACAATGTTTCATTACACCCAGGTACCAACCATGGACAGAAGCAGATATGGGTGCAATGAAGCCCACACTATAACCAGAATTATTATCAGATTTGCCACTGGTTTTACAAAACAGTTGTCTGCCATAGTACCAGAATAATTGTCATATGTTGCATGCTCCACAAATTTGCTCTCAAGAGTCCTCAATGTGCACCTCGATGACCAGAAGAGCAAAGCCATGCCAAAGTAAGAGGGTGAAAATGCCAATAAGGAATTATCAATGGTACCAGCAATGAAACCAGGAAAACTCACGGGCTAGGCACTAATTCCAGCTGCCTTCCAACTACATCATTTCTTAAAGAGACAAACTGTATCTACCAGTAACTGTATCCAAACCACTTTGTTCTACATTTTCATACTCAATTCTTCAAATACTATCTGTTATCATAATGGGGCAGAAATTCGGGTCCCCACGGGTGAGTATGCGCTGTGTACTCACCCGTAGGGCCACCGGAAGTGCCGGTTTCGTGCATGCACTGTGCATGCGCGGGAAACCGGAACTTCCGGTCTCGTGAAGGAAGGGGTTCAAGGGTCAAATGCGTGCGCCGGAGAGGCAGCGCGCACGCAGCGAACTTCCGCTTTTTTTTCAGGTTTCTCCGTGAGGGTAAGTCCCTGGCAGCTGCGCGAAGAAAAAGCAGGCGCAAGGCCTGCTTTTAACAAGGTAAGTAGTGAATTAAGTTAAATTAAAACATTTTTTCCACAGGTTTATTATTTTTAAATACTTTAAAGAAAGGTAAGTTTATTTTTAGCCCTGTTAAAAACTGTAATTAATTTTTTCAAAAATTTAAATTATTGTTTAAAATAGTTATTTTATGTAATTTATAGTTATTTTAATAATGTGATTTAAAAAAAAAATTATTTGAAGTTTTAGTGTGGTTTTGGGGCCGATCTCTATTCATAGATTTGACAGGTCTTCCTGTCAAATCTATGAATGGAGATTCCCTGCTCCGATTGGCTCCCCATGGCCCACGTGATCCCAGGGGACGCTTCGAACTAACTGCACCCCTGGGATACGCAAACACTGCACACCGGCAGCTGGAGGAGGCCCAGGGTCGGAATTCCACGCGGGCCCTGAGCACAACGGCAGGCGCGCTATGTAAGTGCACCTGCTATGCTTGCACCCGCGGGAAGCCTCCGACCTGAATTTCTGGCCCATTATGTTAGGCTCCTACTCTATTATAGACAAACGACAAATAAATAATCCACACAAGGAGAAAGCTGGAGGATTTTCTTGATAACCTACTGGCATTCAGACGGATCTAGATTTCTCTAGATGGTATATTGCCAGGGCTTTGTATGATGGCTCATTGGAAATGCCTACTTTAATCTATCTCCTCCAAGGCCTGACTGGAACATTAGCAATGGCCCAGATATTCCGATCGCAGGCCTCCTGCGGGCGGAGGCCTGCGATCTGGAAAAATCTGCGCCCTTACCTGAGGGCTCCCGGGAGGTGCACAGTTCCGCTCCTGGGCCTCTCCAAACTGCCGGTGTGCAGGGCCCACGTATCCCAGAGGCGCAGGTAGTTTGCAGCGTCCCTGGGATCACGTGGGACTTGGGGAGCCAATCAAAGAAGGGAATCTCCCTTCATACGTTTGACAGGAAGACCTGTCAAATATATGAATGGAGATCACCTCCAAAACATAGTAAAACTTTAAATAAATTTTTTTAAAAATCACATTTTTAAAATGACTTGAAAGTACAAATAAATTAACTATTTTAAACAAAACTTTAAATTTTTGAAAAAAAAAAATAAAGTTTTTTACGGAGCTAAAAATAAACTTACCTTTTTTTAAAGTATTTTTAAATGATAAATCAGTGGAAATTTTTTTTTAAACTTTTTTCAACTCTTATCCTGGTAAAAGCAAGCCTTATGCCTGCTTTTACCAGGCGCAAGAACTGTAAGGGTTTTCTGTGGGCGGAGGGTCTCCAAAAAGCGGAATTGTCCGCCCGCAGAGGCCCTTCTCCAGGGCAGCTGGAGGATCTGCCAAGAGCTTTCTTGACAGATCGGAAATGCCGGTTTCCAGCACATGCGCTGTGCATGCCTAAAACCGGCATTTCTGATGTCCCTACGGGTGGGTACACAGCGCGTACCCACCCGTAGGGATCAGAATATCCGGCCCAATGGCACAGAATTTCCTCACAGTTGCTCCCACTCCACCTCAATAACTTCATTGGAAGTGTCACAGAAACCTAACAGGGTCTTCTCCCCCACACTCTGGTGAAGTTAGAGCCAGAGCAGCTCAGAAGACATTCTGGGCCAATGAGATTCTTTTAAAGATACAGCTATCTGCAACCTATTTTTCATTAACAGTTACCCTGTCTATTGAAACTGATATAAAATATAACTCCTCTGGATTTTGGGTACAAATATTCCAATAAAAAATCTAATTGATAGTATATACGACCTGATAAAACAGCAGGCTTTATTTTCTATGAAACTGTCACTTCCTTTCATGTAATATTTACACACATTGGCCTAGAAATACGAGCCAATCTCTGCGCTTGAATCGTGTGGCCCGAGGCACACCTGATATTGGGCCTCGGGCCCCATTAACATCAAGCTGGTGAATTGCGGACACTAACAGGCAGCTCACCAGCCAAGCACGGTTGAAGATTGGGTCACTGCAATGCCAGCAGCAGTCCTCAGATACCTGGTTAAAGGGGCCCAGGAAGGTGAGGTGGGGGGGGGGAGCAATCAGAAAGGGGGGAGCGACCAGGTCGGGAGGGGGGGGGGATGATTGGATCGGGATGTAGTGGTGGCTGTGGGGGGTTGTGGAGAAAGGTAGCGGCGGCGATCACTCCTGCTCCTCCCGGCTCCATATTCAGGTAAGTATATTTTTAAATCTTACCTTGTTAGTTGCGGGCCAACAGGCAGTCACAGGCAGACCGCTGGTGAGGTTGCACATAGACCTGGTTTTCCTGAGTGCAACGCCGCCGGCTGCCTCAGGGCAAACCAATTTTGCTGTTTAGTTTTGCTCCGATCATTTCAACCAAAGCTAAATAGCTAAAAAAAGGACCGTAGAATGGCAAGAATTTCCAAGGCCATAAACTTTATGCTCTTTTCATGGGACTGCAATGCAGTTTAGAATCCCTTGTTGTTTGGAATAATTAGGTTCCGATAGATTCTGGATTCTGATTAGTTGAGCAATACCGATTAGAGTGTAAATATTGTTCTGTAATTAAGCTACCACCCTGTTATCTCATCAGACATTGGCAAACTATCCACAGATTAGCATAATAAGGAACTGCCAGGACTAGAATTATACAATAAGGGGGAAAAATTCAGCTGCTTGCGCCTCCCGTTAGCGCCTTAAGAGGGCGCTAATGGGGCGTAAAGCAGCTAACGCCCGGGCGCAGCGCCGCCCACGCCTCCCGAAAAATTCAGCGGGAGGTTAGCGGCGGCGGCAGCCCGTAGCGCCCTGTGGCGCTGCGCCGCCGGCGATGACGTCATCGCCGTGCGCAGCACCCCGCTCGCGCCCCGGCCGTGATCTTCAGTCGCGCCCCCTGATTTACCGCCAGACGCTATGTCCGACGGGTTCAGGGAGGCGTACGTGCGGCCGGGGCGGCGATATTTAAAGGGGAGGTGGCAGGCGGCCATTTTTGTTGCTGGCCGCCTGCCAGCACCTGCCCCCGGCCCCCGTGAAGCCCCCCCACCGTGAAGTGCCGGCTGCGCTCCAAGAGCCCGGCACTTCTCTTGAGTGCCGGGCTCTTTTGCCGGCACTCCCGATCCCTGGGGGCCCAGCTGGGCCCCGGTTCGCGCTGCGCAGGGTCCCTCCCCTTTAAGAAGGGGAGGAAGGCCTGCAATACCGCGGCGCGACGTGCCGCGCTGCGGCACGTAGCGCCAGGATATTCACTCGCAGCGCCCCAAGAGGGATGCGGGGTGCTTCCAGTGGCGCCCCGCTTCCCTCTTGGGGCGCAACCACTGAAGTTCCGGCGCGGGGCCGCTAATTTTTTCGGGGCGCTAAAAGTCGCAAATGGGGCGCGACTCAATTTTTACCCCTAAGAGTCTTACATCGCTTGCTGACATTTTAATTTTGCAAAACTCAAATAGTGATGCTTTTTTATTGAAAGTCAAGCCCCAATTTTAACCTGGGCCAGGAATGTGGCGAGCGGGGCAGATACAGACGGAGATTTTAAGCCCTGGGCCTCATTTAAATGATTTAAAAGGGACTTCCCGCAAAGCCGGCAGGAATGACATGGATGCTTGCGGGCGGAAGCAGGATTTTGGGCGTAAGGAGGTTGGTGCCGGGGACCCAAGGGGATTCCTGCTCCTCTCAAGGAAACTTTTCAAAAATCAAAAAAGGATACTTACCTGGGCCTCTTCTTGCCACGGTCCCTAACTGGTCCGACACTGGCCGTGCCTTTGTCAATCTGCAGTTAAAATGACGTGTGCGTCCAGATAACATTAGAGGAGCATGATTTTGCCATCATAATTAGAGCCCCACCGGTCTGGGCTGGGTGCCTGCTCCGAGGCAAAAAAAAGGACAGTTAAAATGCCGGATACTGTAAACAGAAACCTGAATTTAATAACCGCACGCACCATTCCCATCAGGTATGGTAGGGTTAACATTGGGACTGAGGCTTCAATACCAGTCATGCTCTGTCGTCTTGTTTGAAAATATCCCAGGGTTAAGTGCATCAAAAATTGAACTTTGGTTATTCATTTCACTTCAAAGTGATTGAGAATCATAGAATGTTAGAATCATAGGCCGAGAAGTTGGGGCCACCGCTCCTCCAGCTGGCTGCGGTCCCACAGTGGCTGCCATTTTGCCAGGGCCGGCAGCACTGCTGATAGAAGCAATCGCTGAAGGGATTGAAATTAACCAGTTTGTGACGTAAGTGAGTGTGCAACGCCTACTTGACACCCGATCTGTGACACTGGATTTCGCCGCTGCACTTACCGCCATGCCTTAACAATGACAGGCAGAGCAAACGTTCAGAAGCAGGAAGGAGGCTCCAGCAGTGGTATTTAAAGGGATCATCAGCAATCACTTACACCTGACATGTTTGTTCAGTTTGACTGGCTCTGTGCTACTTTCTGCAACTCCGGCAGCTTCATTAACTTCTTTCAAGGTTCTAAGGTAACAGGGAGTGTTGTTGCAAGTGCAGAACTCCTTCATTATTATTTAAAGATTTCTGCTCACATCACTTGGTCACAGTCATGGGGGCTGTACTGGCAGTCGACCTTGTGGTCCAGGATCTTCGACAGCGGGAGTGGAGGCAGTGAAGAAGATGGGAAGATTCGCGCAGAGGGAGGAATAGGAGGACCATGAGGGCTCTCAACAGGAGGCCTTTCCCACCTAGGGTCTTCCAAGAGCACTTCTCCTACCTCCACTTAAGCGAGGAGCAGTATATAAGGAGGCTCCGCTTCACCAAGTAGGTGGTCACGGAACTCTGCCATCTCCTACAACCAGACCTGCAGCCTGAGAGCAGGGCGACCACGGCTCTCCCAGTGGCAGTCAAGGTCACCGTGGCCCTCAATTTCTTCGCCAGCGGATTCTTCCAGTTTGCAGCAGGAGACATAGCTAACATCTCACAGATCGCCATCCATTGCAGTATCTGGGAGGTTACTGAGGCTCTCTACACCAGGAGAAGGGATTGCATTGTCTTCTCTCTGAGCAGAGAGAAGCAGGACGAGCGCGCATGTGGCTTTGCCAGGATAGCGGGCTTCCCCATGGTGCAGGGTGCCATCGACTGCACCCATGTGGCTTTGCGGGCGCCGCATAACAATCCTGAGATCTTCCGTAACCGCAAAGGCAACCACTCACTTAATGTACAGGTGGAGAGCGACCATGCCCAGCGATTCCTCAATGTCAATGCCTGCTATCCTGGCAGCAGCCATGATGCCTTCACCCCTGCGTCAGTTCGGTGTGCCAGCAATCTTCCAGCCCCCACAGCAAACTTGAGGGTGGCTGCTCGGAGACAAAAGCTATCCGCTCTCAACCTGGTGCATGACTCCCCTCCGCAGCCCCAACTCTCGGGCCCAGCACTCAAAGAATGAGAGCCATGCTGCCACCAGGAATATCATCGAGCAGACCATCGGGAGACTGAAGCAACGGTTCCCCTGCCTTGACCGCTCCGGAGGAGCCCTCCAGTACACGGCAGAGCGGGTGTCCCATTTCGTGGTGGTCTGCTGCATGCTTCACAACTTGGCCATCATGAGGGCACAGCCCTTGCCACCAGGGATTGCCGGACCACCTCAGGAGGAGGAAGAGGGCGAGGAGGATGAGGAGCAGGAGGAGGAGGAGGACGAAGAGGAAGAGGAGGGCGATGAAGCGCAAGAGGAAGAGGAGGGAGGAAGGAGACAGACAGACATTCGTGCTTCTGGACGGGCTGTCCGTGAACTGCACATCAGACTCCGATTCCAAGTAATGAAACCCCAGATCTCTGTTGCTCACCGCATCCCCATCATACCATCCCTGTATCACAGAATATCACAGCGTCCTCTTGGGCACAAAGCTGAAATGAGAGACACCATAAAATTAATACATTTATCAAAAATCAGTGAACACATATTTACAGGAAAAATATTAACGATTCACCCTTGTGCAATCCCTTAGTGCTTGTCGTTCATGTGCCTTTTACCTACTCAAGTGCTCCTATAAAGTGCTCCCCTAGTGGCTGCTGCATGGCTGGTGGAAGGCTGCTGAGTTCCCGTGGGGGAGGCTTCAGATGGCCTTGCAGGATGAACTCGAACAGCTCTGGCCCAAGAAGGCCCGGCTGTAGACTGCACCACCTCAGCATGAGCGGCAGCAGTCTGGGCTGGCTGGCTGACAGACAGCGGCAAGGGCAATGGTGGAGTGACAGAGGTGGGAACAGGAATACTGTCATATTGAGAGAGGACAGCAGGGTCCTGCTCCACTGACCCACTGCCAGTCTTCCGGTATGGTGCCTTGGCATGCCTAGCAATCTGTTGGAGCACAGATTGCTGGCCTGCTGTGGCACCCTGCTACCCTGATCGACACTCGTAAACCCAGCCACAATGGCAGCAGTCTGAACTTGGGTGGTTTCAAGCTGAGTCTGCATGAGAGCAGTCTAAGTTTCGATAGCATCAAGCCGAGACTGCATGAGAGCAGTCTGAGCTTCTGCTGCAGCACTAAGATGGTGGGTCGCTTCCGCCTGGGCTGCAAGGGAAGCTGCGACATCGCCCATCATTCATACCATCAGGTCTGGGTCAACATGGTCTCTTTGGGAGTGTCCCATCATTTCCAGGCTGGAAATCCTGGGCTCCATGCTCTGCACAGAGCACTGTGCAATGTTGGAAGCGGACTCCTCCATGTTCCTTGACATTGCCAAGGTGCTCTCTGGCAGGCTTGCCATTGCACCCATCAACTCTGTGTGCATGCCCACATCCCATGAAAGAATTTTTTTAAACTCAGGAATGCTGGTCTGTAGTAATAGATTTTTTAATTGATAATCTGAACCAGACAGATTTATTAAAACCCAGTCAGAAGTTGGAATGGTATTTGTAGCTTTTGACAAAATCTGTTACATTCCTATTAAATTCTCAAATAAAACTGCTTATTGTGTATTGTCAAAACATTATGGAACAGTTCATGTGTTCGAAAATGTGGACAAATCACAAAAAACTGGTAACCATTAATGACCAGATATTTTCAGTTAGGAACCTCTGCTCACAGGGAATAGGGTCGAAGAGGTATAAATAGATGATTTCATTTTTGGCATTTTTTATGCCGAAGACTTCCCTTGGATTCAGTATCACTGACTAGTTCCATAAGCAGATCTCAAGTTGCATATGAATTGGAAAATGCCTTTGCCCAGTATCCAAGTGTCCCAGAGAGAACTCTTGACACCTGTACTCCAGTTTACTGTTATGTGATTTCCTTGTCTTTGATAGGCATAAGAACATACAGTTTATCAGATTGTGGTTCAACCTATAAATTACTAGGCAATTCTTTTGAACATTATACCAGTAAATGAACAGTACTCAACAATAACAGTGGCCTAGAAATTCGGTTCCATAGTGCCCGCTGTTTGGGCGCTACGGGTGCTGAATTAGAACCAAAATGGCTTCCCAGCAGCACGCGCACACTTCTACTGCAGGCCGCACGGGACAGCAACGCTGATTTGACATCAGCGAGTCATTTTCGTCATCATCGCTGGAGCTAACGCCCTCTCCTAATCTCGCACAGTTGAACATGCATTCAGCAGCAGGGAGGACCAGCGATATTTAAAGGGATCATCAACAACTTTCAGGTAACTTGCTTTTTGATTTCTACTGGTTCTGTGTAAGCTTGTGGAACTGTTTGGAGCTTTCTAGAGTTACATAAAGTTGGTGAGGTGACAGGGAATGGTGCTGCAAGTGGAGAAGGCCTGGCTTCTGATTTCAAGGGTTCTGGTCAGACCACTTGCTCCCACTCCTGGGTGCTCTAGTTGTCATCCCCCTTGGCCTACAGCATGACAGGGAGATGGAGCAGAGGCAGCAAAGAAGAGGACAAGCTGCTCACAGAGGGAGGAGGAGGAGGGGGAGAAGGGCTCTCAGCAAGAGGCCTTACCCACCTAGGGTCTTCTGAGAGTAATTCTCTTACCTCAGCCTGAGCCAGGAGCAGTTTCTGAGGCATCTGCGATTTACGAAGGAGGTGTTCACATAACTCTGCCACCTCTTGCAACCAGACCTGCAGCCTCAAACCAGGGAAAGGACAGCACTGCCAGTGGCTGTGAAGGTGACCGTGGCCCTGAATTTCTTCACGTCAGCATCCTTCCAGGCTGGAGCAGGCGACATCTGTAACATCTCGCAATTCGCTATCCACTGCTGCATAAGAGAGCTGACAAACACTCTTTATGCCAGGAGAGGGGATTTTATTGTATTCTCTCTGACTAGAGAGAAGCAGGAAGAGTGTGCACGTGGCTTTGCCAGGATAGCAGACTTGCCCATGGTGCAGGGCGCCATCAACTGCACGCACGTGGCTTTGCGATCACCGTCTCTAAATTCTGAGATGTACCGCAACCGCAAAGGTTACCACTCGCTGAATGTGCAGTTGGTGTGCGATCATGCTCAGAGCATCATGATGGTGAATGCCCAGTATCCTGGCAGCAGTCATGATGCTTTTATTCTGCACCAGTCCGCTGTTCCCTCAGTCTGTGAGCCACCAAGACAAACCAGAGGGTGGCTACTGGGTGACACAGGCTATCCACTGACCACCTCGCTCATGACTCTGCTCCGCAACCCAACCACACGTGGGCAGCATGCATACAACAAGAGACCCGCTACCACACGAAACATCATCCAGGACTAGAGAAATTCATCTGTGAGGAAAGATTGGATAGGCTGGGGTTGTTTTCTTTGGAACAGAGGAGGCTGAGGGGAGACTTAATTGAGTTGTATAAAATTGAGGGACCTAAATAGAGTGGATAGGAAGGGCCTATTTCCCTTAGCAGAGAGGTTAATAACTAGAGGGCATAGATTTAAAGTAATTGGTAGAAGGATTAGAGGGGAGTTGAGGAGAACTTTTTTCACCCATAGAGGGGTCTGGAACTCACTGCTTGAAAGGGTGGTGGAGGCAGAAACCCTCATTGCATTTAAAAAATACTTGGATATGCACTTGAAGTGTCGTAACCTACAAGGCTACGGACCGAGAGCTGGAAAGTGGGATTAGACTGGATAGCACTTTTACGGCCAGCATAGACATGATGGGCTGAATGGCCTCCTTCTGTGTCGTAAATTTCTATGATTCTTTGATTCTATCATAGAGCAGACCATTGGCATCCTTAAACAACACTTCCGCTGTCTGGATCGCTCTGGAGGAACTCTATAATACTCACTGGAGCATATGTCCCAATTTGTCGTGGTCTGCTGTATTCTCCACAACCTGGCCATCATGTGGGCACAGCCCTTGCCACCAGGGATACGGCCACCAGCTCAGGAGCAGGAGGAGGAGGATGAGGAAGAGGAGGAGGAAGAGGAGGAGGCGGAAGCAGAAGGAAGGAGGAAACCCAGACAGCCCTTTTCTGGCCGGGATATCTGGGATCAAGTGATCCGCCTGTAGTACAATTAAACGCAGCCCCAACTCCCCATTCAACATTAGTTTCACACCTTACCTTCCCTCTGTTACTGACCATCACAGCGTCATCTTGGCCACTATGCTGAAATAAAAGCCAACAGAAACCAAACTTTCCAATCAAACTTTATCCATCTATGCATCAAATACAGCAAAAATGTAACTAATCACCCTTGTGCATTCCCTTAGTGACTATCTTGCATGTGTCTCTGCCTATCTTCATGGAGCTCTAGGCCTAGTAGGCCTGGTTTCGGACTGCGCCACCTCAGCATGGGCAGCAGCAGTCTGGGCTGGCTGGCTGACGGGCAACGGCAAGGGCACTGGTGGAGTGGCAGTGGTAGGAGGATGAATGCTGTCATCCTGAGAGAAGACAGAAGGGTCGTCCTCCATGGATCCAGTGCCACTGCCCAGGGGCAGCGCCTCAACAATCCTAGTAATCTACTGGAGAACAGATTGCTGGACTACTCTGACACCCTGCAAGCACCTTTGAACACTGGTAAACCCAGCCATGACGGCAGCAATCTGAGCTTGCGTGACTTCAGTCTGAGCTTCCATTGCAGCACTCAGACATTGGGTGGCTTCTGCTTGTGCTGCAATGGAAACTGAGACTTCGGCCGTCAGTCGCAGCATGATGGTTGGGTCCACCAGATGTCTTTGAATATACTAACACTGAACCATTAAATTATTTCCAATAATAAAGATTAAAGGAAAGTGATATTGATGATGCATTTAACCTGCCAAGTGGAAGGTTTGGAAAGCTAGAAGCTAACACGAAGGGTAGAATATTTCATCGCTACTTTTTATACCTTTGTTCCATCAAGTGTTTAATCTTTATAGCAGCTTGCAGAACAAAACCTCATTTTCTATTTTCACATAAAAACCTATACTGTGGATAATTAATGTGAATAAGACCAGAATTCATACTTATTTTATTATGTAATATCCTATAAATAAACAATAAGTAGTTTTCCTTATTTGGAAGTGGTGGGGAATGCATTGGTCTAAAAATTTAGAGAGTCAACTATTTAACACCTAATTTGAATTCTTGTTCCTTGCCAAAGTGTTGGCATAGCAAATGCCTATCTTGCAGACGTTTAACACTGCACAGCTCTAAATATTTCTGTGTATGTTTTCATAAGGATGCTTAGAAAGGATTAAATGTAACATGTCTACACATTAATAGAAGGGTACAGTGGGGATTGTGAAACTCATACGCCTCTTTCCACACCATCTCCTGAACTGATCACCATATAAAATGCATGCAGGAAGATATATTTTGCAACTTTTTGTCTTATTTTTTTTTCAATAAATTGATTTGTGTGATTGCTGTTGTAGAAGGCAGATTTTATTTTTGTTGAGTGAATTTCATTAAGGATTACAAAACAGCTGAAAGACACATATTTTCTGGGCTCCGTGCGGGCGCCATCATCCCGCCCCCACGCGCCTTTCCCTCGGGCGCATTTGTCAGCGCGGCAGCGACCCAAACGGCAAAGGTAGCCGAGGTATTTGAGATCATTATGACGACCCTTAAGCATCTTTTTAACCCTATCTTTCAAATTTCCCTGAATGAGCACGGGAATCATGCAATTTGGGAACCACGTCTGTGAACCTGAGGCGGAAGTTGAGTGGCCATTGATCCACCTCATTAGTGCACAGCATGAAAAGTACAATAAAAACTCCCACCTGATAGCTGATCACTTTCCTAAGGCAGATGCTGTTGCTGAGTGCATTGTCAGCACAGATTTAGCTTTCTAGAGGTTGCAAGTGTTTCCAGCAAAGTCGGAATCCACTGTCACCTCATTGGTAGAACCTATCACACCATTGACAGATTGCTTCTGTCATCTCTACTTGACCTGCCATCTATTACATCAGAATGGGTACCATTTATACTGTCTCACCTTGGTCCTCAGAATCGGACCACGATGAGCCCCAACACCAGCAGCACCAGGCACACCAGCAGCACCAACAACACCACCACCAACCTTCTCCTCAACCACCTGATGCTGCACAGGACAGAGGGCATCAACGCAGGAGGCGGTACCCCCAACACAGGGTATAAAAGCAGAGGATGAGCTTCCTCAACATGACTGAGCAGCAGTGCCAAAGGAGACTCAGGCTATCACGCCAGGTCATCACAGACATTTGCAGATTACTGGAGCAAGACCTGCAGCCCAGAGGATAGGCTGGACACACCTTACCAGTGGCTGTCAAAGTCACCAGCGCCCTCAACTTCTTCACCTCAGGCTCCAAAGCTGGCTGCTTGGAGACAGGGGCTATCCACTGAAGACGTGGCCCATGACACCCTTGAGGAGGCCAAGGAGAGATATAATGAAAGCCACATTTCCACCAGATGTGTCATAGAGCAGACAACAGGCATGCTGAAAATGCGCTTCAGATGCCTTGACAGATCTGGAGGAGCTCTTCAGTACGCACCAGCCAGGGTCTCCAGAATCATTGTGGTCTGCTGCGCACTGCACAACAAAGCGCAGCAGCGAGGATTAGTGCTGCATGAGGAACAAGGCACTGAGTGCACAGCCTCTTCAGAGGAGGAGGAGGAGGAAGAGCAGGAGGAGCATCAGCTGGAAGACGAAGAGGAGGAGGAGGAACAGGAGGAACCTGCGGTCCAGATCGCACCAGCACCCGAGCACATTGCTGCCCGGGAGGCCAGGGATGGCCTCATCATGGCCAGATATACTTAACTTCACGCATTACACCCATATGGCTGCACTAGGTTCACACCACCCCACAGCAACACCATAAAGCATCCCTACAATGACCAAGCCATTCCTTTTACACTGACCACCATTGCTGGAGGGAACGTTATGTCTCACCATTCACTCCAACTCACTAAGCCACTTCCAAAGTTGCACACAAATTTAATCCAAGACCAGAAAGTGGTGAAAATAAATAGTTTTATGTGTGACATCATAGTAACGGAAACTTCACAGAAACATTTATTAAAACACCCAAGTGGCTACCCTTGTGCATCTACTTGTGTTTTATCTTTCTCTTAGACATGCTTCTACAAGGTACTACCCCTGTGGCTTCAGCAGAGGTAGAGGCAGGCTGCTCACTTCCCTGCTGCAACTGCACAGACCCTTTTGGCAGACGTCCTCTGGGTTTTGGAGCCTCTGATGGCCCCGCCAAAGTCTGCTCTTCCTGCAGGGGCAGACTCGGCCATCGCTGTCCGAGGAGCCATCTGGGGCTCTGACTGAGGGGGTGGCAACGGGGGAGAAGTGTGAGCAATTTGAGAGGAGCCCCCACTTCCATGTCCCCTCTCACCATCATCCCCGTCATTGGCCACCCACACTTCCCTGCTAGCAAGGAGCTGGAGAGCACCTTGCTGTTCAGCAGTGGGGCCATGAGGACCCACGTCTACATTGACATTCCTCCTAGAGAGAAGGTCTATGAGCCTCTGCCATCTATTCTCCATAGATAGCGTGTGCTCCTGTGAGTGGCAATGCCATGTGGCTTCCTTGTGTGTTGTTAGTTCGTATGATTGCATTAGGCTGAGGGTGAGTGTGAGGGGTGGTTAGTCAGATGGCGATCTGATATTGTTGATAGAGAGAAAGGGATAGGTGGACGTGTAAGGTATGTTGGTGTAAGTAAGGATGCGCAGGAATAGGGTTGGGAAAGCAGAGTGATGGAGATGTGATGAGAGGAACAGCAGGATAAAGGTGTGGCTTTGCACTCACCTTTCCTGATCTAATGAGATCATTGAAATGTTTGTGGTACTGCACCCGGGTCTTCCTGACAACATCCCTGCTGTTGACCTCCTCTGCTAGTTGGAGCCAGGCTCCTTTGGTCTGCTGGGGAGGTCACTCCCGCCCATAAGAAGGGAAGAGGACCTCCCTGCGTGCTCTCACTCCCTCCACAAGCATATGGAGGGAGTCATCGGAGAACCTGAGTGCAGCCCTCTGTCTCTGTGCAGTCATGTCTGGCACTGTTTGGAACACTCCAATGGTGCAGTGCCTGCACACTCCTAGATGAACCTTCAAATGCAATGTGGCCATGGCTCCTTTAAATATCCCGGCTGAAGACGCGTCATCGATGATGTCATCAGATCCGCACCATTTAATAGGGCCGGGTAACGCGCAGGCCTGCCTTAATAGGTGCCATTCAGGGAAAGTCGATCTCAGGAGCAGGATGGAATGAAGAACGGGGTCGTGACTCGCCTTGGCAACCGCCCGCACCCGACCTGCCCAGGTACAGAAAATTCCGGCCACAGAATGACATAGAATATACAGCACAGAAACAGGCCATTCGGCCCAACCAGTTCATGCCGGCGTTTATGCTCCACACGAGCCTCCTCCCGTCTTTCCTCATCTAACTCTATCTGCATAACCCTCTATTCCCTTCTCCCTCATATGCGTATCTAGCCTCTCCTTAAATGCATCTATATTATTCGTCTCAATCACTCCCTGTGGTAGCGAGTTCCACATTCTCACCACTCTCTGGGTAAAGAAGTTTCTTCTGAATTCCCGATTTGATTTCTTGGTGACTACCTTATATTGATGGCCTCTAATTTTGCACACTTTCTGTGTCTCCTCAATCAAAACATTGCATAATTTTAAAGCCCTCTATTAGGTCACCCCTCAGCCTTGAGACCCAGCCTATTCATCCTTTCCTGTTAGGTATAACCTTGCATTTCTGGTATCATCCTTGCAAATCTTTTTTGCACCCTCTCCAAGTGTCTCGATATCCTCTTATGATTGAGCATCAGAACATAGGCTAGTGCAGGGACAGAAAATATTGCCGTGCCTGAGGCTAGTCCCAATAACTAATACCCCTCAATCACCCACTCCCTCTACTATCCATCCTATTCTTCCTTAGATTTATCTGCCTCCACTGCCACCTTAAATAAACCATTCCACATATTCATCACCTTCTGCATAAAGTAATTAAATCTAGACTGACTGTGCAGATTCTCTCTCTCAGCTTGAGTCCATATCTCCTGATTCTAGAGTTTATGCCAACCGCAAACATATTATTGGGTTTCAATTTATTTATTCCCTTAAAAATCTTGAATACTTGAATAATATCTCCCTGAGCCTCTTCTCTTCTCCACAGTAAACAATCCCAGTCTCTTCAATCTCTCCTTATAGCTCAGATGCCTTAAGCTATTTGGCTGTTCTTTTCTGCACTGCTTCCAGTGTCTGGATCTCCTCACTGTGGTCTGGATTCCAGAACTCAACATGATGCTCTAGCTATGGCCAGACCAACATCTTATACAGACTCATTGGGGTCAATTTCCAACTTGCCGCCCGGGCGTAACACTAGTGTTACAGATTGACCGCCATTATAGAAACCACCTGATTTTCATTTCCATCAATTAAATGAAAATCAGGCAGCTTCCATAACGGGCTAGCGATCGGCAATGTCAGTTTTATTCCCCGGCGCAAGTTGAAAATCTACCTCATTATCACTTCCTAGAAAAATTAATGGACAAAAAATCCCACAATGTCCTGACCCGTGCTCCCTGCGAGCATTGCTCCGCCATGGGAGGGCCACACCGTGGAATCAGCCCTAACATCAATTACTTTGAAGTCCATTGATTGGTGTCATATTGGTAACCACAACATTCTTGTTAAACACAGTAAGATATCACAAATAACAATTAAATAAATGACTCATTAATCTGTTTTTGGTCATGTTGGTTGACAGAGGAATATTGACCAAAAGACTGGCTCTTCTTTGAACAGTGCCACAGAATTTTTAGTCTTCCTCACATTCACCTATAGTTTTATCACTTCCAGACTCTTTTCCCGCGCTCTTCTCACTGGCATTCCAAGATCTACTCTACATCAACTCCAACTCATCCAAAACTCCATCACTATCACACATTAAATCTCATTCACTTAACACCACTGTTCTTACCAATCTACATTGTTCTATGGGGTATAAGTAGTTTAAGCCCGTGCTTGGACACAGAATGGCTGCCGTGCTCGGAACACACACCCGATCACATGGACGCAACTAAAGCCCCAAATTGCTCCATGTACTCATCCTGTTCATTGGCAGCTTGCCTAAGTGGGGGTGTGGGGGGGGGGGGGGGGGGTCAATATCACATATTGCTGATGCTATTTAAAGGCAGTCTTCACATCTTAAAGGGGAAGTGTACTTTGGATGTAGACAACCGCCACTAAAGATTGTCGATAATGGCCGCCTCATTTTTCAGACGGGGTGTTGGAGGAATTGGTGGAGGAAGTTGGCAGGAGGAGGGACATCCTCTATCCACCCGGTGGCAGGAAGATATCAAAGCAAGCTACCCGGCAAGAGTTGGTTAGTAAAGAATTCTATCATCGTGCTAGAATGCAAGAATGTCCCCGGGCAGAGATTCCCAAACCGGGGGTTTAGCCCCCCTCCCCCCAGGGGTGCATGACGCGGATATCAGGGGACGCGAGGAGAATGGGCTGGCCCAAACTAACAAGTAAAAGAGTCACAGATGCAGCCTCACATAATCAGCAGAGGTGCATTATGGGGCAATCTTAGCACAGAGTGGAATGTTTGAATCCTCACTGATTTGTAGAAGTGAACCTTGGACCCATCAGTGCTGCTTCACTGTTGTACTGGTAGAAGCTCTGATAGGTCCAATGATCACTTCTATAAATTGGGGGGGTTCCAAACATCGCACGCTATGCTGATATCGCCCCATAATGCACCTCCTCTGGCTATGCAAGACTGCAATGGTGGCTCTAGTACTTGTTAGTTTAGGCAGCTACAGGCACCCACCAGGCAAACAGTGTCTTTTGACAATATTACAGCAGTATGCTACCAGTCCAGGTCGATCCTTGCCTGAACTGATATCTGCACTGATCTACCATTTCAAATTAAAGGGTGGAAATTGATTTTGCTGCAGGAGTCGGTGTGAAATGGGTGGCGTCTCTAGAATGCGTGCCCAATGATAGAGCCCCGTGCCTCCCTCCAAATTGATTGGATGTCAAGCCAGCCCTCAGTTAAGTTCTGGGAGGGGAGGTGAATGGGAGGGGGTGAACATGAGCCACTAGATGCCCACAATATTTCTCTGGAGCTAGGAGGAGCACTTTAAGTTTATTAGTCCACCTAGCCTGTCCTTTTATATTGTGAGAAGTCGCACAACACCAGGTTATAGTCCAACAGCTTTATTTGAAATCACAAGCTTTCGGAGCGCAGGGATTTCAAATAAAGCTGTTGGACTATAACCTGGTGTTGTGCGACTTCTCACATTTGTCCACCCCAGTCAAACTCCGGCATCTCCACATCATGGCTTTTATATTGTGGCAAGGTACCATAGTGAAAGCCCTCCCACCATTACCACATCTTCCCTCCACACCACCCTGTGAGGCAGGTACCCCAGGGAGCTGTAACTGGTGTGGACACCTATGCACATGATGTAAATACCCTGACCCCGAGGATTGGGACATTAGGACAGGGTCAGGGAGATTGACATTCCATTCCACCCTCATGGACCCATTTCCAAAAGGGTATCCCAGGAACTTCTAGGCTAGTGCGTAGGATACGTCAATTTGAAGGAGCCTCCATTACACAAAACAAACTTGTAGCAATTAAGTTTTTTGAAACATCCAATAGTTCTTACATAGATGTAAAAGTTCTTAATTATTCCTAAGGTTAATTGCAGAAATAATAATTAAAACTTCTTCACTCACAATAACATTTGATTTGTCATTCAAAAGTGTACACAAAGAAATACTGAAAAATGGTATAGTGGATTGATGTAAAATTATTGTTGTTCTTACTCTTCTCTGGTGAAGTATTTTACCTGCTTTTGGTATCAGACAGCTAGGTTTCTGAATAAAAAAAACTGGCACAAGCATCCAGCTATTCTGACTTGTCACGTTGCTTCCTGTTTACTAGTTATGTCCTATCTCGATATATTGTGGTTCTCACGTTGTCTGGGAGATCCATTGATCCATAACATCCTGTGCTAGAACATTGTATACTCACATCCTATATGCAGTTGTGAGATCTTTACAAAAGGATTTTCCCACAAGAAATACTTACTGCATCATTGCAGGATGTTACCGTAATTTACATTTTGTGTCATAGCGAGTCTTCAGGAATAGAGAGCAGGCACCATCTAAATTAGAAGAAACCTTTAAAACTATTTCCCAGGCCAGTGACCTTTCATTGCCTACGTGACTTTAATTCAAGCCTAGACTGAAACTATACTGGAATCAAGGTCTAGAATTTCTAAACTATTTTTCTCATTTTCAAATTTTCAAGCAAATGCAGCTAAAATGTTTTGAAGGGTGAGATACTGTAAAATGCCTAAATAGGAAAAGATCCTCATTCATCATACACGGTGCAATGTTATACTTGGTGTCTTAGCTTTTATTCTTCTCCCCTTACTCTTATTGGCATCACTTGCTTTTTACCTCCAATAGTTCAAGCAACCCTTTTTCCTTTTTGTGGGACAAATGAAATTTACGATTCCTTTTGTGAGTTGCTGTCAGTAATATCTTAATCTACACTTAGCCACCTCGGAGGCCACCTTGGAGGCTCTTAGTGCCTAAAGTATTTGGCGAAAATCACCCCCAATAGCTTTAATAAGGATTACTAACATTTTAATGTAATTTACATCCTTTGCAAAGGCTGTTTGGATAACAAAAATGGCTGGCAAAATCCAGTGACCCATGATAAATGTGAAGGTAGGAAAGCTAGTCTGTGGTCAGTGATGGAGTGCACACACTCTAGCTCCCTATTTGATGTCTGGCAAAGTTAAGATGATAATAAATAATGTGGTAGTGAGGGTGACTGTGTTTGTCACTCCAGGGTAGCCTCGCATTGCAGAATATCCAGAAGGAGGTGAAGGAAGAGAACCTGGCAGTACCACCAATGCAACTGGCAGTGCCACTTGTACGGTTGATATTAGTTGCAGATGTCCCCGCAGCTGATGGCACAGCCCTACATCTGAATATCTGCTGGCTGGGGCGTGTGATTGCCAGGCAAGTGCACCTCTGCTATAAATGTGGGTCGGAGGTTACCAGAGATCAGATCCTGTCCACCTCTGGGGCAGCCTTACCTGCCAAGCATTCCTCAATTGCTCCTCCTCTTCTTCCTCCAAAAACATAAATAAAGTGGGATTCCCATTGAGACACCCGGCAACCCAGTGTCATGAATGTACCAAAAAGTTGGCTGTGCAAGAACACAAGGGGGGAATTTTTCAGGGGCTCAGCAGGCGCGTTTGGTGGCGGGTCGGGTGGGAAAATATTTTTTTTTGACAGCGGGTCAGGTCCTCCTGACAACATCCCTGCTTGTGCCCTCCTCTGCAATGTGCAACCAGGCTGCGTTGATCTCCTGGGGAGGTCGCTTCTGCCCATGAGAAGGGAAGAGAACCTCCCTTTGTGCTGTGACTCCCTCCATAAGCATATGGGGGGAGTCATGAGAGTGCCTGGGTGTAGCCGTGCACCTCTGTGCAGAGCTTGTCAGTGTTTGCAGCACCTCAACTGTCAAAATCAATTTGGACATGGTCCCTTTAAGGAAACCGGCTGATGACGCGCCATCAAATGACTTCATCAGACCCGCTTACTTCAATTGGCTGGCAAACGCGCTGGCCAGGCTTAACAAGCCCAATCAATGTAAAATCATTCTACAGAGCAGGCTGGAAATAGCAGCGGGGTCGGGACCCACCACCGACATCGCCCGCCCCAGACCCACCGAGGTTGGGTGAACAACTTAAGTAAAAAGAGCAAAGAAACAGAAAAAAAATCACAAGCAGAATTGTTCAGGAAAAGCCTGAAAATGCTGTAACAAATCTTACAACAGGGCTTTTAAAACCCCTTCTATAAACAGGACAGTCTCTAACAGCAATGGATACCCATTTTATATAGGTAGGTAGATCACTGACTGCTGTAACAACGTACGCACTGCAAAATTGTGTGGAAGTCTAAGAGATGCCACCAGGGCCTCAGTTTAATATGGCAAGCTGCTAACTGACAGTAAAAAAGCCCAACCCAAAACTTCATAGTTCACTAAATGGGCTGAAATCCAGCATGATGGATCTCTGTACATTTTCCGATTGGCTGCACCCACCCCATCCCGATTTATCAGTAGTGAACAATTGAAAATTCTATCTTAGTTTATTGTTATATTAAATTAGATTTAGTACACTATAATTAGAGCACTTTTGACAACAAAACTATAAATAATCAGGAATTCACTGGATATGGTTACTGGGGAATGATTCATTAAGTACAGTCACTGTACTCATACAGTTGCTGGCACACGTAATGGGATGAATAGGAAATGTCTAGCCTGTCAAAGAATTTGGTTCATGTCTATAATTACCATCCTAACATTACATGACTTTATATCTCAGATGGATGTAAGTCACACACTTGTTCATTTATCATCACTTGTACACAAGTCACGTAAAATTAACGGTGTAACTCAGACAAAAACTAACCATTAGCCTAAAAGAAAAATTATTGTACTTATTCAGTATTTAGTAGTAAACAGAAAGCTCTTAGGCAACAACTTGCTATGCCATGAAATGGTACAAAATTACAGGGAGCTCCTAGTATAGAAAGTCCCTGCCCCTGGCTTCTTCCATGGGGACATCCCCTGACATCATTGGCTTTGTAAGGGACAGTGCCACCCATTGCAAGGCTGACTGGGGAATCCAGAATCAGTGGTGACCCAGTGCAACCAAATCCCTGCCATTTCCTGGTGGACTCTGCCTGACTCCTGTGGAACCTCCAAGTCCAATGGAACCTCCAAGGAAATTTAGGATGGTAGTATCTGGGATTAGAATCTCAATGAAAAGAATTGGACCATGTGAAGTTGAAATGCAGTCCTTACAAGGACTTTTAGATTTCATTAATGACTGCAGCATGCAATAATTTTTCTCTCTGCACTCTATCCTGGCAATACTTTACGTCCAGGTGTTAAAGCTGAAAATATACCCACTGCTGGTTCCACATGAACGTGAGGTAGAAAAGTTTTAAGATGAACTGATGGGTTCTGCATCAAGTTCATGCAGAATCAACAGTGGGAGAAAGCAATGCTTGAATAATTATGAGGTTAGATCCCAAGTGAAAGGAATTGGATACTGGAATATTTGTAATAAAGTCTTAAAACTATTTTTAGTTTCATATATAAAATAAATGTAACCCTTCCAGAAGAAATTATTTCTGGCTTTAAAAGTTGAATTACAGTAAGTGCCAAAAAATATATAAGTATGTGAAAAGGAAAAGAATAGCAAAAGTAAACGTTGGTCCCTTAGAGGCTGAGACAGGAGAAATTATTATGGGGAATAAGGAAATGGCAGAAACATTAAACAAATATTTTGTATAAGAACATAAGAAATAGGAGCAGGAGTAGGCCAATCGGCCCCTCGAGCCTGCTCCGCCATTCAATAAGATCATGGCTGATCTGATCCTAACCTCAAATCTAAAGAACACAAGAAGTAGGAGCAGGACCCGGCCACTCAGCCCCTGGGCCCGCTCCGCCACCCACAGGGCCCTGACCGATCCGAACTCAGCCTCATGTCCAATTTCCTGCCCGCTCCCCGTAACCCCTAATTCCCTTTACTTCTAGGAAACTATCTATTTCTGTTTTAAATTTATTTAATGATGTAGCTTCCACAGCTTCCTGGAGCAGCAAATTCCACAGACCTACTACCCTCTGAGTGAAGAAGTTTCTCCTCATCTCAGTTTTGAAAGAGCAGCCCCTTATTCTAAGATTATGCCCCCTAGTTCTAGTTTCACCCATCCTTGGGAACATCCTTACCGCATCCACCCGATCAAGCCCCTTCACAATCTTATATGTTTCAATAAGATCGCCTCTCATTCTTCTGAACTCCAATGAGTAGAGTCCCAATCTACTCAACCTCTCCTCATATGTCCACCCCCTCATCCCCGGGATTAACCGAGTGAACCTTCTTTGTACTGCCTCGAGAGCAAGTATGTCTTTTCTTAAGTATGGACACCAAAACTGCATGCAGTATTCCAGGTGCGGTCTCACCAATACCTTATATAACTGCAGCAATACCTCCCTGTTTTTATAATCTATCCCCCTAGCAATAAAAGCCAACATTCCGTTGGCCTTCTTGATCACCTGCTGCACCTGCATACTAACTTTTTGGTTTTCTTGCACTAGGACCCCCAGATCCCTTTGTACTGCAGTACTTTCCAGTTTCTCGCCATTAAGATAATAACTTGCTCTCTGATTTTTCCTGCCAAAGTGCATAACCTCATATTTTCCAATATTGTATTGCATCTGCCAAATCTCCGCCCACTCACCCAGCCTGTCTATATCCCCTTGCAGGTTTTTTATGTCCTCCTCACTTTCTACTTTCCCTCCCATCTTTGTATCATCTGCAAACTTTGATATGTTACACTCGGTCCCCTCCTCCAAATCGTTAATATAGATTGTAAAGAGTTGGGGACCCAGCACCGACCCCTGCGGAACACCACTGGCTACTGGTTGCCAGTCCGAGAATGAACCATTTATCCCAACTCTCTGCTTCCTGTTAGATAACCAATCCTCCACCCATGCCAGAATATTACCCCCAATCCAGTGATTTTTTTTATCTTGAGCAATAATCTTTTATGTGGCACCTTGTTGAATGCCTTCTGGAAGTCTAAATACACTATGTCCACTGGTTCCCCTTTATCCACCCTGTACATTATGTCCTCAAAGAACTCAAGCAAATTTGTCAGACATGACTTCCCCTTCATAAAGCCATGCTGACTTTGTCCTATTAAATTATGTTTATCTAAATGTTCCGTTACTGTCTCCTCAATAATAGACTCCAAAATTTTACCCACCACAGATGTTAGGCTAACTGGTCTATAATTTCCAGCCTTCTGCCTACTACCCTTTTTAAATAAGGGTGTTACATTAGCAGTTTTCCAATCTGCCGGGACCTTTGCTGAGTCCAGGGAATTTTGGAAAATTATTACCAAAGCATCCACAATCCCTACTGCCACTTCCCTCAAGACCCTAGGATGTAAGCCATCATGTCCAGGGGATTTATCCGCCTTGAGTCCCATTAATTTACTGAGTACCAATTCCTTAGTGATTTTAATCGTATTTAGCTCCTCCCCCCCTAGAGCCCCCTGTTTGTCCAGTGTTGGGATATTCTTAGGGGTAAAAATTCAGTTGGTTGCGCCTCCCGTTAGCGCCTTAAGAGGGCGCTAATGGGGCGCAAAGCCGCTAACGACCGGGCGCAGCGATGTTTGCGCCGCTCCGGAACTTAACTAGACATTGTGCGGCGGCGCTAAACTTTACCGCTGCGACCACCTGCGCGCGCAGATTGTGACGTCATTCCATGGTGCAACGCCCTTGTGGCGCCCCGGAGCGGAAATTGAGTGGCGCCCCCTGCCTTACCGCCTGGCGCATCCAACGACCGGAAGACTGGAACGCTATCAATCGCTGTGGGGCTGGGGGGGGCGCTATTTAAAGGGGGCCTCTTCCTGTCTTTTTCTGTGGTTGACATTTTTGCACCACTCATTCTGAGAGAGAGAGAGAGATTCGGAGAGAGAGAAAGAGAGACTTCTGCATTGAGTCAACGCTTTGTGAGGTAGTTTTGCCTACTGATCCTAACTTTGCTAGTACTTTGGTTGCTGTCCTTCATTACTTTGCTTGCAAAGAGACTATGGGGGCTGCACTGATTGGGGGCATCGTCCTGCTCCAGCTGAATCGGAGGACACAGAGACGCAGAGAGAGAGTGGCAATGATGGCCAGACGGAGGAGGGCCAACAGGCGTATGTACAGGAGAGCTTACCCTCCCAGGGTATATCGTGAACAGCTCTCCTACATTCATATGTCTGAGGAGCTGTGTTTGCGAAGGCTGCGATTCAGCAAGGAGGTGGTCACTGAGCTCTGCCACCTGCTGCAGCCAGATCTGCAGCCTCAACTGAGGTCCAGGACGTCTCTGTCGGTGGCAGTGAAGGTCACAGTGGCTCTCAACTTCTATGCTACTGGCTCATTTCAAGCTGCTGCTGGGGACCTCGCCAATATCTCCCAGTTCGCGGTGCATTGCTGCATCCGGCAGGTCACAAATGCCCTCTTTAAAAGGAGACGAGAGTTCATCTCTTTCCCCATGACCCCAGACAAGCAGCGTGACCGCGCTCTGGGCTTTGCGAGGATAGCGGGCTTCCCCATGGTGCAGGGCGCCATTGACTGCACGCATGTGGCTTTGCGTGCTCCACATGAGAATGCCGAGGAATTCCGGAACAGAAAGGGGTTCCATTCCTTGAATGTTCAGTTGGTCTGTGACCACAGACAGTTGATACTCGCTGTCAATGCCCACTATCCTGGCAGCTGCCACGATGCTTTTATCCTGCGCCAGACTACTGTGGCAGAACTTTTCGAGGCACCGCATCAGCCAGTTGGTTGGCTTCTCGGGGACAAGGGGTATCCATTGAGCACCTGGCTGATGACACCGCTCCGTACGCCCAACACCCCTGCTGAGCTGCGGTACAATGAGAGCCATCAAGCTACCAGGAACATCATTGAGCGCACAATCGGTGTGCTGAAGCAACGGTTCCGCTGTCTCGACCATTCTGGAGGAGCCCTGCAGTACTCGCCTGAGCGAGTATCCAACTTCGTAGTTGTGTGCTGCATGTTGCATAACATGGCAATCGTCAGGACCCAGCCAATGCCACCAGGCCTTGGAGCACCACCAGAGGAGGAGGAGGAAGAGGAAGAAGAGGACGAGGAGGATGATCATCAGCAGCACCAAGGCGGGAGGGCGGCCCACAATGGTGACACTGCAAGGGCCGTCCGTCAACGGTGTAAGGGGTGACGCCTGTGGCTCTGTGCTTAGCCTGGGTGCTAGTGCGAGGTTAGGCCTTGTTGCCTGTTCTGGTCTCCAGCCAGCCGGGTAACACTAGACACCTGTGAGTGGTTCGACCCACTCGCCCTTACGGTTCTGACACTGGACTTAGGTGCGAGAGCAATAATGCAGAGAAAACTCAGGTAGACCCGGTTGAATAGTGCGAAATGGAAAATCTTTATTTCATATTATTCAAGATTACGAAATACATGTCATAAGCACAGATTAATGACAGTACAATCTTACACGCAGTTATGTAACTAATTTTAGGGAAACGAGGAGCGCACGACACATCGTAAAAGGGGGCACACATTACAATTATCCTTAAAACTTAAACCCTCCCCTATCAATACCTGTCCTAAACTAGATTTGTAGGATCGAGACTCATGCTCACCACTCGTGATAACTCGGAGAATTCCGAAACTCTGCTCGGATGTTTTTACCGCAGCACCTGACCACCCACGTGTTGATCAGGGGTCTCTGTACCCCACTTGTTTACTCGTTTCTGCTCCGGCTAGCAGGCTGGACCGTCTGCTGTCATGAAGATCTGTGTTGTCCTCGGAGTTCCGACACGACTCAAAAAATAGTCTTCCTGTGCCCTCACCAGTTTGTAAAACTCAAAGAATGGTCTTCCTGGGCAAGGAAGTGTTTATTCGACTTACAGGCGCGGTCGGGGCTTACTGACCGTGGCGATACGTATTGTCGTCTTCTTCTCTTCTCATCTCATCTCATCTCATCTCATCTCGGGCCTTCGGTTCCAACATCGTTTACCGACTTCTCGGGATGGTGTGCCCGTTTCAAGGCCTCACAGCCCAGTTCTTCACAGATCTTCGCGGCAAGCCACGAGGTTGATCCTGGCGGATCAGAAAGTTCAATAGTCTTTCAGCAAGTCAAACAGCAAGAGGCAGAGGCACGAGGCAAGCGGCAAGGAGTCAGGCGGCAGATGCAAGAGGCAAGAGACAGATGGACGGTTGTACCTTACAGTTATAGTGCTGTAATTCCTCTTTTCCCGCCCAATCTTAATGTCTTTCTTTTGTCAGGGTTTTGGCGCTCAAACTTCTTGTATAGGGTGATTTCCGTTTAATGGGTTTCGGTGATACTTGTAACTGCCTGAGTACCCGTTAATACTTCTCCCATTGTGGAACCGGTCAGTATTCTCCCTGGAGGGGTTTTGGGGCTTCCAAATGTTTTCTGTAACTACCCGCAAACGGCTCTCTCATCGTAGAGTCGCGGGGAATTTGCATATTAATGTCTTTGGATGGGTTCTTGATCGCTCGGTACAATAGCCCTTATTCGCACCTGGGAGACCGATTCCAGTATTTATGTGTAAAATGCAAACCCATTATGTCTTGTGAATTATCTCAAATGTGCTGAGTCTTGTCCGATCTCGCACAAATGTTTATTGGAACGCCATCTTGTCTGCTCATTGAAAAGTCTAGAACGTTCTGCCACGAGGCGTGGCGGCCATTTTTACAGGCTGTTTGTGTCCACTTTGAAAACCTGACAGCATTCTGCTGAAATAAAGCTGTTTGTACGAAACTATATGTCTCCTTCTTATTTTATAAAATCGCGATAATTTTGCGAATTCTACAGTCCCTCCTGTTGATGCGAATAACTCCGCTTATCGTATCAAAAATATTGTGGTGAGCAATATTATCTCGATTCTCCACATCTATAGATTCCCATAACTTAAAACTATCTAGGGTCTCTGTGTCGTCCTTATTTCCCAGGAAAAACTATATTCTTATAACACCGTAGGCAGCATTTGCCTTTAACTTACACCATTTGTATTTTCCTTCCAGGTGTAACCAGGCCGATGCCTCTCGCACCACCTGCATATGCATATTTTTTATTCAAGGAAAAAGAAAACAAAAACAAAACCAAACAATCATATTCCACAACACCAACACCAAAATAATCAAAACCAACTCTTAAACATGTAGGGGTAGAAATTAGGTCGCGCCCCATTTGGGGCGCAAATATCGTCTGGACGCAAATATTAGCGCCTGGCGCTAATTATCGGCACTGACTGGAAACTTCACTTTTACCGCCCCGGGAGGTGAGTGGAGCGCTAAAGCAGGCGCTGCACACCTGTCTTAAGGCGCAAAGGCCGAGCAGTGAGGCGCTAACTCAGAGCGCTGGCGAAGCTCATGTAATGTCAGTCAGCAATGGAACACACACACAATGGCACGGGCCAGTTCTTAAAGGGGATGGTTAATCTTGCTTTCCATCCACATCCTGTTCATTGCAGCCTTGAATCTCGGCCTGGAGAGACTTGCACATCAAATGTGCTGGAAAGAACAATGGAGAGTACCAGGCAAAGAGCTCAGAGTGCAGCTCCCACAGTCTCTGCTAAATCGATACAAGGAATGGCAAATCAAAATGAACCTGCAAAGTGCTGCTCAGTACCCAAAACTCCTTCACACAACGTTGAATCTCTCCAGAAGTCTCTCCCGCTCTCTCTCAGAATGCGTAGTTCAAAAATGCCACCAACAATAAAAGACAGGAAGAGGCCCCCTTTAAATAGCGCCCCCCCCCCCAGCCCCACAGCAATTGATAGCGTTCCAGTCTTCTGGTCGTTGCTAGCGTCAGGCGGTAAGGCAGGGGGCGCCACTCAATTTCCGCTCCGGGGCGCCACAAGGGCGTTGCACCATGGAATGACGTCACAATCTGCGCGCGCAGGTGGTCGCAGCGGTAAGTTTTAGCGCCGCCGCACAATGTCAAGTTAAGTTCCCGAGCGGCGCAAACATCGCTGCGCCCGGGCGTTAGCGGCTTTGCACCCCATTAGCGCCCTCTTAAGGCGCTAACGGGAGGCGCAACCAACTGAATTTTTACCCCGTAGAGTCCCAAACTTCATTACAGTTTCTGAGAAAAATCACGATCGATTACAACACTTCCGAGGCGCACGTGGAAAATGGGAGTGACGCCATTTTGTCTGTTTACACGGTACTTTCATCGTGCACGTGCACGTAACGTTCTCGCCACTCTCCCGTGTTTTCGTTCTTGGTGAGGCGTTTGCCTCTCTTACAATGCACGACCAATAAGTATATCACAATAAACACTTGGCATACAACTAAAATGTGGGAGGCTATTCTAATCCAGGAAGGCACTTCAATGTTGGTGAACAGATTCCACCATGGTGGAATTACTATGTCCAGAATTTCTGTCCCTATCTCGACAGTCTTTTGTTCTAGGGTGTAGAAATGTTTTTGCGATACCGCGACGGCTTTCAAGAGCTTGGTAAGGTGTTCAGGGAGAGGGGGAATGAGGTATCCGAAATGCGCGACGAATCGCTGCAGGTCGGTGAAGTTCTCTTTTACGGTAAGATGAACCGTGGATGGTTCAGGGATTGGGACAATTCGCTGTTGTGCTACTTGAACTTCCGCCCTGGGTTTAAAACAGAAACTGCTGTCACTCACCGGACACCGGCTACGGTTTCCATGCTGGTAGTGTTGCGCTGCAGTGGTAACACAATATGTTCCACCCCCGATGTATGCTACCTGCGGAGGCACATGATCTTGTGCCATTGCCTCCATGGTGCAATTCATGGGCTTGGCACCAGCCGTTCTGAACCCGCACTGTGGTGTTAAAAAGGCATTCAAGTGCTGGGGACACAGTATTATGTGTGCTCCCCGGCCACGACAACCAGAGAGATCTGTACCTGTCATCGTTTGCTCCCAGCAGATGACGTAAGGTGGAACCGCTGCATAGCGAATGTGGGCTCCCCCCTGAATGACACCAATGTTCTCTACCCGATACACCGGGGCGGGCTTTGTTGTGTCACCGAAAACCGGCATACGTAATACTATACCCATGATAGTATGGTTTGATCGTCCGCAGTCCACGGGGACTGGGTATGCTTCTGAAGCTAGTCTGAGCTGGCACGGGTTTAATGCGTTCTGAAAAGGGTGGAGCGCCTGTAGGTGTTTGTTACTTATCCAGGACGGGACCAAACCTTGTTTTAAATCCTCCAAATTACTGCGGCCCTCGCCCAGTAACCACGCCCCGTAAAGCACGCACACCTCATTCTGCGCAGCCTGATCGGACGCATTCCGATCTTCCCTAATCAGGGCATTTACCGTACGCGCATGTTTCTCTAGTTCGGCTATTATTTCTTTTAAATGGAGAGTCATGGCCTGGTCCTCGTGTAACCCAGACCCAACCACCTTATTTTCATCTGTGAGAATGCTTTTTAATTGTGTTTTTAAGCCATTAATCTGGGTCTGCAGCTCCACGCTGTCTAGAGCGTTGACCACAGATGTACCTGTATTGAAAGCAGTGAACATGTCGTTCACAACACCCCTTCTTTGCCTCCCCACCTGATCCAAAACTTCATGTGGTGCGGTGTACAAACTTGTTTTATCAATTTCCGCGAAATCGAACTCATAAAATTGTCTAAACATCTTGGTCAACAGGACCTGATATAACTGTTCCGTCTTTTTGGGGCACCACTCTGGTAACCGCACCTCGGTGAGATTTAAAATCACCGAGGCCACCGCGTAATGTACCCCCTGAAATAGTATCTGGTCTGTGGGGACCAGTACCAAACCATTCCCGGGTCCCTTACTGGTTTTAGGGCACCCTTCTTCCTTAGCTAGAACCACAGGAATCGTGGGCGGGGCTTTGCGTGGGCGCGTAATCAGTTCAGTGGCATTTACCGGGATCGGGGAGAATGGGGCTCCGCACCCCCTGGTGCTCGCGTCCCATCTCATCCCCTGTCCGTTATCCTGCCATTGATTGATGAAAAATATGGAGATGCCTTTGGGGCAAACGTACTTTGACCCCCACATACATACGTAAATTCCCTCATCCGGTTCCCACCATTTGTCCCAACAGACTCTCACTTGTCCGTTTGTCCCCGTAATTGTCCGATGGGTATTATTACCCAGTCGCTCCCACTCGACCGAAGAGTTCCTCATGTTTTTGCTCAGCTTTCGTAGCCACCACCATCGGCTCAATGGGACATTCCCATTACAAGTCAAACAAATCTGTTTGCCGACGGTGACGCTGACTCTGGGTGCGATGATCCTTACTTTGGGGCACATTAAAGAAGTCTCTTTGTAGGCAAAACCCGATGTGCTGGAATACTCAGTTGAATTCGTTCCCAGCCATCCTGGCCACCTTCCCTTGTGGAAATAGGTGGTGGTCTCCTCAGCCTCTCGCCTTCCGGTCCCATCCACCGCGATGGGGGCCGTGTCCCCAGAGCATCCAAACACCACGACATCCTTGGTGTGGCCTCGATAGGCCAATCCACATCCGATTGCCGCGAGCAATACTAGAATTCGTTCCATCCTTCCTTGGTTCCTGTGATCAGATAGAATGAGGTAGCCAGCCTCCCAAGAGTCTCTGGCTTTTGTGAAGGGTGAGCGGGTCCCCTGACCTCGCCTCACGTAAGGAGACATGTGCGCTGGATAGACTTTAACTATTCCTATCTCTAAAAAACTCCCATCATTTTACCTCTTTCTGTTAAACAAAATTAAACTACCGACTTAAACCGATTTAAAACTATAACCTTATAACCTGATTTAAAACTATAAACTTATACTTAACCTGATTTAAAACTATAAACTTATAAACTCATCCTAAACTTATCACTGTACAGCGCCGCCCGTTCCCAGGGCGGCCTACTCAAATTCTGCGGTCGCTGCCGCAGGCTTCTCCCAACGTTGGGGGGGCATTGACCCCTCCCTTTGATCTGCCGCAGCCTGTTGCTGCTGCGCTGCGACTGGACTCTCCCTGGGCTGCCTTAGCCTTGAGCCTACGCCTTGGGACACTCTGGGGACTTGACCATATCTTCCTGGGCTGGGGTATCCGACTTGACCTACGGAGAGCTACCGAGGGCAGGAACTCCAGGACCGACGGACCGGGTTCCGAGACTTCCACCGTGGCGACCTGTGGTCCCACCACAGTCGCTGGCTCCGCCTCCCCTGACTCCGCCTCCCTGAACTCGGGATCTGCAGCTTGTGGCACCGCCCTACATGGCCCAGTAGGCGGCCCTTTACTCGCAGTCCCTACCTCCCTCGAGGGCAAGACGTTCAAGGCGGGCGCCTCGGGCTCTGAGGCTTCCATCGCCACGCCCTGTGATCCCACCACAGCGGCTGGCTCCGCCTCCCCTAGCTCCGCCCCCCTGCGTTCGGGACCTGCAGCTTCGGCCTCCACCCTTTGTGGATCTCTATCTGCAGCCCCTGTCTCCCCTGTACCTGAATCGGGGGCGACCCTTTCGTCCTCCGATTCCAGCTCCTCTTCGCTTGTGTCACTATCTTCGTCGAGCTCCTCGAGCTCTTCCTCATCTGTCTCCCAACCCCAATAAAGGATCCTACATTTTGCTAGGTTGTCCTCTCCCCTGATGCAAGCTGCTTTGCCTGCCTGTGTGCCCTGTGGCCCTACCTGGGGCTGCGAGTCCCCACTCGCAGGTTTGGCCCCTGTGGTAGGCCCTTGTGCGCCCGGCTTATACAGTTTGCACTGATTTACGTGGAACCACTTAGTGCGCCGAGGTACCTTCACGGCGTATACCATGGGGCTCGCCTTATCTACAATGCTGTAGGGTCCCATATACAGTGGTTCCAGACTCCCTACTCTGGCGTAGTTTCTGACCATGACCTGGTCTCCTACTTCCCACTCCCGCTTTTTGCGGGGTTCCAGCAACAGGCGATTGCCCTGATGCTGCCTTCCCATGTTCCCAGCCGCCTGCTCGTAAACCTGCTTCAGGCGCTCCAAGAGGGTCTGGACGAACTTGTCCCTGCTTACCTCTTGGAGCTGACCCTCAGTGAGCACCGGCGCCAGCACATGGGTGGGGGTTCGCATGATCCTCCCAGTCATCACCTCGTGCGGGGAATACCCCGTACTTTTCGACTGACTGGCCCGGACCCCCATGAGGACTAAAGGCAGAACCTCCGCCCATTTTTGGGGCGAGTTCATAGTCTCTTTCCTCAATTTCTCCTTCAGGGTCTGGTTCATGCGTTCAACAATCCCGGATGACTGGGGATTGTGCGCTACGTGCCATTTCCTTTAATGCCCAAAAGCATGAGGGTGTTCTGCATCACCTGGCCGGTGAAATGACTCCCTTGGTCTGACTCCACAAAACGGGGGAGTCCCCACCGCGAGAACACTTCCCGGACCAAGATTTTTGCAGTACCCAGTGCCGTAGCTGTTCTACAGGGGAAGGCTTCCACCCATTTGGAAAACACATCCACCAAGACGAGGCAGTATTTATAGCCTCCCTGGGTGGTGGGCAGGGGCCCTATATAGTCGATCTGTATCGACTGCCATGGTCCCTCTACCCTCCTGATGTGCCCCATGGGCACTTTCCTTTTCTGGGGGTCTGGGTTGTTTGCAGCGCACACGAGACAGCTTGCACAGAACTCGCGGACCTGCTCCCTGAGCCCCGGCCACCATCCCGCTTGCTCTACCCGTTGCCAGGTAACCTCGGGCCCGGGGTGCCCTGCCCCCGGTCCCTCATGAGCCAACTGGAGGAATTCCCTCCTGTGCTGCTGCGGCACAACCCACTGCTCCTCGCGGAACAGCATGCCTTCCTTAACGGAGAGGGTTGCCGTACTGTACGGACCCTCTACCTGCTTCCCCTCAGCAAGGGTTCTGAGGACTGCTTTTAGGGCGGGATCCTGGTTCTTGACGGTCTTAAGGTCTAGGGGCAATGCTACCCTGGTGTTCCCGGGATTCCCGTCCCTGCCTTGGATCGCTGCCACGGGTCTGGGCCCATAGGGGTCCCAGAAAATGCCGTTGCGGGCACCCTCCCTGGCTAGCGCATCCGCCTGCTGGTTGCCCTCCCCACGGGGCTCTGTGGAGGAGTGAGCCTTCACCTTATGGATGAAAATCTCCCCTTCCTCCCTTACTGCTGCTAGGATCTTTTCCAGCAAGGGCTTCACCGTTAAAGGTCGTCCGTCCGCGGAGGTGTATCCACGGCGGGACCAAATGGCCAGGTATTCCGTACACGAATTGCATGTGAACATACTGTCCGAGCAAATCGTGTATGGGGTTGGGAAAGTTTCTGGGTGGGTAACGACGTACACCACTGCAGACAGCTCAGCCTGCTGCGCGCTCATGGTGCTGGGGAGCTTAATCGCCAGGGCAAGGTTTGCCGCAGGGTCATAAACTCCACACCCTGTGAGTCGTTCGCCAGCGGACACTGTGCTGGAACCATCAACATAAATCTCGCGCCCAGTGGGATGTATCCCGGCCCGCAAACCTATGTTGACTTCCCACACCCCTTCCACCGAACACTGGTGGGCTGTACCAGGGTATACCAAATTGGCCGCAAGCCTGGGCTCGCAAAGACCTTTAATTCTAAGATCCATCTGGGAAAGAAGAAGGGTCCAGCGCGCAATACGCACGCTGCTTACGGTCCCATCTTTAATCCTCCCATCTAGAAGCATCTTAGTTGGTGTGTGATGGGTGAGGAGAGTGATGGGAGAGAGCCCCGTGAAGATCGCTGATCTTTTCACAGCCCAATAAGAACATAAGAACATAAGAAATAGGAGCAGGAGTAGGCCAATCGGCTCCTCGAGCCTGCTCCGCCATTCAATAAGATCATGGCTGATCTGATCCTAACCGCCAATCTACTATCTATCACAGAACCATCTCCTGCATCTAACAGAATTGCACACACGAAATAGGAGCAGAATCAGGCTACCCACTACCCACAGGGCCATGACCGATCCGAACCTAGACTCATGTCCAAATTCCTGCCCGCTCCCCGTAACCCTTAATGCCCTTTACTTCTAGGAAACTGTCTATTTCTGTTTTAAATTTAATTAATGTTGTAGCTTCTACAGCTTTTTGTGGCAGCATATTCCATGGACCTACCACCCTCTGAGTGAAGTAGTTCCTCCTCATCTCAGTTTTGAAAGAGCAGCCCCTTATTCTAAGACTATGTCCCCTAGTTCTCGTCTCACCCGTCATCGGGAACATCCTCCCCGCATCCACCCGATCCAACCCCTTCACAATCTTATATGTTTCAATAAGATCGCCTCTCATTCTTCTGAACTCCAATGAGTAGAGTCCCAATCTACCCAACCTCTCCTCATATGACCACCCCCTCATCCCCGGGATTAACCGAGTGAACCTTTTTTGCACTGCCTCGAGAGCAAGGATGTCTTTCCTTAAGTAAGGACACCAAAACTGTATGCAGTATTCCAGGTGCGGTCTCACCAATACCTTGTACAACTGAAGCAATACCTCCCTATTTTTATATTCTATCCCCCTAGCAATGAAAGCCAACATTCCATTTGCCTTCTTAATCACTTGCTGCACCTGCATACTAACCTTTTGAGTTTCGTGCACCAGGACCCCCAGATCCCTTTGCACTTCAGTACTCTCCAGTTTCTTGCCATTAAGATAATAAATTGCTCTAGGATTTTTCCTGCCAAAGTGCATCACCTCACACTTTCCAGTGTTGTATTCCATCTGCCAAATCTCTGCCCACTTACTTAGCCTGTCTATGTCCCCTTGCAGGTTTTTTATGTCCTCCTCACTCACTACTTTCCCTCCCATCTTTGTATCATCTGCAAATTTTGATATGTTACACTTGGTCCCTTCCTCCAAATCGTTAATATAGATTGTGAAGAGTTGGGGACCCAGCACTGACCCCTGTGGAACACCACTAGTTACTGATTGCCAGTCTGAGAATGAACCATTTATCCCAACTCTTTGCTTTCTGTTAGATAGCCAATCCTCTATCCATGCCAGAATATTACCCCCAATCCCGTGATTTTTTACCTTAAGCAATAATCTTTTGTGTGGCACCTTGTCAAATGCCTTTTGGAAGTCTAAATACACTACGTCCACTGGTTCCCCTTTATGGCTGCGTGGCTAAAAGGTGCCTTTCGCAATTGGAGAAACTTCTCTCCACATCCGTTAACACCCTGGACGAATAGACAACCGGCCTCAGCTTGCCGTGACGCTCTTGGAGCAGCACAGCGCTCAAGCTGTCCCCGCTGGCAGCTACCTCCAGGAAAAACTCCTTCCCCCCATCTATGGCCCCTAAAGCTGGCGCGGTCTGCAAATCCCTTTTTAACTTCTCGAAGGCTGCCTGGCAGCCCTCGTCCCAAGACCACTCCACTCCCTTATGGAGGAGTCGGAGCAGCGGCGCCGCTGTGGCCGCATAGTCTTCGATAAAATCCCTGCAGTAACCGGTCAGTCCCAAAAAGGACCTCACACCCCTTATGGTGTTGGGAATCGGTAACTCTTGCACCGACTCCCTCCTAGCCTTATCTATGGCTCTTTCCCCAGCGCGAATGGTCAGCCCCAGGAATTTTACTTCCTGCTGACCGATACGTGCTTTCTTAGGGTTCACTTTAAAACCCTTTCTTGCTAGCAGCTCCAATAACTCGGCCAGCAGTGGTCCATGCTCCTCCCTTGAATCCGTAAATAGGAGCAAATCATCCACGTACTGCACTATCTGATTGGGCTGACTAAACTCCTTTAAACTTCCTGCCATACACTGATGGAAAATACTGGGGCTGTTGTGGAAACCCTGTGGCAGACAGTTCCATGTGTACTGTTGTCCTTTGAAAGTAAAGGCAAACTTGTACTGGTCCTCTCGCCGCAGCGGGATGGACCAAAAACCGTTCGAGATATCCAGCACCGTGAACGTGGTCGCGGACGCTGGGATACTCCCTATTAGGTCAGCGACTGCTGCTACCGTGGGCGCGCAGGCGGGAATGTTACTGTTAAGGTCTCTGTAGTCCACCGTGGCCCTCCACGAATTATCCGGCTTCCTAACCGGCCATAATGGGGAGTTCACGTGTGTGGCTATCGGCCTCAACACGCCCTGCTGCACCAAGGAGGACATTGCTGTCTCCATATCGGGTTCTGCTTCTTTGGGGAAGTTATACTGCTTTTGGGGCCGGGTCATGGGGTCCCCATCTACGCTGACCTCAAACCCGGTAACCTTCCCACAATCGTGCTTGTGGGTTGCAAACGCGTGCATATTATCTGACACGTACGTTTGCATGTCCGTTGGGACATCCGCGACCATAAGCCCGAGGTCGTTGCCTCCGGATGGCTTCATGGTACACAGGGCCCCTGTTCCTTCCTCCCCCGGAATTACCACTACCTCGCCTTTTTCACCCTTAGCCCCCCAGAGACAGTGATTCCTGAGGTCCACGAGGATCCCGTGCCCCGATAGGAGGTCTGATCCGAGGATGCCTCTCCCACCCCCCTCTTGCCATTTCATCAGTATGCACTTCCACGTGGTGTGGAGTGCTCCTAAATGAATGGATAGCGGAAGGGAGAACGCGCCAGCCTGCTCTTTTCCCGTGAATCCCGCTAATGTGAATGGGACCTTGGTAGATAGCGGTGAGTCAAAAGGGCTATCCGTATGAATCACGGTGCATGAAGCTCCCGTGTCCAACAAATAACTACCCTTCTGTTGCTCTACCTCCATCTCCACCAGGGGTCGCTTCCACGCATCATAGCTGAGCGGACACAGGTAGACGGGCTGTGCGGGCTCTAGTCATTGGGTACTATTGGACGGGGCTGCGGCATCTGCGGGGCCGGTAGCAACCGCCACCCTTCCATGCGAACTCATGAGGGTGCGCATGGCTCCCAACACTGATTCGATCGCATCGGGATGGATAGGTGCACTAGCTCCCCTATCGGAGACAGGCGCCTGGGCTCGGACTGCAGGATTTTTATCCCTGGACTCCTTCCAAGGGTTCCTGCAGTTCTTGCGCCAATGCCCTGTCTTCCCACACCCGTAACAAGCATTACTGGCCTGCGGGGCGCGGTTACCCTCCTGATGCCACTCCTTTTGAGCCGGGGCTGCGGGTCGTGCCTCATGCACCTTTCCCTTAAGGGGACGTGCTCCCGTACTCCTGGTATTACGGTACCCTACCGTGAGTCGATTTAGGACCGACTCCTCTGTAGTGGCAGGGTTAGTGGGATCAAACCATGCTTTTGCCTGCTCCCTGACGGCTGGCAAACTGTTGGTTACTATACACCTGAGCCAATGAGTTAAACTGGCACCGCCTATGCGGTGACGCGCTGGCGCGCCTGGGCAGCTACGCTGGTATACTGGCCACAGCCTGTCGGCGAAAACCTTCGGGGGTTCTCCCTCCACTTTTTGCCCTTCGAGGGTGATCTCCTTCCCTTGCGCACTTCCCCCCTTCTAACCCTACTGCTCCTCCGTAATGGGACCTCAGTGGCTGCAGCAAGGCTGGTGGAAGGCTGCTGATCGTCAGACCCTGACACTGCTGATGCCCCTGAAGGACGGCCTCGACCAGTTCTGGGCCTGGAGGGCCCGGCTGCAGACTGCACCAACTCTGCATGGGCGGCAGCAGTCTGTCCTACAGGCGGTGGCAAGTGCAGTGGAGAAGTGACAGTGTTGGCAGCAGGAATGCTGTCATCGTGAGAGAGGACAGCAACTCCCTGCTCGCCCGACACACTGGCACTCCCACGGGGCAGCACTTCAGCATCCGGAGCAATCTGCTGGAGAACAGATTGCTGGCCTGCTGCGGCGCGGTGAGAGCCCCGGGGACATGTGAACGAACCATCGAGGTTGGCAGCAGTCTGTGCTCGCGTGGCCTCAATCTGAGTCTGCATGAGAGCAGTCAGAGATGGGATCACGGCAGCCAGTGACTGAATTGCAGCACTAAGCGTTAGTGTGTCATCCGCCTGTGCTACAGCGAAGTGCTCCACACTCCTTGCCAGTGCACCCATGAGCTCAGTGTGCATGACCACCGCCTGGGTGTTCATTTCTGCGATCAGCCGCTCCTCCTCTGCGTCCATTGCAGTAGGAGTCTCTGGCATACTCTCCCTCTGGGGAGAAGGCCCCCGTTCTTCCCTACCCCCATGGCGTTGCTGCAGCCCGCTGGGTCCTGGAGCTTCACCCTCATCAGACCCTTCCCCCCTGCTCCCCTCCAGGGAAGGCGTGTTCCCAGTGTGGGCATGGGCTTCCTCGGGAGAGGGTGGCACTGATGCTCCGGCTTCCTCTTCCTCCTCGGCTGCAGCTTCACTCCCAGTGGCAGCTTCAGGGCCCGTCTCCTCAGCTGGTGAATCACCATCTGAAAGCAGGGAGGTACAAGAGTGGCTTTAGCGTGAGGACAGGGTGGCAGTAAGGGAGGAATAAGTGCAGCGAGTTAGCAAGTTGGATTGAAAGTGTCAAAGGCTGGTGTTGTGAGGGACAAGTGGAAGGACAGAGGACAAAAAGGTGATGACCTTACCATTGCTGTCCAGAACGGGGTCGGCGTCTCCAGTGGCGACGGGACCGATCACCCGGCTTGCCACAATCCTGTGGACGCGCTCCTCAAGATCGCTGAGGGGTTGCAGCTGAGGCCGCCCTCCACCTGGCCGTTGCTGCTGTCTCCGATTATGCGCCAGCTTGGCCTGCAAGAAAAAGGACAGCATCTGAGTAAATATACAGCCATGGTCTTGCCTGATGTGCCTCCCATAGGTGAATAGCCCTTACTGTATACAGCCATGGTCTTGCCTGATGTGCCTCCCATAGGTGAATAGCCCTTACTGTATACAGCCATGGTCTTGCCTGATGTGCCTCCCATAGGTGAATAGCCCTTACTGTATGCAAAGTGTGGAATGTGTGTGTGTGTTTCATGAAAGGGCCATAGGTGTTGGATGAGTGTTGTGCATTGTGGTTTTAAGACCCTCTGGCCATAGAGTGAGGTTGAGATGGAGGGATGGAGAGGTATTGAGAAAAAGCCACTCACCCTGACGACCCGAGTGAGGTCGTTGAACTTTTTGCAGCATTGAACATGGGTCCTGGGCACCATGCTCCTGGAGGAGACGCTCTGAGCCACCTCCCTCCACACTCTTCTGTACTCGCGTGGCAAAGGCCTCCTGCCACTCTCAGGGAAGAGTATACATCTTCTGCGCTCCACCGCGCCAACCAGAGCATCCAAGGCCCGCTCGGTGAAGCGATGAGCTCGTTCTCTCACCCTCTCCATCCTTGGCAGCAAAATGGATTCACAGGTCTCTCCAGGCCGAGATTCAAGGCTGCAATGAGCAGGGTGTGGCTGGGGAGCAAGTTGCCCCCCCCCGCTTTAAGAACTGGCCGGCACCAGTGTGTCTGTGTTCCCTCGCTAACTGGCAGCAGCTGCGCTGCGCTCGCGCGCTGAGTTAGCGCCTCACTGCTCGGCCTTTGCGCCTTAAGACAGGTGTGCAGCGCCTGATTTAGCGCTCCACTCACCTCCCGGGGCGGTAAAAGTGAAGTTTCCAGTCAGTGGCGATAATTAGCGGCAGGCGCTAATATTTGCGTCCAGACGATATTTGCGCCCCAAACGGGGCGCGACCTAATTTTTCCCCCTTAGTGTCCTCTACCGTAAAGACTGAAACAAAATATTTGTTCAGCATTTTTGCCATCTCCATGTTTCCCACCATTAATTTCCCGGTCTCATCCTCTAAGGGACCTACATTTGCCGTAGCCACCCTTTTTCTTTTTATATAACTATAGAAACTATTGCTATCTGTTTTTATATTTTTTGCTAATTTATTTTCATAATCTATCTTCCCTTTCTTAATCAATCCTTTAGTTACTTTTTGCTGTCTTTTGAAGACTTCCCAATCTTCTATCCTCCCACTAAGTTTGGCTACCTTCTATGTCCTTGTTTTTAGTCGGATACTATCCTTAATTTCTTTACTTAGCCACGGATGGCTGTCATTTCTTTTGCACCCTTTTTTCCTCAGTGGAATATTTTTTTTTTGAAAGTTGTAAAATAACTCCTTAAATGAACACCACTGCTCATGTACCATCTTACCCTTTAATCTATTTTCCCAGTCCACTTTAATCAATTCCGCTCTCATACCATCATAGTCTCCTTTATTCAAGCTCAGTACGCTTGTTTGAGAACCAACCTTCTCACCCTCTAATTGGATATGGAATTCAACCATGTTATGGTCACTCATTCCAAGGGGATCCTTAACTAGGACATTATTAATTAATCCTGACTCATTACACAGGACCAGGTCCAAGGTTGCTTCATAGTAGAAGACACAAAAAGCATACCAAAAATGGTGGGGAACCAAGGGTCTAATGTGGGTGAGGAACTTAACGTAATTAATATAAGTAGAGAAAAAGTACTAGAGAAACTTATGGGACTAAAAGCCGACAAATCCCCTGGACCTGACGGCCTACATCCTAGGGTTTGAAAAGAGGTGGTTGAAGAGATAGTGGATGCATTTGTTTTGATCTACCAAAATTCCCTAGATTCTGGAGAGGTCCCAGCGGATCAGAAGGTCACAAATGTAACACCGCTATTCAAGAAAGGAGGGTGAGAAAAAACAGGGAACTATAAGCCAGTTAGCCTGACATCAGTCATCAGGAAAATGCTGGTATCCATTGTTAAGGAAGTGGTATCAAGTCACTTAGAAAATCATAACATGATTAGGCAGAGTCAACATGGTTTTATGAAAGGGAAATCATGTTTGACAAATTTATTAGAGTTTTTTGAGGATGTAACTAGTAGGGTAGATAAAGGGGAACCAGTGGATGTAGTATATTTGGATTTCCAAAAGGCATTCGATAAGGTGCCACATAAAAGATTATTACACAAGATTAGGGCTCATGGGGTTGCGGGTAATATAGTAGCATGAATAGAGGATTGGTTAACCGACAGAAAACAGAGAGTAGGGATAAACGGATCTTTTTTAGGTTGGCAGGCTTTAACTAGTGGGGTGCCGCAAGGATCAGTGTTGGGGCCTCAGCTATTTACAATCTATATTAATGACCTAGATGAAGGGGCCGAGTGTAATGTATCCAAGTTTGCTGATGATACAAAGCTAGGTGGGACAGTAAGCTGTGAGGAGAACACACTGGCCGTGATTTTGCCGGCGCTCAGAGGGCGGGTTTGGAGGCGGGACAGAGGTTAAAGTCATTTTGATTGCCAGCGGGTTCCAAACCCGCCGTCATCCAGCCTCCACACAACCTTCCCAAGTGGCGGGAAATGGATTAAAGGCAATTACCTGCCTATTAACAGGTACTGGTGAGCAATTTTCAGGTTCTTTTTCGATTTTCCAGCTTCTGGGTCAGGTTTTACGACGTCCGGACAACATGCCAGCTAAGTGTGGCTTGTTGTGAGTCTGGTCTGATGTTTGTGAAAAGATGACAGCTGCAGAAGTGGTGTCAAGGATGCCATGTTGCACATGGTGAGTTTCAGAGCAAAGAAAATGTTGGTTACTGCATTTTTAATACATATACAGATTTCTTTAGCTTACAAGTTTTAAAATCCAACTGTATGTCCAGTGCCACCTCATTGGGAGAACATCTCTCACCATTGACAGATCGCTTCTGTCATCTCACCTGCAGCTGCCATCTATTCCAGCAACATCGGAGCCAATGAACCAATCAGACCTTGGTCCTCCGAATCCTTGCACAATCATCCCCAACACCAACATCACCAACCTACGCCGCCATCACTTGATGCTGCACTGGACACAGGGCATCAGCCCCTGACAACACTATGTTAGATTAAACGTCAAATCTAATGAGGCCATGTTCACTTTAAAGATCCCGGCTGAAAACGCATCATGAATGATGTCACCAGACCCGCTCCATCTAATTGGGCCTGGTAACGTGCTGGGCGGGCTTAATAGACCCCATTAAGGTAACTTGATTTTGTACAGCTGGATGGAGCCAGCAGCGGGGTCGCGACCCGCCACGGACACCGCCCACACCGGACCCGCCCAAGTAGGCAAAATTCCGGCCAAAAACTTTCTTGGTATGCTTCTAACTCCCCCTAGAAAATAAATCTAATGCCTTCAGTACTCACGTTCAATATCAGTAATTTCTAAAATCATCAGTACCTTTTTGTACTTTAGATTTTTCCCCACATGAGAAATAATCGAATGTTGGGTATACCTGCAGCTTAGATTATGACAACCTCATGTCCCCTTGCACTTTCAGCCTAAATCCTTATTCTCACATGTCATAAGGTTATATATTCAGGACTGTTATTGAGCTTTCAGCTTTTTAGGGCTGTGTCAGTTTTTTTGGAGCTGTTAATCAGCCTGTGCTCATTTCCTAGGTTGGAATGTTAGAGGAACTGTGGATATAGAATGCAGGACACTTACCAGATTCCCCGCTCAATACTGGGCCTGAATTTGCAGTCGGAGGCTTCCCGCGGGCGAATGCCTCCAAACCGCAAAAAAAGTACGAACCTACCTGATGGTCCCGGAGGTTCGAAGACTCGCGCTCCTGGGCCTGCAGGCGTACGCATGCATAAAGGCCCACGTATTCCGGGGCGCACACGGTTCGCAAGCGTCCTTGGGATCACGTGGGCCAGGCCAACCAATCAAAAAGGGGAATTTCCCATTATGCTTATGGGGATTCCATTTACATACAGAACCCCCTAAGCATAATAGGAATCCCCTAAAAACACAATTACACACCAGTTAAATAAAAATAAATCATCACATGTTCAAAATTAATTAAAATACAATTGTGCCAGGTGTTGCTAGGTGTTAGTTATAGGTCCTCTCCTCAGTATTTGTTCATATGAGAGGATATGGGGTTGGAAGCTCAGTTCAGGATCAAATAGGATGCCGAGGTTGTGAACAGTCTGGTTCAGCCTGAGACAGTGGCCAGGGAGGGAATGGAATTGGTGGCGAGGGAAAGTAGTCTGTGCCGGGGACCGAAGATTATGAGGACTAAATTGGGCCGTGTTGCGCCCGATTTTTACGTGCTACGCGGCCATATAAGGATAAAAATTGGGGTCCGGGATGTGCATGCACACTTCTGTCGGGAAGTGTGCATAACGCCATCTTGGTAAAGGAGTTTGCGCACGCACTTAACGACCGCCGGCAACATGCAGAGCAGGCAGATTATGACATCAGTCAGTGTGCAACGCTGATTTGAAGCCAGCGTTACCATTTTCGAACTGCGCACTCCAGCTAACGCCTTGTCTTAACCTCGCACAGCTGAACACGACATTAAACGGAAGTGCAACAGGAAATTATTTCTGGCTTTAAAAGTTGAATTACAATAAGTGCCGGAAAATGCAGGTGGAGCGAACACGAGGGTTTGCATGGATTTCAAACTTCCCCATGGTGCAGGGTGTCATTGACTGCACGCACATTGCCTTGCATACGCCTGATGTGAACTGAAAGGGATTTCCCTCCCTCAATGTGCAGCTGGTGAGCGACCATTGGCAGTGCATCATGCAGGTGAATGCCTCTTGTCCTGGCAGCAGTCACGATTCCATCATTCTGCAGCAGTCCTCTGCACCAGCTATATTTGACCCACCACGGCAAGTCAAAGGCTGGCTACTGGGTGACAAGGGTGATCCACTCATGATGTGGCTTATGACTCTGATCTTGAACCCATGCATACATGTACAGCAGGCCTACAATGAGAGTCATGCTGACACAAGCAACATTATAGAGCACACCATCGGCATCCTCAAGCAATGCTTTTGCTGCCTGGACTGCTCTGGAGGAGCCCTGTAGAACTCAGCTGAACAGATATCAAGATTTGTGGTAGTATGCTGCATGCTGCACAACCTCGCCATGATGAAGGAACAGTCCTTGCCATCACCTATCAGGTGCAGGAGCATGAGGAAAAGGAGGGTGAGGAAGAGGAAGTGGAGGAAGTGGAGGAGGAGGAAGTGCAACAGGAAATGGAGGAACAGGAAGAGGAAGGGAGGATAACGTAGACAGCCCCTTTCTTCCCGGGCTCTACATGATCAAATTATTCATGAGCACTACCAGTAACCTCAACCACACCTCCCCATTCACCAACAGTCCCACACTCTACCTTTCCTCTATCACTGACCATCACATCGTCCTCTTTCCAAAAACACAAAAATAAAAACCATCAGAAAATGCACATTCCAATCCAATGTTATAAATTCAATCATTACAAAATGCATAAAAAATTAGTGCCTGTCTTTTGTGTGCCTTTGCCTCTCCTAGTGCTCCTACCAAGTGCTACCCCAGTGGCTGCAGCTTGGGTGGTGGAAGGCTGCTGATCTTCTATTGATGAGATTGCTGATAGCCTTGGAGGGCGACCTCGAGCAGCACTAAGCCTAGAGGGCCCGGCTTCACACTGCACCATCTCGGCCTGGGTTACAACAGTCTGGGTTGAGAGGCAACAGCAAAGGCACTGGCAAAGTGGCAGGGGTTAGAGCAGGAATGCTGTCATCCCGAGAGAGGACAGCAGGTTCGCGCTCCATGGAGCCACTGCCTACTGATCCTACTGATCTGGTGGAGAACAGATTGATGGACTGCTGTGATGGCCTGGAAGCCCCTTTGAACAGTAGTATCTAGAGCCACAATGGCAGCAGTCTGAGCTACCACTGCAGCACTCAGACTTTTGATGGAAGCTGTTTTTGCTGCAATGGAAGCTGTGACATCAGCCATCAGACGCTGCATCATGATGGATTCCACAGATGTGCTGACAGAGGTGAACACCACTCCTTGTTGGAAAGGATGGGTTCAAGCTCTGCGCAAAGCCCTGTGCCAAGTTGGTGCTCCTCCATGCTCCTTGACATTGAATGCAGGCTTTCTGGCAGGCTTTCCAGTGCACCAAGCATTTGGGTGTGTACACCCATTAGCCTTCTTCTGTAAAAGGCAAAATACTGTGGATACTGGAAATCTGAAATATAAACAGAAAATGCAGGAAATACTCAACAGGTTAGTCAGCATCTGTGGAGAGGAGAACAGTTAACGTTTCAGGTCTGTGACCTTTCGTCAGAACCTGGCCCATCGAAGTTCTCATCTGAGTCCTCTGCAGCAGAACTCGTGTGTAACCTCGTTCTCCGGCGAGCTGGAACCTGTGTTATCCTTTACCCTCGCCCTGGCTCCTGCACATTGTGCCCGATGTCCCACTACGTGCAGATCATTCCTCTATCCTAGCCTCTAAAATATGTGCGGTGTCTGTCTCTGAGCTGGTGGCTGAGCGTGCAAGATTGAGTGACGGTGTCTTTTCATCTTCTGTGTCTTCTTCCTCTTCCTCCATGCCTGGGAAGGTTCCAGTTCTTGGGTATCTGAAATAAGAAAGGGACAAGGGTTGGGTTGTTGTGACGGGAGAGGAGAAAGTAAGGAGTATGTGTTTACAACATCTGTAGCTTGTGAGTCAGAAGAGATTTTGGGATGAAGGAGAAGTGGGAAGAGAGGAGGATTAGGTACGCAGATGCCCTCATAATTGAACCCTCCAGCCCCACCAGTGGCCACAGCCTCAGCGATGGCCTTTCCCATGATGGCCAGCACTATCTCTTCCATGGGGGTTCAAAAATGCAGCCACGCTTTTTCTCCTCCAGTTCTTTCCTGCTGCCTTCTGTTATGCGCCACCTTCTCCTGCAAGAAAGAGGAAAGTGTGTCAGTGCAATATGTTTGGGTGATGTGACTGTCATGATTCAATAGTTGCCAGTGTGTGCGAGCTGTGAGTTGTGGGTGTGAGGCTCGCAACAGTGCTCAGTGTGTGAATGTAAAGCATATGAATTGAAGGGTTGGGTACTGATTAATAGAGATTGTTGGTAGGTGGGTGATGGGGGTCCAAAAAATTGAGAAATGGATGAGGCTAGTGGTGCAGTTGGTAGGATATGCCATTTGAAGATTGAACTCACTCATCTTAACAACTGGTGTCAGGTCATTAAACTTCTATCTGCATCCATGTTCTTGGAGCTACACTTCAGGCATTGACCTCCACCACTACTTCCTTCCACTGCCTCCTGAGGAGATGTCTGGAGGGCCTCCTGCACCCCCCCCCCCACCCTGCAGACACAGGATGTCTCTCCCTCTCTCTACTTCTTGCACAAAGACCTCCAGTGCATTGTCTGATGAACTTGGTGCTCGGTCTCACGCATGTTCAGCCATTGCTCAAAGTATCACAGCACGATGCACTTTATAAAAAAAACTCCCACCACTTTTTGCAGCCATAATGCACCTCCCCTTTAAGAGGTGCAGGCTGCCTTTAAGTAGTGCTAGCCACTCATGATATCATGCCCCCTGCTGATATGTGCAGCCAATGAACAATGTGGGTAGCACTGGCTGTGCGCAGCAATCATTTAAAAAGCGGGCAGCACGAATTCAACATGCTGCCTGCATTGCAATGAATGGGCAGGGATTAATCGCGTACCGTGATCCCCATGCCAATTCTCAAATGAAGAAAGTTGCTAGTTTTTAAATCTTCACCCTCGTATCTTTAATCACTTTAATGCTACTGGATGTCCTTCACTGCTGTCGAATAAAGCAAAATATTTTATTTAATATAACCTACATAAATGGATTTTCTCTGAATTTCTACTTTCGACTACTGTAAAACTGAATTGTAAAAAGGTGCAGGGTGATAGAGCACATCTTAATTCACAGCAAGCTCTGGATAAAGTAAAACCTGTAATCTGGTTCTATTTTTAATCCAGCAGAGGAAGAGAGCTGCAGTTTTCCAAGTTTTAAATACAAAAAATACTGTCATTTTAATTTAGACTTTCACATGCAAAGAAAGGTCAAGCAAGTTTCAGCCAAGAAGCCTTTAAACTCCAATTAGAATGTTGCACACTGGTCACGAGGCGAAGCTTGAAGAATAAGTATTTTTTGAGGATTAGGGTTTGTAATACACTCACATTGCATTATTATTGCACAACAAAATCCTATGATGGCAAAGAAAATAGTGTGAGATGATTTTGTTCTGCTTTTAGGAAAACATGACTTCTCTCTGCTTATCTCTGAGTTCGTTTAATCACAGTGAATCCTACCATCCTGAAGAACGATGTGTTTTCTGAAGAGATTACAACCATGTGTAGAAGTCATAACCATGTCTTTTTCCGCATAATAGAACATTGCGATATGAAGTACATTGGCACAAAAGAAAATGGTCTCTCATCATAAGCTGCAGTGTATGAAAAGGAGATGTTTTCTCACGGCAGAGGCCTGGATTTCAACTCCTGGCAAAACTGGAAGACAATAAAACGCAGATGTAAAAACTATGGCAAACATCAGTCAAAGCCATTGTGCTTATATACAGAACCTAGAGGAATTCTTGTTTAAAACAAGCTATGCTGTGCCAGTAGGAACTCATGCAGCATTTAATTATTTTTTAACCTCATTGCTTCATTTCACTACTTTTATCACCATTGAGTCACTGGTTTGTATTAAATGCAGATTCAGGAGTACACATTTAAAGTGAAACCATTACTATTCACATGGATTCAAATGAATTATTTAATTTAATTTGTTCTACTAGGGTCGTACGTCGGGTGTCAGTCTGCCTGCCCTCAGAGGCCACAAACTGTCTGCGGTGAGCTGCGGCAGGTCTAAAGGAGTGCCGAGCCTCACTGGAAAGGCAAAAAAAGATGTTCCCTTGTAATGGGGCCAACTTAAAAATTGTACTGCCCGCAAATCTTTGGGAGTCAAGAACACAATCCTTAGGTGGGTGCCACTTCCTTTATTCGGCAGCCTGGTGCACCAGGCATTCTGCTGCTGATCCTCTGCCGATCCTCTGCGAGGCCAGGGATACTCCTAGCTTGGGAGAACCCCCCCCCCGCCACCCCCCGTCACCCCAACCTGGACCTGTCCCCTCTTGGTTGGGAGGGGGCAGAGGCTCTAACTCCAAAAAGGCTGAGCAGGAACTCCTCTGCAAGGTCAGGACCTGGTGTATACCAGCTACCGATCTGCTCAACCACACCCTCCCCTCCACCTTTGATGCCCTAGTCCCCATTAAAACTCCCTCTCACCCTGGCCACCCACCCTGGTACGACCCTCATCTCCGCTCCCTTAAGTCCAAGCGACGCAGACTTGAACAGATATGGCGGACAACTGGTTTAGCCATTCATCGCTAGATCTGGCTGGATTCGGGTCCTGCACTATCAGGTCCTGCTCTCGTCTGCCAAAACTGTTCACTATTCCATTATCATCCTGGAATGCAAAGATAACCCCGAGCTTCTTTTCTCTATTGCAAACTGTCTTCTTAAACCCCTCTCCCCTGTCTCCTCCACCCTCACCTCCAACAACAATGGCAAGGAGCTCATGGACTTCTTTGTCTCTAAGATTGAGAACACCTGTTCAGCTGACTCTGTCACTTCCCTCCCTCCCCCTAGCTCACTGGGCCAAACTTCCTTTAAGGCTCCCCCACCGCCTTAGCCCTGAACTTGCATCTTTCTCTAGTTTCTCTCCTATCTCCCCTCATGCCCTTTCCAAGCTCATCTTGTCCATGTAACCCACCTCCTGCTCCCTCGACCCTATTCCAACTAAACTGCTGAACACCCAACTTTCCTTCCCGGACCTCATGTTAGCTGATATTGTTAATGGTTCTCTTTCCTCAGGTACTGTCCCCCTCTCCTTCAAATCTGCCGTCATCACCCCGCTCCTCAAAAAAACAACTCTTGACTCTCCGTCCTTGCAAACTACCACCCCATCTCCAACCTCCCTTTCCTCTCCAAAGTTCTTGAATGTGCTATCACCTCCCAAATCCATGCTCATCTTTCCTGGAACTCCATATTTGAATCCCTTCAATCAGGTTTCTGCCCTTGCCACAGTACCGAAACAGCTGTTATCAAAGTCACAAATGACATCCTATGTGACTGTGACAATGGTAAACTACCCCTCCTCATCCTTTTCGACCCGTCTACAGCCTTTGACATGGTCGACCACACCTTTCGCCTCCAACGCCTCTCAACCATGGTCCAGCTGGGTGGGACTGCACTCGCCTGGTTCCATCCTCATCTATCCAATAATAGCCAGAGAATCACCTGCAATGGCTTCTCTTTCCGCTCCGGCATCGCTACCTCTGGTGTTCCCCAAGGATCTATCCCTGGCACCCTCCTATTTCTCATCTACATGCGACATCATCCAAAAACACAGCATCAGTTTCCACATGTACGCTGATGACACGCAGCTCAACCTCACCACCATCCCTCTCGATCCCTCCACTGTCTCTAAATTATCAAACTATGTGTCCGACTTCCAATGCTAAATATTGGGCAGACAGAAGCTACAAATCCCTCCATGGCCATGCCCCTCCCTATCTCTGTAATCCCCTCCAGCCCTACAGCTCTTCAAGAAATCTGAGCTCTTCCAATTCTGGCCTATTGAGCATCCCCGATTTTAATCGCTTCACCATTGGCGGCCGTGCCTCCAGCTGCCTAGGCCCTAAGCTCTGGAATTCCTCCCCACACCTCTCCGCCTCTCTACCTCTCTTTCCTCCTTTAAGACGCTTCTTAAAACCTACCTCTTTGACCAAGCTTTTGGTCATCTGCCCTAATATCTCCTTATGTGGCTCGGTGTCAAATTTTGTTTTGTGAAGAGCCTTGGGACATTTTACTACATTAAAGGCATTTTCAAGTTGTTGTTGTATCTGGTTCCTGGCTTCATTTTAGCTCCTCCAAAGTGCTCCGGCAAGAGTTCCCCATAAGGGCCACAGATTTGGAACCAATTTCTAGTTCAGTGCTGCATTTAAGACAGTTTTGTGCTGAAGCTTCATTCCAAGGGTCATAGGGGTAAAAATTCAGTTGGTTGCGCCTCCCGTTAGCGCCTTAAGAGGGCGCTAATGGGGCGCAAAGCCGCTAACGCCCGGGCGCAGTGATGTTTGCGTCGCTCCGGAACTTAACTAGAGATTGTGCGGCGGCGCTAAACTTTACCGCTGCGACCACCTGCGCGCGCAGATTGTGACGTCATTCCATGGTGCAACGCCCTTGTGGCGCCCCGGAGCGGAAATTGAGTGGCGCCCCCTACCTTACCGCCTGGCGCATCCAACGACCGGAAGACTGGAATGCTATCAATCGCTGTGGGGCTGGGGGGGGCGCTATTTAAAGGGGGCCTCTTCCTGTCTTTTTCTGTGGTTGACATTTTTGCACCACTCGTTCTGAGAGAGAGAGAGAGATTCGGAGAGAGAGAAAGAGAGACTTCTGCATTGAGTCAACGCTTTGTGAGGTAGTTTTGCCTACTGATCCTAACAGTTGGCCCCCCCCCGCTTTAAGAACTGGCCGGCGCCAGTGTGTCTGTGTTCCCTCGCTAACTGGCAGCAGCTGCGCTGCGCTTGCGCGCTGAGTTAGCACCTCACTGCTCGGCCTTTGCGCCTTAAGACAGGTGTGCAGCGCCTGATTTAGCGCTCCACTCACCTCCCAGGGCGGTAAAAGTGAAGTTTCCAGTCAGTGGCGATAATTAGCGCCAGGCGCTAATATTTGCGTCCAGACGATATTTGCGCCCCAAATGGGGCGCGACCTAATTTATCCCCCATAGTTTCCTCTTTTGTCATAAAATAGGATAAATGCCCATTCTTTCATTGTTATTATTGACCTGTTAATAAAATGGCACTTTATATGTAATTTTGATGAATGCGACTTCATTAGGGGGAAGGAAAAATAACCAACTCTGATGTATCTACACAATGATCCTTTGACATTTTCAAGTCCTAATGATGGGTTTATACCTGTTTTCAGGTCTGAATTAGGAAGCGTGCTCAGTGCGCATGCCAGAAGCCAGAGGCCCAAGTCTCATCCGAAATTGGGCCTTAGATCTCATCAACATAATTCCAGCAAGCTGTGAAAAAAAGCCAGAGTTCCACAACTGCACCAACTTTAGCACAAGCCCTATTTTCCATCATTATTTCTGGTGGGCTTGCTTATTTTGGGTAGGTGCATGCAAATGAGTTCATGTTCTTGCATATATAAAAGGGTTGATAGACACCATAGAAAAGGTGAATTTAGAGCCCTTTGAGAATTTCCAGATACTGTACTTTACATCTGGTGTGATTTTTGGTGCTTTAAAAAAAAATTGCTGTTGTTAATGACATTACCATGTACCTTTGTGCCATTTGCAGTAGGACAGCCATTTGTTCCCATTTCAGGCAGGGTAAAATGGGTTTCCGATTGGGAATTCCCATGTATCTTTGTTTTTTAGAAGTGGAGAAGCAATGGAGAGATGCCAGGCTGGTCACACAGCAGCAGAGAAGCACAGCACCCACCCACTGGTATTTCCACAGCAGAATATATAAACCAAGGGCTTCCTACGGGGAGCAGGGCAGTTGAACTAATTGGATAGCTCTTTCAAAAAGCTGGATTAGGCATGATGGGCCACATGGTCTTCTTCTGTGCTGTGTCATTTTATGATTCTATGATACTTCGAGTTATCTCAGGAGCAGTGCTTTGAAAGGCTTCACTTTCCGAAGGAAAGCAAACAATCAGCGTTTTGGCAGTGTTGCCGCCCCGGCAGCATCTGCAGATGAAAATCTGTGATTTTGTTCCCTCCAGCAGCCTGAGTGAAAACTTGCCCTATAGTGCCCTGAAAGTTATTTGGGCACTTGTGTGGACTTTCATACATGTGCAAAGGTCCAAGCATTTCTGTCAGTACAGGAGCCATAGCAATTGTGTGTCTGACCAACTGTATGTATTTTGGCACGTTCATATTTGTGCAACCATTTTTATTATTCTTTCAAAGATTTTGGCTACCTTGGGGTTCTTTGTTTGAAGAGTATTCCAACTCAGGCAATAGAAAGGAGTGTGGATCTAATTTTAAAGAAGGAAATCTGCAGAATGCCGTAAAACTGTACCAGAAAATCTAATCGTAAAGACACAAAACCAGACTAACAGAAACTAACCACAGTGCCACAGAACTGGACCAAAAAACCTAACAAGTAAAGTTTCGCAATTATCGCGATTCAAAATAACATAAGAGAAGCAGATTTGTTTGATCAGTTTTATTAAACGAAATGCTGTCCTGATAATAAAGGACACAGAAGCCTGTAAAATGGCCACCGAGCATCGTGGCAGAAGCTTCCAGAGACACAGTGGGCAGACAAAATGGCGTTGAATATACATTTAGTATAAGATTGGATCATACTCGGTAAACACTGATAAAGACAGGATGCAACCCGTTTGCATTTGGAACAATAGCAAAGATATAAGTGCTGGAATCGTTTTCCTATGCACAGAAAGGATCATTGTACTGGGCAATCGAAGGCCCATCCAGACACATCAATACACAAATACCCCCCCGGCTCTACAATGAGAGAGACATTGACGGGTGATTAAGCAAGTATTCGGGGGCCCCCAAAACCAGTCAGGGAGATGATTCATACACATCCTGGCTGGGTCAACAATGGGGAAAACATTAACGGATAGTTGGCCAGTTTCAGGTGCTACCGAAACCCATTAAAGAAGATAACCGCCCCATGCTGGGAGTTTTGTGCGCCAATATTACACAAAGGACAAACATTAAGATTTGAGCGGGAGATAAGGGGACACATCACTATAACTATAGAGAACAAATGTCCATCGGTCTCTTATCTCGATGCTGACTGCTGAACGCTCTTATTCTCTTATTCGCTTGCCTCTTCATGAACTCGTTTGACTTGTGGGCTCTTGATTTTCTCTCTGGACTTTGCTGACTCTTGACTCTTAGCCGTACTGGTCGGTTATTTAAGTGTTGGGTGGAGCTCAATCGGAACGAGCCGCCCCGACAAGGGCAAGTAACAGGGTACACCATCCCGAGTGTCGGTAAACGGTGTCTGGACCCGGAGGCCCGAAGAGACGAGACGAGACAAGAAGAAGAGGAGAAGAATCCACGTGCCGCCACGGTCAGTAAACGCCGACCGCGCCCGAAAATATAAATATAGAACTTTTCTTTGAAGTCTACCGACAACCTGTATCGAGCACAGGAAGACTCTTCTTTGAACTGTGTCCGAGGTCCGTCGAGTTCTTCATGACAACAGGGAGTCTGGCCTGCTTTTCGCAGCAGCGAAAGTAAACAAGTGGGGTGCAGAGACCCTTCCAAACACGTGACAGTCAGGCGCTGCAGTGAAACGAGCTGAGTGCCTCACTTTAAAAAATCTCTGAAGTAACACGAGTGGTGAGCATGTTTTCCGATCCTTCAAATCTAGACGTAGTGTAGGTATTGTTAAGGGAGGGTGGTTTTAATAAGGTTAAGATATAATGGGGTAAAAATTCACTTGGTTGCGCCTCCCGTTAGCGCCTTAAGAGGGCGCTAATGGGGCGTTAAGCCGCTAACGCCCGGGCGCAGCGCTGTTTGCGCCGCTCGAGAACTTAACTTGAGATTGTGCGGCGGCGCTAAAACTTACCGCTGCGACCACCTGCGCGCGCAGATTGTGACGCCATTCCATGGTGCAACGCCCTTGGGGCGCCCCGGAGCGGAAATTGAGTGGCGCCCCCTGCCTTACCGCCTGGCGCTTCCAACGACCGGAAGACTGGAACGTTATCAATCGGTGTGGGGCTGGGGGGGGGCGCTATTTAAAGGGGGCCTCTTCCTGTCTTTTTCTGTGGTCGACATTTATGCACCACTCGTTCTGAGAGAGAGAGAGATTCGGAGAGAGAGAGAGAGAGACTTCTACATTGACTCAACGCTTTGTGAGGTAGTTTTGCCTAGTTCATCCTAACTTTGTTGCTACTTTAGTTGCTGTACCTCATTACTTTTCTGGCAAAGAGAATATGGGGGCTGCAATGATTGGGGGCGTCGTCCTGCTCCAGCTGAATCGGAGGATACTGAGACGCAGACAGAGAGTGGCAATGATGGCCAGACGGAGGAGGGCCATCAGGCGCATGTACAGGAGAGCTTACCCTCCCAGGGTATATCGTGAACAGCTCTCCTACATCCATATGTCCGAGGAGCTGTGTTTGCGAAGGCTGCGATTCAGCAAGGAGGTGGTCACTGAGCTCTGCCACCTGCTGCAGCCAGATCTGCAGCCTCAGCTGAGGTCCAGGACGTCTCTGTCGGTGGCAGTGAAGGTCACAGTGGCTTTGAACTTCTACGCCACTGGCTCATTCCAAGCTGCTGTTGGGGACCTCGCCAATATCTCCCAGTTTGCGGTGCATCGCTGCATCCGGCAGGTCACCAATGCCCTCTTCAGAAGGAGACGAGACTTCATCTCTTTCCCTATGACCCCAGACAAGCAGCGTGACCATGCTCTGGGCTTTGCGAGGGTAGCGGGCTTCCCCATGGTGCAGGGCGCCATTGACTGCACGCATGTGGCTTTGCGTGCTCCGCGAGAGAATGCAGAGGAATTCAGGAACAGAAAGGGGTTCCATTCCTTGAATGTGCAGTTGGTCTGTGACCACAGACAGGTGATACTCGCTGTCAATGCCCACTATCCGGGCAGCTGCCACGATGCTTTCATCCTGCGCCAGACTACTGTGGCAGAAGTTTTCGAGGCACCGCATCAGCCAGTTGGTTGGCTTCTGGGGGACAAGGGGTACGCATTGAGCACCTGGCTGATGACACCGCTCCGTACGCCAAACACCCCTGCTGAGCTGCGGTACAATGAAAGCCATCAAGCAACCAGGAACATTATTGAGCGCACAATCGGCGTGCTGAAACAACGGTTCCGCTGTCTGGACCACTCCGGAGGAGCCCTGCAGTACTCGCCTGAGCAAGTTTCGAACTTCGTAGTCGTGTGCTGCATGTTGCACAACATGGCAATCCTCAGGACCCAGCCAATGCCACCAGGCCTTGTAGCACCACCAGAGGAGGAGGAGGAAGAGGAGGAAGAGGACGAGGACGATGATCATCAGCAGCACCAAGGCAGGAGGGCGGCCCACAATGGTCAAACTGCAAGGGCCGTCCATCAACGACTAATAGCAAGCCGCTTCTAGGGCCCCTGCCATTGCTACAAACACTAATCAACCCAGCACGCAACCCCTAAGCCGGCCAAGGCACCAATAATTCCAACCACCAGCCATGTATATTTTGAATACAGAAATTTATTTATTTTACAAACTCTGTGTGTGTCAATTCCTCATGACAAACTCATAGAAATAAACACAAAAAAACAGTCAATAACACAACTGGTTCTCACAACCTGGAGATAATGTCCAAAACACTAAACAAAAGTTGGACCATGAACCTCGGCCTTTAATAAAAAAATGACCAGCATTTTGGCACACCTCCTACTTTTTGCCCTTCGAGGGTGATCTCCTTCCCTTGCGCACTTCCCCCCTTCTAACCCTACTGCTCCTCCGTAATGGGACCTCAGTGGCTGCAGCAAGGCTGGTGGAAGGCTGCTGCTCGTCAGACCCTGACACTGCAGATGCCCCTGAAGGACGGCCTCGACCACTTCTGGGCCTGGAGGGCCCGGCTGCAGACTGCACCAACTCTGCATGGGCAGCAGCAGTCTGTCCTACAGGCGGTGGCAAGTGCAGTGGAGAAGTGACAGTGTTGGCAGCAGGAATGCTGTCATCGTGAGAGAGGCCAGCAACTCCCTGCTCGCCCGACACACTGGCACTCCCACGGGGCAGCACTTCAGCATCCGGAGCAATTTGCCGGAGAACAGATTGCTGGCCTGCTGCGGCGCGGTGACAGCCCCGGGGACATGTGCACGAACCATCGAGGTTGGCAGCAGTCTGTGCTCGCGTGGCCTCCATCTGAGTCTGTATGAGAGCAGTCAGAGGTGGGATCACGGCAGCCAGTGACTGAATTGCAGCACTAAGCGTTAGTGTGGCATCCGCCTGTGCTACAGCGAAGTGCTCCACACTCCTTGCCAGTGACTCAATGCAATCGGGCACCCTTCCCACTGCACCCATGAGCTCAGTGTGCATGCCCACCGCCTGGGTGTTCATTTCTGCAATCAGCCGCTCCTCCTCTGCGTCCATTGCAGTAGGAGTGTCTGGCATACTCTCCCTCTGGGGAGAAGGCCCCCGTTCTTCCCTACCCCCCCCCATGGCGTTGCTGCAGCCCGCTGGGTCCTGGAGCTTCACCATCATCAGCCCCTTCCCCCCTGCTCCCCTCCGGGGAAGGCGTGTTCCCAGTGTGGGCATGGGCTTCCTCGGGAGAGGGTGGCACTGATGCTCCGGCTTCCTCTTCCTCCTCGGCTGCAGCATCTCTCCCAGTGGCAGCTTCAGGGCCCGTCTCCTCAGCTGGTGAATCACCATCTGAAAGCAGGGAGGTACAAGAGTGGCTTTAGCGTGAGGACAGGGTGGCAGTAAGGGAGGAATAAGTGCAGCGAGTTAGCAAGTTGGATTGAAAGTGTCAAAGGCTGGTGTTGTGAGGGACAAGTGGAAGGACAGAGGACAAAAAGGTGATGACCTTACCATTGCTGTCCACAACGGGGTCGGCGTCTCCAGTGGCGACGGGACCGATCACCCGGCTTGCCACAATCCTGTGGACGCGCTCCTCCAGATCGCTGAGGGGCTGCAGCTGAAGCCGCCCTCCACCCGTCCGTTGCTGCTGTCTCCGATTATGAGCCAGCTTAGCCTGCAAGAAAAAGGACAGCATCTGAGTAAATATACAGCCATGGTCTTGCCTGATGTGCCTCCCATAGGTGAATAGCCCTTACAATATACAGCCATGGTCTTGCCTGATGTGCCTCCCATAGGTGAATAGCCCTTACTGTATGCAAAGTGTGGAATGTGTGTGTGTGTTTGATGAAAGGGCCATAGGTGTTGGATGAGTGTTGTGCATTGTGGTTTTAAGACCCTCTGGCCATAGAGTGAGGTTGAGATGGAGGGATGGAGAGGTATTGAGAAAAAGCCACTCACCCTGACGACCCGAGTGAGGTCGTTGAACTTTTTGCGGCATTGAACATGGGTCCTGGGCACCATGCTCCTGGAGGAGACGCTCTGAGCCACCTCCCTCCACACTCTTCTGTACTCGCGTGGCAAAGGCCTCCTGCCACTCTCCGGGAACAGCATGCATCGTCTGCGCTCCACTGCGTCAACCAGAGCATCCAAGGCCCGCTCGGTGAAGCGATGAGCGCGTTCTCTCACCCTCTCCATGCTTGGCAGCAAAATGGATTACAGGTCTCTCCAGGCTGAGATTCAAGGCTGCAATGAGCAGGGTGTGGCTGGGGAGCAAGTGGCCCCCCCCCGCTTTAAGAAGTGTCCGGCGCCAGTGTGTCTGTGTTCCCTCGCTAACTGGCAGCAGCTGCGCTGCGCTCGTGCGCTGAGTTAGCGCCTCACTCCTTGGCCTTTGCGCCTTAAGAGAGGTGTGCAGCGCCTGCTTTAGCGCTCCACTCACCTCCCGGGGCGGTATAAGTGAAGTTTCCTGTCAGTGCCGATAATTAGCGCCAGGCGCTAATATTTGCGTCCGGACAATATTTGCGCCCCAAATGGGGCGCGACCTAATTTCTACCCCAATGTGTTCCCCTTTCTACGATGTGCCGTGTGTTCTCCCTTTCCACAGACCAAGCTTTATGAATGTATGTATACTTGTACTATCGTTGATTTGCACCTATGACATGTATTTCATGATTTTAGACGCCATGCAATAAAGATTTCCATTTCGTACTATTCAACCGGGTCTATTTGAGTTTTTCTCTGCATTACTGCTCCCTGCACCTAAGTCCAGTGTTAGAACCGTAAGGGCGAGTGGGTCGAACCACTCACAGGTGCTTATTGCAAAAAGGCTGGCCGGAAACCAGAGCAAGCAATAGTATTAGGCAACGAAGGCCTAACCCCGCACCAGCACCGTCTGAGACACGCCCCCTTACACAGCATTACCATAAACCTGGAATATAAAACAAACCATCAATACCATAAAACTGTACAGTTTGTCCAGACAGGAATGCAATAGAACAACTATAAAACTGAACTGCAGTGCCTTAAACCCCAATCGTGATGCCATAAATCTGAAATATAAAACTATAATTTTACCATAAAACCGTACTATAAAACAAAACACCAATGCCATAAAACTCAAGAGTAAAATCCGACTGCAATGCCACAAACTGTGAAACCCAGTAACACCACCATAAGACTGAATACCCAATTGAATGTATGCCAATTGTCCATGTTACACACTGATAGTCAGCATTTCTGCACTGTTTCCACGCATCAGCAGTTGCTGATGGCAATCTGCATTTTTACTGCATGTCAGCTAAGTCATCTCAAGTTGCCCAAAATTTGCTTATATGTGTGTGTGGAGTTTCACTGATATTAGTGGTTCTTAAAGTTGTTCTTCGGGTTGTTGTGACCACGTGTATCAGATATTTTGGATGAATGGGCAGAGTTTTGCTCGTAGAACGGGTTTATGCAAGATCACAGAGTGTTGCAAGGCTCAGAGAACTCCACACGGATCATTTTCATTGATTTTCACAAAGCTTTTGATCTGATACATCACAGAATCCCCACAGTGCAGATAGAGGCCATTTCGGCCCATCGAGCCTGCCCATCGACACATATCACACCCTATCCCCGTAACCCCACGTATTTAATCCCCCTAACACTAAGGGTCAATTTATCATAGCCAAATCACCTAACCCGCACATCTTTGGACTGTGGGAGGAAACCGGAGCACCCGGAGGAAACCCACGCAGACACGGGGAGAATGTGCAAACTCCACACAGACAATCACCCGAGACCGGATTCGAACCCGGGTCCCTGGCGCTGTGAGACAACAGTGCTAACCACTATGCCACCGTGCTGCCACCTCATTTAACCTTTCTGCAGAAGCTGAAGCTAAGGCCAAATTTTGGATTTTATCCAGGGTGACTCCAACTCCTAGATCCCAAATAAGGATAAATGGGAGACTTGCTGTACTTATATTACTCAAAAGAGGAGTGAGTCAACGTTGTCCACTGTCATCAATATTATTCAATGTCTTCGTCAATGATGTGTTGAATGGCATTGTAAAGGATGGCCTCCGAGTGTCTGTTCTAGGCATTTGTGGAATGTGCTCCACTTTACAGATGGCATTGTGCTGCTGCTGAACTCACTTAAGGAACTGCTCTAATCGCCATCAAAAAATAGTGGTAGATTCCAAAATGCTGGAAAGTGTACCAAAAAGGTTTCAAAAATTAAAATTTCCTGCGGGCATGCTTCCAGGTCCCCTCTCGAGAAAATATATTTTGCATGATCAGTGCTCACTTACTCATTCAAAAATTTCTAAATCCTCCACTGTAAAATTTGCACATTTATGTATTGTAGTCTTTTACCTACACTATAATTGATGGAATATTGGGTATAGGCACTGCTTAAGTCATAACAATTTTACATTCCACTGAAATCCGATTGTAAGTAATTCATTACATATGCCAGACATGAGGCCATTGGGTTTCAGTTTTCACAGAAAAACAAACTGAATTGAAGAGTGTGATCCCAAAACACTAATAAAACTCCTGCAATCCAATATAATAAAATGTTTTTAACTCATTCATTCATGTTAAAGCCGTGTTTCCTACATTACAACAGTGACTTTACTTCAAAGAAGTACTTCATTGGCTGGAAAGCACTTTGGGATGTCCTGAGGTCGTGAAAACATTATATAAATGCAAGTCTTCCTTTTTTCTTTAAGCTATGACCCTATTTACAAAACCCAAAATTCTTTTGGCTTTTTTATGGCTTTAAATACCTCCACTCGCACTTCCAGGAAATTATATACTGGAATATTTTTTTATAAACTATTAAATAAAAAATTGTAACTTAGATGTGTTTGAAAATGACCTCTTTTGAATCTTTTACCTACTACAGCAAGCTTTTCAGATATTAAGATATTTTGTAACGTAAATACTTTCACGCTATGTCAGAAGCACATCAGCAACTCACTGTTAAAAATTTTAACTTGGCGGTGCCTGTCCCTTTAAGTAAAAAAAGGCAGCACATGTGTGTAGATGCACTGTGAAGCTTGCTGAATTTCCCTTCTGTTGTGGCCATCAAAATTGACATTTTATCCCAAAATGTTTAGTAAGGTAAGGATTATGTAACCTTCAGGGAGAGAGCAGGAATCAGTCTCTGCCAATATATAGAGAATGGTGTATGGCTTATGGTTTGGACCATTATTTAACTCCATAGAGGTTTTATCTGTGCTATGGAGCATATGGTACGTGAAATGTACTGATATCCCTACAAAGTAATAGCTTATAGTGCATACAAATGGAGAATTTTTCTCCAGTTTCGAAAGCTTGTTCGAATTACTCTCAACCATGACCTAAAGACAAGCTTCAGCTGCATAAGCCTATTGATACAGGAATGCAGTGTGTTGTCTTAGATTAACAGACTCTGCACACAAAGACTTTAAAGTTTAAAGCATTACATTTAAAAAAAACAGAAATCCAGAATTATGGTAGCTTTACTTTGTAAATCAGACTCAACTATGCCTAATTTCTGGATATTTTACATCAGCCACAGTAGAAACCAAAGCAGTAATAATGTCATTAATCACATTACAAAAACTGACAATGTGATGAAATAAAACAGAGTGAGCTACTGTTACAAACATTTAAAACATTAAGTTCAGCCATAATATCATATCATTGGCACCAGTGAACATTAAAAGTCAAATAATTACAATAAGAAATCAGCAGATGATAAACATTTATCCTGATACAGTTAGAGGAAAAGTTTCCTATTTTACATTTTGTTGAATTTATTGCAGTTTACTTTACTAAGTGTACCCAGGTTTCTAGAACCACAATTTTGAATGTACCAAGCTTGATTTCAGTTAAGATAGTAAATTTATCAAACCAAGCATCAATAAAAGGAAAAGACCAGCAAAGATTGATGATTAAATGAACAATGTCTGGAAACTGCAGACAGTGAATATTAATAATATAAAATAAATACTGAAAAACACTGAATAAAATATTCATCAAACTGACAATAGCTATGTTGCACATGACAACATGATGCTTGAAAGTATCAGCACTATAAATTAGTGTTGTCATCTACTAATAGATTTTGCACATTATTTTCTTCCAGTAGAAACAATATTCAACATGAAAACTGTAGCTGAGCCTGGAGGAAGAACTCTTGCTCTGCCAACACTTGTTCTTCCTATTATCTGGATGTTATCTGGAGTATAATATTGGCTTATTTATTCTTCTTGATGATTCCTCCCCAATTCCAAAAGCTTGGTAATATAAAAATTGAGGGTGATTTTTGGCCCATGATAACGATTACCCTAAATTACTGCCATACGAATAACCGCTGTCTACGTTTAATAGAACAGTTAAGTGGTATTTAAGGCAGCTTTCAAATATCTGCACAGATTTAACATGGTAATATGTTAAAGGACTAAAAGAAATCAATATACTTCTGGGAGACTCAGGTAATACATACAGATCTTGCTACCTGTCAGGTAACTACTGACTCTAGAAAACTAGTTTTCCCTATGGCTTCTTTGGCCTCGATGATGTTATTGTGGTCTTCCACGATGCAATAAAACTGGAAGATGGCAATAAATTTAAGTGGGGATGAAAAGGATGACAGTTAACATATTTGCATTCTCATTAAGGAGCAATTTATTCAGATTGCTTTCCAATAGATGTTCCACGCTGCGTGATTCCATAAAAAGAAGACACTGACATTGATCTTTCTCCCTCTGGAAATAATATGAAGAAATTTAATGTCCTGTCTTCAGGAATGTGAATGCATTTTGATGGAGCTGAACCTCCACAAGGTGCTTTAAATCTTTATCCATTTAAGTGAATTAGTCCTTTGGCACTCATTTAAGATTGTCAATGTATCTTCTGCAGTAGTGTGCCATTCAATGAAAAATTGGCTACCTTATTGCCTTCTTCTTCTGTTATCATGGTCAATGAATAGGATTGTCCCTCTGGAATAGGTCACCTTGGAGTTGTAAGAAGTGATTAAAATAAGTGATGTCAGGCAAGCAGTGGCAGGGCATGTGTCATCTGTGAAAATTTGACCTGCTGATTATCAGCAACATCAGTCAATACACAATGCATAGTTGCATCACTGATGCTTTGTTCATCAGGGCAAACATCTTCATCACTATCCCAATGGAAAAGCAACAGCAGAATGATTTTTTGCATTACGGGAATCCTGGGGTTTATTGATGAAGCCCATGTAGCCATCAGGGGCTTATACACAATCTAATGGCAGTCATGAAGTGCAGGGTGTTCCATTTCCATTAAATGGCTAGGTGGTCAGTGATCAGCAACACACAATCATGTAGGTTATTACCCACTTCCCAGGCAGTAGTCACAATTATTTTATTTTAGGGCAATCCTCTGTGCCTGGCTTACCTGAAAAAGACAAATTTAAAGGATGGCTTGTACAAGAACTAGGCCAGGAATTTACTCGGAGCTGATGCCGTTCCGCCACCGTAACTTCACTGGAAGTGCAGTGGAAACTCTGAGGAAATTTGCGGCTCAAGTATATCCTCCGCAATTATGGCGAATGACACGCTTGTGAAAAACACAAACAGAAGATGGATCTTGATCTGAGTCTTGTGCATTTACCAGGATGATGATAGACAAACAATTGGCATCTTCAAGCAATGCCTGGACAGTTTAGGGGCTGTCTTAGATACCAACCCAAAACACTAACAAAAATTTACCAACAACTTTAAATAATAACAACAGCTGCTTGCATTTATATAGCACCTTTAATGTAGAAAACATCCCAAGGTGCTACACAGAGATGTAAGGAAAAAATAGATACTGAGCTGAAGGAGATATTCGGAGGGGGTGACCAAAAAGTTTTAAGGAGGAGAAGGAGATGGAGAGATGGGGGCTTTAGGGAGGAATTCCAGATTGTGGAAGCCATGGCCGCCAATGGTGCAGCAAAGGGAGAAGGTGATCCACAAAATGCTGGAGTCAGAGGAACAAAGAGTGTGGGGGAAGGTAAATGGTTGTAGCGTAAGAGGAGGTTACAGAGATAGGAAGGGTAAAATCCATAGAGGGATTGAAATACAAGAATGGAAATATTAAATCTGGGGTGTTTAGGGACTGGGAGCCATTACTCTAGCATGTAATGCATCTATGAATTGATTAATGCATCTGTGCAAGGCTGATTGAAACCATTTCAAATGTGCATATTTAAGTTTATTGCAGCAATGTGTGTACCTTAGTCTATTGCAGCAATGTGTCCATGCTTCAGCAATAACCTTCCCGCCATCAAAAGGTCAGAAGTGGGGATGTTTGCTGATGATTGCACAGTGTCCAGTTCCATTCACAACTCCTCAAATAATGAAGCAGTCCGTGCCTGCATGCAGCAAGACCTGCATAACCTTCAAGCTTGGACTGATATGTGGCAACTAACAGTTGTGCCACACAAGTGCCAGGCAATGACTATCTCCAACAAGCGAGAGTCTAACCACTGCCCCTTGACATTCAACGGCATTACCATCGCCGAATCCCCCACCATCAACATCCTGGGGGTCACCATTGACCAGAAACTTAACTGGACCAGCCACATAAATACTGTGGCAACAAGAGCAGGTCAGAGGCTGGGTATTCTGTGGCGAGTGTCTCACCTCCTGACTCCCCAAAGCCTTTCCACCATCTACAAGGCACAAGTAAGGAGTGTAATGGAATACTGTCCACTTGCCTGGATGAGTGTAGCTCCAACAACACTCAAGAAGCTTGATTGGCAGCCCATTGAACGCCTTAAGCATTCACTACCTCCACCACCGGCGTACCGTGGCTGCAGTGTGTACCATCTACAAGACGCACTGCAGCAACTCACCAAGGCTTCTTCAATAGGACCTCCCAATCCCGCGACCTCTACCACCTAGAAATACAAGGGCAGCAGGCGCATGGGAACACCACCACCTCCAAGTTCCTCTCCAAGTCACGCACCATTCTGACTTGGAAGTATATCGCCGTTCCTTCATCGTCACTGGGTCAAAATCCTGGAACTCCCTCCCTAACAGCACTGTGGGAGAAACTTCACCACACGGACTGCAGCAGTTCAAGAAGGCTGCTCACCACCACCTTCTCAAAGGCAATTAGGGATGGGCAATAAATGTTGGCCTTGCCAGTGATGCCTACATCCCAGGAACGAATAAAAAAAATGTGCACCTCCATTACTCAGAAAAATGAAAATAAAGGCGGCACAGAAGGAGACCATTCGGCCCATCAAGTCCGTGCTGGCTCTCTGCAGAGCAATCCAGTCAGTCCCATTCCCTCAGTCTATCCCCGTAGCACTGCAAATTTATTTCCCTCAAATGCCTATCCAGTCTCCCCTTGAAAACATTGAGTGTCTCCGCTTCCACCACTTTCGTTGGCAGTGAATTCCAGGTCCTCACCATTCGCTGCATAAAAAAGTTTAACCTAACATCCCCCTGTATCTCTTGCCCAAAACCTTAAATCTGTGTCCCCTAGTCCTTGTACCATCAACTAGTGCGAACAGCCTCTCCCCGTCTAGCCTATCCAAACCCGTCATAATCTTGTACACCTCTATCAAATCACCCCTCAACCTCCTTTGCTCTAATGAAAACAAATCCAGCTTCTCCAACCTGTCCTTGTATCTAAGAAATGTAGCAGCATTGATAGAAAGTCATTTGAAGGAGAGGAAACAAAGAGTTTGGGTAAATGGGTGTTGCTCGGATTTGAGAAGATTTGGAAATGGAATACCTGAGGGGTCAGCCTAGGTCCATTTTTGTCTTTGGTATATATAGATGATTTGGGCATGGATAAAGGGATCATAATCTAGAAATTATCTGAGGACACAAAAATATAAGGCACACAATGATGAGAACTCTAAAAAAGTCCAGTATGATATAGTTTAGCAGAATGGGCAGGCAGGTGACAGATGCAATTTAATGTGGATAAATGTGAGGTGATAAATTTTGGAGAAAAAAATACAAGTAATGGTAGTATATGTTTAATGGAAAGATACTGAATAGTATGATTAAATAGAGGGTCCTAAGAGTTCAATACATAATTTACTGAAAGTGCAAGTGCAGGTAGATAAAGCCATAAAAAGGTCAATAGATTACAGGCTAGAAATTCAGTGCATTTGCGCCTCTCGTTAGTGCCCCCGGGGGGTGCTAACCGGGCACAAACGACTTTTCGCCCAGGCGCAGAGTAGGAATAAATGGGTCTTTTTCGGGGTGGCAGACGGTGACTAGTGGGGTACCGCAGGGATCAGTGCTTGGGCCCCAGCTATTCACAATATATATCAATGATTTGGATGAGGTAACCAAATGTAATATTTCCAAGTTTGCTGACGACATGAAACTAGGTGGGATTGTGAGTTGTGAGGAGGATGCAAAGAGGCTTCAAGGCGAGTTAGACAAGTTGAGAGAGTGGGCATATACATGGCAGATGCAGTGTAACATGGATAAATGTGAAGTTATCCACTTCGGTAGGAAAAACAGAAAGGTAGAGTATTATTTAAATGGTGATAGATTGGGAAATGCTGATGTACAAAGGGACCTGAGTGTCCTTGTACACCATTCACTGAAAGCAAACATGCAGGTGCAGCAAGCAGTTAGGAAGGCAATTGGTATGTTGGCCTTCATTGCAAGAGGATTTGAGTACAGGAGCAAGGATGTCTTACTACAGTTATACAGGGCCTTGGTGAGACCACACCTAGAGTACTGTCTGTAGTTTTGGTCTCCTTACCTAAGAAAGGATATACTTGCCATAGAGGGAGTGCAGCGAAGGTTCACCAGACTGATTCCTGGGATGGCAGGACTGTCATATGAGGAGAGATTGGGTCGACTAGGTCTGTATTCACTAGAGTTTAGAAGAATGAGAGGGGATCTCATTGAAACGTATAAAATTCTGACAGGGCTAGACAAACTGGATGCAGGGAGGATGTTTCCCCTGGCTGTGGGGTCTAGAATGAGGGGTCACAGTCTCAGGATACGGGCTAGGACATTTAGGACTGAGATGAGAAGAAATTTCTTCACTCAGAGGGTGGTGAACCTATGGAATTCTCTACCACAGAAGGCTGTGGAGGCCAAGTCACTAAATATATTTAAGAAGGAGATAGATAGATTTCTAGACACAACAGGCATCAAGGGGTATGGGGAGAGAGCGGGAATATGGTACAGAGATAGAGGATCAGCCATGATCATATTGAATGGCGGAGCAGGCTCGAAGGGCCGAATGGCCTACTCCTGCTCCTATTTTTCTATGTTCTATGTTTCTAGTAAAACTGAAGTCAATGGGAATCGGGGGGAAAACGCTCCACTGGCTGGAGTCATACCTAGCACAAAGGAAGATGGTTGTGGCGGTTGAAGGTCAATCATCACAGCCCCAGGACATCGCTGCAGGAGTTCCTATGGGTAGTGTCCTAGTCCCAACCATCTTCAGCTGCTTCATCAATGACCTTCCCTCCAACATAAGCTCAGAAATGGGGATGTACGCTGATGACTGCACAGTGTTCAGCGCCATTCACAACTCCTCAAATGATGAAACAGTCCATGCCCGCATGCAACAAGACCTGGTCAACATTCAGGCTTGGGCTGATAAGTGGCAGGTAACATTTGCGCTACAGAAGTGCCAGGCAATGACTATCTCCAACAAGCGAGAGTCAAACCACCTCCCTTTGACATTCAACGGCATTACCATCGCCGAATCCCCCACCATCAACATCCTGGGGGTCACCATTGACCAGAAACTTAACTGGACCAGCCACATAAATACTGTGGCAACAAGAGTAGGTCAGAGGCTAGGTATTCTGCAGTGAGTGTCTCACCTCCTGACTCTCCAAAGCCTTTCCACCATCTACAAGGCACAAGTAAGGAGTGTGATGGAATACCCTCCACTTGCCTGGATCAGTGCAGTTCCAACAACACTCAAGAAGCTTGACACCATCCAGGACAAAGCAACCCGTTTGATTGGCACCCCATCCACCACCTTAAGCATTCACTCCTTCCACCACCGGCATACCATGGCTGCAGTGTGTACCATCTACAAGACGCACTGCAGCAACTCACCAAGGCTTCTTCGGCAGAACCTCCCAAACCCGCGACCTCTTCCACCTAGAAGGACAAGGGCAGCAGGTGCAAGGGAACACCACCACCTCCAAGTTCCCCTCCAAGTCACACACCATCCTGACTTGGAAGTACATCGCCGATCCTTCATCGTCGCTGGGTCAAAATCCTGGAACTCCCTCCCTAACAGCACTGTGGGAGTATTTCACCACACGGACTGCAGCGGTTTAAGAAGGCGGCTCACCACCACCTTTTCAAGGGCAATTAGGGATGGGCAATAAATGCTGGCCTTGCCAGCGATGCCCAGATCCCATAAACTAATTTTTAAAAAAGACATCACCGCCCAAATTTTCATCATTCTCTGCTATTATCACGGAGATCATGAAGGATAACCCAGCCTTATGACTTGTAAACTTATTTTTTTCTTTCAGATGTTGACTGCGACCTACTTTCCTTTTCCTGCATTTCATGTTCTTATTTCAGATGTCCAGCATTTTAGTTTTTGTTTTTAACTCTTGTAAAAGTTGTCCTCAAATTTACTTTGGATAACCAAATCCAAAGGCTAGTTTTACAACCACTCAAAGCCCAAAATATAAATATTGACACCATCATGTTACTAACACAAGTAGGACAATTTTGATGTTTTTTTATAAGTAACAAAACAGAAAGCACTAATGCTCGATAAGTTAATTCATCAGAAAACTTGGCAACTAAGCTGCACTCAGGAAAGGTCAGTTTATGATGATTTGATGGTTAAAGTGAATAATGTGAACCATATTGAAATTTCTCACATTCTCTGCCTTCAAGATTGTACAGTTTTGGCTTCTCAAATGTTATAGAACCCTTAGAGAAGCATAAATGCTGGAACAGTTTTCTTACAGCATTGGCTGTCAAACTTTCTCCTCATTTCTTGCAATGCTCCACATTCTGCTACTATGGAGTCAGCTGCAGAGTTATTTCTCAACATATAAATCAGAACCAGGTTGACTGTGCTATAACCTGATTTTGTTAAGACTATGGAATGCAGACAAGGTCAGGTAAAGGCCAGACATGGTGTTGGTATAAATTATCAGACAATCTGTTAAAAATATACAGGGCAGAAGAAGAATGTAAAAAATTGTTTACCCTCTGCTAAAAGAAAAACCTTCTGACATCTAACCTAGTTCTATGCTAACACTGCCTATATGCATGACCCTAGGGGCTAGAAATTCAGTATGTTAGCGCCTCCTGTTAGCGCCTGGCGGGGGTGCTAACGGGGCGCTAAGGTGTTATCGCCAGGGCGTGGCGATTGTAGCGACGCCCGCGAACTTCAGTGCCGCTTTAGCGCTGGCGCCAACTCTTAGGGCCTGGGCCTCTAGCGCCTCGCAGATCGTGACGTCATAAAGTGCGTAGCACCCCGTTATCGCCCCGGATGGAAAATTCACTCGTGTTCCCTGCTTTATTGCCTCGCGCCGACAACGCCAGCAAGACGAGGCGTTGTGAACTCGGCTGGCCGCTTCGGGAGCGGTAATTAAAGGGAATGCTTTTCAGCTCGCGCAACCTTTCCTATTTGCACCAGTCTGGTGCCTGCGCAAAGTTTTTACTGTTTCATTGGTGCAAGATGTCCAAGGCCTCCACTTTGTAGGAGAGTCTGGGGCTGTAATGGCAGTCGACCAGGTCACCTTGCAAAATAGGACTGACGACAACTAGCTTGTGCAGCATCATTGGCCCTTCCCTTTAAGCAAGGGAAGCAACCTCTGTGATGAAAGAGTGCCGTTTACAATGCGCTCAAAATTGTTTAGCGCTCTGCTGCTACCACCCTGCTCTCGGACTTTAGCGCCCTAAGAGAAGTGTTTAGCACTTGATTTAGCGCTCCACTTACCCCTTAAAGCGCTAAAATTGAATTTCGCGGGAGGCGAGAATGATTAGCGTCTGGCGCTAATTTTTCGACTTTCAAAGTTTTAGCGCCCCAAACAGGGCTATACCGAATTTCTCCCCCTTTGTTTTCCCTAATGTATCTAGTCCAAACAATCTGTCCACACAGACATAGATTAGTCCCTTAATCATTTTAAATACTTCAATGAAATCACCTGAAGTCTATGCTTTTCCAGAGTAAAAAGACCCAGCTCTCTAAGCCTATCATGATAACGACGGGCTTTAAAACTAGAAATGTTAATTCCGGGGCCTCATGTGCATGACCCTGGTCAGTTTCCCACCAAAACCAGTGGGAAGCAGCATGTGAACAGGAGTACAGTGTCAAGCAGCATGTGAACAGGAGTACAGTGTCAAGCAGCAGGAAGCTGCAGCCAGGAATTGAAGGAACAACCCAACTCCTCAGCCAACCCATCAGTGAGGAAGTCAACGCCTAATGCGCTGATAAGGAAAAAAAATCTACAAAATCTATAGAACTATGAACATTCCTTGGAAGAATTCTGGGGCAACTAAGAGCACAGAATGTGTTCTGAATGGAGGACCCCCAAGAGTGGCTCGGTAGTACCACCACTGATTGAGCTGGCTGAGTCCTCAAGGACATAGCTGCCAGACTGGGCCTGTGGCAGGTGGTGAGAGAACCTGCATGAGGAAGTAACCCAGTTGATTTGCACCCTCACAGAAAGGTTCTGGTCATTTAATCATAGGAGGATGATTGTTAGCTTTGAAAGGTTACAGGGGTGAATAACAAAGATGATCTGAGGTATGAAGAATTTAAGTTAAGAGAAAAGGTTAGGGAAGAGTGGCTTGTTTTCTTTGGAAAAGAGACTTCAAAGTAACCTAATTGAAGTTTTCAGGATTACAAAGGGAATTCATAAATCTGATTGAGGCAAATTGTTTACGAAGGATTCAAATAAGAACGCAAGTTAAAAATCAGGAAATTAGGAGTGAGAAAAGAAGCCAGCCAGAACTCTAGCATTGAATGAGTATAAGACTTATCGACTAAATTACCAGTGAAGGCCATTGAAGGAGGCAATGCAAATAGATTCAAGAGGATTTCTGTAAAAAGAAAGGGATTAAAATTTGTAATGATAAGGTATGGTTCATTTGCCAAAAATGGACAAGTTTGTTTGGCTTAATGGCCTTTTGCTTCTCCTAAACTTTCTAATGTTATTATGTTAATAAAGTGAGACATGGCGATCCATGCCAAGCCTAGGGTAGTTAGGAGAAATGCACTAAGAGTTGCCTTGAATGTGTCCTCAAAATGGAGTCAGTAGTCGGACTGAATACTGGGATAGAAAAGGGCTTATGCTAATTTTACTATGAAGGATTATACAAAAAACATTCCTTGCCAGGGATAGAAAACAAACCATCAAGATCACATACCCAGAGACAGCTAGTAATTATAAAATTGTCCTGACCTTGTTAGCCAAGATGTGAGATGCTATGGAGTAAATGAGTGGCCCGGCATGTCTAAGTGCTGGTGCTTTAAGGTCAAGGCTACCAACTGGGCTATCCAAGAGAAATGGATCGCATTTCTACTGAGAGAGTTTCATCACTCTGATATCTTAGAAGGCTAACACCATCCTGAAAAAGGAAAGTGTGGCAACCAGTGCATCCACACCAGCTCATAAAGATGAGGTTGTATAAGCTCTGGAAACATTTTTAACTATGAGCATGTAATCTTTAATGTATTCAATAGACTGGCTATCAAAGATTGTTAATTAGTAGCTCTCTAAGGAGTCTAATACTAAATTAATCTCACCAATTTATATCAATCTCAGATGCTGATCTTAACTGTAAATTTATAATCAGCAAGCAGTTCATGGTGAAGTACTGTGACCGAACTGAACTGCCTTTTTAACCCGTTATTTATTTCAATTAATCCTATCTATTAATTTTTTGCATATTCACTGTTTAAGTGCTGCTAACTATGATTCTAATGTTAATAAACAATTGTTCTTTCATGACTTTGTTGTCTGACTTCTTCTTTGATAATTGGCAAGAAAGGGTTAATTCATTCAGTCAGTAGCTTGTGTGGATCCTAATGGGAGGTTGGCAGTGTAAATGCCAAAATAATCCAAGCTGGTTGATGTAAAACAGTTCGGCAAGCCAAATTTAGGCGTCATTAACTCCTAAGCATAAACTGGGGGGTAAATCCCAGACGATCCATGACGAAGAGTTAAGGTGAAGGGTTAAGGATTCGTCTGGTGCTTTGGATAAATATTCCTGTCAGGGTATTGAGCCCAGTATCTTCCCAGTATATTTCTTATTGTAAGTGAAAATGCAATTTACAGCTAATCTACCTAGTTCAGCTTTTTTCATTTAACCCAGAGTACAGTGTAAATACTTTCAATTTGAACCCAAAGAGGTAAAAACTCAAACCCAACTAAGAGGTTACTTTTAGGGCTCCTTGCGGGCATTCCCTTAACTGCTACTTCCAGAATGTTATTTCAAGGCCGATCAATCAGCAGTGCATACATATGGCCCTGTAATGTGATACCATACATATTCTAACTAGCTTCACATTCACGGCCTTGCTTGTGTCAGCAATTAATAGCAATGTGGCAATGCTGCATTTCATGCTTTATGATGTCTTCCCCCTATGTCCATCTAACCACGCACGTATTGCAAGAGCAGTGTTTTAAGTAAACACCTTGATTGTCATCAGTTGCACATTCCGCAAATCGCAGCTAAGTGCTCTGCAGTCTGCCAATGCAGCCAAATAAGAAGACAATGCTTACTTTGAGCAAAACATTTAACAACGTGTGTCAGAGAATGAGCAGAAAATCTTTTTATCCCCTTAACTGTGCACATGGGAGTAGATCCATGCCACAGAGGAAGGAAAAATCAATGCAATGTTTCTGTTCAGTCATTTCCATTATAGGGAAAAAATAACACATAGACATGGACTCAGGCCAGTTCAGCTACTGTAACATGTAAAAAATCACCTTAGCCTCTTTCAGACATATTGCCACTTACAATGAGCATGATGGATGCCAAAGTAGTTATTGTAATGACCAATATCTCTGAGAAACATACTTCACGTCATAAATTTTTATCAGCTGTTTCCTGTAACTGTAATAATTTTAACATAGTTTTGTCTTCTATGAAACACTATTTAATAAAGCCATACATCTATAAAGGCTCACCATAATTGCCGTTTGCTGCTGTTTCTTTGCCAACATTTTTCACAAAGCTAAATGTTCTCAGCATGCATGATGTACAGTCACTCTTTATTAAGCAATTTACCCAGCTGTAAAATCGGAAAAAGAAGGGTAATGGAGTTTGTCTGTGTCTGCCCATCTAAGTAACTACTCAATAGGTTATTCATTTAACCACGCGAGCGTGCACACACAAACGTTTGTTTAATTGTTAATAATATTCTGGATTTCACCCAAAATACTCTGATGCAAATTTACACATAAGCTTTAAAAGAAGAGTGAATATTTGTAAAAATATTCTATGTATCCAATTTAGCAATTACAAGGAATGCATAAAATATATATTTTCTTGATAAGACAAGCATAAGTTAAAATTCAACACCCATAATCAACTTAAGAGAAAGTGTTTGCCTATCTGAAGAGATCCATCTCCAACTACATGGCCATTGGATGCACTATCCTTTCAATCATTTCCACCAACAGTTTTTTACACCTCTATCTTACCAAACCACCATGCCCCAGCATCAAAGCAATCATTGTTGTTTATCAGGGGTGTTCCTAACAAATATCCTGTGGTTATACTTCGAGATACCTTGCAGCCGTATTTCCAATCCTACTTTCCCTTTTGCTGGATGAGTACACAGTTCTTGAGTAGGTTAAGGAGTTTACTTCCTTTTGACACAAACAATTGTCTTTAATAAGGTGTAGACTTCATGGCCTAGAAATTGGTTTGCCCCCAGAAATGGGCGCGGGGATCGCGATGTGCTAGCAAGCCGCGCCCGTTTGAAGGAATGCAGGCAGCACGCAAACTTCGTGCTGCCTGCTCATTTGCATGCTGTGCTGCTGAGTGGCTGAATGCTCAACAGGGGGCCCAAGTTCATGCGACGCTAGCACCAATTAAAGCTAGCCTGCACTACTTGAAGGTAATCTGCATCTCTTAAAGAGGAGGTGCATTCTGCCTGCAGATCATCATTCAACTGGCTGAGGAAAAACTCAAATCATGATGGCACATCAGGGGAGAGAGCGTGCACCAAGGTTCTCCGATGCAGCACAGGAGGCCTTGGTGCAGGTGGTCAATTCAAGGAAAAAGGTCTTCTTTCCACAGGGGGCCAGGAGGCCCTCCAGGCAACAGAGTAAAGTGCAATGGGAGCAGATAGCCAACGTGGTGAATGACATCAGTGTTGCCCGAGTACATTGACAGCATGCAGGAAGAAGTTTAATGACCTCACACGAAAGATCAAGGCCAGTGAATTTATCTTCAAATGCCATATCCAACCATCAGATTCAAGATGGCTCCTGGGCTGGCAGCTCCTTTCTGTGCTGCTTTTCTCTTCAACTGTATCCATGGTCATCCATTGCCATCTTTTGCCCTTTCCTCCCCCAATCTCCTTTCTTCCATTGCTTAAGATACCCTGCCTCTGATAGTGAAGGCATTTCAGCCCAAACTACAAGTTCACGCTACAAGTTTAAAGCTCCCCCGGCAGAGTCCACTGCCCATCCCCCGGCGTGTCTTTGTTCTCACTGAGCTCCTTCAACTGCCGGAACTCTGCTGAAACTTGACCTCTATCACTGGATTCCTCGCAGACAGGACTTCGTTGACTACACGGTTTGACTCAGCGGCCGTGGCGCTGCTCTGCTTTTCAGTCGCTTCAAGGCTTATGCTGTGGAATTCTTTTGTCAAATTGGTTTCCGATCTCCTGGACTTCTCTGGACAGCTAGACTATGTTATAGAAACAGAAAATGCTGGAAATACTCAGCAGGTCAGGCAGCATCTGTGGAGAGAGAAACAGAGTTAACGTTTCAGGTCGCTGACCCTTCGCCAGTTCTGACGAAAGGTCATCGACCTGAAATGTTAACTTTGTTTCTCTCTCCACAGATGCTGCCTGACCTGCTGAGTATTTCCAGCATTTTCTGTTTTTATTTCAGATTTCCAGCATCCGCAGAATTTTGCTTTTGTATCTAGACTATGTTTCTGCACTGGACTACACTGGATTACACTGTGTCTCTATCTCTGCTGCTAAAAGATTTTTACCTTTAAACTGTGGCTGTGTCTCTGCTGAACTGGTCCTACTGGTTTTTCAGCTCTGCTGGCTTGTAGGTAGCAGCTGCTGCACCACTTGCTGTCCGGTGACTCGTTCTAACGGTTTTCAGCTTTGCTGGTTGCTGGCTTGTGGTTTTACTTTCTCTCCGCCACTATGATCTACGGTGACCTCCAACTTGTGTCAATTTAGCCATCATCTTTCTGCACCGCTACCGACTCTCATTCCTACGGCAACAACCTCGAGCCTTGAACTCTCTCCCCTTCAAATAGCTTCTGGACTTCACTCACCTGCTTTGGGCAGTGGTTCGTCGATGCTCCGTACCGGCCCCATCCTGCTTATGTTGGCTTGTCCTTCCATGGGACCTCTGACTTTGACCCTGGTCTCCCTACTATTGTCCCCAACCTATTCCCTGCTACCAGGAAATATGTATCTCATTAATTACTACATTTAAACAGACCTATGTAACCTGAGCTTTACCCCAGGTCCATTCACGTGCGCACTTTGGTTGCCGCTCCGAACCCGAGCCATTCAATACTTTTCCACTTTTTCCCTCTCTCTTCCTTTTCTCTCTATCCCTCCCTGACCGCTCTCTCCTGTCGTCATGTCTCCTTTCATCTCTCCTCTCTCGGATACACTGCCCTCCCAAATCCCTACCCCGATCCTTCATTACTCTTCAACCTTCCTACTCTCCTGCCGCCGTCCCAGGCTTGACTCCCTCTTAGATAAGCCTACAGCTTCCCTGTGTGCCTCTCTTGGCATCCTACGAAGGACCCATCGAGGCACTCGTCGCTGCCGCCTTATGAGCAGCAACCCCAACTGTCCCATCCTACTCTCTCGCCGACCTTCCCGCCCAGCGCGCCCACTGGGGGTAAATCTTGCCAATCTCCTCCCCATCCAACTCATTCCCCCCAGCGCTGTCCCTGTGGACGCTGGCAGTGGGGCAGCCATCACTGACCCTCTCCACATCTCCCTCCAGAATGTCCGTTCACTTGCAAACAAGGCCTTTGCCATCCATGAGGTTATCTTGGATGATTGTACCGACATCATGGCCCTGACGGAAACTTGGTTGAGGGTTGATGACACCTTACCCTAAGTGAAGCCTCCCCGCCTGGCTATACCTTCCACCACTTGCCCCGCTCAGACCGCCGTGGTGGCGGTGTGGCTCTCGTCACCAAATCACACCTGGGTCTGTCCCCCTACTCCTCCGGTAGTTTCTTATTCCACCCCTCTCACCTCTCATTTAAAATTCTTGGGGCTAGAAATTGGGTACTTTAGCGCCTCCCGTTAGCACCTCCGGGGCGCTAACGACTTACCACACGGGTGCGGCGATGTTAGCGCCGCCGGCGAAATTCACCTGGCGGTTTGCGGCGGCGCTAACCATTATCACCATACCCGCCTGCGGACGGAGATGATGACGCCATCCGGCCTCGCATCGCCCCGGTCACGCCCCGGACAGGAAATTCATTCTCGCCCACTGCCTCAGCGCCTGCCGTTAGCAATGACAGGTAGAGGAGGTGGTTTGCAGTCGGTTGAGAGCTGGAGGAGTGCTATTTAAAGGCATGTACCTCAGGTTTGTTTTAGTCGGCAAACAATGCTGACTTATCAGTTTGACAGAAGCAGACGGGCATTTTTACCAATTTGAGCTTTTCTACTTAAAGGAGTTTTGTACCTGAGAAAATTTTATCACTTTCATTTGGGTTACATTTGATAGTGAAACATTTCCAACACTTAATGGGGGCTGTACTGGCACTGGACCTCGCCCTCCATCGTCACCGTCGGAGGCAGTGGAAACAGAGAGAAAGATTGCAAAATGTGGCCAGAGGGAGGAGGGCCAACAGGGCTCTCAACAGGAGACCTTACCCTCCCAGGGTATTCTGGGAGCATTTCTCCTACATTCATCTCTCAGAGGAGCAGTGCCTTAGAAGTCTCTGCTTCAGCAAGGAGGTGGTCACAGAGCTTTGCCACTTCCTGCAGCCAGATGTCCAGCCTCAGCTCAGGACCAGGATGTCTCTCTCAGTGGCAGTGAAGGTCACAGTCGCTCTCAATTTCTATGCCAGCAGCTCCTTCCAGGCTTCAACAGGGGATACTGCAAACATTTCGCAGTTCGCCGTCCATTGCTGCATCTGGAAGGTGACAGACGCTCTGTACAGAAGGAGAAGGGAGTACATCTCATTCCCCATGACCAGAGAGAAACAGGATGAATGTTCATGTGGCTTTGCAAGGATAGCGGGATTCCCCATGGTTCAGGGCGCCATTGACTGCACCCACGTGGCATTGCGGACAGCTCATCACACTGTAGAGGTCTTCCGTAACCGCAAAGGTTACCACTCTCTGAACGTTCAGTTGGTGTGCGACCACAGACAGCTCATCCTCGCCGTCAATGCTTGCTATTCTGGCAGCAGCCACGATGCATTCATCCTGTCCCAGCACTGTTCCATCCACCACATGAAACTCGCAGCTGGCTGCTCGGAGACAAGTTTATCCACTCACCACCTGGCTGATGACACCCCTCCACAACCCCAACACTCCTGTGAAGGGATATTTACTAGTCCTAACCCCTTTAGGGCTACCCCGGATCAGGTGTATTTCTCAGACGTTCACTTTCAACTAAAGTTTGAGGTAGCCAAATCCTAAAGACGCTTAATTGGGTCTAAAGGTCCAGGCTATCTCTCCCTAAAGGAAAGGAACAACCCGCGAATGTTACCGTCCTCCAGATAGTGCTTTTAATAAGTTTAGCTAGACTGTAACGTCCCGGATATTATGAGGGTCCGGTTAAACTCCCCCAGAAATGTAACTCTTCACCAAAGAGTGTACAGAGATTGAGTTTGCGAGTTTTTGATACAGAAGTCTTATGTGAGACAATTCTAAAAATATATACAGATTTATTAAAAGAACCGACATGCAATTTACAGTTGGTGAATCAGTCAATCGTAACTTTAACAGTTCTAAAAAGAGAAAACATACGATCTTTTTAACAGAGAATCTTACTTTTAAATCTTAACTTCGCTACAGTATTACAGTTCTTAAAGGTTTCTTAGAGAGGATATCTATCAATATCAAATACCTTTGATCCCCGAGGTACAAAGAGTTGGAGACTACAGAGCCGCCTCTGAAGCCGAGAATAACTTTGCCCGATTAAAGCGAGTCTGATATCCCATTTGAGAGTTCAATATTTATACCCTTTTCCAGTGGTATTTCCTTTAAGGTTTTCTGCTGATGCAAGTTAATTATCCCTAGTCATTTTTCTGCCGACCTCTGCAATTTTACTGCTACATCAGCCAGAATCTTGTCTCATCTCCAGGTGTTCTAGGGTCATCATATAAAAACGGAGTGATGGGCAGGTGTTCCTCATTTTATGTCATGTTTACGAGGGCAGATGTTCCTTATCTTATGTGCCATCCTTACGAAGTTTAAATTAGAACACCTTATCCAGGGTGAACCATTGCTTTGTTCCCAAAAGGTCAGCTTGTCAGAGCCATGCACCTTCTGTTTCAATAAGGTTATTTATTCAGGGTCAACAACTGTCTTATCTCAATAGCCAGAATGCTTTCATCGCTATTTCATAGTTAGGTTTCTAAATATCCAAACCCAGTTTGTCATATTTTAATAAGGCCAGAATTCTTTCATAAGATAGTGTATTTTTCTGAATAGGTTATATGGCTTATTCCGTAGACCCAACGAAAGTGCCGGTTTCGTGCATGCACTGCGCATGCACTGGAAACCGGAACTTCCGTTCCCCTGAAGGAAGGGGTACAGAGGTCAAATGCGTGCGCCGGAGAGGCAGCGCGCACGCAGCGAACTTCAGTTTTTGTTTCAGGTTTCTCCGTGAGGGTAAGTACGGAGAAGCTGCACAGGAAAAAAGGAGGTGCAAGGCGTGCTCTTAACAAGGTAAGTGGTGAATTAAGTACAATTTAAACATTTTTTCAACAGGCTTATCTTTTTTACATACTTTAAAGAAAGGTAAGTTTATTTTTAGCACCGTTAAAAAGTGTAATTAATTTTTTCAAAAATGTAAATTTTTGTTTAAAGTAGTTAATTTATGTAATTTATAGTTATTTTAAAATGTGATGTTTTTTTTATTTATTTGAAGTTTTAGTGAGGTTTTGCGGCCGATCTCTATTCATAGATTTGACAGGTCTTCCTGTCAAAATCTATGAATGAAGATTCCCTGCTCCGATTGGCTCTCCATGGCCCACATGATCCCAGGGGACGCCTCGAACTAACTGCGCCCCTGGGATACGCAAGCACTGCGCGCCGGCAGCTGCAGGAGGCCCAGGAGCCGAATTCCACGCGGGCCCGAAGCACAACTGCAGGTGCGCTAGGTAAGTACGCGCGCGATCCTTGCACCCGCGGGAAGCCGGAGAGCCGAATTTCTGGCCCAATGTATTATTTACTCGCCCTTCCTCAATGATTTCCCTCCCCTTTTGAGTTCCCCCCTCCCAACCCTACTGCTCCTCCATAATGTGGCCCCAGTGGCTGCAGTAAGGCTGGTGGAAGGCTGCTGAGTCTGGGAGCCAGAGACTGCAGATGGCCTTGCATGACACCCTCGGCCAGCTCTGGGCCTGGAATGCCCGGCTACAGACTGCAACACCTCAGCATGTGCGGCAACAATCTGGGATGGCTGGGTTACAGGCTGCGGCAAGTGCAATGGCGGAGTGGCAGTGGTGGGAGCAGGAATGCTGCAATCGTGAGAGAGGACAGGACCTTCCTGCTCAACCGACACACTGCTACTCCCCCGGGGCAGAACCTCAGCATCCAGAGCAATCTGCTCGAGCACAGATCGCTGGCCTGCTGCGGCACCGTCAGATCCCCGGTGGACTGTGAGCAACCCAGCGATGATGGCAGCAGTCAGCGCTTTTGTGGCATCAATCTGAGACTGCATGAGAGCAGGCTGAGATTGGATGCCACCAACCACTGACTCCATTACAGCACTAAGCCATTGCGTTGCTTTGGCCTGTGCTGCAATAGCCGCTGCCACCTCACCCATAACACGCGGTATGAGGTCTGGGTCCCCACAGTCTCTCTGCGAGGCAACCATCGTTTTCAAACCGCCAAGGATGGGCTCAATGGTTTAAGCAGAGATGAGTGCAATGCTGGAGGCGGATTTCTCCATGCTCCTAGCCATTGCATCCATGCTCTCGGGCACCCTTGCCATTGCACCCATGAGCTCAGTATGCATGCTCATCGCCTGTGTGGTCAACACCTCCACATCGACCTCATCCGAGTCCTGTGCAGCAGAACACGCGCGCGAACTCACCCTCCAGGGAGATGGCCCCCTGAGCTCCCCTTTCCCCATGGCGCTGCTGCAGCCCGCTGGGTCCCAGAGCTTCACCCACATCAGACCCTTGTACCAGGCTCCCCTCCAGCAACCAAGTGGCCCCATTATCGGACCTCTCACCCTCAGGAGACACAGGCAGTGAGGCTCTGGCTTGTTCTTCCTCCTCCTCTCCCACGTCGCTGACACTGGGAGGCTGAGGGACAGGCTGCTCAGATGGTGGCTAATTATCTGAAAGCATAAAGGCACAAGAGTGGATTTAACGTCAGGGGAGGGGGGCAGGAAGGGAGCAAGGAATGGAGACGGTATACTTAGATGGAAAGTGAGAAGGGCCTGTGGTGTGAGGGGGAAGTGGTATGAGTGAAGAGGGAGTGGTGATGAACATACCGTTGTTGTTCCCAAGGGGGTCGACATCTCCAACTGCTACAGCGCCCACAACCTGGGCCGCATTGATGCTGCGCACTCGCTCCTCCAGGTCTGTAAGGGAGTGCAGCTCTGCCTGACCTCCTCCCATGCGTTGCTGTCCCCTCCTGTTATAAGCAAGCTTGGCCTCCAAGAAAAAGGACAGCGTGTGTGTGAGTGTGCAGCCATGTGTTTGGCAGATGTGCCTACCATAGTTGAATAGCTGTTAATGTATGCAAGGCATGAGATGTGGATGTCACTTTTAGTAGGTGGGCATAGTTGATGGGTGAGTGTTGGGGATGTGGTGGTTTATACAGTCTATGCACAGAGTGAGGTTCAGATGGTGGGATGGAGAGGTTTTTGAAGCATCTACTCATCCTGACCACCCGAGTGAGGTCGTTAAACTTCTTGCGGCACTGGGTGGGAGTTCTGAGGACCAGACTTCTGGCCGAGACGTACTGGACGACCTCCCTCCACATCCTCCTGAAGTCCTGCGGCAATGGCCTCCTGCCCGTCGGCGTTCCACGGCCACGACCAGAACCTCCAATGCCAGGTCAGTGAACCAGCGCGCTCCCTCTCTGGGCCTCTGATCAGCCATGAGGTTTCTCAATGATGGGTTGCAGCTCCTTGCAGGCCCAGGTCACAAGCAGCAATGATCAGAGTGAGGCTGTGCAGCATGATGGACCCTCCCCTTTAAGAACTGGAAGACGCCAGTCTGTCTGAGTACTTGTAATTGACAGCGCCTGAACTTGATTAGCGCTTTGCGGTAGTGCCCCGCTCTCCGACGTTAGCGCCCTAAGAGGAGTGTGTAGCGCGTGATTTAGCGCTCCACTTCCCTCTTGGGGCGCTAAAACTGAATTTCACGGTCGCCGGTGCTAAAGTTAGCGCCCCAAAATGGTCAAAACCAAATTTTTCCCCCTTGTTCTCTACCACCCACCCAAGTACCGTAAAAATTTTATTACCGAGATATCTTCACTGCTCTCCTCCCTCAGCCTCTGCACCGAACGACTTCTCATCCTCGGTGATTTCAACCTCCATCTCAATTCATCATGCTCTCTCTCCTCTGAGTTCACTAGCCTCCTATCCTCCCTTAATCTCTCCCTCCATGTAAACTCCCCAACCCATATTCACGGCCACCCCCTCGACTTTGACATCTCTCATGGCCTCGCTACTCCCATCGTGTCAATCGCAGATAAGGCCATCTCTGACCACTTCCTTGTATTGCTCTCCACCCACCTTCCCCTTCCACCCCCCGCCCACCCCCCCTCCCCACCAACCCTACTTCCTTCTGTGTCCGCTTCTGGAAAAAACTTTCTCCCAACTCTATTACAACTGCACTTATGAAATCCCAACTGTCCAGCCTTTGGCCCTCCGTTCACTATGACATTTCTGCAGCTACTGATCTGCTCAACCACACCCTCACCACCAACTTTGATGCCTTAGTCCCTCTTAAAACAATTACTCTCTATCACCCTGGCCGTTCCCCCTGGTACGGCTCTCATCTTCACTCCCTTAAGTCCAAGGGACACAGACTTGAACGGATATTGCGGACAACTGGTTTAACTATTCACCGCCAGATCTGGCTGGACCACAAAAAGCATTATCAGGTCCTGCTCTCGTCTGCAAAATTGTTCACTATTCCAGAATCATTCTGGAATGCAAAGATAAACCACGGCTCCTATTCTCTACTGCTAACTGTCTTCTTAAACCCCTTTCCCCTGTCTCCTCCACCCTCACCTCCGACAACAAGTGTGAGGAGCTCATGGACTTCTTTGTCTCTAAGATTGAAACCATCCGCTCAGCTGCCTCTGCCACGTCCCTTCCTTCCCCTAGCCCACCGGGCCAAACTTCCTCTAAGGTTCCCCCCTGCCCTAGCCCTGAACTCACATAGAAACATAGAAACATAGAAGATAGGAGCAGGAGTAGGCCATTTGGCCCCTCGAGCCTGTTCCGCCATTTAATGAGATCATGGCTGATCATCCAAATTCAGTACCCTGACCCTGCTTTCTCCCCATATCCCTTGATCCCTTTAGCCTTAAGAAATATATCTAACTCCTTCTTGAATATATTTAATGAATTGGCCTCAACTGCCTTGTGTGGTAGAGAATTCCACAGGTTCACCACTCTCTGGGTGAAGAAATTCCTCCTCATCTCAGTCCTAAATGGCTTACCCCTTATCCTTAGACTGTGACCCCTGGTTCTGGACTCCCCCGACATCGGGAACATCCTTCCTGCATCTAGACTGTCTGGTCCTGTTAGAATTTTATAAGTTTCAATGAGATCCCCTCTCATTCTTCTAAACTCTAGCGAATATTAGCCTAATCGACCCAATCTCTCCTCATACATCATTCCTGCCATCCCAGGTATCAGTCTGGTGAATCTTCGCTGCACTCTCTTCATGGCAAGAACATCCTTCCTCAGATAAGGCGACCAAAACTGCACACAATGCTCAAGATGTGGTCTCACCAAGGCCCTGTACAACTGCAGCAAGACATCCTTGCTCCTGTACTCGAATCCTCTCGCTATGAAGGCCAACATACCATTTGCCTTCTTAACTGTCTGCTGCACCTGCATGCTTATCTTCAGCGACTGGTGCACAAGGACACCCAGGTCTCGTTGCACTGCCCCTTTTCCCAATCTATTGCCGTTCAGATAATAATCTGTCTTCCTGTTTTTACCACCAAAGTGGATAACCTCGCATTTATCCACATTATACTGCATTTGCCATGCATCTGCCTAATCACCCAACCTGTCCAAATCATGCTGGAGTTTCTCTGCATCCTCCTCACAGCACACACGCCCACCCAGCTTTGTGTTGTCTGCAAACTTGGAGATATTACATCTAGTTCCCTCGTCTAGATAATTTATATATATTGTGAATAGCTGGAGTCCTAGCACCGTTCCCTGCGGTACCCCACTAGTCACTGCCTGCCACTCGGAAAAAGACCCGTTTATTCCAACTCTTTGCTTCCTGTCTGCCAACCAGTTCTCTATCCAAGACAGTACCTTACCCCCAATCCTGGTGTGCTTTAACTTTGCACGCTAATCTCTTATGCAGGACCTTATCGAAAGCCTTCTGAAAGTCCAAATACACCACATCCACTGGTTCTCCCTTATCTATTCTACCAGTTACATCCTCAAAAAATTCCAGTAGATTAGTCAAGCATGATTTACCTTTCTCCAGTTTCTCTCCGATCTCCCCTCATGACCTCTCCGCGCTCATCTTGTCCATGAGACCCACTTCCTGCTCCCTTGACCCTATTCCCGCCAAACTGCTGACCACCCAACTTCCTTTTCTGGCTCCCATGTTAGCTGACATTGTTAACGGTTCTCTCTCCTCAGGTACTGTCCCCTCTCCCTGAAATCTGCGGTCATCACCCCTCTCCTCAAAAAACCAACCCTTGACACCTCCGTCCTTGCAAACTACCACCCCATTGTGAAGGAATAAGCTATATAACCTATTTAGAAAAATACACTATCTTATGAAAGAAATCTGGCCTTATTGAAACTGGACAAGTTGTTGACCCTGAATAAATAACCTTATTGAAACAGAAGGTGCATGGCTCCGAGATGCTGAATTTTGGGAACAAAAACAATGGTCCACCCTGGATAAGATGTTTTAATTTAAACTTCATAAGATGGCACATAAGATAAGGAACATCTGTCCTCGAAAAGATGACATAAAATAAGGGACACCTGCCCTTCACATCGTTTTATATGGTGAACCCAGAACACCTGGAGATGAGACAAGATTCTGGAATATTACAAGCTGATGTAGCAGTAAAGAATTGCAGAGGTCAGCAGAAAGATGAATAGGATAATTGACTTGCATCAGCAGAAACTTTAAAGAAAATACAACTGAAAAAGGGTATAAATATTGAAGTCTCAAATGAGATAGCAGACTCACTTTAATCGGGCAAAGCGATTCTCGACTACAGAGGCGGCTCTGTGGTCTTCCACTCTTTGTACCTCGGGGATCAAAGGTATTTTGATATTGATGGATATCCTGTATAGAAAACTTTAAGAACTGTAATACTGTAGCGAAGTTAAGATTTAAAAGTAAGATTCTCTGTTAAAAATAAGATTGTATTTTTTCTGTTTTTAGAACAGTTAACGTTGCGATTGACTGAGTCACCAACTGTAAATTGCATGTCGGTTCTTTTAATAAATCTCCATATATTTTTAGAATTGTGTCACATAAGTCTTCTGTATCAATAACTCGCAAACTCAATCTCTGTACACTCTTTGGTGGAGAGGTACATGTCTGAGGGGAGTTTTCCGGACCCTCATAATATCCGGGATGTTAAAGTCTAGCTAAACTTATTAAAAGCGCTATCTGGAGGACGGTAACATTCTCAGGTTTTTCCTTTCCTTTAGGGAGAGATAGCCCGGACCTTTAGACCCAATTAAGCGTCTTTAGTTGAAAGTGAACGTCTGAGAAATACGCCTAATCCGGGATAGCCCCAAAGGGACTAGGACTAGTAAATATCCTTTCACCATCTCCAACCTCCCTTTCCTCTCCAAAGTCCTTGAACATGTTTCGCTTCCCAAATCCGTGCCCATCTTTTTTTTTATTAGTTGATGGGATCTGGGCATCACTGGCAAGGCCAGCACTTATTGCCCATCCCTAATTGCCATTGAGAAGGTGGTGGTGAGCCGCATTCTTGAACCGCTGCAGTCCATGTGGTGAAGGTACTCCCACAGTGTTGTTAGGTAGGGAGTGCCAGGATTTTGACCCAGTGACGATGAAGGATCGGCGATATACTTCTGAGTCAGGATGGTGTGTGACTTGGAGGGGAACTTGGAGGTGGTGGTGTTCCCATGCGCCTGCTGCCCTTGTCCTTCTAGGTGGAAGAGGTCACGGGTTTGGGAGATGCTGCCGAAGAAGCCTTGGCGAGTTGCTGCAGTGCATCTTGTAGATGGTACACACTGAAGATTATGGCGGGTTTGGATAGGCTAGACGGGGAAAGGCTGTTCCCACTAATTGATGGTACAAGGACTAGGGATCACAGATTTAAGGTTTTGGGCAAGAGATACAGGGGGGACGTGAGATTAAACTTTTTTACACAACGAGTGGTGAGGACCTGGAATTCGCTGCCAACAGAAGTGGTGGAAGCGGAGACAATCAATGTTTACAAGGGGAGACGGGATAGGCACTTGAGGGAAATAAATTTGCAGGGCTACGGGGATAGAGCGGGGAAATGGGACTGACTGGATTGCTTTACAGAGAGCTGGCACGGACTCGATGGGCCGAATGGGCTCCTTCTGTGCCGTTATGACTCTATGGGCTGGATTTTGATACTGGGGCGGGCTGGGGGCATGTAATCTGCATTTCATGTTAGCCACCCGATTCTAAATCGATGTGGGAGAATGATGCCATTTTAACCTAATTGGCCAATTGAGTTCCAATGTGTGGGAACCCATGGCCAGTGAGTTTTTCCAGTCTGAAAGTCGCCTCCGATGACGTCATCATTGCTGCTGCATTTAAGGTCTGCAACAAGCCTTGCTTCTTCTGCAGACTGCCAAGCTTTTGCCCTTGCATGTTAGAGGCACCTGCAGAAAGAATGGCCAGCCAGAGACCTAGGTCTGCACCCCGCTTTGATGATGTTGACCTGCAGGCTTTAGTAGAGGGAGCAAGAGCAAACAAAGAGGTGCTCTTCCCTTCTTCAGGGAGGAAGAAGCCTCCCCAGCAAACCAAGGCTGTGTGGATCCAGGTGGCAGAGGAGGTCAACACTTTGTCAATAACCCGCAGAACCTGGCTTCAGTGCAGGAAGAGGCTTCATGACCTTCTGCGCACTGGAAAAGTGAGCATGAATTTCCCATCACCCTCAATCTGATCCCCATTGCCTCTCCTCACCAGCACTCAGCTTTAGCAATCGCTTCCTCCACATCCCACTTGACACTGACATCCCTGCACCCTTACCCATTCCCTCTCTCTCTATGGTCACATTCACCTAACTATTCGACTATGCAGCCCTCACACTCCCTATCACTGTGATGCTATGAAAACAACTTACAACACACAGGGAGGGCCCTTGGTCTTGCCACCTCACCCTATCTTTGTCTCCTTCTAAGCATCTATGCTATGGATTCTCTACACTCCTTCATTCTCACTCAAACTTCACTTGTCTCCCTCATTGCAGGAAAAGAGAGCTCACAATAAGAGGGAAAGAGCGAGGACAGGAGGAGGGCCACCCTCAGTAGCCCAGCTCACCACCTGGGAGGAGGCGGTCCTGGAGATGGTGGGAGTAGAGGAAGATTCCCAAGTGGGGGACGGACAGACGGGCGCATCACAGCAAGCTGGTGACAGAATAGTTTTCCATCTCTCAATGACATTGCATGAGTCGCTGATAATGATTCTGAAGCTCTAACAGATGGACTTATGATCATCTGCAATATGCAATGTGCATGTAACCTTGGCCTCACATCTCTGACTCTTTCCTTTACTCCCCCCCAGGACCATCACAAGCACCCGTCCCCACTATCCAGGAGGAAGCGCATGAGCCTCAAGACTCCTCAGAGGAAGCTGCAACCTCTGAGGGTGCAGCGTCAATAGAATTCAGCGCACCCAGCACCAGCGCAGACACTCACACCTCGGAGGGAACATCGCGAGATAGAGTAGTGTTGTCACCTGGTGTATCACAGCTCACAAGTGAGCATCAGCAGATAGTGGTGACAGGGACAGCAGTGGAGAGTCCTAATCGGAGGGCGCAAGGACTCTCTCAGCTCAGCTCAGCTGTATGTCGAACCTCTGCCTCTGGGTCCATCCATAAGATCAGCGGTGCTGGAACTCCAGGAAGAGGTGCAGGAGTCTCTGGCAAGTTTTGTCTCCAGGGTCGCTGCGAGTGTGGAGCGAATGGAGGAGTCCATTGCAATCATGAGCAGAGCCTTTGTGGAGTCATTGGCGCATGAACGCATCACCACGGAAAGGATGGCAACCTCCGTGCAAATGATGGCAACCTCCGTCAAAAGGATGGCTACAGTAGACGAGAGGATGGCTGTGGCCATGGAGGAGATAAGTCACCAGAGTGCAGAAAACATGGTTAGTGTTCAGAATAGAATGACATCTCTGGAGGAGCGATGGTCATCTATTGAACACAGAAACCAGACCTTCTGAGTAGGACTTCCAGTGCAGATACGGGTCCCCATGGCCCCCCTGATGTGCAGCAAGGTGCTCTCAATCCACTTGCAAGCGCTGAGGTGGACCTGACCCATGAGAGGGATGTTGTTTGCAGAGAACAAGGAAGTGGGGGCTCCTCTCCAAGCGCTCACACTTCCATACCACTGACAAGTCCTTGGTCAAAGCCCCACCAGAGTCCGCACCCAACTGAGATCGGCGTCTCAACCCCTGCACAGCCGCAGGAGCAGCAGACTGTTGGCGAGCCCTCACAGGTTCACAACCCCAGAGGACGCCCGCCAAAGGTGTCGAGACAGGAGCAGCAAGAAAGTGAGCAAGGGGCCTCTACATCTGCTGAAGCCACAGGGGAAGCACCACGTCGGAGCACGTGTAAGAGAAAGATAGTGCACAAATAGTCACAAGGGTAGACACTTGGGTGAATTTTGAAGTTTTATGTTAAAAGCCATCAGATGATTACTGTAAATAAAAAATCTGATGGCTACTGCCGTAGTTGTGGTGTGTGTCATTTCGCGAATGGGACTTCCACATTGAGGGTTTAGGATGACTTGCAATTGTCAGTATGGTGTTCAAATTGCTAGGAATCTGCTGGTTCTTGGCCATTGTCGATGCTCAGGTCAGAAGCTGCGAGGCAAAAGTGCTTGATTGGCTAGGCTAAGCAAATCTGGCCAAGATGAGTGCGTTCCTTGCATCCCGGGCAGCAATGTTCTCGCGTACTGCTGACACTGGTTGATGGGCCTCTGTAAGATGTTCGTTTTCGCTCTCCTCCTCCTCCTCATCTGAGGAGGATATGTGACGAGCCACTTGGTCCTCAGGAATCTGCAAGCCACGACACTGTGCCATGTTGTGAAGTGCACAGCAAACCATGACAATTCTGGAGACCCTGGCTGCTGAGTACTGCAGGGCTCCACCTGATCTATCCAGGCATCTGAAGCGCATCTTCAGCAAACCGATGGTTTGCTCGATTATGGCTCTGGTGGACATGTGGCTGGAGTTGTAGCGCTCCTCAGCCTCGTTGGATGGGCTCTCAACGGCGTCATTAGTCACGTCTTCAGGGGATAGCCCTTGTCTCCAAGTAGCCATCCGTTAAGTTGGTCTGGCGGACTGAATAACGGAGGCACACTAAACTGGCGCAGTATGAAGGAGTCATGGCAACTGCCAGGGTACTTGGCACAAACATGCAAAATTTCCTTCTTGTGGTCACACACCAGCTGAACGTTAAGGGAGTGGAAGCCCTTGTGGTTGACAAAAATACCTGGATTGTGATGGGGTGCCTTAAGGGCCACATGTGTGCAGTCAACGACGCCCTGCACCCTTGGAAAGCCTGCCAGATTAGCTAAGCCAACCGCACGCGCCGTGACACTTGCTTGATCCTTGGAGAAATGGATGTGATTGTGCGCGATGGCAAAGAGGGCATCGGTTACCTGCGTGATGCAAGTGTGTGCGGCCACCTGGGAGATGCCACTGATGTCTGCTGCTGATCCCTGGAATGAGCCTGAGGCAAAAAAGTTGAGTGCGGTGGTGACTTTGACGGCCACTGCTAAGGGTTGTCCACCTGGTCCTCTGGGCTCCAGGTCTTGTTGCAGCATTGCGCAGATGTCACCCACTACCTCTCGCGAAAGTCGGAGCCGCCTTTGGCATTGCTGCTCAGACATGTTGAGGTAGCTGACCCTGTGTCTGTAGACCCTGTTTGGGGGGTATCTCCTGCGCTGACGGGCTTCCATGCGCTGGCCCCTTCTGGCCTGTGCAGCTTCAGGTGGGTGAGCAGCAGCTTGGCGCTCCTGTTGTTGCTGCTGCTGTTGGTGGTGCTGTTGTTCATGGTTCTGCTGCTGCCACGGCTGGTCTTCGTCCTCATCTGATGTCCAGAAGGGCAGGAAATAAATGGCTCCCATGCTTCTGGTATATGCCTCAGTTGAGGAAGCGCTCAGTCAAGGTGGCGAGAGGGGTTTCCCAGGAGGTCACACTGGAGATGGGTGTCAGGCTCCAAACTTCCACAGCTGCGGTTATGCCTTCTAAAAGTTCCCCCAGACCTGAGACAGCAAAGTCCTGCTATTTGCAAATGATGGCTGATCAAATCTCCTATTTAATGGTTGAGCTGCAGCTGATAGTCAGCAATCCACTTGTGCTACCGCCAGGTTTCACCGTCGTGTTTCAGAACAGGCGTGCTTCACGTGGGAAAAGGATTAAAATCACAAAGGCCTATCAAAATGGCATTATAGAGGCAATTTAGTGCTTGTTAAGGGCCTTAACGGCCTATCCCGCCTCTTGGAGGTGGGACGGAGTCGGGACCAGCAGACACGATTTAATGAAAATTGCTTGGAGGCGGGATGGAGGCGGGGTTGCTTTGCCACCCGCCCGCTTTTGCAATTTTAACCCCCCACACGCCTCCAATCCCGCCTCAACGGCCCGATTAAATTCGAGCCCTATGACTCTATGATACAAAATATTTATCTGGTATCGCTGACATGCCTTTATTTTCATTTTTCTGAGTAATGCAGGTACACATTTTTTTTATTCGTTCATGGGATGTGGGCATCGCTGGCAAGGCCAGCATTTATTGCCCATCCCTAATTGCCTTTGAGAAGGTGGTGTTGAGCCGCCTTCTTGAACCGCTGCAGTCCGTGTGGTGAAGGTACTCCCGCAGTGCTGTTAGGGAGGGAGTTCCAGGATTTTGACCCAGCGACGATGAAGGAAAGGCGATATACTTCTAAGTCAGGATGGTGTGTAACTTAGAGGGGAACTTGGAGGTGATGGTGTTCCCATACGCCTGCTGCCCTTGTCCTTCTAGGTGGTAGAGGTCGTGGGATTGGGAGGTCCTATTAAAGAAGCCTTGGTGAGTTGCTGCAGTGCATCTTGTAGATGGTACACACTGCAGCTGCAGTATGCCGGTGGTGGATGGAGGGAATGTTTAAGGTGGTAGATGCGGTGCCAATCAAGCGGGCTGCTTTGTCCTGGATGGTGTCGAGCTTCTTGAGTGTTGTTGGAGCTGCACTCATCCAGGCAAGTGGACAGTATTCCATCACACTCCTTACTTGTGCCTTGTAGATGGTGGAAAGGCTTTGGGGAGTCAGGAGGTGAGACACTCGCCGCAGAATACCTAGCCTCTGACCTGCTCTTGTAGCGACAGTATTTATGTGGCTGGTCCAATTAAGTTTCTGGTCAATGGTGACCGCCAGGATGTTGATGGTGGGGGATTCGGTGATGGTAATACCGTTGAATGTCAGGGGGAGGTGGTTAGGCTTGATTGTTGGAGATAGTCATTGTCTGGTACTTGTGTGGCACGACTGTTACCTGCCACTTATCAGCCCAAGCCTGAACGTCGTCCAGGTCTTGTTGCATGCGGGCATGGACTGCTTCATTATCTAAGGAGTTGTGAATGGCGCTGAACACTGTGTAGTCATCAGCGAACATCCCCATTTCTGACCTTATGTTGGAGGGAATATCATTGATGAAGCAGCTGAAGATGGTTGGGCCTAGGACACTGCCCTGAGGAACTCCTTCAGCGATGTCCTGGGGCTGTGATGATTGACCTTCAACCACCACAACCATCTTCCTTTGTGCTAGGTATGACTCCAGCCAGTGGAGTGTTTTCCCCCTGGTTCCCATTGACTTCAGTTTTACTAGGGCTCCTTGATGCCACACTCAGTCAAATGCTGCCTTGATGTCAAGGGCATTCACTCTCACCTCTGCTCTGGAATTCAGCTCCTTTGTCCATGTTTGGACCAAGGCTGTAATGAGGTTGCGAGCCAAGTGGTCTTGACAGAACCCAAACTGGGCATCAGTGAGCAGGTTTTTGGCGAGTAAGTGCCGCTTGATAGCACTGTCGATGACACCTTCCATCACTTTGCTGATGACTGAGAGTAGACTGATGGGGCGGTAATTGGCTGGGTAAGATTTGTCCTGCTTTTTGTTGACAGGACATACCTGGGCAGTTTTCCACATTGTCGGATAGATGCCAGTGTTGTAGCTGTACTGGAACAGCTTGGCTAAAGGCGCAGCTTGTTCTGGAGCACAAGTCTTCAGCACAATAGCCGGGATGTTGTCGGGGCCCACAGCCTTTGCTCTATCCAGTGTGCTCAGCCATTTCTTGATATCACATGGAGTGAATCGAATTGGCTGAAGACTGGCTTCTGTGATAGTGGGGACCTCAGGAGTAGGTCGATATGGATCATCCACTTGGCACTTCTGGCTGAAGGTGGTTGCAAATGCTTCAGCCTTGTCTTTTGTACTCACGTGCTGGGTTCCACCATCATTGAGGATGGGGATATTCATGGAGCCTCCTCCTCCCGCTAATTGTTTAATGGTCCACCACCATTCACGCCTGGATGTGGCAGGACTGCAGAGCTTTGATCTGATCCATTGATTGTGGGATCGCTTAGCCCTGTCTATAGCATGCTGCTTCCGCTTTTTAGCATGCATGTAGTCCTGTGTTACAGCATCCCCAGGTTGGCACCTAATTTTTAGGTACGTCTGGTGCTGCTCCTGGCAGGCTCTTCTACACTCCTTATTGAACCAGGTTTAGTCCCCTGGCTTGATGGTAATGGTAGAGTGAGAGATATGCCAAGCCATGAGGTTACAGATTGTGGTGGAATACAATTCTGCTGCTGCTGATGGCCCACAGCGCCTCATGGATGCCCAGTTTTGAGCTGCTAGATCTGTTCTGAATCTATCCCATTTGGCACGGTGGTAGTGCCACACAACACGATCGAGGGTGTCCTCAGTGTGAAGACGGGACTTTGTCTCCTCAATGACTGTGCGGTGGTCACTGCTATCAATACTGTCATGGACAGATGCATGTGCGACAGGTAGATTGGTGAGGACGAGGTCAAGTAGGTTTTTCCCTCGTGTTGGTTCTCTCACCACCTGTCACATGCCCAGACTGGCAGTTATGTCCTTCAGGACTCGGCCAGCTCGGTCAGTAGTGGTGCTACCGAGCCACTCTTGGTGATGGACATTGAAGTCCCCCACCCAGAGTACATTCTGCGCCCTTGCTACTCTCAGTGCTTCTTCCAAGTGGTGTTCAACATGGAGGAGTTTTGATTCATCATACTTCATTGGAAGAAGCAGGCTTGAAATGCCTTTTCCCATTGGCTTAATTCTTATGTTCTTACATGCTCTGTAAAACAGACTCAGTATTGTACCATAGGAATCATTTCCAACTGTGTAATAAGAAACAACTAATAATGGCAAATGTTGTGAGTCTCTACTCTTGACATGAAATTCTGGATGTCCAGTGATTTATTTTAATGAATGTAAAACCATGAGTGGTGAATTAGGTATGCCAACTCCGTGCCCGAGTCTTGCTCTACACTCCCATCGAGTGAGCCTCTGCATTGGGAGAAGAGCCTTGCAAAATTTACCCTATAGTTTATGAGAAGAACAGATATGTTAGTTAAATGGAGCTCCAGGACTCAGCAGCTGGCGAGTGGAGGGAATATTTAAAATAGACTGAAATTGCTAACAGAAAAGTTTTTTTAAAACAAACTGTAAAATTATAGCTGGAACTTTCACCAGAAATATATGCAAGTAATCCACTGGAAACTTTGGGACTACAAACATTAAATATAAAAAGCCACATTAGTAAAGATGGAAATTTTAACTGCAGAGGGCAGAGGAAAAAGTGAAGCAACAGAATAAGGAAAGAAAATTGTCAGTGAGCCAAAGGCCTTGAGTCTCTGGACTGAATTTTAAATGGAACTTGATTGAACTGGGTCAACTGAACAGAATATTCCAAAACAAAATAGAACTCCAAAAAATATTGCTTTCCTGAAACTAGTAAAATCCAAAGTACATTTCATATTGTTAAAAATATTTATATAATTACCATACATTGCAGCCTGATAAAATGTGGCAGACAATTCTCACTAACGCCAGCAGAAAATATATTGCTAATTTGTGGGTTAATTTTTTTTCTTCTATTGATTTTAATACATTGCCAGTAAAGCACAAGATTGTTCCATGTGCCTTTTCTGAATTCTAGTGTTTTGCAAGTCATGCACAAGTGAACAGGCATTCAGAAACATTCTTGTCTGTGATGGATTGTTTATCTGATTCTTTCTTGTTGGTCACCGCATACACCGGATTAAAGTCAGTTCACGGTAGCCATTTCACCCCACTAATTCAGATTGTTGGAAAGTACTACAAGATGCCATATTTGCTTACAGGTAGAGAATATTAGGGGTGGGCAATAAATGCTGGCCTTGCCAGCGACGCCCACATCCCATAAACAAATTTTTAAAAAATATTTATTTTAAACTATCACTGTTCACTCAAAGCACTGAGAAGACAAATTTACAGTCAGAATTTACACTCATTCGGCTCTGATAGTTATTCAAACAGTAATGTATTATGCATAATTTGAGAATTATTCTTGAGATTTACCTTTTCACTGCACAATGGAGGTGCTGCTCTCTTTCATAAGAAATAAGCATTAGGAGCACGAGTAGGCCATTTGGCCCTCGAGCCTGCTCCGCCATTCAATAAGATCATGGCTGATCTCCTACCTCATCTCCATTTTCCTGAACTATCCCCATATTCCTTGATTCCCTTAATATTCAAAAGTCTATTGATCTCTGTCTTGAATATACCCAACGACTGAGTCTCCACAGCCCTCTGGGGCAGAGATTTCCAAAGATTCACCACCCTCTGTGTGAAGAAATTTCTCCTCATCTCAGTCCTAAATGGCCGACCCCTTATTCTGAGACTCTGACCCCTAGTTCTAGACTCATCAGCCAGGGGAAACATCCTCCCAGCATCTACCCTGTCAAGCCCTGTAAGAATTTTGTATGTTTCAATGAGATCACCTTTCATTCTTCTAAACTCTGGAGAATATTGGCCTAGTCTACTCGATCTGTCCTCATAGGACAATCCCCCCATCCTAGGAATCAGTCTGGTGAACCTTCGTTGCACTCCCTCTATGGCAAGTATATCCTTCCTTAGGTAAGGAGACCAAAACTGTACACAATACTCCAGGTGTGGTCTCACCAGGGCCCTATATAATTGCAGTAAGATGTCTTTACTCTTATATTCAAATCCTCTTGTAATAAAGGCCAACATACCATTTGCTTTCCTAATTGCTTGCTGTACCTGCATGTTAACTTTCAGTGATTCATGTACAAGGACACCCAAGTCCCTCTGAACACCAACATTTCCCAATCTCTCACCATTTAAAAAATACTCTGCTTTTCTATTTTTCCTACAAAAGTGGATAACTTCACATTTTTCTACATTATATTCCATTTGCCATGTTCTTGCCCACTCACTTAGCCTGTCTATATCCTCTTGAAGCCTCCTTGCATCTCCTCACAACTTACATTCCCACCCAGCTTTGTATCATCAACAAACTTGGATGTATTACATTTGGTCCCCTCATCTAAATCATTGATGTAGATTGTGAACAGCTGAGGCCCAAGCATTGATCATTGCGGTACCCCACTAGTTACAGCCTGCCAACCCGAAAATGACCCGTTTATTCCTACTCTCTGTTTTCTGTCCATTAACCAATCCTCAATCCATGCTAGTATATTACCCCCAATCCCATGAGCCCTAATTTTGTTTAATAACCTCTTGTGTGGCACCTTATCGAATGCCTTCTGAAAATCCAAATACACCACATCCACTGGTTCCCCTTATCTATTCTGCTAGTTACAACCTTAAAAAACTCCAACAGATTTGTCAAACACGATTTCCCTTTCCTATTATTATTTTCTAAGTGCCCTGTTACCACATTCTTAATAATAGATTCTAGCATGTTCCCTACTACTGATGTCAGGCTAAGTGGTCTGTAGTTCCCCGTTTTCTCTCTCCCTCCTTTCTTAAATTGTGGGGTTACATTTGCTACCTTCCAATTTGCGGGAACCGTTCTAGAATCTGTGGAATTTTGGAAAATGACAACCAATTCACTATCTCTATAGCCAACTCTTTCAAAACCCTAGGATGTAAGCCATCAGGTTCAGGGGATTTATTGGCTTTCAGTCCCATTAATTTCTCCAGTACTACTTTTTTACTAATAATATCTTTCAGTTCCTCATTCTCGCTAGACCCTTGTTTGTCCACTATTTCCAGGAAGTTTTTTGCGTCTTCTTCCATGTGCCAATGGGGGCGCTTTGGAGGCGGGACTGCTGCTTGTTGGGTTTCAGTCCCGCCTCCATCGACTTGTGGCCAACCCACGCTATTTTCCCTTGATTGACCTTGTTAAGCCCGCCCAGCGGGCTTAGCAGGCCAACTAAGGGGAAGCCGGTTACAGAGAACGTCAGCGTATGACGTTTCATCTGTCAAATATTTTTGACACATGAATTGTTATCGTTTGACAGCTCTGTGAAGCTGTCAAACACTGACATTCTCTGTTGTTTGATGAGTTCTTGTATTCAAGACTCATCAAACCTCTTTTGTGAGCAGAAATTAGATGGCTGTTGCATCGGAGAATGCAGCAGCCATCTGTCATCTCTGCCGGTGAGATGCGAGAGTCTCCGCATCCCCAACTGTTGAAGCCTGCAGGAAGAAACAAAGGTAAGTAAACATTTTCTATCACTTTCCACTCACGTCACATACTTACCTCTCCACACTTGCACCCATCACTTACCTTCACAGCGCACTTTTGCACCCCTCCGACCCCCGCAAACACAATGCTTGCCTCGGTGACCCTGGCGGGGTTTCCCGACATCAGGAAGCCCGTGCCTCTGGTGGAAAAATGGGGATAATCCTTTTAACTAACTGTTAACAGGCAGTTAAGTGGCTGTAATCTCCTTCCCACCTCGAGGAGATGGGACCCGGAGCGGGTTGGCTACCCACCTCCTGGGAAGATGGCACGGAGGCAGGTTGGGGGGGGGATGCGTTCCCGACCCCAGATTCTGCCTTTTTCCCAGCAGTCCCGCCTCCAAACCCGCCTCCCCAGGGCTGGCAAAATCCAGCCCTTCAAAGTATTTGTTTAATTTCTCTGCCATTTCCTTATTCCCCATTATAATTTCTCCTGTCTCAGCCTGTAAGGGACCCACATTTACTTTCGCTAATCTGTTCCTTTTTGCATACCTATAGAAGGTTTTCAGTCTGTTTTTATGACTCTCTCTAGTTTACTCTCATATTCTATTTTCCCTTTCTTTATCAATTTCTTGGTCCTCCTTTGCTGCATTCTAAAATCCACCCAATCCTCAGGCAACATTATAAGCCTCTTCCTTTGATCTAATACTATCCTTAACTTCTCTTGTTAGCCACAGTTGGACCTCTTTTCCTGTAGGGTTTTTGTGCCTTAAAGGAATGTATATTTGTTGTAAATTATGTATTAATTCTTTAAATTGCTCGTCCACTGTTATACCTTTTAATGTAGTTTCCCAATCTACCCTAGCCAACTCGCCCCTCATACCTACGTAGTTTGCTTTGTTTAGATTTAAGACCCTAGTTTCGAATTTAACTAAGTCACTTTCAAACTCAATATAAAATTCTATCATAGTATGGTTACTCTTCACTACAAGGTTATTAATTAACCCTTTCTCATTGCACAATACTAGATCTAAAATAGCCTGTTCCCTAGTTGGTTCCTCAACATACTGATCTAGAAAACTATCTTACATACATTCCATGAATTCATCCTCCACACTATTGCTGCAAATGTGGTTTGCCCAGTCTATATGTAGATTAAAGTCCCCCATGATTATTGTATTACCCTTGTTACATGCGCCTCTAATTTCCTGATTTATTCTCTGCCCTACATTACAACTACTGTTTGGGGGCCTATAAACAACTCCCACCAATGTTTTCTGCCCCTTGCTGTTTCTTAGCTCCACCCAAACTGATTCTACTTCTTGATTTTTGGAGCTAAGATCCTTTCTCTCTACTGTCTTTATCCCATCCTTTATTATCATGACTATCCCTCCTCCTTTTCCATTTTGCCTATCCCTTCTAAAAGTTATGTATCCTGGAATATTTAGTTCCCAACCTTGGCCACTTTGCAACCATGCCTCCGTTATGGCTATTAGATCAAACCTGTTAATTTCTATCTGCGCTATTAATTCATCTATTTTGTTGCGAATGCTTCGCACATTCAGATATAGCGCCTTTAGCTTTGACTTATTTCTCTTTTTCCCTGATGTCACATAAGAACATAAGAACATAAGAAATAGGAGAAGGAGTAGGGCATTCGGCCCTTCGAGCCTGCTCCGCCATTCAATTAAATCATGGTCTTAGTCACTGATGCCATATTACTTTTGTTACTCTCTCTGTCCCTTCCTGATCCACTCTGCTTATTTTTACCCAAAACTCTACTCTTCTCGAGAGCCTTGACATTTCTCTCGCTGCTTTTAAATTTATTCTTTCCTGAATCCTCCTGCACCTCCCCCCCCCTCCTCCTTCATTAGTTTAAAGTCCTGTCTACTGCCCTAGTTATTCGGTTCGCCAGGACACTGGTCCCAGCAAGGTTTAAGTGGAGCCCGTCCCAAGGGAACAGTTCCCTCTTTCCCCAGTCCCAGTGCCCCATGAACCGAAACCTCTTCCTCCCACACCAATCTTTGAACCACGCATTTAAACCTCTAATCTGTTTGTCCCTATGCCAATTTGCACGTGGCTTAGGTAACAATTCAGAGATTATTACCTTTGAGGTTGTGCTTTTTAATTTGGATCCTAGCTCCTCAAACTCCTTCAGCAGAACCTCATTCCTAGTTCTACTTATGTCGTTGGTTCCTACGTGGACCACGACAACTGGATCCTCCCCCTCTCACTCCAAATTCTTCTCCAGCCGCGAGGAGATGTCTTTAACCCTGGCATCGGGCAGGCAACACAACCTTCAGAACTCTCGGTCGTGGCTGCAGAGAACAGTATCTATCCCCCTGACTATACTGTCCCCTACCACAACTACATTCCCTTTCACTCCCCCCACTTGAATGGCCCCCTGCACCATGGTGCCATGGTCAGCTTGCTCATCCATCCTACAGGCTTTTCCTTCATCCACACAGGCAGCAAGAACCTCATACCTGTTGGACAAGGGCAAAGGCTGAGGCTCCTCCAGCACTGCACCTGGGGTCCCCTTACCTGCCTGAGTTGTAGTCACACCCTCCTGTCCGTGACCACTAACCTGACCTGTACCACTACCTAACCTAAGGGGTGTGGCTGCCTCCTGGAACAAAGGGGTAGAAATTAGGTCGCGCCCCATTTGGGGCGCAAATATCGTCCGGACGCAAATATTAGCGCCTGGCGCTAATTATCGGCACTGACAGGAAACTTCACTTTTACCGCCCCGGGAGGTGAGTGGAGCGCTAAAGTAGGCGCTGCACACCTCTCTTAAGGCGCAAAGGCCAAGGAGTGAGGCGCTAACTCAGCGCACGAGCGCAGCGCAGCTGCTGCCAGTTAGCGAGGGAACACAGACACAATGGCGCCGGACACTTCTTAAAGCGGGTGGGGCCACTTGCTCCCCAGCCACACCCTGCTCATTGCAGCCTTGAATCTCAGCCTGGAGAGACCTGTAATCCATTTTGCTGCCAAGCATGGAGACGGTGAGAGAACGCGCTCATCGCTTCACCGAGCGGGCCTTGGATGCTCTGGTTGACGCAGTGGAGCGCAGACGATGCATGCTGTTCCCGGAGAGTGGCAGGAGGCCTTTGCCACGCGAGTTCAGAAGAGTGTGGAGGGAGGTGGCTCAGAGCGTCTCCTCCAGGAGCATGGTGCCCAGGACCCATGTTCAATGCCGCAAAAAGTTCAACGACCTCACTCGGGTCATCAGGGTGAGTGGCTTTTTCTCAATACCTCTCCATCCCTCCATCTCAACCTAACTCTATGGCCAGAGGGTCTTAAAACCCCAATGCACAACACTCATCCAACACCTATGGCCCTTTCATCAAACACACACACACATTCCACACTTTGCATACAGTAAGGGCTATTCACCTATGGGAGGCACATCAGGCAAGACCATGGCTGTATACAGTAAGGGCTATTCACCTATGGGAGGCACATCAGGCAAGACCATGGCTGCATACAGTAAGGGCTATTCACCTATGGGAGGCACATCAGGCAAGACCATGGCTGTATATTTACTCAGATGCTGTCCTTTTTCTTGCAGGCTAAGCTGGCTCATAATCGGAGACAGCAGCAACGGACGGGTGGAGGGCGGCTTCAGCTGCAACCCCTCAGCGATCTGGAGGAGCGCGTCCACAGGATTGTGGCAAGCCGGGTGATCGGTCCCGTCGCCACTGGAGACGCCGACCCCGTTGTGGACAGCAATGGTAAGGTCATCACCTTTTTGTCCTCTGTCCTTCCACTTGTCCCTCACAATACCAGCCTTTGACACTTTCAATCCAACTTGCTAACTCGCTGCACTTATTCCTCCCTTACTGCCACCCTGTCCTCACGCTAAAGCCACTCTTGTACCTCCCTGCTTTCAGATGGTGATTCACCAGCTGAGGAGACGGGCCCTGAAGCTGCCACTGGGAGTGATGCTGCAGCTGAGGAGGAAGAGGAAGCCGGAGCATCAGTGCCACCCTCTCCCGAGGAAGCCCATGCCCACACTGGGAACACGCCTTCCCCGGAGGGGAGCAGGGGGGAAGGGGCTGATGATGGTGAAGCTCCAGGACCCAGCGGGCTGCAGCAACGCCATGGGGGGGTAGGGAAGAACGGGGGCCTTCTCCCCAGAGGGAGAGTATGCCAGACACTCCTACTGCAATGGACGCAGAGGAGGAGCGGCTGATTGCAGAAATGAACACCCAGGCGGTGGGCATGCACACTGAGCTCATGGGTGCAGTGGGAAGGGTGCCCGATTGCATTGAGTCACTGGCAAGGAGTGTGGAGCACTTCGCTGTAGCACAGGCGGATGCCACACTAACGCTTAGTGCTGCAATTCAGTCAATGGCTGCCGTGATCCCACCTCTGACTGCTCTCATACAGACTCAGATGGAGGCCACGTGAGCACAGACTGCTGCCAACCTCGATGGTTCGTGCACATGTCCCCGGGGCTGTCACCGCGCCGCAGCAGGCCAGCAATCTGTTCTCCGGAAAATTGCTCCGGATGCTGAAGTGCTGCCCCGTGGGAGTGCCAGTGTGTCGGGTGAGCAGGGAGTTGCTGGCCTCTCTCACGATGACAGCATTCCTGCTGCCAACACTGTCACTTCTCCACTGCACTTGCCACCGCCTGTAGGACAGACTGCTGCCACCCATGCAGAGTTGGTGCAGTCTGCAGCCGGGCCCTCCAGGCCCAGAAGTGGTCGAGGCCGTCCTTCAGGGGCATCTGCAGTGTCAGGGTCTGACGAGCAGCAGCCTTCCACCAGCCTTGCTGCAGCCACTGAGGTCCCATTACGGAGGAGCAGTAGGGTTAGAAGGGGGGAAGTGCGCAAGGGAAGGAGATCACCCTCGAAGGGCAAAAAGTAGGAGGTGTGCCAAAATGCTGGTCATTTTTTTATTAAAGGCCGAGGTTCATGGTCCAACTTTTGTTTAGTGTTTTGGACATTATCTCCAGGTTGTGAGAACCAGTTATGTTATTGACTGTTTTTTTGTGTTTATTTCTATGAGTTTGTCATGAGGAATTGACACACACAGAGTTTGTAAAATAAATAAGTTTCTGTATTCAAAATATACATGGCTGGTGGTTGGAATTATTGGTGCCTTGGCCGGCTTAGGGGTTGCGTGCTGGGTTGATTAGTGTTTGTAGCAATGGCAGGGGCCCTAGAAGCGGCTTGCTATTAGTCGTTGACGGACGGCCCTTGCAGTTTGACCATTGTGGGCCGCCCTCCTGCCTTGGTGCTGCTGATGATCATCGTCCTCGTCCTGTTCCTCATCTTCCTCCTCCTCCTCTGGTGGTGCTACAAGGCCTGGTGGCATTGGCTGGGTCCTGAGGATTGCCATGTTGTGCAACATGCAGCACACGACTACGAAGTTCGAAACTTGCTCAGGCGAGTACTGCAGGGCTCCTCCGGAATGGTCCAGACAGCGGAACCGTTGTTTCAGCACGCCGATTGTGCGCTCAATAATGTTCCTGGTTGCTTGATGGCTTTCATTGTACCGCAGCTCAGCAGGGGTGTTTGGCGTACGGAGCGGTGTCATCAGCCAGGTGCTCAATGCGTACCCCTTGTCCCCCAGAAGCCAACCAACTGGCTGATGCGGTGCCTCGAAAACTTCTGCCACAGTAGTCTGGCGCAGGATGAAAGCATCGTGGCAGCTGCCCGGATAGTGGGCATTGACAGCGAGTATCACCTGTCTGTGGTCACAGACCAACTGCACATTCAAGGAATGGAACCCCTTTCTGTTCCTGAATTCCTCTGCATTCTCTCGCGGAGCACGCAAAGCCACATGCGTGCAGTCAATGGCGCCCTGCACCATGGGGAAGCCCGCTACCCTCGCAAAGCCCAGAGCACGGTCACGCTGCTTGTCTGGGGTCATAGGGAAAGAGATGAAGTCTCGTCTCCTTCTGAAGAGGGCATTGGTGACCTGCCGGATGCAGCGATGCACCGCAAACTGGGAGATATTGGCGAGGTCCCCAACAGCAGCTTGGAATGAGCCAGTGGCGTAGAAGTTCAAAGCCACTGTGACCTTCACTGCCACCGACAGAGACGTCCTGGACCTCAGCTGAGGCTGCAGATCTGGCTGCAGCAGGTTGTAGAATTCGCAATTATCGCGATTTCATTTTAATAAGGAGAAAACACAAAGTTTCGTTCAAAACAGCTTTTATTTCAGCGAAATGCTGTCAGGTTTAAATTGGACACAAGCGGCCTGTAAAATGGCCGCCGCACCGCGTGACAGAACATTCTAGACTTTTCAGCAGGCAGACAAGATGGCGTTCCAATAAACATTCTTGCAAGATCGATAACGATTCAGCACAGTGAAGACAATACACAGGACATTATGGGTTTACAGTATAAACATCGATACTGGAATCGGTCTCCCAGGTACAAAGGAAAGCCATCAAGGGCCCATCCAAAGGACATTAATATGTAAACTCCCAACGGCTCTACGATGAGAGAGCCGTTAGCAGGTAGTTATACAGGACACTTGGAAGCCCCAAACCCCTCCAGGGAGAACACCGACCGATTTAACAATGGGAGAAGTATTAACAGGTACTCAAACATTCAGGAGTAGCCCCGAAACCCATTAAGGACAGAGATCACCCATACAGGACATTTTGGGCGCCAAACATTAAACAAAAGAATGGACATTGTAGTTGGGCGGGAAACGGAAGAACTGTGCACTATAATTGCAGGCCCAAACCGTCCATTCGCTCTCTTGCTCTTGATTCTTGCTCTGGCCTCTTGCTCTTGCTCTTGCCTCGTGTTCTTGACTCTTGCCGCTTGTTGCTGTTATCATCGTGGCTGCTCCTGTGTAAAAGACTGTTGCAAAGACCTATGTTGGTAGCTGGCAGCGGAACCGAAGGCCCGGGATGAGATGAGATGAGATGAGATGAGAGGAGAAGAGAAGAAGACCTTATCCATCGCCACGGTCAGTAGATCCCGACCGCGCCTGTAGGTCGATCAGCCAAGTCTTCTCGACAGGAAGTTTTCTTCTTTAACAAGACATATTGCATCGACGATAACTGGACTGTGCAAACACATCGTATCAGCGATATTGACAACGGTGCTCCACCATACCCTGTATCCAACCAACAGAGGTCTTCACTACAGCGGACGGTCCAGCCGACTGACCGAGCAGCAGAAGCAGTAAACAAGTGGGACCAGGAGATCTCCTGACCAACACGTGGGTGCTGCGGTGAAAAACATCCGATCAGCTATTCGGGATTTCTCCGAGTTATTACGAGTGGTGAGCATGAGTCTCGGGATCCTACGAAGCTAGTTTAGGATAGACATTGATAGGGGAGGGTTTTAAAGATTAAGGATATTTGTAATGTGTGCCCTATTTACGTTGTGCTGGTCGTTCCTCGTTTCCCTAAGAGTGATTATAACTGTTTGTAAGATTGTACTGTCATTAATCTGTGCATATGACATGTATTTCATAATTTTAAGTATCATGCAATAAAGATTTTCCATTTCGTACCGTTCAAACCAAGTCTACATGAGTTTTATCTCCATTACTGCTCTCGCATCTAAGTCCAGTGTCTAGAACCGTAAGGGAGAGTGATTCGAACCACTCACAGGGGTGTCTAGTGTTCCCAGACTGGCTGGAGACCAGGCCTAGACCCGCACTGACATACAGGCTGCACAGAGCCGCGTGAACCTCACAGGCTACGAGACACGCAGGGTCAGGAGAGTATCCCTTACAGAAAATGGCGACCGCGGCAGGACACTGGCAGCGAGAGGGTAGTGTGTTAGATTTTGGAATGACTGTACGAAATGTGATGCAGGAAAAGATAGCGGATTACGTATTTGGAAAGGTTAATCTAACGAAAAAGTGGATAAGCGAATTGTTAGCGGATAAGAGCCCACTAGAGGCAGCTGAAAGGTGGACGGATAGTAAGGAGCATAAAAAGGCAGTTGAGAAAGCAGTCTGGCTTATGTGCTACAAAAGGCAGGTTCAGATTTCAAACCAGACCAATACAGCGCTAACCGCTCGAATCAAGCATCTAGAGGAGGAAATGGAGGAGAAGGTTTCTGGAGGGGAGGCGCTCATTAAGAGTTTAAATGAGTTACGCCAGGAAAGCCAGGAAGTCTCCAGTTACCTTAAAACAAGGGTAGAGTATCTCGAGTGCCAGATCACTGAAGCAAAATTAAACGAGAGTAGGATGAAGGAAAGATGTAACCGTCAAGCTGCCCAGATAAGAACTCAAGAAGAGAGCTTAATGGGGGTTAGGTCGGCGTATAAGTTGGCCCTTGAGGATAAGTTTCAGGGAGCCGACCATAGCGCCTGCGAAAAAGAGATAGAGAGCCTCAAAAAGGCCGTGAATAATGCGAACGGCATGGTGTGCCTTATTAATCCGTCGGCACGCCAGCCGCTAGTAAATGAGAGATTTAGAAATTCCCCACCAAGTAAAGCAGAAGAAGTAGTAGCCAGTGCGCCCTCCGCGCCACCCAGCTATTCAGAAACCTGGGTTAGGGAGGAAGCAACGGAAGAAGCAAAAGAGCCCGTTGAAAAAGAGGTAGAAAAGGGATCGTTGTATCCAGTAACGGGGATTAAAAGGGGCCCAAGCAGAAACGGTGGGGAAGAACCGGGGGACCTCCTCGGACAGCTGGTGTTGCCTCACAGTTCACATCAGCTGAGGGCCATGATAAACCACGTAAGGAAGCTGACCGAGATAGACGACCCTTCCGTACATTTTAGGGAAGTTGAGCAAGCCGCAGCCATCAACGGCTGCGATGATGGGGAGACAGCAAAAATGCTGCTGTTCTCGTTAGATAGCTCGGTCCTTCAGTGCCTCTCAGGTGAGAGCAAGAGGGGAAACAAAAGTTATGAGGAATTGAAAAATGAGGTCCTAGAAGTAGTGGGGGCGAACGACGGAGGTCCGTTTGCTAGAGTGGGACAGACAGTGCAGATGGAGGGAGAACCCCCGAAGGTTTTTGCCGACAGGCTGTGGCCAGTATATGAGCGCAGCTGTCTAGGTGCGCCCGAACGCGAAGATGTGGAAGGCGCCGCTTTAATTCATTGGCTTAGGTGCATAATAGCCAACAGTTTACCAGCCGTTAGAGAGCAGGCAAAAGCCTGGTTCGATCCCAATGACCTCAACCTTACGGAAGAGTCGGTCTTGAATCGACTCACGTTAGGTTACCGTAACATAAGGGGTATGGCAACACGTCCCTTTAAGGGAAGAGTACATGAGGTACGACCCGCAGCCCCGACTCAAAGAGAGTGGCATCAGGAGGGTAATCGCGCCCCACAGGCAAGTAATGCCTGTTACGGGTGTGGGAAGACAGGGCACTGGCGCAAGCACTGCAGGAACCCTTGGAAGGATTCCAAGGATAAAAATCCCGCGGTCCGAACCCAGGCGCCTGTCCCGGCTAAGGAAGCAAAGGCACCCACCTCTCCCGAAGACCTCGAAGCAGTGTTAGGAGTCATGCGCAAGATGGTTTTGAATGCGCGTGGACAGGTGGCGGTCGCAACCGGCCCCGTAGGTGCCGCAGGACCGTCTAATAGTGCCCCATGACTAGAACCAGCACAGCCCGTCTACCTGTGTCCGCTCAGCTATGATGCGTGGAGGCGACCTGTGGTGGAGATGGAGGTAGAGAAACAAAAGGGCAGTTATTTGTTGGACACGGGAGCTTCTTGCACCATAATCCATACAGATGACCCTTTTGACTCGCCGCTATCTACCAAGGTCCCATTCACGCTAGCAGGGTTCACAGGGAAAGAACAGGCTGGCACGTTTTCCCTCCCGCTATCCATTCGTTTAGGAACACTTCGCCTTAAGTGGAAGTGTATACTGATGGCATGGCAAAAGGGGGGTGGAAGAGGTATTCTCGGGTCCGATCTGCTAGCGGGACACGGGATCCTCGTGGACCTCAGAAATCACTGTCTCTGGGGGGCTAAAGGTGAAAAAGGCGAGGTAATGGTAATTCAAGGGGAGGAAGAAACAGGGGTCCTGTGTACCGTACAGCCATCCGGAGGCTACGACCTCAGGCTTATGGTCGCAGATGTCCCAACGGACATGCAAACGTACGTGACAGATAATATGCACGCGTTTGCAACCCACAAGCACGATTGTGGGAGGGTGGTCGGGTTTGAGGTCAGCGTAGATGGGGACCCCATGACCCGACCCCAAAAGCAGTATAACTTCCCCAAAGAAGCAGAACCCGATATGGAGGCAGCAATGTCTTCCTTGGTGCAGCAGGGCGTGTTGAGGCCGATAGCCACACACGTGAACTCCCCATTATGGCCAGTTAGGAAGCCGGATAATTCGTGGAGAGCCACGGTGGACTACAGAGTCCTTAACAGTAACATCCCCGCCTGCGCGCCCACAGTAGCAGCAGTTGCTGACCTAATAGGGAGCATCCCAGCGTCCGCGACCACGTTCACGGTGCTGGATATCTCGAACGGTTTTTGGTCCATCCCGCTGCGGCGAGAGGACCAGTACAAGTTTGCCTTTACGTTTAAAGGGCAACAGTACACGTGGAACTGCTTGCCACAAGGTTTCCACAATAGCCCCAGTATTTTTCACCAGTGTATGGCAGGAAGTTTAAAGGAGTTTAGTCAGCCCAATCAGATAGTACAGTATGTGGATGATTTGCTCCTATTTACGGACTCAAGGGAGGAGCACGGACCACTGCTGGACGAGTTATTGGAGCTGTTAGCGAGAAAGGGTTTTAAAGTAAACCCAAAGAAAGCACGTATCGGTCAGCAGGAAGTAAAATTCCTGGGACTGACCCTACGCGCTGGGGAAAGAGCCATAGACAAAGCAAGGAGGGAGTCGGTGCAAGAATTACCGATTCCCAACAACGTAAGGGGTGTGAGGTCCTTCTTGGGACTGACCGGTTACTGCAGGGATTTTATCGAGGATTATGCGGCCACAGCGGCGCCGCTCCTCCGACTCCTCCATAAGGGAGTAGAGTGGCTTTGGGACGAGGGCTGCCAAGCAGCCTTCGAGAAGTTAAAAAGGGATCTGCAGACCGCGCCAGCCTTAGGGGCCATAGATGGGGGGAAGGAGTTTTTCCTGGAGGTAGCTGCCAGCGGAGACAGCTTAAGCGCCGTGCTGCTCCAAGAGCGTCACGGCAAGCTGAGGCCGGTTGTCTATTCATCCAGGGTATTAACGGATGTGGAGAGAAGTTTTTCCAATTGCGAAAGGCACCTTTTAGCCACGCATTGGGCTGTGAAAAGATCAGCGATCTTCACAGGGCTCTCTCCCATCACTCTCCTCACACATCACACACCAACTAAGATGCTTCTGGATGGGAGGATTAAAGACGGGACCGTAAGCAGCGCACGCATTGCGCGTTGGACCCTTCTTCTCTCCCAGTTGGACATCAGAGTAAAAGGTCTTTGCGAGCCCAGGCTTGCGGCCAATTTGGTATACCCCGGTACAGCCCACCGGTGTTCGGTGGAGGGGGTGTGGGACGTCAACATAGGTTTACGGGCCGGGATACATCCCACTGGGCGCGAGATTTATGTTGATGGGTCTAGCACAGTATCTGCTGGCGAGCGACTCACAGGGTGTGGAGTTTATGACCCTGCGGCAGACCTTGCCCTGGCGATCAAGCTCCCTAGCACCATGAGCGCGCAGCAGGCTGAGCTGTCTGCCGTGGTGTACGTGGTAACCCACCCAGACATTTTCCCAACCCCATACACGATTTGCTCGGACAGTATGTTCACCTGCAATTCGTGTACGGAATACCTGGCCATTTGGTCCCGCCGCGGATACACCTCCGCGGACGGGCGACCTTTAACGGTAAAGCCCTTGCTGGAGAAGATCTTAGCAGCAGCAGTAGGGGAGGAAGGGGAGATTTTCATCCATAAGGTGAAAGCTCACTCCTCCACAGAGCCCCGTGGGGAGGGCAACCGGCAGGCGGATGCGCTAGCCAGGGAGGGTGCCCGCGACGGTACTTTCTGGAACCCCTATAGAACCGGACCCATAGCAGCGGTCCGAGGTGGGGACGGGAATACCGGGAACACCAGGGTAGCATTGCCCCTAGACCTTAAGACCGTCCAAGCCCAGGATCCCGCCCTAAAAGCAGTCCTAAAAACGATTGCTGAGGGGAGGCAGGTAGAAGGTCCGTACAGTACGGCAACCCTCTCAGTTAAGGAAGGCATGCTGTTCCGCGAGGAGCAGTGGGTTGTGCCGCAGCAGCACAGGAGGGAATTCCTCCAGTTGGCTCACGAGGGACCAGGGGCAGGGCACCCCGGGCCCGAGGTTACCTGGCAACGGGTAGAGCAAGCGGGATGGTGGCCAGGGCTCAGGGAACAAGTCCGCGAGTTCTGCGCTAACTGTCTTGTGTGCGCTGCAAACAACCCAGACCCCCAGAAAAGGAAGGTGCCCATGGGACACGTAAGAAGGGTAGAGGGACCATGGCAGTCGATACAGATCGACTATATAGGACCCCTGCCCACCACCCAGGGAGGTTATAAGTACTGCCTCGTCCTGGTGGATGTGTTTTCCAAGTGGGTGGAAGCCTTCCCTTGTCGAACAGCTACGGCACTGGGTACAGCAAAAATCTTGGTCCGGGAAGTGTTCTCGCGGTGGGGACTCCCCCGTTTCGTGGAGTCAGACCAAGGGAGTCATTTCACCGGCCAGGTGATGCAGAACACCCTCATGCTTTTGGGCATTGAAGGGAAGTGGCACGTAGCACACAATCCCCAGTCATCCGGGATTGTTGAACGTATGAACCGGACCCTGAAGGAGAAATTGAGGAAAGAGACTAGGAACTCGCCCCAAAAATGGGCGGAAGTTCTGCCTTTAGTCCTCATGGGGGTCCGGGCCAGTCAGTCAAAAAGTACGGGGTACTCCCCGCACGAGGTAATGACCGGCAGGCTCATGCGAACCCCCACCCATGTGCTAGCCCCGGTGCTCACTGAGGGTCAGCTTCAAGAGATCAGCAGGGACAAGTTCGCCCAAACTCTCTTGGAGCGCCTGAAGCAAGTTTATGAGCAGGCGGCTGGGAACATGGGAAGGCAGCACCAGGGCAATCGCTTGTTGCTGGAACCCCGCAAAACGCGGGAGTGGGAAGTAGGAGACCAGGTCATGGTCAGAAACTACGCCAGAGTAGGGAGTCTGGAACCACTGTATATGGGACCCTACAACATTGTAGACAAGGCAAGTCCCATGGTTTACGCCGTAAAAGTACCTCGGCGCACTAAGTGGTTCCACATAAACCAATGTAAACTGTACCAGCCGGGTGCGCAAGGGAAAACTACAGGGGTAAATCCCGCCAATGGGAAAACACAGCCCCAGGTAGGACCACAAGGCACACAGGCAGGCGTAGCAGCTTGCATCAGGGGAAGGGACATCCCGGACGATCATGCAGCGTTTTTCTGGAGTTGGGGGTTAGATGACGAGGACCCCAGGGTACCCTGGTCAGATGAGGATAGTGCAGATGAGCATAGTGATGATGACGGGTGGTTTCAGAGGAACGGTCTGGAAGGATTGGGGCCGCTAGGTAGAGATCCATACGGGGTGGACACACAAGCTGCAGGTCCCGACAGCAGGAGGAAGGAGCTAGAGGAGGCCGGGCCAGCCGCTATGTGGTTCCCAGAGGTGTGGCCGCCCGCTTTGAACGTCCAGTCCTCAGGGGAGGCAGAGTTCGCGAGTGAAGGGCCGCCTGCTGGGCCGAGCAGGGCGGGGCCCCGAACTGCCAGCCCCGAGGTTAGGGAGGCGGAGTCAGCGGAGGCGGGGCTGGCGCCTGTGATGGAACCCCAGGTCATCCCGTTGAAGGTCTCGGGACCCGGTCCGTCCGTCACGGAGCCCCCGCCCATAGCAATTCCCCGTAGGTCAAGCAGAGTACCCCAGCCCAGGAAGATGTGGTCAGGTCCCCAGGCTGCCCCAGGGCGTAAGTTTCAGGTTAAGATAACCCGGGTAGAGGCAGGCCACATCGAAGCAGTAACAGGCTGCGGCAGATCAGAGGAAAGGGTCAGTGCCCTCCCACCGTCGGGAAGAGCTCGCAGCAGCCTTCTCAGGATTTAAAGGGGCCGCCCTGAGAACGGGCGGCATTGTAAAGTTATTAGTTTAAGGTTTTAAGTTTTAGTTTAAAGTTTTAAGTAGTTTTAATAAGGTTAAGTTTGTAGTGTTTTTAACAGATAACAACAAAATGATGGGAGTTTTAAGGCTAGGTTTAGAGGAAGTCTATTTAGCAAACGTTGAAGTTTACGTGAGGCGAGGTCAGGGGACCCGCTCACCCTTCACAAAAGCCAGAGACTTTTTGCGAGGCTGGCTACCTCATTCTATCTGATCACAGGAACCAAGGAAGGATGGAACGACTTCTAGTTTTGCTCGTGGCAATCGGATGTGGATAGGCCTATCGGGGCCTCACCAAGGATGTCGTGGTGTTTGGATGTTCCGGGGACACGGCCCCCATCGCGGTGGATGGGACCGGAAGACGGAAGGCAGAAGGGACCAGCACCTATTTCCACAAGGGAAGGTGGCCAGGATGGCTGGGAACGAACTCAACGGAGTATTCCAGCACATCGGGGTTCGCCTACAAAGAGACTTCTTTAATGTGCCCCAAAGTACGGATCATCGCACCCAGGATCAGCGTCACCGTCGGCAAACGGATTTGTTTGACCTGCAGTGGGAATGTCCCATTGAGCCGATGGTGGTGGCTGCGAAAGCTGAGCAAAACTATGAGGAACTCTTCGGTTGAGTGGGAGCGACTGGGTAATAATACCCATCGGACAATTACGGGGACAAACGGACAAGTGAAAGTCTGTTGGGACAAATGGTGGGAACCGGATGAGGGGATTTATGTTTGTATGTGGGGGTCAAAGTACGTTTGCCCCAAAGGCATCTCCATATTCTTTATTAACCAGTGGCAGGATAACGGACAGGGGATGAGGTGGGATGCGAGCACCAGGGGGTGCGGAGCCCCATATTCTCCGATCCCAGTAAATGCCACTGAGCTCATTACGCGCCCACGCAAAGCCCCGCCCACGATCCCGGTAGTTCTAACTGAGGAAGAAGGGTGCCCTAAAACTAGTAAGGGACCCGGGAACGGTTTGGTACTGGTCCCCACAGACCAGATACTATTTCAGGGAGTGCATTACGCGGTGGCCTCGGTGATTTTAAATCTCACTGAGGTACGGTTACCAGAGTGGTGCCCCAAAAAGACGGAACAGTTGTACCAGGTCCTGTTGACCAAGATGTTCAGGCAATTTTACGAGTTTGACTTTGCAGAAATTGATAAGACAAGTTTATACACCGCACCGCAGGAAGTTTTGGACCAAGTAGGGAGGCAAAGAAGGGGTTTGGTGAACGATGCGTTCACTGCTTTTAATACAGGGACATCTGTGGTCAACGCTCTAGACAGTGTGGAGCTGCAGACCCAGATTAATGGTTTAAAAACACAGTTAAAGGATATTCTTACAGATGAGAATAAAGTGGTAGGGTCGGGTCTGCACGAGGACCAAGCCATGACACTCCACTTAAAGGAAATCATAGCAGAGCTGGAGAAACATGCGCGTACGGTAAATGCCCTGATTAGGGAAGATCGGAATGCATCCGATCAAGCTGCGCAGAACGAGGTGTGCGTGCTTTACGGGGCGTGGTTACTGGGCGAGGGCCGCAGTAATTTGGAGGATTTAAAACAAGGTTTGGTCCCGTCCTGGATAAGTAACAAACACCTGCGGGCGCTCCACCCTTTTCAGAACGCATTAAGTCCGTGCCAGCTCAGGTTAGCTTCAGAAGCTTACCCAGTCCCCGTGGACTGCGGACGTTCAAACCATACTATTATGGGAATAGTATTACGCATGCCGGTTTTGGGCAACACAGCAAAGCCCGCCCCGGTATATCGGGTAGAGAACATTGGTGTCATTCAGGGGGGAGCCCACATTCGTTATGCAGCGGTTCCACCTTACGTCATCCGCTGGGAGCAAACGATGACAGGTACAGATCTCTCTGGTTGTCGTGGCAGGGGAGCACACATAATACTGTGCCCCCAGCACTTGAATGCCTTTTTAACACCACAGTGCGGGTTCAGAACGGCTGGCGCCAAGTCCATGAATTGCACCATGGAGGCAATGGCACAAGATCATGTGCCTCCGCAGGTAGCATACATCGGGGGTGGAACATATTGTGTTACCACTGCAGCGCAACACTACCAGCATGGAAACCGTAGCCGGTGTCCGGTGAGTGACAGCAGTTTCTGTTTTAAACCCAGGGCTGAAGTTCAAGTAGCACAACAACGAATCATCCCAATCCCTGAACCATCCACTGTTCATCTCACAGTAAAAGAGAATTTTACCGACTTGCAGCGATTTGTCGCACATTTTGGGTACCTTATTCCCCCTCTCCCTGAGCATTTAACCAAACTTCTGAAAGCCGTCGCGGTGTCACAAAAGCATTTCTATACATTAGAACAGAAAACCGTCGAGATAGGTACAGACCTTTTGGACATAGTGGTTCCACCGTGGTGGAATCTGTTCACGAATATTGAAGTGCCCTCATGGGTCAGAATAGCCTCCCACATTTTAGTCGTCTGTCAAGTGTTTATTGTAGTATACCTATTGTTCATACATTGTAAAAGAGACAAGCGCCTCACCAAGCATGAGAACACGGGAGAGTGGCGAGAACGTTACGTGCGCGTGCACGATGAGAGCGCAGTGTAATAGGAAAATGGCGTCACTCCCGCTCGCCACGTGCGCCGCGGAAGTTTGTACTCATTGTAAATACGTTGGAAACTCGACATGTTTAAGAGTCGGGATTTGTTTATTTTGGTGATGGTGTTGATTGTTTGGTTTTTGGGTTTTGTTTTTCCTTCCCTTGAATAAAAGACAAATATACAGGTGATGCGTGAGGTATCGGCCTAGTTACGCCGGGAAGGAAAACAAGTGGTGTAAGTTTAAGGGCAAATGATGCCTACGGTGATATAAAATGTGATTTTCTTGGGAAATAAGGACGACACAGAGACCATAGTGAAGTTAAAATTTTATGGGATTAATTTACTGGATTCGGAGTGAAATCGAGATAAGATTGCTCACCACTGAGATTTTTGATACGATAAGCGGAGTTATTCGCATCAACAGGAGGGACTGTAGAATTCGCAATTATCGCGATTTCATTTTAATAAGGAGAAAACACAAAGTTTCGTTCAAAACAGCTTTTATTTCAGCGAAATGCTGTCAGGTTTAAATTGGACACAAGCAGCCTGTAAAATGGCCGCCGCACCGCGTGACAGAACATTCTAGACTTTTCAGCAGGCAGACAAGATGGCGTTCCAATAAACATTCTTGCAAGATCGATAACGATTCAGCACAGTGAAGACAATACACAGGACATTATGGGTTTACAGTATAAACATCGATACTGGAATCGGTCTCCCAGGTACAAAGGAAAGCCATCAAGGGCCCATCCAAAGGACATTAATATGTAAACTCCCAACGGCTCTACGATGAGAGAGCCGTTAGCAGGTAGTTATACAGGACACTTGGAAGCCCCAAACCCCTCCAGGGAGAACACCGACCGATTTAACAATGGGAGAAGTATTAACAGGTACTCAAACATTCAGGAGTAGCCCCGAAACCCATTAAGGACAGAGATCACCCATACAGGACATTTTGGGCGCCAAACATTAAACAAAAGAATGGACATTGTAGTTGGGCGGGAAACGGAAGAACTGTGCACTATAATTGCAGGCCCAAACCGTCCATTCGCTCTCTTGCTCTTGATTCTTGCTCTGGCCTCTTGCTCTTGCTCTTGCCTCGTGTTCTTGACTCTTGCCGCTTGTTGCTGTTATCATCGTGGCTGCTCCTGTGTAAAAGACTGTTGCAAAGACCTATGTTGGTAGCTGGCAGCGGAACCGAAGGCCCGGGATGAGATGAGATGAGATGAGATGAGAGGAGAAGAGAAGAAGACCTTATCCATCGCCACGGTCAGTAGATCCCGACCGCGCCTGTAGGTCGATCAGCCAAGTCTTCTCGACAGGAAGTTTTCTTCTTTAACAAGACATATTGCATCGACGATAACTGGACTGTGCAAACACATCGTATCAGCGATATTGACAACGGTGCTCCACCATACCCTGTATCCAACCAACAGAGGTCTTCACTACAGCGGACGGTCCAGCCGACTGACCGAGCAGCAGAAGCAGTAAACAAGTGGGACCAGGAGATCTCCTGACCAACACGTGGGTGCTGCGGTGAAAAACATCCGATCAGCTATTCGGGATTTCTCCGAGTTATTACGAGTGGTGAGCATGAGTCTCGGGATCCTACGAAGCTAGTTTAGGATAGACATTGATAGGGGAGGGTTTTAAAGATTAAGGATATTTGTAATGTGTGCCCTATTTACGTTGTGCTGGTCGTTCCTCGTTTCCCTAAGAGTGATTATAACTGTTTGTAAGATTGTACTGTCATTAATCTGTGCATATGACATGTATTTCATAATTTTAAGTATCATGCAATAAAGATTTTCCATTTCGTACCGTTCAAACCAAGTCTACATGAGTTTTATCTCCATTACTGCTCTCGCATCTAAGTCCAGTGTCTAGAACCGTAAGGGAGAGTGATTCGAACCACTCACAGGGGTGTCTAGTGTTCCCAGACTGGCTGGAGACCAGGCCTAGACCCGCACTGACATACAGGCTGCACAGAGCCGCGTGAACCTCACAGGCTACGAGACACGCAGGGTCAGGAGAGTATCCCTTACAAGGTGGCAGAGCTCAGTGACCACCTCCTTGCTGAATCGCAGCCTTCGCAAACACAGCTCCTCAGACATATGGATGTAGGAGAGCTGTTCACGATATACCCTGGGAGGGTAAGCTCTCCTGTACATGCGCCTGATGGCCCTCCTCCGTCTGGCCATCATTGCCACTCTCTGTCTGCGTCTCGGTATCCTCCGATTCAGCTGGAGCAGGACGACGCCCCCAATCATTGCAGCCCCCATATTCTCTTTTCCAGAAAAGTAATGAGGTACAGCAACTAAAGTAGCAACAAAGTTAGGATGAACTAGGCAAAACTACCTCACAAAGCGTTGAGTCAATGTAGAAGTCTCTCTCTCTCTCTCTCCGAATCTCTCTCTCTCTCTCAGAACGAGTGGTGCATAAATGTCGACCACAGAAAAAGACAGGAAGAGGCCCCCTTTAAATAGCGCCCCCCCCAGCCCCACACCGATTGATAACGTTCCAGTCTTCCGGTCATTGGAAACGCCAGGCGGTAAGGCAGGGGGCGCCACTCAATTTCCGCTCCGGGGCGCCCCAAGGGCGTTGCACCATGGAATGACGTCACAATCTGCGCGCGCAGGTGGTCGCAGCGGTAAGTTTTAGCGCCGCCGCACAATCTCAAGTTAAGTTCTCGAGCGGCGCAAACAGCGCTGCGCCCGGGCGTTAGCAGCTTAACGCCCCATTAGCGCCCTCTTAAGGCGCTAACGGGAGGCGCAACCAAGTGAATTTTTACCCCAAAGTGTCCAGGTAACTCTCCCCATCCCTGATGCCCCGCAATGTCTGCACCTCAGACTCCAGCTCAACAACTCTGAGCTGAAGTTCCTCAGGATGTAGGCACTTACTGCAAACGTGGTTGTCCAGGATCACAATGCTCTCCACAGACTCCCACATGCTGCAGTTGCAGCACACCACCTGCACTGCCATCCCTATATGACCTTGATTTATTTAATTAAATTTACTTAAATTTGTAATTAGGTAACTAGATTAAGTTAAGGGTACTGCAATTAAATATCTACCTGTAACACAAAGCACTCCAAGGAATGTTGGCAAAAAGCAGCAACTCCTTCCCTCTCTTCTCCGAATTCCCACTCTTTCCAAATTCCCAACCAAAGCACTCTGTTCAAGTCCACACTGTTTAATCCCGCTCTGTGCAGACTGCATTCATTGCAGAATAAGGCTGTGTCCAACAGGTGACAGATTCAGAAGGTGATAGGCACCAATTAAAAAATTGTTTCAAAAAAGCCATGTGGGACATCCTAGGAAGTAAAGTCATAGAAAACCTTGGTATGGCAGTAATTGGAGACTGTGATGCTGCTCTTGTTTTGTACAATTGTGTTGGCAATGTGTAACTGAGGCTAAAAATTCTAACATTGAACTGTTTGAAAGTAGCAATTGAGAAGCACCAAGGCACAAATCACGTGCACGCACAATGTTCCGTCAACATGCTGACCAATGACTGTATACTAATCATATGCCAAAACTCTAGAAGCTCAACACCATCCAGGAACAAAGCACTCCGCTTGATTGGCCCTTCAGCCTAAACATCTACCTCCTCCACTGGCATACCGTGGCTGCAGGGTGTGTTATCTACAGGATGCGCTGCAACAACTCACCAAGGCTTCTTCGATACCACCTCCCAAACCCGTGACCTCCGCCACCTAGAAGAACAAGGGCCGCAGGTGCATGGGAATACCGTGGTCTCCAAGTTCCCTTCAAGCATTAATATATTATTCTTTGTGGTCACAGGCTATCTGCATGTTAAGAGAGTAATATTCTTTTCTATTTAGGAATCTTAATTTATTTTCCACAGGAGCATGAATTCATGCAGAACTATTTCGTCGGGAAGACCCTGCACCATAAGGCTGCCACACCAATTAAAGAGTTGTGTTTGCCTCTCCTGTTGCTGCTGCTCTGTTTTGACAGGGACGTACCTCCTGGTGCGCCAAAATTGGGCATCAATGACTTCAGCAATGCAGCAATGCATCAGCGTGTAGAAAATTGGCTAACACCTGTGATGTCTCCTGCACATGACTGAAAGGAGCTAGTGACATAAAAATTTGAGATAATCTTGACTTTCACTGTCAGTGGCAGGGCTGTTCTTATACTATCCCTGGGGTGGAACCTACCAGTTCCCCTACTGAAGTGTACCCTCCGTAAACAGTGCTACTGCGTGTGTCACAGGAAGTTGACTTGATTCCAGCACCTGCACTCCCTCCCAATTATGACCAAGTCCTGGTGGAACCACTTTGATGCCCTCCTTTCCTACAGCTGTTGTTTGTCTTTCCCCAAGGTTTCCATCAAAGTCATGGAAGCTGTGTTCCCCATGTTACTTTCCATGAGAATCAATGCTCCAAACCCAGTGCAACAAGATTTCTCACATGTACTAAGCTCTGTACATTATCTCTGGCAGCTTCCTCCGCTGTTTTACCCCTAGTTTCGTTTCTGAACAATTAATGCAAAATGCTTATATAAAAACACATTGCATTTATATAACACCTTTAATGTAGTAAAACATGCCAAGGCGCTTAACAGGAGCGATTAGCAGACAAAAATTTGACACCGAACCATAGTGAAGAATGAGTAATTTTGCATGGAGCTATTTATTTAAGCTTTAACAATCAATTAATATCAAAAATGCACATTAAACTGTGTCACACCTTCCCTCCTCCCCGAAGAAATTTCATCAACATGGACAAAAGTAAGGACAGTTTGGTTACCATGAAGACACAAAATTGCTAAGCCTTAATGCACATTTAGCATATTTGTTACTATAATGTACAAGGTTTCTGTCTATTTACTTTAATTTGGAAATTAAAATGAGTTATACAAATGACTACAAAATTAAGAAGGAATTTACTTCACATTTCCAAAAATCCCACTATAAATCAGTAGGTTTTGTTTCTTCTGTAACTATAAACAGCATTGCGTTCTCTGTAAGCAGAATATTTCAGCATCTTGTAACTACACAAAACTCCAGAAACTGGAAATTCATAAAGTTAGTTTAAAAATTATGATTGGAAAGGTTTTAATTTGTGCCTGAGACCCTGCACCAGGAGATTGATATTACTTAAGTAGCCATTCTTCAAACACACATCTGTGCTATTAATGACTCAAGGAAGTTCAGCATCTGGTCAACTGCCTTTATTTCTAAATTTAAAAGAAAATGTTTCCTATCTCTAAATTAAGCTCTAATACTAGTCATTAGGAGGATGTAGAAGGAAAGCCATTTCTTGTTTTACCAATAAAAAATACTATATGTACAGAAACGATTCAGCATCTAGTCTATAGCAGTTGAATCTTCAACTATCCCTTTACTATATACTGGGAGAAAAATCAGTTTAGAACTGAATGCTAAACTGATACACTTGAATGCATTTTTATTTTCTTGTAGTGCTAGATAAAACTTGAGCAATTCTTTGTCCTGCTTTCATCAAGGCACTAGAATTATACTTAATTTCCTGTTTAGGGGATAGCACTAAGCAGCAGTTAAGCAATATGCAAATGAAATAATCTTCACTGCACTGATCGGAATAAAGCAAAGGAATTAACATCTGTAAAGAATCTGGCCACTAAATTCGGCTCCGTGGCATCCGGTTTTTCGGCGCCAAGGGTGTCAATTCGAGTCCAAAATGGCATCCACAGTGCACGCGCACACTTCTGGTGCAGGCTGCGCCGGACACCATTTTGCGTAGGTCGTTAGCACGGGCGCTGGGAGCGTGCACCGGAAGTTTGCAAAGTACACAGATCGTGACATCAATTAGCATGCAACGCTGATTTGGTACCAGCGCTGCCATTTTCGACCTCAACGCTCCAGCTAACACCCTCTCTTAAAGACACACAGCTGAACATGCGTTCAGCAGCAGGAAGGACCCCCCACCAGCGCTATTTAAAGAGATCATCACCTGCTTTCAGGTTAGTTGCTGATTGACTTCTACTGGCTCTGTAGAATTGTTTGTTGGTTTGTTATCTTATTTGAAGTTGCTGAAGTGTCCAGGGAGTAGCATGGCAGGTTACTTCAAGGCTTCTGCTCAGACCAGTTGCTCCCAGACATGGGTGCAGTAGTTTGTATCCCCCTTGGCTTGCAGCATGACAGAGAGAATGAGCAGAGACAACACAGAGGAGGACAAACTGCTCGCAGAGAGAGGAGGAGGAGGAGGAGAAGGGCTCTCAGCCAGAGGCCACATCCACCCAGAGTCTTCAGGGAGCAATTCTCCTAACTCAACCTCAGTGAGGAACAGTATATGTGACGCCTCCGCTTCACTAAGGAGGTGCTCACCGAAATCTGCCACCTGTTGCAGGCAGAACTACAACCTCAGAGCAGGGCGACGACGGCATTGTCAGTGGTTGTGAAGGTGAATTTTTATGCGTCGCGCTCCTTCCAGGCTGGAGCAGGTAATATTTCCAACATCTCCCAGTTTGCCATGCACTGTTGCATAAAGGAACTCACTGAGGCTCTGTATGCAAAGCGAGCTGAGCACATTTCATTCTCTCTTGCCTAAGAGAAGCAGGCAGAGCGAGCATGTGGCTTTGCCAGGATAGCATGCTTCCCTATGGTGCAGGGTGCCGTTGACTGCATAGATGATGCTTGGTGGGCGCCGCATGTGAATTCGGAGATGTACCACAACTGGAAGGGATTCCACTCCCTCAATGTCCAACTGGTGTGCGACCATACTCAGCACATCATGCAGGTCAATGCTCAGTATCCCGGTAGCAGCCATGATGCCTTCATTCTGCGGCAGTCCGTTGTGTCATCCACATTTGAGCCACCACAACAAATCAGAGGGTGGCTACTGGGTGACAAGGGCTAACCGCTGACCACCTGGCTCATGACTCCGGTGCACAACCCAAGCACACATGTGCAGCATGCATATAATGAGGAACAGCACCTCATCTTTCGATTAGGCACTTTACAGCCTTCTGGACTCAACATTGTGTTCAACAATTTCAGATCATAACCTCTGCCCTCATTTTTTCAGATGGCAGCTGTTGATGATTCTGCTATTCCATTTACACCTCTTCTAGACCCATCTTTTGTTTCTCCCTTCCCCTTCGCTCCTTTCCCTCCCTCTGCACTTGCTTAAAATCTGTTATATCTCTAACTTTTTTAGGTTCTAATGAAAGGTAATCAACCTGAAACGTTAACTCTGTTTCTCTCTCCACGGATGCTGCCTGACCTATTAAGTATTTCCTGCATTTTCTGTTTTTATTGCATATAATGAAAGCCATGCTGCACAGGAAATGTGATTGAGCAGACCATTGGCATGCTTAAACAATGTTTCCGCTGCCTGGAATGCTCTGGAGGAGCCCTGCAGCACTCACCAGAGCATGTCTCAAGATTTGTCGTGGTCTGCTGCATGCTGCACAACCTCGCCATCATGAGGGCACAACCCTTGCTACCAGGTATACGGGGAAGAGCTGAGGAAGAGGATGAGGACCAGGTAAGGAGGAGACAACCAACACAGCCCTTTTTGGCCGGGCTGTCCATGATCGATGCGTCCAACTGCGGTACCAGTGAACACAACCCCAATTCCCCATTCACCAAGAGTCCCACACCTTACCTTCCCTCTGTTACTGACCATGACAATGTCCTCTTGGCCACAATGCTGCAATAAAAGCCACCACAAAACAAACATTCCAAACCAATGTTACAAATAAACCTTCCAATATTACATCCCAAAGTCAACTAATCACCCTCGTGTATTCCCTTAGTGCCTGTCTTCCGTGTGTCTTTGCCTTGTCCTAGTGCTCCTATGCAGTACTACCCTAGTGGCTGCAGGATGGCTGGTGGAAGGCTGCTGACTTTCAGTGGGGGAGACTGCAGATGGCCTTATAATAACATAAGAACATAAGAATTAGGAGCAGGAGTAGGCCATACGCACCCCCTCCCAACCCCAAGCTTGCTCTGCCATTCAATAAGATCATGGCTGATTTTTGACCTCAGCTGCACTTTCCCGCCCGATCCCCATATCCCTTGATTCCCCTGGAGTCCAAAATCTATCTACCTCAGCCTTGAATATACTCAACGACTGATCATCCACAGCCCTTTGGGGGAGAGAATTCCAAACATTCACAACCCCCCGAGTGAAGAAATTCCTCCTTATCTCAGTCTTAAAAGGCCGACCCCTTATCCTGAGACTATGCCCCCTCGTTCTAGACTCTCCAACCAGGGGAAACAACCTCTCAGCATCTATGCTGTCAATCCCCCTCAGAATCTTGTATGTTTCAATGAGATCACCTCTCAGAGAGTACAAGCCCAATCTATTCAATCTCTTCTCATAGGACAACCCTCTCGTCCCAGGAATCAATCTAGTGAACCTTTGTTGCACCGCCTCTAAGACAAACATATTCTTCCTTAGATAAGGAGACTAGAACTGTGCACAGTACTCCAGGTGTGGTCTCGCCAAGGCCCTGTATAAATGTAGCAAAACTTCCTTACTCTTATACTCCAACCCCCTAGCAATAAAGGCCAACATGCCATTTGCCTTCCTAATTGCTTGCTGTACCTGCATGCTAACTTTCTGTGTTTCTCACCATTTAAAAAATATTCTGTTTTCCTATTCTTCCTACCAGATTGTGAGATGAGAGGGAAGTGGGATGTGAGAAGGAGGATTAGGTTTGAGGATACCATCATCTTGGATTGTTTCAGCCCTGCAGATGCAATAAAGACAGTTTGCCAATCACTCCAATGCTATTGCTTTAGAAATTATTTTGGCCATTCTAAATCCTATTTTTACCAGTCTAACACAAAGTTAGGCAATAAGATTCTGTTATCATTATTTGAATTTGATGGGTCTTTTAATTTTTAGTAGATGTGTAGAATAAAACATGATTAAAGCCTCTAAGATGTTTTAAAATTGACTGATTGTTTTGACAATGCTCTTACCTCTATTGTACATAATTTCAGATCTTCCACCATACAGGTGCAGCTTTTTATCTACACAGGTAACAAAGGACTTTGTCAAGTATGCAATAGAAACAACTGAAGCAAAATGTAAAAAAGAAAACCAGAATTTTACTTTTCTTAAGGTAACAGAAGAAAATATATATTAATGTGTGCACTCAACTGATAAGCTGTCATAAAGACAACAAAATGATAGAAGTGAATGTATCGAAGCCAATTTGTTGGTGTAGTTGTTGTAGATTGGCCCTAATTGTACTAAAGTTTGTAAGATTTTGAAATCTGCATTTCACTTCAGTTATATATCAGAGTTAATTTAAATAAATGCACAATGCACATACGGAATGGACATTTTATTAATTTCATGTTTAGGTGCATGCATGCACATCACAATTTTAGATATCCAGGAAAGTCTGCTCTGGATTGATGCTGGTGGAGGATGAAAAGGAGTGAGTAGAAGTTGTTTTTCTTTTCCTTCACAATCTCTCTCACTAGATAGACATCTGCATTTGAGGTCCCTGTCACAGTGGAAGAGGGTCTATGCCTGAGTTCCTGGTGGTGCAGCAATGGGAAATGTGTCTGTTGTTTTATGGACTAGAGGCTAACAACGCATCTATCTTCGGTCTCTCTACCCTTCCATGTTGTGCTACTTTTCAGACTTCAAATTCTAATTTGGACCATCCGATGTCCAGGAAGTCCAAGATGTAAATTCTTCTGAATGTTGAAAGCACAATGGATGGAGTAGTAGAAGGCTGGTGTCTAATTTATTTTTTCCCATTTGTCTGTACTTTTTCCCATCTAGGTTTTGTCCTCCATCTCCTATCCCCCACCTCAATGTACCAAGCACATTTGTCCCAGGCAGGAAAGGAGACAAGTAACCTGCTCTCAAGTCCAAAGATGTGCGGGTTAGGTTGATTTGGCTATGATAAATTGACCCTTAGTGTTAGGGGGATTAAATACGTGGGGTTACGGGGATAGGGTGGGATATGTGTCAGTGCAGGCTCGATGGGCCGAAATGGCCTCTATCTGCACTGTGGGGATTCTGTGATTCTGTGAAGTCTCAGCCAATATTTGGTGCACAAATCTGGTAAGGTTGAGCCACCCTCTGATTTTCACACTTTGCTGACATGTCTGAACTCTATTTGACCCCCTTCTCCTGATGATCATACTAAGATCCAGAGCTCATCCTCTGGGGAATTGCAGGTGCAAACACACGAGCATCTTACCATCCTCAACCACAGGACAGGTCAAAGGCTGTTATTGTGAGTTTATGGCTGAAGGGACCTGTGGCAGAAACTACCTTTAATACTAACATAGGGTGCAGAGTAGAAGGTAATTCCTTCTGCAGATTTCCGCTAGAAACTTATCTTATTCACTGCTAAAGACCTCATGATATTAGGCCAGAAATTCGGCTCTCCGGCTTCCTGCGGGTGCAAGGATCGCGCGCATACTTACATACCGCGCCTGCCGTTGTGCTTCGGGCCCGCGTGGAATTCGGCTCCTGGGCCTCCTGCAGCTGCCGGCGCACAGTGCTTGCGTATCCCAGGGGCGCAGTTAGTTCGAAGCGTCCCCTGGGATCACGTGGGCCATGGAGAGCCAATCGGAGCAGGGAATCTCCATTCATAGATTTTGACAGGAAGGCCTGTCAAATCTATGAATAGAGATCGGCCCCAAAACCTCACTAAAACTTCAAATAAATAAAAAAAAACATCACATTTTTAAAATAACAATAAATTACAGAAATTAACTACTTTAAACAAAAATTAAAATTTTTGAAAAAATTAATTACACTTTTTAACGGTTGTAAAATAAACTTACCTTTCTTTAAAGTATGTAAAAAAGATAAACCTGTTGAAAAAATTTTTTAATTGTACTTAATTCACCACTTACCTTGTTAAAAGCAGGCCTTGCGCCTCCTTTTTTCCGCGCAGCCTCTCCGTACTTACCCTCACGGAGAAACCTGAAAAAAAAACCGAAGTTCGCTGCGTGCACGCTGCCTCTCCGGCGCACGCGTTCGACCTCTGAACCCCTTTCTTCAGGGGAACGGAAGTTCCGGTTTCCCGTGCATGCACAGTGCATGCACGAAACCGGCACTTTCGTTGGGTCTACGGGTGAGTACACAGCGCGTACTCACCCGTGGAGACCCGAATTTCTGGCCCATTCCAAGGGAGAAGTCAGATGGTGTCATTATGGTAGCTGTCCAGAGTACATGTAGAATGCAGCAAGAAACATCACTATGGAGTACGGTAGGGAATGAGTTAACAAACACAAAACTCTTTAATAATCTGTCACTCTTCAAAATATGCTGTTCCTTTACTTTTCAATGAAAGTTGGATCAGACATGAAACTGAATGAAGTTTAGTCTTTGCTTCAGTTTAAATTTAATATGTATACATTCATTTTATGGTGTTATAAAGTAACATGCTGTTTTAAACAACAGCCTTTTGTTATACATTTGGCAAAATCATTCAAATTAATGAATTCTCCAAATTACCAAGCTGTAGCTGTTTAATCCAGCTTCATTCGAATTGCCAGCACCACTTACTATGTTTGCACAATACCACATTTGTTCTACCATCCAAATGAACTTGTGGACAGGGTGTTGATTTTTGCAAAGGGGATACTTGCCAAAGCATTTCAAAACAGTGCTAAAGAAAAAAAGAAGGAAAGAGTAAGCTGGAAACTGATAGTTGAAAATTGAATCACTTTATTATTCGCTCAGGTAGAAATATATTGGCAGAAATTCGGCTGTTGTCGGGTGAGTACGCACTGTGTACTCACCCGTGGACGGAACGAAAGTGCCGGTTTCGCATGTGCAGGAAACCGGCACTTCCGTTCCCCTGAGGAAAGGGGTTCAGAGGTCTTGCTTCTGAATTCAAAAGTCTGGTCAGGCTACTTGCTCCCAGTCATGGGGGCTGTACTTGTAGTCTCCCTCGTGCTGCAGCATGACAGGGAGATGGAGCAGAGGCAGCTTACAGAGGGAGAAGGAGGAGGGGCAGGACGGCTCTCAGCGGGAGGCCTTACCCACTGAGTGTCTTCAGGGAGCACTTCTCCTACCTGAAATCAAGTCAGGAGCAGTGTATTTGAAGGCTCTGCTTCACCAAGGAGGTTGTCACAGAACTCTGCCACCTCTTAGAACCAGACTTGCAGCTTCAGAGCAGGGCAACGACGGCGCTGCCAGTGGCCCTCAAGGTGACCGTGGCCCTGAATTTTTTCGCCACCGGATCCTTCCAGGCTGGAGCAGGCAACATAGCTACCAGCTCCCAGTTCGTCGTCCATCGCTGCATTCAGGAGGTCACTGAGGCTCTGTGCTCCAGGAGAAGGAACTTTATTGTCTTCTCTCTGAACAGAGAGAAGCAGGAGGAGCACGCATGTGGCTTTGCCAGGATAGCGGGCTTTCCCATGGTGCAGGGCACCATTGACTGCACACACGTGGCTTTGCAGGCACCGCATCTCAATCCTGAGATGTACCGCAACCACAAAGGCTACCACTCAATGTGCAGTTGATGTGCGGCCACGACCAGCACATCATGATGGTGAATCCCCAGTATCCTGGCAGCAATCATGATGCCTTCATCCTGCGCCAGTCCGCTGCAGGTAGAGGACCTGTCTCCTTCTTTATACCCCCTGGACCAAGGCCTCCAGTGCAGCATCAGTGAAGCGAGTTGCCCTTTCTCTCCCCTGTTGTGCCATTGCTGCAGCTACAGTGACAATGATGTACTCCTGCAAAAAAGCACCTCCCCTTTAAGAAGTGCAGAGACCATTCACTCTGCAGGCAGACTTTAACTGGACAACAGACTGAACCCGATATTGGGCCTCCTGTTGAGCGCTGAGCCAACCAGCAGCGCATTTAGAGCTGGGCTCAGCGCTTCAATCATGCTAATGAACAGGCAGCACGAATTTCAACGGGTGCGAGCAGATCATTCATTGCGATCCCCGCGCCCATTTTTGGGCCTGATCCAATTTCGCCCCACCTGTCTTTAATGATTGCTATTTAGAAGTTTGCATCTCAGATGGTTCTGTCTTCAATGAAGGACTAGCAATGATAGCAAGGAGATAAAATGGTGGGGTAGCACTCTCGCTCCTGGCTCAGAAGGTTGTGAGTTCAAGCTACAAGCCAGGAGGCTGAGCTCACAATCCAATCTGATGGTGCAGAACAGTACTGGTGAATATTAAGAAAATAAGAAGAAAAAGCTTGCATTTTTATAAGGCATTTCACAGTTTTGAATTCCAACCTCATTTGCCATTCAGGCAATGCTACTGCCTCTTTTAAATGTTTAAAATGCTGATCACTTTAGATATTAAATGCTGGATATCTCATAATGTTATTCCATCTGTTATAAACTGAATTTCCCAAGTGTCCTGCACTGACTGGGAGATTCTAGGAATTTCTCCCAATTCTCAATTTTTTCTAAAGCTTTTTGAATGGTCATAATTCCATGGAAATGAAAGAATGTAGGAAGTGATAAAGCCTTCTCAACAAGAGACCAATGCTATATGGAAAACTGAAATTTGTTGAGTAGTAACCACTGGTTGACCAAATGGGTGTGACATTATTGGTACAAAAATAAACTTAATCACATCATATTGTGTTGACAGAATCTAGTTCAAGAGGAAAATATCAGGGAGAGAGCATCTTACTCTCTGTGCTCCATGAAATACCTTATTGGTGGCAAAGTTACAACACACTCCATAATGTGTGCAGGCAAACAAATCAGCCCAATGTGTCTTTTTAATATCAAATGGCTTTACTGCATTGTATCTACATAATAGCTATCTCCCTAATTAAACCTCTCTGACACCATTTTCCACAGGCTGGAAACTTTGGGAACTGTCTTAATGAACCTATCTGCGATTTGTAACAATCCCTCCTCGTTAACCTGTTAGCTTGTTGTATTGCTATACGACAGCTCAATTACTGATTTGGTATTGCACTGCTTCCGACAAAGAGACCGAATAAGCAAGTACTTTCTGGTTTGTGGATAATCAATCTGCTGGCCATCTCTTTTTTCAGTTTAGCAATTTTGTATTTATTGTTTTATATTGGTTTACACAGTAAAAGAAAAACTGATCTTTTACTTTATATAATTTACCAATCAGTCTCCTTTCAATTCCTACGGAAAATCTCACTTTTAGATGGAAAGTACTGTTGCTGCTCGAATCTTGTGGTACCGGAGCTTGTTCTTTTGCTTTGAATCTGAACAACACTTGAACTTTCAGAACAACCTCTTGCCAATTTCTGCTCAGACCAAAAACATAACACAGCAGTGTTGCTTCAAAACATAGACACGCGCACAAAAGTGTCTACACTGTGTTGGAAAATCTAAATGAAGAAATCCTATTTGATTGGAGCAATTGGTGTGTCATTCACAGGAAGGAAATAATTGGAATCTCAATTGTGATTCAGTGAGGAGAAAACCTGCAACATAAACACAGGATGCCTGTGAAATAGTGTGTCACTTTGTACAGCGTTATGAAATATAAATGGTTTATATTCTTAGAATAAATAACGTAGCAAAATATTTATGTGACGCATCATTAAGAGGGGAGAAAGTAGGGTTGCAGAGTGTGTGAATGTAATGTGCTGCCTTGTTAAACTTTATACCATTATGATGTGTGTTTCGTTCAGTGCACACTGAACATTCACTGACAAATATCAGCCCCGCATGGTAATTATATGGTATGCACATGTCATAAAACAAATGGAATGTATGGGCGACATGGAAAAATGAAAGGTGCCATTTTGAGCCAATGCGTATGTTAATTGTTTTACTGTATCACTGTATGCACAAATCTAAAAGTATTGCAGATATGTAACTCCTAAGTGTTAGACCGTCCAAGTATGTAGAGTGCACTCTCAGCACCACAACAGGCAAAAGTGCTTGCTTCTTTTATCATTTTTACTTTACCAGCAATGAAAGCAATTCCACTTTAAAACACTGACCATCTGTTGATTCTATCATTTAATTTGTTGCACAAGTTTTCAAACTCACATCTACATTTTATCAAAAGTGTATAATTATCTCGAACATTGTCTTCTAATAACAGTCCGCAAATGGAACCAATTCATCTGTTTCTTTCCAGCTCCAGTGCGGTGCAGATTTGCGAGCAGCAGGTCAAAGGCAAAAATCAATCTGGTCACAATTAGTGACACATTGTGCTATGTTTTAGATACAGTACAATGTACTGCTTGTAAATGTTTATCAGATTTTTCAAGTTTTATATACATTCGAGGACTTCAATGGACTGCAGAACCTCTGGTACCTCAAATTAACACATGCAAAGATGAGATGTTCTTCCCCCGTTGTGCTTCATCAGAACCTATTTCAGGGCGTAAGGCTGGAGAAAAAGTGAAGAAGACTCTGGCACCTGATCTTCGCCCCATTTGCACACCACACGCACCTTTGGTCATGGTTTAGGTAGGAACTAACTAAAAGTACCTGAAACAGGTGATATAGGGCTAATGAGGAGCACTACAATGAGGCACATACCTCTACAAGATTGGTCATCGAAAGAACCATTGGGGTTTTAAAGGTACGGTTTTGCTGCCTGGGCAGATCAGAAGAGGCTCTGCAATATGCTCCAGATCATGTGCCACACATTGTTGTAGCTCGATTTGCCTTGCACAAATTCACCACACAGAAAGAACTAGACGGTGACATTGTTGGCTTTGTTGGCGCCAGAAGGACATGGAGGACAGTATCACAATGACCTGTATTCAGAGGAGTCCTCAGTGACTGCTGAAAGGGACATCAGAGAACATTTCATTACTCAAGTCTTTTCTTCTGCATAGCACAGTCTACCTTTGACACCAAAGCCTTATCTCCTTCTCCTCCACTTTTAAATAAAGAAACAAGGGGGCATGCCATATTCGATTTAGTAATGAGTAATGAGCCAGATTTAGTTAACAGCCTAACGGTGCGTGAACATTTATCTAATAGCGATCATAACATGATCGAGTTCAACGTAGTGTTTGAAAGGGAGAAACGCGAAACAGCTACCAAGATTCTAGATTAGGTAAGGCTGACTTCAATGCGATGAGACAGAGACTGTTCACAGTAAACTGGGCAAATCTGTTAATGGGTAAAACAACACAAGATCAGTGGAAGGTGTTCAAAAAAGAAATTAATGTGAGACAGCACCACATTGGCCCAGAAATTGATCTCACTCTGTTCCCGCGGGGGTAAGGCTTCCCCGCGATCTCTCACCTCGCTTGTGCTTTTTCAGATCCAGCTTGCACGAACTTGATGTTCTAGACATCAGCTGGGCAGTGCTTGCGTATCCCAGCGGCGTAGTGAATTCGTGCGAGCTGTGGGATCACGTGACTCAGTTAGAGCCAATGGCAGCACACCATCTTCCATTCATAAGTTTCACAGCACGGCTGTGAAATCTATGAATCTTACACCCCCCCAAAATAACAGCTAAACCTCAATTAAATTTTAAAAAAAACCATCACATTAATAAAATAAGTATAGTTAATTAAATTAACCATTTTAAATAAAAAATTAAATTTTTGAAAAAATTTAAAATCTTTTAAAAAGTTATAAAAATAAACTTACCTGTCTTTAAAGTCTCTAACAAAGATATACCTGTTAAAAAAAATTCAAAAAAATACTTAATTCACTACTTACCTTCTTAAAAGTGGGTCTTACTCCTCCTTTTTACATTTCCAAAATCTTCCGTACTTACCTGCGCATCCAAAGCATGAAGTGCACAGCGTGCGCGCAGCCTGTAGCGCGCACGCGATGCACCGAGGACCCGCCCCCTTTTCAGAAGAGCAATTGCCGGTTTTCAGCGCATGCGCAGGGCATGCAGAAAACCGGCAATTGGAGTGGGAATACGCGAGAGTACGCAGTGCGTACTCTCGCGTCCCGGGATCAATTTTCGGCCCAATATATCCTGAAGGGGCAAGAGCTCCACGTGCCAAAAAAAAAGAGCCATGGACAACTAAAGAAGTAAGAGACAACATAAAACTAAAAGAAAAAGCATACATAAATGCAAAAAATAGCACAGATCCTGGCGAATGGGAAAGATACAAAGAACAGCAAAGGGTGACAAAACAGATAGTAAGGGCTGGATTTTGATACTGGGGATGGGATGGAGGCGGGACTCCCACTTTTTGGGTTGTAGTCCCGCCTCCATCAACTTGTGGCCAACCCACTGTATTTTCCCTTGATTGACCTTGTTGAGCCCGCCCAGCGGGCTTAGCAGGCCAATCAAGGGCCACCCGGCAACAGGTGACATCACAGATTGACATTTCATCTGTCAAGAGCTTTTGACAGATGAAATATCAGCGTTTGACAGCTCCTTGAAGCTGTCAAACACTCACAATCTGTCTTCTAACTTGAGTCCTTCCTCTCAGGCTGAGTTAGAAATCATTCCAGCACAGAAAACAGAGGCTGCAGTTTTTGACAGCTCAACGGCCATTGTGCTTTCTGTGCCGGTGAGATTTCTGACTCCCGAGATCTGAAGGGCTGACACCTGCAGGAGGAAGTTAAGGTAAGTAAAACTTTTTCCCACACTTTACACTTACCTTACACACTTACCTCTGCACACATGCACCCATCACTCACCTGCCCACCGGACATATCGACCCCTCCAACCCCTGCAGACCCACGGTCCGCCTCGTTAACTTGGCATGGTTGGGACCTGTCGGGAAGCCCACATTTCACGAATCAAAATAGGGATTAGGCAAAAAAACTGCCCGTTAACTACCTGTTAACAGGCAGTTTATTGCCACTAATCCCCTTCCCGCCTCAGGGAGGCGGGTCCCAGCACAGGTCGGGTACCCGCCTCCAGCAAAACTGGCATGGAGGCGGGTTGGGGGCGGGATGGGTTCGGGACCCCCGAATCTGCAACTTTAACCCCCCACACGCCTCCAAACCCGCCTCTATGGGTCAATGAAAATCCAGCCCTTACCACCCCGCAGCAGAAATTCAGCTGTGCCCCGCGAGGCTGCCGTGAGCGATGTCAGCGCCAGCCTCGCGGTTTGCAAACCAGGGCCAACTGCCACTCGCAGGGCGGTATTTAAAGGGGAGGTGCGGCCACGACCTGCTCCGCCATTTTCTTTTTTTAGCCGACCTCCAGGTCAGCCCTCCATGGTGTGCCGTGGCGTGGTCCTGGCCACCATCGCGCAGCCTGCCACTGTGTCTCGGTCCTGGCCTGCGGCTGCGGCATCACGCCACCCTAGTGGCCTAGTAAGGGCCATCGGAGGCCCTGCAGAGTGTGCAATGGCCCTCCCCTTTAACTGAAGGGGAGGTGCGTTGAAACACGGCAGCACTCCATGGAGCCTCGGCGGAGCGCTGCCAATCGTGCCCCGACATCGCCTCAGTTACCACCCCATCAGGAAATGGAGCGCCCAAGATTGCGCTCTACTTCCTGTGTGGGGCGGTAAGCCGAATTTAGCGGCCGGGGCAGTAACTCCGTGCCAGGCGCTAAATGTCTGGCCTTAACTTGGTTACCACCCCCAAACGGGGCGTAACCGAATTTCACGCCCTTTTTGTCAGTATTTACAGTAGAGGAAGAGGATAGCATGCCAGAAATCCCAAGGAAACTAATACTGAATCAGGGACAGGGACTCAACAGAATTATCGTAAGCAAAATAACAGTAATGCAGAAAAAATGGCACTAAAGAGTGGCAAATCCCCAGGACCAGATGGTTTCCATTCCAGGGTTTTGAAGGAAGTAGGTGAGCACATTGCAGATGCCTTAACTATAATCTTCCAAGTTCTCTAGATTCAGGAACCGTTCCTTCAGATTGGAAAATTGCACATGTCTCTCTTCTATCTAAGAATGGTGAGGGGGGAAACCAGGGTTTAATACTGGACCAAGTTTTTATAGAGTGAATGTTGCTGAAATAAGTTTTTTTTTCAGTTAATTTTTAACGTTTTGGTTAGTCCAGTATTAAAAAGGGAATTATAGACCAGTTAGCCTAACATCTGTTGTTGGGAAATTACTAGAGTCTATAATTAAGGATAGGGTGACTGAACACCTTGAAAATTTTCAGCTGATCAGAGAGAGCCAGCATGGATTTGTGAAAGGTAAGTCATGCCTGACAAACCTGATTGAATTTTTTGAAGAGGTGACTAAAGTAGTAGACAGGGGAATGTCTATGGCTGTTATCTATATGGACTTCCAGAAAGCATTTGATAAAGTCCCTCACAAGAAACGGTTAACTAAGGTAGAAGCCCATGGAATTGAGGGCAAATTACTGACCTGGTTAGGAAATTGGCTGAGCGGCAGGAGACAGGCAGTAGGAATAATGGGTAGGTACTCAAATTGGCAGGATGTGACTAGTGGTGTCCCGCAGGGATCTGTGTTGGGGCCTCAACTATTCACAGTATTTATTAACGACTTAGATGATGGGATAGAAAGCCACATACCCAAATTTGCCGATGACACAAAGATAGGCAAAATTGTAGGCAGTGTAGATGAAAGCATAAAATTACAAAGAAATATTGATAGATTAAGTGAATGAGCAAAACTGTGGCAAATGTGGTGAATTTCAATGTAGGCAAATGTGAGGTCATCTACTTTGGACCTAAAAAGGATAGAGCAGGGTACTTTCTAAATGGTGAAAAGCTAAAAACAGTGGAGGTCCAAAGAGATTTGGGGGTCCAGATACATAGATCATTAAAATGTCATGAACAGGTAGAGAATATAATCAAAAAGGCTGATGGAATGCTGGCCTTTATATCTGGACTAGAATACAAGGGGTAGGAGATATCCTGCAGCTATACAAAGCCTGGTTAGACCTCACCTGGAGTACTGTGAGCAGTTCTGGGCACCACACCTTAGGAAGGATATATTGGCCTTGGAGGGAGTGCAGCGTAGGTTTACCAGAATGATACCCGGACTCCAGGGGTTAAATTACGAGGAGAGATTACACAAACTAGGGTTGTATTCACTAGAATTTAGAAATTTAAGGGGTGATTTGATCAAAGTTTTCAAGATATTAAAGTGAAGAGATAGGGTAGATAGAGAGAAACTATTTGCGCTGGTTGGGGAGTCTAGGACTAGGGGGCATAGTCTAAAAATTAGAACCAGACCTTTCAGGATTGAAATTAGGAAACACTTTTACACACAAAGGGTGGGAGAGGTTTGGAGCTCTCTTCCGCAAATGGCAATTGATGCTAGATCAATTGTTAATTTTAAATCTGAGATTGATAGATTTTTGTTAACAAAAGGTATTATGGGATATGGGGGCAAAGGTGGGTATTGTCAGCTGTGGCTCAGTGGGTAGCACACTCGCCTCTGAGTCAGAAGGTTGTGGGTTTAAGTCCCACTCTAGGGACTTGAGCACATAAATCTAGGCTGACACTCCAGTGCAGTGCTGAGGGAGTGCTGCATTGTCGGAGGTGCTGTCTTTCGGATGAGATGTTAAACCGAGGCCCCGTCTGCTCTCTCAGGTGAACGTAAAAGATCCCAAGGCACTATTTTGAAGAAGAGCAGGAGAGTTATCCCCAGTCTCCTGGCTAATATTTATCCCTCAATCAACATAACAAAAACAGATTATCTGGTCATTGTCACATTGCTGTTTGTGGGAGCTTGCTGTGTGCAAATTGGCTGCTGCGTTTCCCACATTACAACAGTGACTACATTCCATGGGCTGGATTTTCCCAGCTCTGAGGAGGCGGGTTTGGAGGCGGGACTGCTGGGAAAATGGGAAAAATTGGGAGCGGCTCCCAATCCGCCTCCGAACCATTTTCCCAGGAGGCGGGTCCCCAACTCGCGCAGGGACCCGTCTCCTAGCAGCGGGAAGGAGGTTAGATCCAATTAACTGCCTGTTAACAGGTGATTAACAGGCAGATTAGAGGCTTTTCCCCATTTTCAGCCTGCTGATGCGGGCTTCCCGACGGTGGGAAATCCCGCCAGGGTCAGCGAGGCAAGCTGTGGGTCTGCTGCAGTGTAAGTGTGCAAATGACAGCTGCAGAGGTAGTGTGATGGGTGCAATTGTGCACAGGTAAGTATGACAGGTGAGAGACTGTAATGAGAAACATTTTTATTCTGTTTATATGTATCTGCAGGTGACAAGATTTGATGTTTCTGTGAAGCTTCATCTGATTGGGAGAATTGACAGATGGCTTCTGCAATCTCACATGCAGCTGCCATCTGTTTTCTCCTAAGGAGAGTGTAATTGGTGAGCCTGGGTACAAGGGCTCACCTTTGGACAGTGATTGTCAGTGTTTGACAGCACCTCAATGCTGTCAAACACTGACAATTCATCTGTCAAAAAATTATGGGGCCTGTCCCTTTAAGAAAACCGGCAGATGAAGCGGCATGCACTGATGTCATCTGACACCGCTTTCCCTAATTGGCCAGCAAGCCCGCAGGGCAAAATAGCGTCTTTTCGTCAGACGTCGCTGGGGTCGGGACTAGAACCCGGAAGGCAGCAGTCCCGCCCCCAACTCATCTCAGCTGGCAAAATCCAGCCCCAAAAGTACTTCATTGGCTTAAAGAGCTTTGACACGTCTGGTGGTCGTGAAAGGCACTGTATAAATGCAAGTCTTTCTTTGTTTACATGGAGTTAGGTCACAGATCAGCCATAATCTCACTGAGTGGCAGAACAGGCTCGAGGGGCTAAATGGCCTACTCCTGTTCCTATTTCTTATGTTCCTATATTCTCTCAGTGTAGTACCCTTCCAACAACATGACAACACATCAGCCCTCTGCCCTTACATGAGCATATGAATAATCATCACCTGATTGAATTATGCAGCACAAAACAAAAACACCCTTTCCTGTATGACTCTAGACTCTATGGCCTAGAAATTGGATATGACCATGAAACGGGCAGTGTTAAGGCCCAACGTTGTTAAGCTGCGCCAGGTCAAAATGGTCTAGGTAGCACGCAAAATTCCTGCTCAGTCTTGATCTCAGCGTTAATACTGCTGTTCATTAGCTTACCGCTCAACAGGTGGGCCAATTTCGGGTCCAGTCTAATTCCCAGTCATGTTTGGCACAGGCTTTAGTCAGTACGTAAAGAGGAGGTGCATTGATGCTACAGCCCCTCATTGTCAAGCCACTTACAACTTCAGTTGGAAGAAGACGGCAGTGGAAACACATGGCGGAGCCTCAGCACAGGGAGAGAGCCCACAGATTCTCTGACGCGGCTCTTGAGTCACTGGTCATGGCCGTGGAGAGGAGGCGGGCTGTCCTCTTCCCACACACTGGCAGGAAACCCTCGCCACATACCTCTCGAAGGCTCTGGCAGGAGATAGCCGCCCATGTGATGGCCAGCACTGTGGTCCCAAGGTCAGCCATCCAGTGCCGAAAGAAGTTTAATGTCCTCACGCGGCAGGTCAAGGTGAGTGAAGGCTTCAGCAAATGCCATATCCCACCATCTGCACCACAAGCCTCACACACTGCTCTATGCACCACACCCCCAGCACTCACCTACCAACAATCTCTACCTATTACCACTCATAGCTTCACTTCACTCTCACAACTTTACCACTGCTGCAACACTCACACCCACATCTCACACCTTGCAGACACTGACAGCTATTCAACTATTACAGGCACATCACCCAAACACATTGCACCACACTCAATGACACACTTCCCTTTCTCTCGCAGGCCAATCAGAGAGAGCAGCAGCTCATTCCTAATCCATCTTCTCACATCATACTTCCCCCTCAGCCCACAATCTCTTCTCACTTTCAAGCTGCTGATGCAGTATGCATGGATATCTTGCTCCCCCCCCTCCCCTCACCATAACCCGACTCTTGTGCCTTTCTACCTTCAGTTAATCAAGACCAAGCACCCAAGCAGCCTGTCCGCAAGGCGATGCAGGAGAGCAAGGGGGGAGAAGAAGAAGAAGAAGTCACATCTGTCACTCGCAGACACTAGCTCAGAAACTGGCACTGCATGTACTTTTGAGGTTAGTGTAGAAGTGGGATCTGCACAGGGTGAGGCACCGGGCACGAGTGGGCTGCAGCAAAGCCAGGGGGAAAGGGTAGCTCGGGGGCAGCTCCCCGGAGGGCAAGTTCGTACGCGAGTTCTACTGCACAGGACTCAGATAAGGACCTCGATGGGGCGGATTTCAGAAGATGGGTGATGGGCAGACACACTGAATTGCTAGGTGCAATGGCAAGCCTGCCAATGTCAAGGAGCATGGAGAAGTCCAGCTCCAACATTGCATGCGGCTCTGTGCACAGCTTAGAGCCCAGGATTTCCCAGCAGAAAATGATGGAAAACTCCCGAAGAGACCGTGTCGACCTAGACATGATGATGCATGTGATGGGCGATGTCGCGGCTGCCATTGCAGCACAGGCGGAAGTGTTCCAATGTCTTAGTGCTGCAGTGGAAACGTAGACCGCTCTCATGAAGTCTCAGCTTGATGCCACCCAAGCTCAGACTGCTGTCATCATGGCTGGGTTTACCAGTGTTAACCAGGGCTTGCAGGCTTTCACAGAAGCCCAGCAATCGGTGCTCCAACAGATTGCTAGGAATGCTGAGGCTCCGCCCCTGGGAAGTGGCAGTGGGTCAGTGGAGCAGGACCCCGCTGTCCTCTCTCAGGATGACAGCATTCCTGCTCCCACCACTGCCACTCCGCCATTGCCCTTGCTGCTGCCTGTCAGCCAGTCAGCCCAGACTGCTGCTGCCCAGCAGGAGGTGGTGCAGTCTACAGCCGAGCCTTCTAGGGTACAGCTGCTCGAGGTCATCCTGCAAGGCCATCTGAAGTCTCCCCAATGGAAACTCAGCAGCCTTCCAGGAAAGGGCACCCGAGCGACAGGCACTAAGGGATTGCACAAGGGTGATTAGTTCATAACTTAAGTGTTAATATGTGTCAATTGTTTTTGGATAAATTTAGTAATTTTGTATGGAATCTTTTGTGGTGGCTCTCATTCAGCTTTGTGCCGAGGAGGATGCTGTGATATTCCGTGCCAGAGGGATGGTATGATGGGGATGTGGTGAGCAACAGGGATCTGGGTTTTCGTTCATAGGAATCGGAGTCTGATGAGGCGTTCACGGACAGCCCGTCCGGAAGGGGGATTGGCTGCCTGCCTCCTCCTTCCCACCTCCTCCTCTCCCTCTTCCTCCTCCTGAGGCGGTCCTGCAATCCCTGGTGGCAAGGGCTGCGCCCTCATGATGGCCAAGTTGTGGACCATGCAGCAGACCAACACGAAATGGGACACCCGCTCCAGCGTGTACTGGAGGGCTCCCCTCGAGCGGTCAAGGCCGCAGAACCGTTGCTTCAGTAGCCCATTGGTCTGCTCAATGATGTTCCTGGTGGAAACATGACTCTCATTATATGAGTGCTGAGCAGGAGTGGTGGGGTTGCGGGCGGTAGTCATGAGCCAGGTGCAGAGCGGATAGCCCTTGTCTCTGAGCAGCCACCCTCAAGTTTCATGTGGTGGCTGGAAGAGTGCTGGCACACCGGACTGACGCAGGATGAAGACATCATGGCTGCTGCCAGGATAGTGGGCATTGACCATCAGGAAGCAGTGGGCGTGGTCGCACAACAACTGCACATTAAGTGAGTGGTAGCCCTTGCGGTTATGGAAGATCTCAGGATTGTTATATGGCGCCCGCAAAGCCACGTGGGTGCAGTCGATAGCGTCCTCTGCCATGGAGAAGCCCGCTATCCTGGCAAAGCCACATGCACACTCTCTGCTCAGAGAGAAGACAACGTAGTCCTTTGTCCTGGTGCAGAGAGCCTCAGTGAACTCCCGGGTGCAGCGATGGACGGCGAACTGGGAGATGTTAGCTATGTCTCCTCCTGCAGACTGGAAGGATCCGCTGGTGAAAAAATTGAGGGTCACGGTGCCCTTGACTGCCACTGGGAGAGCCGTGGTCGCCCTGCTCTGAGGCTGCAGGTCTGGTTACAGGAGGGGGCAGAGTTCTGTGACCACCTCCTTTGTGAAGTGGACCCTCCTAATACACTGCTCCTTGCTTAAGTGGATATAAGAGAAGTGCTCTTGGATGACTCTAGGTGGGTAAGGCTTCCTGTTGAGAGTCCTCCTGGCCCTCCTCCACCTCCCTCTGCACGCATCTTCTCCTCTTCTTTGCTGCCTCCGCTCCCTCTCCCTAAGATACTCGAGCACGAGGGGGACTGCCAGTAGAGCCCCCATGACTGTGAGCAAGTGTTGTGAGCAGAAGCCTTAAAATAAGAATGAAGGTGTCTCCACTTGCAACAACACTCCCTGTTACCTTAGAATCTTGAAAGAAGTTAGTAAAGCTGCTGGAGTTGCAGAAAGTTGCACAGAGCCAGTCAAACTGCAGAAACATGTCAGGTGCAAGTAGTTGCTGACAATCGCTTTAAATACCGTTGCTGGAGCCTCCTTCCTGCTTGTCAATGCTTGCTCAGCTCGTCGCACTTAAGGCATGCCGGTAAGTGGAGTGCCAAAGTCAAAACTTGCAGATCAGGCGTCAAGTGAGCGTTGCACATCGGTAACGTTGCTGGCCATCCAAAAATGGTGGCCACTGCGGGACCCGCCGGCAGCAGAAGGAAGAGTGGTGGTCACCATTTTTTTGCCCGAATCTGGCGGTAACAGGTGACACTAAACCCCCGAATTTCTAGGCCTATGAATAGCAAAGCATGACATCAGTGCACATTCAATTTTATGAGTGCAGCTTGGAACAGAGTGTAAACCTGCAAGTTTGGTGAGTAAGGGAGTGAATCTTAAGGGTTAATCTCTTTTTTTATAAAATCTAGTCTTGCGTGCTTGCAATTAGCATTTAACTTAAATTTACTGTTTCAAGTTTTAAGTTTCTTCCAGGCTTGGGCAGGGCTAAGCAAGCTCTGTGCTGGAGAGCAGGTGAGATTAGTTAATTAATTAACTGGTCTAATCTGGTTCTGTAATTGCCAGAGAGCTCACTCATCTAAATCTCAGTAGTATAAATAAGGGAGGCTAGAGTGCAGCTTGATACAGAGTGTAAACCTGCAAGTTTGGTGAGTAAGGGAGTTTGGAGTTTGGAGTTTGTCAGCCTCCAGGAGAGCAGGAGTTAAAAAGCTGCACGAGAGGGGACAGAGAACCAGCAGGAGTTCAGCTCTGTGAAACCCCCCAACCGCATTCAGAGAAAAATAAAAGGTGACATCACAGGGAAAAGGGTAAGTGATTGGTTGGTGAGTATTTTGCTCACTTTTCTTATCTTTTAAAGCCCAGGAAATGTATTAGTAATTGTAAGGTTTCATTAGTGTTAGTAACGTTTACTAGCAGTAATAAATCTTATTGGGTGTAGTAGGGTTTATTAATAATTAATAAAAATAAATTAATTAAGACACAATAAAGATGGCAGGGCAGGTGATGTGTTGTGACTGCAGTATGTAGGAGCTCCTGGACGCCAGTGTACCAGGACAAACACATCTGCGGTAAGTGTCTGTGACTCAAGGAGCTTCGGCTCAGAGTTGATGAGCTGGAGGCCAAGTTGCGGACACTGCGATGCATCGGGCGGGGGGCGGGGCGGGGGGGGAAGTTACCTGGACACTTTATTCCAGGAGGCAGTCACACCCCTTAGGATAGGGTCTTCTGATTTGGTCAGTGGTCAGGGACAGGAGGATGTGACTGCGAGTGAGGCAGGTATGGGGACCCAGGAGGTGGAGGAGCCTCAGCCTTTGCAATTGTCCAACAGGTTTGAGGTTCTTGCGGCCTGTATGGATGAAAGCGGTAGCTGCAGGGTGGATGAGCAAACTGACCATGGCACCATGGTACAGGAAGCCATTCAAGCGGGGGGAGTTAATAGGAATGTAGTGGTAATAGGGGACAGCATAGTCAGGGGGGTAGATACAGTTCTCTGTGGCCAAGAGCGAGAGTCCAGACGGCTGTGTTGCCTGCCCGGTGCCAGGGTTCGGGACATCTGCTCTGGGCTGGAGAGGAACTTGCAGTGGGAGGGGGAGGAGCCAGTGGTCGTGGTCCACGTAGGTACCAACGACATAGGTAGAACTAGGAAAGAGGTTCTGCTGAGAGAGTATGAGCAGCTAGGGGCTAAATTAAAAAGCAGAACCTCAAGGGTAATAATGTCTGCATTATTACCTGAGCCACAAGCAAATTGGCATAACGTAAATAAAATTGGAGCGATGAATGCGTGGCTTTTCAAAGACTAGTGTGGGAGAAATGGGTTTTGATTCCTGGAGCACTGGCACCAGTACTAGGGAAAGTGGGATCTGTATCGTTGGGACGGTCTTCACCTGAACCGTGCTGGGACCAGTGTTCTGGCGAGTCATATAACTAGGGCAGTAGAGAGGGCTTTAAACTAAATAGTGGGGGCAAGGGATCAAATTTGGGAAGATGTGGTAAATCAAAGAGTAGAGACAAGGCAAGAGAGAAAGGTATTAATATGGGAAATGATAAACAGATCGTGACAGGAAGGGATAGAGAGTACAAATCTAAAGTAAATCAACAGATAAGGCTAGAGGCTACAAAAATAATAAAAGGACAAAACTAAAGGCTCTGCATCTAAATGCACGTAGCATTCGAAACAAAACTGATGAACTGATAACGCAAATAGAAATAAATAAGTACGATCTGATAGCCATTACAGAGACTTGGCTGCAGGATGACATAGATTGGGACCTGAATATTGAAGGGTACATGACATTTAGGAAGGACAGGAAGCTAGGAAAAGGTGGAGGGGTGGCTCTGTTAATTAATGATGGTATTAGCACAATAGAAAGGGATGACCTAAGTTCAGGAAACCAGGATGTAAAAGCGATTTGGGTAGAGATGAGAAATGATAAAGGCAAGAAGTCACTTGTGGGAGTGGTGTACAGGACCCCCTAACAGTAACCACACGGTAGGATGGAGTAGAAAGGAAGAAATAATGGGAGCTTGTCAGAAAGGTACGGCAATAATCATGGGGGATTTTAATCTACATATAGACTGGAAAAATCAGATGATCAAAGGTAGCCTAGATGAGGAGTTCATAGAATGTTTTCGGGATAGTTTCTTAGAACAGCACGTTCTGGAGCCAAACAGAGAGCAGGCTATACTAGACCTGGTATTGTGCAACGAGATAGGATTAATTAATGACCTCATAGTGAAGGCGCCCCTAGGTAGCAGCGATAATAATATGACTGAATTTTACATTCAGTTTGAGGGAGAGAAGACTAGTATTTTAAACTTAAATAACGGCAATTATGAGGGCATGAAAGCAGAGCTAGCTAAAGTGAACTGGCAAATTAGGTTAAGGGATAGGTCAATAGAGTTGCAGTCACAGACATTTAAGGGGATATTTCAGAATACACAGAATATATACATTCCATTGAGAGAAATATTCCAAGGAGAGGACCCACCATCCGTGGTTAACTAAAAAAGTTAAAGATAGTATCAAACTTAAAGAAAAAGCATATAATTGCGCAAAGATGGGTGGCAGGTCAGAAGATTGGACAGAATATAAAAAACAGCAAAGAATGACTAAAAGAATAATAAGGAGAGAAAAATTAGAGTACAAGAGAAAGCTAGCTAGAAATATAAAAACAGATAGTAAGAGTTTCTATAGATATTTTAAAAAGGAAAGAATTAACAAAGTGAGCGTTGGTCCTATAAAAAGTGAGTCTGGGGAATTAATAATGGAAAATAAGGAGATGACAGTTGAATTGAACAGGTATTTTGCATCAGTCTTCACTATGGAGGATACAAGTAACATCCCAGAAATAGCTGTAAATCAGGAAATGGAAGGGAGGGAGGAACTCAAGAAAATTACAATCACCAGGGAAGTGGTACTGAGCAAATTGTTGGAGCTGCGGGCTGACAAGTCCCCGGGTCCTGATGGACTTCATCCTAGGGTCTTAAAAGAAGTGGCTAGTGAGATAGTTGATGCGTTGGTTTTAATTTTCCAAAATTCCCTAGATTCGGGGAAGGTTCCATTAGATTGAAAAATAGCGAATGTAACTCCTTTATTCAAAAAGGGAGGGAGACAGAAAGCAGGAAACTACAGGCCAGTTAGCTTAACATCTGTCATAGGGAAGATGTTAGAAGCTATTATTAAAGACGTTATAGCAGGGCACTTAGAAAAGTTCAAGGTAATCAGGCAGAGTCAACATGGTTTTGTGAAAGGGAAATCATGTTTAACCAATTTATTGGAGTTCTTTGAGGAAGTAACATGAGCTGTGGATAAAGCGGAACCAGTGGATGTACTGTACTTAGATTTCCAGAAGGCATTTGATAAGGTGCCACTTCAAAGGTTATTGCGGAAAATAAAAGCTCATGGTGTAGGGGGTAACATATTGGCATGGATAGAAGATTGGCTAGCTAACAGGAAACAGAGAGTAGGCATAAATGGGTAATTTCTGATTGGCAAGATGTAATGAGTGGTGTGCCACAGGGATCAGTGCTGGGACCTCAACTTTTTACAATTTATATAAATGACTTGGATGAAGGGACTGAAGGTATGGTTGCTAAATTTGCTGATGACACAAGGATAGGTAGGAAAGTAAATTGTGAAGAGGACATAAGGCGGCTACAAAGGGATATAGATAGGTTAAGTGAGTGGGCAAAGATCTGGCAAATGGAGTATAATGTGGGAAAATGTGAAATTGTCCATTTTGGCAGGAAGAATAAGAAAGAAGCATATTATCTAAATGGTGAGAGATTGCAGAGCTCTGAGATGCAGAGGGATCTGGGTGTCCTAGTGCATGAATCGCAAAAGGTAAGTATGCAGGTACAGCAAGTAATTATTGTTTGTTGCGAGGGGAATTGAATACAAAAGTAGGGAGGTTATGCTTCAGTTATACAGGGCATTGGTGAGACCACATCTGGAATACTGTGTACAATAATGGTCTCCTTATTTAAGGAAGGATGTAAATACGTTGGAAGCAGTTCAGAGAAGGTTTACTAGACTAATACCTGGAATGGGCAGGTTGTCTTAGGAGGAAAGGTTGGACAGGCTAGGCTTGTATCCGCCGGAATTTAGAAGAGTAACAGGTGACTTGATTGAAACATATAAGATCGTGAGGGGTTTTGACAGGGTGGATGTGGAGAGGATGTTTCCTCTTGTGGGAGAATCTAGAACTAGGGGTCACTGTTTAAAAATAAGGGGTCGCCCATTTAAGACAGAGATGAGGAGAAATGTTTTCTCACAGAGGATCGTGAGTCTTTGGAACTCTCTTCCTCAGAGGGCGGTGGAAGCAGAGTCTTTGAATATTTTTAAGGCAGAGGTAGATAGATTCTTGATAAGCAAGAGGGTGAAAGGTTATTGGGGGTAGGTGGGAATGTGGAGTATTCAGATCAGCCATGATCTTATTGAATGGCGGAGCAGGCTTGAGGGGCCGAGGGGCCTACTCCTGCTCCTAATTCGTATGTTCGTATGTTTGTATGGTCACCCTTTTATCTGCCCGAATCTGGCAGTAACGGGTGGCACTAAACCCCCAAATTTCTAGGCCTATGAATAGCAAAGTATGACATCAGTGCACATTCAATTTTATGTCAATAAAGTCCACAGAGAACACGAGCCAACCTATTCTTTTCTAATACCATGCGTTCCCTGGTTGCCTGCACATGCCTTTCTTTCACCTATTTTGGTGATTCTTCTAGGTGCAACCTGATGGGGCTGTATCGTGAGAGGTGGTTGGCTGCTCATGTTCTGCAAAAGTGTCGTGAACTGAGGTAGCCCTCCTGTCATGGCAGCTTGCTCTTGGAAGGGAGCTGCTGCTGGCTGCATTTCGGAATCTTGTTCCTTGGCAGTTTGGTGTCACCAGCCAAATTCCACTGCTGTGGTGCGCTGAGGCGGGAGGCCGGATGCCTGACATGTGCCCAGAGACATGGCAGCAACAGGTTGGTGGTCTCCCGCTGTCACCATTCCACTGTAGCCCCACTGATCATGAGGATGTCTTGTTTCACGGCAGCTATCGGATTCTGAAAGCCCTGAGAGACAGCAGCATGCGTCATGGCATCTGTGGCCTGGAAGCTGGTATGCAGCGCCCTATCTATTCTCTCCCCTATTGCCGTCAGAACTGCAGTCTGTACTTCCATGGGGGTGGTCCCCTGGCCGCTTCTGAGGTGGGGACCTGCTGCAGATTCCAATCAAGTTGCCGTATGCTCCATTGTTGCCTGCAGCAAAGAAAAATATATTACCACAAATGAGAGCTGTCGACTCAACACATTTTAGAGACTGACCTCAGAACCTTCACGTAGTTGTGGCGTTCCTCGAACATCCTTCTTTTTAGGCAAGTACCCACGTGGTCTGTGTCCCATGACTCTGAAGCAGTGGCAGCCTTCTACTGGACCTCTGTTGGGAAGATGACACATCCACATCTACTTCCTACTCCTCCGGTTCCTTCGTGCTCTGTGAATCCCTTGTGGTACATGCTCACTAACACTATCCAATTCTCCCTGGTGGAAGTTTCTGAGCTGATACTTGGGAGTGGAAAAGCAAGTGATGCAGGGGATGGCATTGAGGGAGTTACAGCTGAGGGAACTCAGGCAGGATTGTGCCATATCCTCACTAATACTGTCTAATTCCCCCCAGGTGAAAGCATCTGAACTGGTACATGGGAATGAAGAAGCAAATGACACAGGGGTGAGTTCAAGGGGAAGGGGCAGAGGGACATGGGACATGAGGTGTCTGCAGAAACCTATGGATGGGCTTTAGTCCGACTTCATCTCCTTCATCACCCTTTTCTTCATCATCCTCCTCATCCTCATAGTTGTGGCTCTGTTCTTCCTTTTCCTCATCGTCTTCTTCCTGCTCTGCTGCCCATTGCTATGGTGGATCTTCAGGAAAAGAGCACAGAAGCTAAGAATGGGTGAGCATTAACCCCCTTGGGATTAAAGAGACAGAGAAGGGGATGGAAGCTTGTGGCTGTGTGGTGTTTTCAGTCACTAACCTGATGTAGGCAATATGGTCACAACCTCACCATCTTCCACAGCAAGAGCACAGTGCCCCGTCATGAGCTCCATGGCCTACTTCTCATAGTGCATGATGTATTTAAGCTTGAGGTTGCTTGCATCTCACAGACATTGTGCACCACTTTCTCTTGCAACAAGATTGAGTCAATTAAAGGAAGCTAACAGTTGAGGAGAGTTTGACAAGTGGAAAGGCAGAGCTGAAATAAGAGATGTGACGATTTCACCCTGTTAAAGTGGAGAATGGGGTTTTAAGATTATGCATGTAAGTAATTGCTGTTCGAGGAGATGAGTAGCCATAGCGTAAAATAGCGAGTTAGTGCCCCCCTTAACCACAGTGCATTGTGAAGGGATAGTTGTACAGCTGATACTTTTAGAGGGTGATCAGTGTCCTGTTGCTCAGGGTAGCCATGTAGAGCCTCTTTTTATTGGGACATCGGCCATCTCAACTTCTCTGCTCCTCTCACTCACTCTAGCCTACCTCCCGCTGAACTTGCAGCACTCCGTTCTCTCAGGACCAACCCTGACATTGTGATTAAACCTGCTGATAGGGGCGACGCTGTTGTTGTTTGGCGAACAGACCTCTATCTAGTGGAGGCTGAATGCCAACTCTCCAACAGCTCCTCCTATCTCCCCACCACCCCACCACCAAAAATCAAGCCATCATTTCCCAGACCATCGCTGACCTCATCTCCTCTGGAGATCTTCCCCCTCACATCCTCCAACCCTGCACAGCCTGCTTCTACCTCCTTCCCAAGATCCACAAGCAGGAATGCCCTGGTAGACCCATCGTTTCAGGCTATTCTTGCCCCATGGAACTGATTTCTCCTTTTGTCCAGACTTTTCCGACCTACATCCACGATTCTTCAGACACCCTCCTCCACTTTAACAGTTTCCAGTTTCCTGGCCCTAACCATCTCCTTTTCACCATGGATGTCCAGTCCCTCTACACCTCCATCCCCCACAAGGATGGCCTGCGGGCTCGCCACTTCTTCCTTGAATGGAGGCCCAAGCAGTCCCCATCCACCACCACCCTGCTCCGCCTGGCTGAACTTGTTTTTGCATTGCACAACTTCTCCTTTGGCTCCACTCACTTCCTCCAAATATAAGGTGTCACTATGGGAACCCATATGGGTCCTAGTTATGCCTGTCTTTTTGTGGGATAGGTGGAACATTCTTTGTTCAACTCAGGTCCACTCTATTACCTCTTTATCTGGTACATTGATGACTGTATCGGTGCTGTTTCCTGCTCTTGCCCCGAACTGGAAAATTTCATCTACTTTGCTTCAAATTTCCACGCCTCCGTCGCCTGCACATGGTCCACCTCCGACTCTTCCCTTCTTTGACTTCTCTATCTCCACTGACTCCCACAGCTATCTTGATTAAACTTCCTCACACCCCACTCCCTGTAAGGACTCTATTCCATTCTCCCAGTTTCTCTGTCTCCATCACATCTGTTCTGACGATGCCAACTTCCACACAAGTGCTTCCGACATGTCTTCCTTTATCCTCAACCAAGGATTTTCCTCCACCGTGGTTGACATGGCCCTCAACTGTGTCGGTCCCATTTCCTGCACTTCTGATCTCACCACTTCCCCTCCCTTCCAGAACTACAATAGGGTTCCCCTTGTCATCACCTTCCACCCTACCAGCTTCCACATTCGCCATTTCTGCCACCTCCAGCATGATGCCACCAACAAACACATCTTCCCCTCCTCTTAAAGTATTCCGAAGGGACTGTTCCCTTCGCGACATCCTAGTCCACTTTTCCATCACCCCCAATACCCGCTCCCCTTCCCACATCACAATCCCATGCAAGCGCAGGAGATGCAACATCTGCCATTTCACCTCCTCCCTTCCCACTGTCCAGTGCCCCAAACATTCCTTCCAGGTGAAACAGCGATTTACTAGCACTTCTTTCACATTAGTATACTGTATTGACTGCTCATGATACAGTCTCCTCTACATTGGGGAGACCAAACGCAGATTGGGTAATCACTTTGCTGAACACCTCCATTCAGTCTGCAAGCGTGACCCCGAGCTTCCGGTTGCTTGCCATTTTAATTTTTCGTCCCACTCCCACTCTGACCTCTCCGTCCTCAGCCTCCTACACTGTTATAATGAACCTCAACAGAAGCTCGAGGCACAGCACCTCATCTTTCAGTTAGGCACTTTACAACTTTCCGGACTCAACATCGAGTTGAACAATTTCAGATTATAACCACTGCTCCCATTTTTTTCGGACAGCAGGTGCTGGTAATGATTCTGCTGTTGCCATTCACAGCTCCACTAGATCCATCTTTTGTTTCTTTACTTGTCCCATTACCACCCCCGTTTACCTCGCAACATCATCCCTTTTGTCTTTTAATCACTCCTGCCTTCTACCTTATCACAGACCTCCACTTTTGTTCTTTCCTCGCCTCCCCCCGCCTTTCCTTGCCTCTGTACTTGCTTAAAACCTGTTCCAACTGCAACATTTTCCACTTCTGATAAAAGGTCACAGACCCGAAATGTTAACTTGGTTTCTCTCTCCACGGATGCTGTCTGGCTTGCTGAGTATTTCCAGCATTTTCTGTTTATATTTCAGATTTCCAACATCTGCAAAATTTTGCTTTTGTAAGAAAAGGGAGAGTGGCTGGTGTGTTACCTTAATTGCCCTGGACAGTTGATTGAGCTTCTTGGGACACTGGGTGAGAGAGTGGGCAGTAAGTGCTAGTGCCTACTCCCTCCGTGTAGCACAATTGACATTTTTGCAGGTGTCCTGCCACAGACACCCTGCAATCTGCATCTCATGAGCTCAGTTTCACTGATGCGGGCTTGTAGGTCATAGTCAATGGAATTGTGCCTTCTTCTTCTCTGCCTGTGTGTCATGACCTGGCTTCTTGTTCAGTTGCCTGTGCCAGCTGCTCCTGTAATAGACATTCTTGAAACGTGGGGCAAAATGATTTGAACATACAGTCAAGCATGTGAGTGAGCCAGACGTTGTTGCTCACTTACCCGTCACTCCCCCAGGCTGCTGCTGCTGCAATCTTCAGTCAAAACTGGCTTTACAAAGGCTGCACTCTATGCAGCCCAGCAGAGTACATCTGTTTTACACAGAATTTACGGGATGACTCCTCCAATGGATAAACAAATGACCTGACTCAGGAAACTCTCTTGTTTTCCACACCATCAGCGGTTACATATCTTTTTCCATTGGTGTAAAAGCGATGCAAGTCACCGTTTGGAAATTCAAAAACTTTAGTGTTGGTGTGAAGCCAAAAATTGCTTCTTACCGCTATTATTAATGGGAATGCTGTGTAAAAAAAAACCTTTAAACTAGAATATGTACTTGTGTACTAATATTGCAGTGATGTGCATTACGTAGCTAAACAAGTCAGATTTACTCTTCTAATGGACTGTAAATTATTTCATGGTTTGTTAGCCAGGCTTTGAGTGTTTTTGAATATTTCTTTTGGTGTGCAATCACGGTCTAGTAGGTGGTGATATAGCTTACGGCATGATTCTGCTCATAAGAGCCACATGAGTCAGGCAGGTCTTGTATTTTGAAACTGGGTGGCTGCACAATCTTCCTTTCAACAATTTAAGGAAGACTTTGAGACCTATTAAACTCTCCTGTTAACAGATTGTACATTGTTATAGCTAGAGTATTAAAATATTTAAATCTACATCAAAGACAAAGTGAAGACGTGTATCTTTCACCGAACTGCAAAAATGCAGCAGCCACGCTAGGTATTTGTTGGTTTGGGATTTCTAATGCATTCTTCACACATAATAGACATAACAGACATTCGCGACAAGTACTGAACATTCTGTAATTGAAGATTAATATAAAACAAAGATGTGGATCTGTCTGAACTTCACCAGTCACAACAAAATATAAACTGGGACAGGTTGGCATGCTGACTTATCTCAGTGGACAGTCATGATATTCGTATAATGGCCCAGAAATTAGACTTCGATGGTTGCCGCGGGGGTAAGGGTCCGGCGCGATCTTACCTACCGCGCCTGCCTTTATGGTTCAGGCCCACACAAACTTCTGGTCCTGGGCCTCTCCCTGGTGCCGGCGCGCAGTGTGTGCGTGTCCCAGAGGCGCAGTTAGTTCAATGCGACCTCTGGGATCATGTGGGACATGGAGAGCCAATGGCAGCACACCATCTTTCATTCATAGTTTTGACAGGAAGAGCTGTCAAAACTATGAATACAAATTGCCCCCAAAAGAACAGCTAAACCTCAAATAATTTTTTTTTAAAAACCATCACATTAATAAAATAACTATAGTTAAATAAATTAACCACTTTAAACAAAAATTTAAATTTTTGAAAAAATTTAAATTCTTTTTAAAAGTTATAAAAATAAACTTACCTTTCTTTAAAGTCTCTAAAAAAGATAAACCTGTTGAAAAAAAATTAAAATAATACTTAATTAACTACTTACCTTGTTAAAAGGGGGTCTTACGCCTCCTTTCTTCATGTGTAAAATATTCCATACTTACCCTCGCGTTGAAACCTGAAAAAAAACCTAAGTGCGCTGCGTGCGCACAGCCTGTAGTGCGCACGTGGTTCACTTAGGAACCGCCCCCTTCGCAATATTGGAAGTGCCGGTTTCCCGCGCATGCGCAGTGCATGCAGGAAACCGGCACTTCGGGACCGAATACGGGTGAGTACACAGTGCGTACTCTCCCGTATTCGGCCGAAATTCTGGGCCATTGTTTTGCTTTAAGAGTAACGTTTGCTCTGAGATAATGGCCCTGATTTTATGGGGAGGGTGCGTACGGTGTGCGCAAGCCACAAAGCGGGCAACACACCTGGGGAGTCCATGCACGTGAAGGCCCTGTCGATCTTCATGAGCAGGCCTCATTTGAATAAATGTTCCCAAAGTCCCGCCCGAACCCACTACGTGGGAGCGGGAGTTTGGCGGCAGGAGGCCGCTACCAGGGATCCGTTTGTACTCCATGATGGAGAAGGTCATTCTGTCATAACATACCGCTTTTGTGAATCGCCAGAATGCCCATTTGTTGAATTAAAGAAATTTAGACAGAACATTGGCTTATTAGGGCCTATTTCCTCAATTTGTGTTGCTACAGGGCGCCTCATCCATTGGCAGCTTATATTTGGAAATCGCAGGCATGCTTTAAGGCCCCCTTCAACCTCTTTTTTGACCCTTCACAGGTCTGTGCTGCCGTGCTTGCTGCTGCTGTTCCCCCTGGTGTGACAGCCTCAATGGCAATCCCAGCAGCATTCCCATCTTTCCTCGTACTCCTTCAGCCAGTGAAGTGACAGAGTACAGCTGCAGCCAAAAGTTAGCTTTCCATATTAAAGACTTTCCAATATCAGCCAAAGCAGCCCAAAAACAGCTCCAAAAATCCCCGGCAGCCAGAAATGACTACCTAGAGACTTACCATTATGGAGGGAGGGATCCTTTTAAATAGCACTGCTATAGCCTGCCTCCTGAGTGTTTGCGCCATGTTTTTCTGGACAGGCCAGAATGATCGAAACAAACTATCCTAAGCACCAATTTCCCAAAAGGGGTCTTAATACAAGCACAGGACTCCTATTTAAATATTTTATTGAGCCCAGCATTCATTTCAGATGACCATTAGGGACACCTAAAGTGCGCCTTAACCAAAATAGCAGCTGCCACATTTCTTGAACACTTTCGGCATAGGACTTGCCAACACGGAATTGGTATGTGGAATGCCGATTTAGTGCCCAAAAATTGTGAAACACAATCGAATTCCTACCCTTATGTTTGGGAAAGGCTTACACATAGAAGTATATATATATAAATTTATATATATATTTTTGAGCTAATACTGAATTGCACCATCTCTAAAAATAATGACCCTGAAATTCAATGGGGCTTCTCCCAGTCTTGCTCTGTAGCTTCAGGGGAACCCCCAGGGAAATGGCATAAATGGGCAGTTTCAGCCTTTTCCTGAGGATTGGACCGATCTCCTGCCAGAGTTACAGCAGGAGACCAGGATAATCCCTGCAGAATTTCATGGTCAATGAGATTTGCATTTTCCACCTCCATTACAGTATGTTATTGTAGTCAATGGACCTTTGTTGTCACTGTATTCTATAATGTTCTACTTCCTTTTCATGTCAGAAAAATAAATTGTTGGAAAACATTTCACAGAGATAGCCAGATTAATTTGTTCCTCAAAGGACCTTGTGATGCAATAGCAAAACACAAGCTGTAACCCTGAAACTTGATGTTTTCTGATCTCGCAGGTGGCTATCAGCCAAATTTTCCAATGCTTCTTACAGTTACCATTACTTTGCTAGGGTGATTTAAAGGATTGAATACTTTAAAAATTAAATGATGTTTCATGTTATTTTATGTAACATGATGCTACTCTAGAATACAAATGTTTCTCTGACAATATGCTGAGTAATATATTTCCTGCATCTGAGTAAGATCACTTTGCCTTATCTTTAATTAAGGAAAGATTGTTGGACTATGTTTCATGCATTAATTCACATTTTAAACTGGTTTAAATTTAAGCTCTGTGATCATGGAGCCAAAACTTAATAAGGACTTGTGTCTGAATCAATTGAGTATCCAAGTAAAGTTGTCATTATTAATATTACCATAAGAAGGATTTTCTACCAGAGTTCATACTGTCATCTAAACCTCTTGTTATTATTTCTAGTACACTCCTTCCAATGTGTTTCCCTATGTATAATAATGGTATCAGGTCAGGGGTGAAACCTGCTACCGTAATGACAGTAGACGGTACTACCTGTGACTGGTCAACAAGTAGAGCCAGGCGGCGGTTATGTGACATGACCACCTCCAGAAAGTGTCAACAGCTTCCGTCAGATGATCGCCTGGAGGAGGGCAGTGTGCCCATTGATGAAGAAAATGTCATCAAAATGCAGGTGAGCTAATCCTTCAGTTAGCCAATGGCATCCACAACCTGCAAGCTGTGACGCAACTTCAGTAGATAACAAGTCAATGAAAGAACAACCATAGAATGTCTGAAACACAACGTGTGGCGGACAGTCACAGGAACTCTGACTATAGTTTACCGATGATGATGTATAATAAGAATACATTGAAAAAGTGCAATAATATTTTGTTGAATAGTATAATTTTCTTCTACCTCATCAGTCATTATAGGGTCAGAAGAACTATGATTATATGTGATAAAAATGTTATGCCCTTAGAATGTTTTCAAGATCCTTTTTATAATATTAACATTATTGAGACCGTTAGTATATTGAATTACCCCTTTATTTTCAGGTAGGGGAAAGCCCTGGTATTGTGCAGAGCCTGATGTCAGAACATGCAGTAAGATATTCCTATATTTGTATTCCTCAGATGTAATATGCCCATCACTATTTACCATAAGTTGTTTGGACAACTGTGTGTTTTGCTCACTTTGACATACCAATAACCATGTTTTAAGAAGAGCATAAAGTAACCTAAACAGGTGCCCATACGTGTTCAAAATCAACTAGTAGCTTTAAAGACGCAGTAGGGCTGAAATTGCTTTAGGCTCGCTATTGGGTCTGACATGGGTGTCACACATGGAGTGCGCGCCCCAACCAGAAAGTTTGAGGCCGGCTCGAAATTGGACTTCTGGCATCATTGATGTTGATTGGGCGAGTTGTCGGCACCTGTCGCGCCTCCACAGGCAGTATGCCCATTTGCTGAAAATGAATATCAGGTGGTTTGCCTTGTCGGCAGTCGCCCAAAGTTATTTCCCGGGAGTGGGTTGGAGCAGCAACGAAGGGGGAGATCCGGGATACTGTGAAGTCAGAGGAGCACCACTGCTCCTCCTGGCTCCAGAGGAACATTTTTAAAGGCCGGAATTTTAACCTAAAAAAACGGGTGAGTTTGGAGCGTGGGGGTAGTTAAATTGTTAAAAATGGGATTCCCGACCTGATCCCGCCTCCAACCCGCCCACTTCCTGTTTTAACGGAGGTGGGACGAGGGGGCGGGCGACCAACCCGCTCCCAGGGGGTGGTACGTCAATTTAAATATTATAATGAGGATGGAAGCCTCTTTTTTTAACCTCCATTTTGTTTTTAACTGTAGTCAGGTTTCACACAATTCATGAAACCCGGCAGTTAAAGCAAGGCGGAGATTGCTGGACCCAGGAGGTAAGTGCTTATACACCTAACTCCTGGATCCAGGGTCCCTGCCTAACCCACCCCCCGCGATCGGAGACACCTCCCACCCCCCTGGGCCGCCTATCGCCTTCCCGGCTGTGCCCCCCCCACCGATGATGCTGAGGCCGGCCACTATCCTCTGGTGGCCGGCCCCGATCTACTGTTCACCCACCCCGATCTCTGCCCGACCCTCCCCGCAATCGTCTGCCCCCTCCCCCCAATGCTTCCCCTGGCCTGATCCCCGATTGTCTCCCCCCGCCCCCCCCCCGACCACATGCTTCCCCCAGCCCTCACGCGAACCCTCCCATTCTGCTCCATGCGGCCGCAGGCCTACCTGCCCGCAGCCAGCCAGCCTTTCAATCTGGCTGGCTGCGGGCGGGAAACCGAGGCCTCACATGCAAATCAGGCCGTGCCGTTAAAGTCGGCAGGGCCTACGGGAAATCTGGCCTCCCTGGTTTCCCAACCACATTGGAACCCACCCGCCCCCAACCCGCCTTCCACCAGAAAATTCCGGCCAAAATGTTTAAAATGTGTTGAAATGCTTAAAAATTTAAGCTTACCTTTTGGTGGCAGTCGCTATTTAGGCTGCAGCAATCGCTTAAAAATCTCAAGCGTCCTAGGCACAGTTCATGCTCCGCTTTTTCTAAACCAATTGCTACAAACCTGATACGATAGCAAAATACTGCGGATGCTGGAAAATTGAAACAACAAAAGAAGACGCTGGAAAAACTCAGCAGGCCAGGCAACATCCGTGGAGAGGGCAACACGGTGGCATAGTGGTTAGCACTGGTGCCTCACAGCGCCAGGGACCCGGGTTCGAATCTGACCTCGGGTGACTGTCTGTGTGGAGTTTGCACATTCTCCCCGTGTCTGCGTGGGTTTCCTCCGGGTGCTCCGGTTTCCTCCCACAGTCCAAAAATGTGCGGGTTAGGTTGATTTGGCTATGATAAATTGACACTTAGTGTTAGGGGGGGATTAAATATGTGGGGTTACGGGGATAGGATGGGATATGTTAGGGGGAATTAAATACGTGGGGTTACGGGGGTAGGGTGGGATATGTGTCGGTGCAGGCTCGATGGGCCGAGATGGCCTCTATCTGTACTGTGGGGATTCTGTGTGAGAAAGCAGGGACAGGGTACTGGATTTGGATGATCAGCCATGATCGTATTGAATGGTGGAGCAGGCTCGACGGGCCGAATGGCCTACTCCTGCTCCTAGTTTCTATGTTTCTATGAGAGAGAAACAGAGTTAATGTTTCAGGTCGAAGACCTTTCGTCAGAACTGAGAAAAAAGCAGGAAATGAAACAGATAAAAAAGCAAGTGGGAGGCTGGGGGGAGGAATAAAAGAACAAAAGGGGTGGTCTATGATAAATAGAGACATTAAGAGATGCTCAAGGCAAGACGAGATGGTAATGGGACAGGTTAAGAAACAAAAGATGGCTCAGAAGTGTGAAGTGTGAAATGTTGGCAGAATGAAAGACAGCTGCTGTGGGGGAGAGAGAGAAAAAAAAAGGGAAAAGGCACAAACCAAAAGGGTGGATAAAATATATATATGTATTTATAGTAGGGGCCGAGGTTATGATCTGAAATTGTTGAACTCGATATTGAGTCCGGAAGGCTGTAAAGTGCCTAATCGGAAGATGAGGTGCTGTTCCTCGAGCTTACGCTGAACTTCCGTGGAACAATGCAAGAGGCCGAGGACGGTGAGGTCAGAGTGGGCGTGGAGCGGTGAATTAAAATGACAAGCGACCAGAAGCTCGGGGTTACCCTTCCGGACTGAACGGAGGTGTTCCACAAAGCGGTCACCCAATCTGCGTTTGGTCTCCCCAATGTAGAGCAGACCACATCGTGAGCAGCGAATACAGTATACTAGATTGCAAGAAGTACAAGTAAATCGCTGTTTCACCTGGAAGGGGTGTTTGGGACCCTGGAGAGTGGGAAGGGGGGATGTATAAGAGCATGTGTTGCATCTCCTGCGCTTGCACGGGAAGGTGCCGGGCGAGGGGGAAGGGGTGCTGGGGGTGATAGAGGAGTGGACTAGGGTGTCTCGGAGGGAGCAGTCCCTACGGAATGCTGAAAGGGGAAGTGAGGGGAAGATACGTTTGGTGGTGGGATCACGTTGGAGGTGGCGGAAATGGCGGAGGATGATCTGTTGAATGTGGAGGCTGGTGGGGTGAAAGGTGAGGACAAGGGGAACTCTATCGTGGTTCCAGGAGGGAGGGGCAGGGGTGAGGGCAGAAGTGCGGGAGATAGAACGGACACGATCGAGGGCCGTGTCGACCACAGTAGAGGGGAATCCTCGGTTGAGGAAAAAGGAAGACATGTCGGAAGCACTGGTATGGAAGGTGGCATCGTTGGAGCAGATGCGGCGGAGACGGAGAAACTGGGAGAAGGGAATAGAGTCCTTACAGGAGGCGGGGTGGGAGGAAGTGTAGTCCAGGTAGCTGTGGGAGTCAGTGGGCTTGTAGTGAATGTTAGTCAATAACCTCTCCCCAGAGATGGAGACGGAGAAGTCGAGGAAGGGAAGGGAAGAGTCGGAGATGGACCATGTGAAGGTGAGGGAAGGGTGGAAATTGGAGGCAAAGTGAATGAAATTGTCTAGTTCAGGGCGAGAGCAGGAAACGGCACCGATACATTCATCAATGTACTGGAAAAAGAGGTGAGGGAGGGGACCCGAGTAGGACTGGAACAAAGAGTGTTCCACATATCCCACGAAAAGGCAGGCATAGCTAGGACCCATGCAAGTACCCATAGCAACACCTTTGATTTGGAGGAAATGAGTGGAGTCAAAGGAGAAGTTGTTCAATGTGAGAACAAGTTCAGCCAGGCGGAGGAGGGTGCTGGTGGATGGGGACTGGTTGGGCCTCTGTTCAAGGAAGAAGCGGAGCGCCCTCAGGCCATCCTCATGGGGGATGGAGGTGTAGAGGGATTGTACGTCCATGGTGAAAAGGAGGCGGTTGGGGCCAGGAAACTGGAAACTGTTAAAGTGGCGGAGGGCGTCAGAGGAGTCGCGGATGTAGGTGGGAAGAGACTGGACAAGGGGAGAAAAAAATACAGTCGAGATAGGAAGAGATAAGTTCCGTGGGGCAAGAACAGGCTGAAACGATGGGTCTACCAGGGCAGTCCTGTTTGTGGATCTTGAGAAGGAGGTAGAAGCGGTAGAAGCAAACCTGATTTAGGCAGCCACCCAGGAGGCCTGCAAAGCCAACTTTACCAATATGATAGTGTCCGTAACACAGATGCAGATTGGGCACGGGATGTTGCACTCCAAAATTGGTCCTTTATCCCTGTGTTCCGCCCAGAAAACAGGCGCAACGAGGACTAATTTCTACCCCGATGTTCTATACCATATACAGGCCAAAACATTTAAAAACAATTCCATTAATAGCAAGTTCTTCTCAAAGGAAAATCTCAGGAAATCTGTCAATGCCAGATTTAAGTATGGATGGATTGTAAATCCAAACCAGATGGATGCGATCAGGAGCAATTGTAAAACAAAGTGCTGAAAGGATATGGTAGGCTGCTTTTTTTTACTATTAACCAATCTTATTCAATTATAGTCTTGCAATCTGATTGACGAGGTAAATTATATCTGAGTGAAATTGTTTCTGTCTAAAGGTCAAATGAGAGTGAGGAACTTAAAGTAGTTAGGGGTAGAAATTAGGTCGCGCCCCATTTGGGGCGCAAATATCGTCCGGACGCAAATATTAGCGCCTGGCACTAATTATCGGCACTGACAGCAAACTTCACTTTTACCGCCCCGGGAGGTGAGTGGAGCGCTAAAGCAGGCGCTGCACACCTCTCTTAAGGCGCAAAGGCCGAGCAGTGAGGCGCTAACTCAGAGCGCTGGCGAAGCTCATGTAATGTCAGTCAGCAATGGAACACACACACAATGGCACGGGCCAGTTCTTAAAGGGGATGGTTAATCTTGCTTTCCATCCACATCCTGTTCATTGCAGCCTTGAATCTCGGCCTGGAGAGACTTGCACATCAAATCTGCTGGAAAGAACAATGGAGAGTACCAGGCAAAGAGCTCAGAGTGCAGCTCCCACAGTCTCTGCTAAATCGATACAAGGAATGGCAAATCAAAATGAACCTGCAAAGTGCTGCTCAGTACCCAAAATTCCTTCACACAATGTTGAATCTCTCCAGAAGTCTCTCCCTCTCTCTTTCAGAATGCGTAGTTCAAAAATGCCACCAACAATAAAAGGCAGGAAGAGGCCCCCTTTAAATAGCGCCCCCCCCAGCCCCACAGCGATTGATAGCGTTCCAGTCTTCTGGTCGTTGGAAGCGCCAGGCGGTAAGGCAGGGGGCACCACTCAATTTCCGCTACGGGGCGCCACAAAGGCGTTGCACCATGGAATGACGTCACAATCTGCGCGCGCAGGTGGTCGCAGCGGTAAGTTTTAGCGCCGCCGCACAATCTCAAGTTAAGTTCTCGAGCGGCGCAAACATCGCTGCGCCCGGGCGTTAGCGGCTTTGCGCCCCATTAGCGCCCTCTTAAGGCGCTAACGGGAGGCGCAACCAAGTGAATTTTTACCCCTTAATATCAGTAGAGAAAAAGTACTTGAGAAACTAATGGGACTAAAAGCCAAAAAATCCCCTGAACCTGATGGCCTACATCCTAGGGTTCTAAAAGAGGTGGCTGCATTGGTTGTGATCTTCCAATATTCCCTAGATTCTAGAATGGTCCCAGGCATTGGAAGGTAGCATATGTAACCCCGCTATTCAAGAAAGGATGTAAGGTTTCCAAAATTTACAGATCCCCAAAACCTAAGGAAAAAGGACTTTGGAACTACCTCAGAGTGATAAAAATGCATTTGGGCCTAACATAAGGAATTTAAGACCAAAACCCAAGTTTTGGCATTTTAAAAACATGTCTGGCCTGTAAGGGGAGAAAAGGCTGTGAAGGAAGTTGGGTTCAACCTCTGTAAAAGCAGTTTGGGTATTGCAGTTAATTGCAATGTCTGGGGAACCGGGATGATCTCACTCAAAGCCCCAGCACGCATTAATATTTTGACAATAGACCCTAGGAGAAGACAGCCCCACCCAAAACAATAGGTCCCATCAAACCGATTACAAGGCCCATCAAGAAATATGCATAATACAGAGCACCCAGGACTAGGCTATAGATCAGCCGAGGAACCCAAAACACAAACCCATCACCAGCAATCAGCCAAAAAAATCAACAGGATGCAAACCATCCCAAAAACCCATTTGACACTTACAGAGCAGTTACTGGTAGCAGGCCCGCCAAATTCAGACAATGAACTGAACAGATTTGGCGGGTAGATAAAGGCCATATTCAATGGGTCAGATTGAAGGCCTGTTAAAACCCAGTTAACGTGCTAGTAAATCGTTACCGATTTACGAGCCCGCCAAAACTAGACAATGAACTAAACAGATTTGGCGGGTAGATAAGGCCACTTCAATTCTGTATAATTGAAGGCCCACCAAGCACACATGAGGAGAAGCAGGAGAGAGAAGAAGCAGGGGAGAGCCAGCGAGAAGAGGAGAGGCCAAGAAGAAGAAGGCCCGAGCTGGAAGCGCGTCGGCATCGCTCACCACTCAGACACACCTGAGTCCAGCTCGCGAAAACACCACCTCGACGGACCTCCAACCACGGCCCCAACACAGCCACCTGGAGCAACAAGCAGCAACCAGTCACCGACGGCTCCACGAGGTCGACCGACACACCAACCAAGGCCTAAAGCCATCGCGGAAACCGGAGGCCTCACGAAACCAACAACCGCGCATTACCCCCAACTGACCGGGTAATCGCAGGCCACCGCGACCAACAAAGACCAACTCCAGGGAAGAAAACCCGAAGAATCGCAAAGTTTCCACACTACAAACTACTCCTGACTTACCCCTGGGTAAGATTTTCTCCAAAGACTCTAAGTACTACTGCTGAACTAAAGAAATTGGGTACTCACCAGATAAATCCATAACGACATCCTACCGCATCAGTGGACTCGCGAAGACTGACCAGAGACCCAGGTGAAGTCCTCTACCACGTACAGGGTACAGCAGACACTAACCGCCATAAACAGCGAACCCCAAAACCACGATTTAGCCCAACTGTCAAAGGATTGGTGAGCATTATCCCTGGTCCTTTCAAAACCTAACTTAGCTAGTAAAGTGGGGTTGGGAGGGGTGAAGTATTGTTCTACTGTCATTTCCCTCGCTTGTACCAAAGTGTTCCCCACCTTTAGAGTGATAAGAGTGTCATTATTTGTGTCTTACCTTTTAATAAAGATTGAAGTTCTTTCATCAAACTCAGTTGTCTGCTGCACCTTTTGTATCACAACCCCCAAATAAGTCCAAGGTCTAGAACCAAGGGTGTGGGAGCAATTCGAACTGCTCAGAAGTCAGAGGTAAAGCTGACACAAAAACACCGCCCCCTACAAGGAAGGAGAGAGAAAACAGGGAACTACAGAGCAGTTAGCCTGACATCAGTCATCAGGAAAATGCTGGAATCCATTATTAAGGGAGAGTTAACAGGGCACTTAGAAAATCATAATATGATTAGGTAGAGTCATGAAAGTGAAATCGTGTTTAACAAATTTATTAGAGTTTTTTGAGGATGTAACTAGCAGGGTAGATAAAGGGGAACCAGTGGATGTAGTATATTTGGATTTTCAAAAGGCATTCGATAAGGTGCCACATAAAAGGTTGTTACGCAAGATAAGGGCTCATAGGGATGGGGATAGAGGATTGGTTAATGGACAGAAAACAGAGAGTAGGGATAAATAGGTTGGCAGATTGTAACTGGTGGGATGCCGCAAGGATCAGTGCTTGGGCCTCAGCTATTTACAATCTATATTAATGACTTAGATGAAGGGACCGAGTGTAATGTATCCAAGTTTGCTGACGATACAAAGCTAGGTGGGAAAGTAAACTGAGGAGGACACAAAGAGCCCGCAAAGGGATATAAACAGGTTAAGTGAGTGAACAATAAGGTGACAGATGGAGTATAATGTGGGAAAATGTGAGGTTATTCACTTTGGTAGGAAGAATAGAAAAACAGAATATTTTTTAAATGGTGAGAAACTATTAAATGTTGGTGTTCAGAGAGATTAAGGTGTCCTAGTACAAGAAACACAGAAAGCTAGCATGCAGGTACAGCAAGCAAGTAGGAAGGCAAATGGCATGTTGGCCTTTATTGCAAGGGAGTTAGAGTACAAGAGTAAGGAAGTCTTGCTGCAATTGTACAGGGCTTTGGTGAGACCACACCTGGAGTACTGTGCACAATTTTGGTCTCATTATCTAAGGAAGGATATACTTGCCTTGGAGGCAGTTCAATGAAGGTTCACTAGATTGATTCCAGGGATGAGAGGGCTGTCCTATGAGGAGAGATTGAGTAGATTGGGCTTATACTCTCTGGTGTTTAGAAGAATGAGAGGTGATCTGATTGAAAGGGTAGATGCTGAGAGGTTGTTTCCCCTGGCTGGAGAGTCTAGAACGAGGGGGCATAGTCTCAGGATAAGGGGTCGACCTTTTAAGACTGAGATGAGGAGGAATTTCTTCACTCAGAGGGTTGTGAATCTTTGGAATTCTCTATCCCAAAGGGCTGTGGATGTTGAATCGTTGAGAATATTCAAGGCTGAGATAAATAGATTTTTGAACTCTAGAGGAATCAAGTGATATGGCGAACGGGCAGGAAAGTGGAGTGGAGGTCAAAGATCAGCCATGATCTTATTGAATGTTGGAGCAGGCTCGAGGGGCTGTATGGCCTACTCCTGCTCCTAATTCTTATGTTCTTATGTACTTAAATTAGAGTCTTTGGGGTAGTAATCAGTATGCATTGCACCTATTTTCGAGTGTGTAACAGGCGCAAAGTATACCAATTTAGGCAGTGGAATAGCCTGCGCCCAATATCATCTGGTGTTGGTCCCACTACTAAATTCGTGGGGACCATTTTAATGAGAGGTCTAATGCCTGTTGAAGGACCCCTCTACAAAATTTGTTCCGGATGAGCGGGTCAGGGCGTGGGGACTGTCCCACTTAGGATTTTTCCTGTGGCCCCCACAGCCGTCAACTAAAGGTAAATTTCTAATTTATTATTTACAAACCTTTTTGTGGAGCCAGGAGCAGGAGTGCTCCCCCTGACTCCACAGTCCTGGCGATCAACCCGTCCCCACCCCTGCTCCTGTTGCCCGATTCGACCCCCCCACCACCCTCACCCCCCCCCGGAACTTACTTGAGGGCCGCTGCCCAAATTTCATTTTTCTTGTGAGATGAGCTGCCTTTGGAGGTGCAGCAGGTGTTGGCAGCTCGCCCCGAAGATGTAAATTTAACCCTACTAATTTTTACTCCCCTGAGTATTAATGCTTTTGTGCAACTTATGTTTGTCTACATTTAACAAACAAAGACCAAAAGGTCTCTGTCACAGATTGTGGAACTCCTAGAGGAATCACTGCTCCCTATATAGATTTCATCCTTCACTTCTGTGGGATTAAATTCTGCTAAAACCTCGAGCCAAATGTTGCTTTATTTCCATTCAGTGCATACACTGATAGCAATGAAGTGATAATCATTTGAGTAATATGTTTAACTTCAAATCATCTCATTGAGCTTGCTGCACCTTTCCAATGGCTGCCCTCCTGTACATTGTGGTTTTAATGGCTTACAGGAAATCTTACAAACTATTTCTCATCCTAGCTTGTACTCCTAGTGCCTGACTAAAGTGTTTTTGTACCTACTCTAGTGCTTCTTCGGAATGCTACCCCAGTGGCTGCAACATGGGATGAGGAAGGCTGATTTGGTTCATGAGATGCTCGTAGTCAGTGATAATTTATTAGCAATGAAAGCACACAGTAACAATAATAGGAGCACTGGCTTGAGAGGGCTTTGCTGTAGGCTCCAATAACTCAACATGTACCAGGGTAGTCTGTTCCAGCTGATTTTCTGGCACCAAGGTGGGCATTGATTCAGGTGGTCACAAAGATACAGAAGTGTTGTCATTATGAGAAATGGCATCACGTTCTATTCCCATTCCATGACTGGCTCTGTGGCTCAGCGCGCCTACTAATATGCGGAACAGGAGGACGTAGAAGATCACTGATCCGAGTGAGCTCCTATCCATTTGATCTCCTAGCCAGTGCAAAGTGGAGGTGATGGTTGAGCCTAGACACCTTCCTACAGCTCCAAGGAATTGCTTCTCTGCTTTGACCATAAAACAATACACCTCCCCTTTAAGCCGTTGCAGGCCCTTAACTGCAGCAATGCCCAATTTCCCATCTCCTAATTAGCAAGCTGCCTATAGGAAGCACGTTTCGTACCGGCAACTCACCTACTGCATGCAAATGAGGGACAACTGGGATGGGTCGCCAACCAGGTCTGTGGGCATCCATTGCTCTTGCTCTGCCCACCTCCTATACTGCGAGATCGACATTACCCCAAAGTATTTTAATTAAACCACAATTATCTATCTGTCATCTATTATCAGAAATGTATTTGTTTTAAAGCTACAGTTAAACAAAGAGGGAACCAAAATGGATTGTTGTATATGTGCAAGTATATCAATCCAATTAAATTAGATTTTGGATTCCAATAAACAACACTAATAGTATTAAACAATTCTTGTTACTGTGTGTTTTCATTGCTAATAAACAAGTAAAGTATTATATAGATTTTTTTATTCTATCTTTTCACATCTTTTAACAAATTCTTTAGACTTTTGAAAACATGCAGTGACATGCTTAAAGACACAATGCTGATAAAGGGGGAAAATTAGCCCCCTTAGCACCTCCCATTAGTGTCAGTAGATGGCACTAATGGGGTGCTAGACCAGTGTCACCGGGGTGAGGCAAAACCAGCTCTGCATGCCAAATCCGGCCCCCTCCCGCCTCCCCCCCCACCCCCCCGCCGTAGCACCGCTGGTAAGAGGTATCACCGGGAATGTCAACGCCAGCTAGATCGTGACGTCAGTGAGTATGCAACACTCACTGACGGCCCGATTTGCAAAATTGATTCTCGCCCCTTACCTCATTGCCTGGAGTAAACACTGACAGGGAGAGCTGACATGCAGCACCAGGAAGCTGGCTCCAGAGACGTTATTTAAAGGGATCATCAGTAATCCCTTGCAGCTGTCAGGTTAGTGCAGTTTCAGTGGGTATTTATTAGTTTCACCAACGGCAACAGTTTCATTCAGTAATTTCAAGGTTCTTTTGTATCAGGAGACTTCTGGCAACTAAAAAGTAGCTACATTTATTTTTCAAAGATTCAAACTGTTACATTTGGTAACATTAATGGGGGCTGTACTGGCAGTCGACCTCGCCCTCCAGGATCTATGGCGGAGGGAGCGTAGACAGCGAGAAATATGGGAACATGTGCGCAGAGGGAGGAGGAGGGTGATCAGGGCTCTCACCAGGAAGCCTTACCCTCCAAGGGTATTCCGAGAGCACTTCTCCTACCTTCAATTAAGTGAGGAGCAGTGTATTAGAAGGCTTTGTTTCACCAAGGAGGTGGTCACAGAACTCTGGCACCTCCTGCAACCAGACCTCCAGCCTCAGACCAGGGTGACCATGGCTCTCCCAGTGGCAGTCAAGGTCACTGTGGCTCTCAATTTCTTTGCCAGCAGAGCCTTCCAGTCTGCAACAGGAGACATAGCTAACATCTCACAGTTCGTCGTCCATCACTGCATCCGGGAGGTCACTGAGGCTCTCTACACCAGAAGAAGGGACTACATTGGCTTCCCAATCACCAGAGAGAAGCAGGACGAGCGTGCATGTGGCTTTGCCAGGATAGTGGGCTTCCCCATGGTGCAGGGTGCCATCGACTGCACCCACGTGACTTTGCGGGCACCGCATAACAATCCTGAGATCTTCCGTAACCGCAAAGGCTACCACTCACTTAATGTGCAGTTGGTGTGCGACCACACACAGCGAATCCTCAATGTCAATGCCCACTATCCTGGCAGCAGCCACGATGCCTTCATCCTGTGCCAGCACTCTTCCAGCCACCACATCAAGCTCGAGAGTGGCTGCTTGAAGTCAAGGGCTATCCGCTCTCCACCTGGCTCATGACTCCCCTCTGCAACCCCAACACTCGTGCCCAGCACTCATAGAATGAGAGCCATGCTGCCACCAGGAACATCATTGAGCAGACCATCAGCTTATTGAAGCAATGGATCTGCTGCCTTAACCGCTCGGGAGGAGCCGTCCAGTACTTGCCAGAGCGGGTGTCCCATTTCGTCTGATGCATGCTCCACAACTTGGCTATCATGAGGGCCCAGCCCTTGCCAGCAGGGATTGCGGGACCACCTCAGGAGGAGGACGAGGCAGAGGACGATGAGGATGAGAAGGAGGACGAGGAGGAAGAGGACGAGGAGGAACAGGAGGGAGGGAGGAGGCAGTGAGACAATCAGCCTTCTGGACGGGCTGCCTGTGACCGGCTCATCAGACTGTGATTCATATGAATGAAACCCCAGATCCCCTTAGCTCACCACATCCCCATCATACAATCCCTGTCTCATGGCATATCACAGTGTCCTCCTGGGTGCAAAGGTGAAATGAGAGAGACTACAAATATTCCAAAGACCATTAATAAATTTATCTAAAAAAAATCACACATATCACATTAATTCTAATAACTAATGACCCTTGTGCCTGCCATAGTTGAATAGCTGTCATTGCGTGCAAGGTGTGAAATGTGGGTGTGAGTGCTGGTAGGTGGAGATTGTTGGTGGGTGAGTGCTGGGGGTGTGGTGCTTTGGGCAGTGTGTGCAGACTGTAGTTCAGATGGTGGTATGTAGCATTTGTTGAAGCATTCACTCACCCTGACCACCCGAGTAAGGTCGTTAAATTTCTTCCTGCACTGTGTGTGAGTCCTGGGACCACAGTGCTGCCCGAGCCCTGCTGGGCTACCTCCCTCCACATGGTGCGGAAGACTTGTGGCGAGGGTCTCTTGCCACTTGTCGGATAGAGCGGCTCCATCCGTCTCTCCACAGCAAAAACCAATGCCTCCAATGCTTCATCAGTGAATCTACGGGCTCTCTCCCTGGGGCGTGGACCTGTCATGAGCACACTTGGTTCAGCCCTCTGGCTCCTTCTCCTTGTTCTGCTCCAGCTTGCTGAGGCAGCTGCACAGTCAGCAATGCTGAGAATGAGGTGCTGCAGCATCAATGAACCTCCCCTTTAAGTAGTGAAAAAAGCCTGTGGCAATGATGAGTTGCGATTAGACTGCACCCAATATTGGTCCACCCTTTAAATCTAACTCCAATGAGCTTGGGTTTTAAGATTTAATTTAGGACTCCAATCATTTTATTGAGCAGTGAGGACGAATTTTGCATGCAGTCTAATGCATTTGCACCTGGCGCTAATTTACCAAGGGCTAGAAATTTGGTATCTCCCCGGTTGTGGCGCTAAATTTTAAAAAGTTGAAGAATTAGCCTCAGACGTTAATCCTTCTGACCTCCCACTAAATTGATTGTTAGTGCTCGAAGAAAGAACTGGAGCGCTAAATCAAGCGCTAATCACCTAACTTAGGGCACTACACACAGAGAGCGGGGCACTACCCGCAGAGCGATAACAAATTTCAGGTGCACGCCAATCGGGACTCATCATTCACACTGGCTCCTTCCAGTTCTTAAAGGGGAGGTTCAATCATTCTGCACAACCTCATTCTCAACATTGCTGGCTCTGAAGGCGACCTCCAAGCAATTCAACAGCTACACCTCTTATCCTCCTGGCTGATCCCAGTCCCAGGGAGAGAGCTCGCCATTTCAGCGACCAGTCATTGGAAGCATTGGCCGCGACAGTCGAATGAAGGAGGGCAGAGCTGTTCCCGGCCACTGGCAGGAGGCCATTGCCCCAGGTCCTCAGGGCAATGTGCAGGGAAGTGGCCCAGGACGTCTCGGCCAGCAGTGTGGTCTCAGGACCCCTCACAGTGCCGTGAAAAATTCAACGACCTCACTTGTGTGGTCAGCGTGAGTACATGCTTCAACAAGTCCGACATACTAGCATCTGAACCTCAGTCTGTACACACTGCACAAACCTCCACACCCCCACCACTCACCCACCAAGCATCTCCACCTACTCAAACTCACATCCACATCTCACGCCTTGCCTACAGTAACACCTATTCAACTATGGCAGGCACATCTCCCAAACACATAGCTGCACACTCACTCACACACTTTCCTTTCTCTTGCAGGCCAAGCTGGGCCACAATAGGAGGGAGCAGAAACGAACAGGCGGGGCAGAAGCGGACATCCAACAGCTTACAGACCTTAAGGAGTGAGTGATGAGAGTCATTGGGCGCCAGGTGGTGGGTGCCGTGGCCGTTGGCGACATCGACCCCCTTGGGGGGCAACAACGGTATGTTCATCCCCTCTCCTTCTCTCATCCCACTTCCCCCTCACATCACAAGCCATTCCCACTTTCCAGCTCATTATACTGTCTGCATTCCTCGCTTCCTTCCTGACCCCCTGCCCTCACCTTAACCCGAGTCTTGTGCCTTTATGCTTTCAGGTAATCAGTAACCAGCTGGCTAGCCTGTCCCTGAGCCTCCCTGTGAGAGTGAGGCGGGAGAAGAGGAGGAGGAAGAAAGCACCGCGTCACTGCATGTCTCACCCACATGCACCACCTTAGATACTGGAACTACCTGATCTTTAGAGGCAAGTTTAGTAGAGGGATCTGCACAGGGTAATGCACCAGGGACAAGCGGGCTGCAGCAAGGCCAGGGGGAAAAGGTAGCTCGGGGGCCAGCTCCCCGGCGGGTGAGTTCACGCACGAGTTCTGCTGCACAGGACTCAGATGAGGACCTCGATGGGGAGGCATTCACAAGAAGGGTGATGGGCGTGCACACGGAGATGATAGGTGCAATGGCAAGGGTGCCTGAGAGCCTGTCGGCAATGGTAAGGAGCGTGGAGGAGTCCGCCTCAAATATTGCACAGAGCTCTGCGCACACCATGGAGCCCATCCTTGGCAGTCTGCAGAGGATACTGAATTCCCAGAGACCGTGCGGATTCAGACCTCATGCGTCATGGGCCAGATATCATGGGTGATGTGGCAGCTTCCATTGCAGCTCAGGCAGAAGCCACGCAATGTCTTAGTGCTGTAATGCACTTAATCGTTGCTGTCATCGAGTATCAGACTGCTCTCATGCAGTCTCAGCTTGATGCCACGCATGCTCTGACTGCTGCCATCGTCGCTGGTCCACCACAGTCCACCGGGGATCTCATGGTGTCGCAACAGGCCAGCAATCTGTGCTCCAGCAGATTGGTAGGGATGCTGAGGTGCTGCCCCGGGAGAGTGGCAGTGGGTCAGTGGAACAGGAACCTGCTGTCCTCTCTCAGGTTGACAGCGTTCCTACTCCCACCACTGCCACTACGCCATTGCCCTTGTCGCTGCCTGTCATCCAACCAGCCCAGACTGCCGCCGACCATCCTGAGGTGGTGTAGTGTACAGCCGGGCCTTCCAGGCTCAGAGCTGGTCGAGGGCTGTCCTGCAAGGCCATCTGTAGTCTCTGGCAGCGACACTCAGCAGCCTTCCACCAGCCGTGCTGCAGCCACTGGGGACAGACTACGTAGGAGCAGTAGATTAGGAAAAGGCACAGTAAAGAGGGGAAGTAAGGGTTTGCACAAGGGTGATTAGTTAATATTATTGTTGCATATATGTGTTTACTGAATGTTGATAAATGTATTCATTAATTTTGCAGAATTTGTGCTGTCTCTCATTTCAGCTTTGTGCTGTGATATAGCATGCAAAATGGATGGAATGATAAGGATGTGGTGAGCAACCAGGATGTGGGGTAGAATTTATTGGAACCGTAGTCTGATGAGGCGGTCACGGACCGCCCTTCCAGAAGGTCGATTGAGTGGCTGCCTCCTCCCTCGCTGCTATTCCTCGTCCTCCTCCTCCTGCTCCTCCTCGTCCTCCTCCTCTCCCTCTTCCTCCTCCCTCGCTGCTATTCCTCATCCTCCTCCTCCTGCTCCTCCTCGTCCTCCTCCTCTCCCTCTTCCTCCTCCCTCGCTGCTGTTCCTCCTCCTCTTCCTGCTGTTCCTCCTCCTGAGGTGGTCCCGCTATGCCTGGTGGCAAGGGCTGGGCCCTCATGATGGCCAAGTTGTGCAGCATGCAGCACACCACGACAAAAAGGGACACCCGCTCAGCTGAGTACTGGAGGGCTCCTCCCGAGTGTTCAAGGCAGCGAAACCATTGCTTGAGCACCCCAATGGTCTGCTCGATGATGTTCCTGATGGCAGCATGGCTCTCATTATATGAGTGCTGGGCAGGAGTGTTGGGGATGCGGAGGGGAGCCATGAGCCAGGTGGAGATCGGATAGCACTTGTCTTCGACCAGCCAGCTGCGAGCTTGATGTGGTGGCTGGAAGAGTGCTGGCACACCGGTCTGGCGCAGGATGAAGGCATCGTGGCTGCTGCCAGGATAGCAGGCATTGACGGTGAGGATTCGCTGTCTGTGCTCACACACCAACTGCACATTAAGTGAGTGGCCGCCTTTGCTTTAAATGGGGTGTGTGTATGTGTTATGTTTCTGAAACATATGAAAGAGGAAAAACTATTGGAAGTAGAGCACCTTTTCCCATTTAACCTCGGGTCTCACTGCGTTTTCTGGAAGGAAAATTAATCAATATAGTACCCTTAAAGCATGTAACACTACTTGACAACTTGTAACACCTCTCAGCATCATTGTGCTGTAAGTGCCATGTTAAGAAAATGCACTGCAACTGCACCAATATTTAAGCCAATGCACAGTCTTTCTCAGAAACATCTCAAAGGAAACCCGTGCTTACACCTTAACTGTTAGTTGTTAAATGTTTGAATGTTTTCCTGTTTAGATTTGTGATTTTTCTTTTCATGAAATAAAATTATTATTATAAATCAGCACGACTTGAACAACATTTTTTATTAATGATGGAATAAGAGGCATTAACAAGCATTATTATTTTTCTTATTTTGCCATTTTTTCTATTGTTAGACTTCCACCTTTTAACACCTTGGAAGATTCCTGTGAATAATGCTTCATGAATGACTCTTAACACCTACAAGAATGTCATTTGCCTCAATGCCATGAGGAAAATATGAGCCCCAGGTGCTTAGAATATGTTTTACTGGCTGCAAACCATAATTCATTTTTAGCAGAAGCAAAAAAGGTTATAAAAGAAATCAGTGAACCAGACCAGATGAGGAGATGTAAACAGTTCTTGAACCTCTCAATATCATTTGTATGGAAATGCAGAAAAACATGATGTGGATCTTGAGGGTTTTAACATCCTTAAAATTGAAGTCATGAAACAAGATTGACAAAGAACCATTTAGGAAAATGTCACTTTATTGTTTTAAGTTATCAGGTTTTAATGAACAGGAGATTGCTCACATGCATGGTAACAACAATTATATGAGTCTCAGTACAAGTGGGGCTGCTTGTCAGTGATTTAACATGGAATGTTAAATGAGAAATTAGAAAACACCGACAAGCACTTTACAATAATAGTTCCAGTAAGAGGGAACATCACTGTTTCATGTGCTTTTCTTTATGGATAAATATCAGCTTTTTTTCCCCCAAGAAATGCATACAAGTAGGACAGTGACTCTTTATAAATTGCCCTGTAGAGATGTGCCTGACAGCAGAAACAGGTATCAAACAACTTCACCCTACGGCATTCTAAGCACAAATTAATGAGGTTTCTCAGTTACTTATGGAACGGTCACAAAATTTGGGGATTTTCTAACAATTACCTTTGAAGATAAATGCAACTGAAAATGGATCCATCTGTGGATAAGATTTTTTTTAAGTAATTTGGATGAGTTATTGAAAGGAGACATGAATGTTCTGCTTCAAAATAAATTAGTTACATGCACACTACTTGACAACTTGCAACACCTTTCAGCATCATTGTGCATTCTAAGCAAATATAAAATTTCAGTGCAAACGCCATTATAGCTAAAGTAATAAACAAAACTTGGATGCATGAGGACCAAATCAAACCTCAGAACTGTAGTTCTAGAACTGCTTATGTGACATTATGGATAAGCTATTTAAAAGATCCAAATAATAGGGTAGGGTGAACGTGGATATTTGTGGTGCTATATTGGCGAATACCTTTATTATTTGTTGACTAAATATTAGTCCAGCACTAAGCACATTGACTATAGGTTTCTCATACTACTGATAACTTCACCTCAAAAGTACTAAAACAGAACTAGAACCTCTATCACAGCAATGATTAAATATTTTAAATTCTCATTCACATCAAGGATAAAGTTACTATTGCTTAACACAAAATAGCAATCATTCTTACCTTTCTCAAATAAACCACAGTATCCTCCCCGGATACAAAATGATTCATATTACATGATTAAGACAGTGGAACTAGACATGCCATATTTGCACAGATATTTGAAGAAACATACACCAGATAGGTTCTATTGTCACACAAATTCCCCAAAACATACAAATCCTTGGGGATACATCACCAGGTAACCTTTTTCCAGAATATTTTACTTTTACTGTTCATTAGGTCTACTTTAAATAAAAGATGCTTGAACAAAATAATTGATGGTTTTGTTAAAAGACAAAAAAAAAAATTTGATCTAATTGTACAAAGATCTTTTTTTTATAAATCCCCTTCTGTTAACTATATGAAGTTCCTCTTTATTCAGCTGAGCACAGTTTGTTTTATATAAACAAGTCAAAAAAAATTGGGCAGAGTGTTGGAAAAGTATTCAGTCAAATTTGTGATTTGACACAAAGTTAGATAAAATATCAAACATTCACTTAGTCAAGAAATATAAAACAGTACAACCAAAAGTGTTTTACTGGATGAATAATTCCAGGCGCAGAGTGAGGAGTCTGATACATAGGAATTGGAACAAATCTCCAAGGTTTCTGATTTTTCTTAAACTCTGCAACATAACCTTTTATACCAAATTATTTTGAAATATGTCCAGAATTGAATTATTTTATTGTATTAAACCATTGCTGCAAAAGAGATATTTCATTCTGAATGGAGGAAATCTTCAAACTGCAGGATAGTATCTTGGAATGTTATTACTGGGCTTCGATCATATGTAAAAGGTCAAATTTTAAAGGGGCTTAGAAAGAATGCTTTGGCAAAATGCAAGAATGTGACAGAGAATGTATAAGATCAGCAAAACTTCTTCATTGCAAGGATTTATTAAATTTTTCAGCTGGGCTTTCCTTAAATGATTTTACTGGAGTGCACATCCTCAAAAATAAGGTATATTTTGTGCCTTAGCATAGTCCTATTTAAAGGGTGATGCCACTGAATTGTTAGTTGATATTGAACATACCTCATAACTACTTGGTACCAACATCTGGAGTGCACTTCCAGAAAAATAATGTATCTATTCATAACTGTAGAAATTAGGCAGTGTCTTGAATGAATAGACCGGGCTAGACCTCAAGGTCATCTGGTCGAGGCCTGCTACTCCCTCTGCTGCTGGCTCTACTGGGTGGTCTCTGCTCCGTGAGACCAATAGGCTGCAACTCAGTTACTGATGGTAGCTTTTGCATGGTTGGGCGCTCACCATGAAAATCAAATGTCTGCGCATGGCAGTTGGAAATGGTGCTCCCAGCCTGACCAATCCTGTTTTGTTCGGTGCTGTAATTTGCCCAGTTCTGTTCATTAGCTTGCTTGTTGTAGCTTCTGCAGGAGGACATATTCCTGTCCCCAGTAGCAAGCTTGTATCCAGGAGGGGACATCGGAGCAGTCGGTGGGGAGCCCCCATTATAATAGGCATACTTTGAAGAGGAGCAGTCTTTGAGAGGATTCAAGCCCATTTTTTGAGAACCCTGAAATAAATGACTATTTTGTTTAACACGATCTGCTAAATTTTTGAAGATAATGTAGAACAGCTCTGCCACGTTCAGCATAGCTGACACAACGGATACCACCAACATGAATATGATAAAGATGGTCTTCTCTGTGGGTCGTGAGAGGAAGCAGTCTACTTTGTGTGGGCATGGATACCTCTCACAAATGTAAATAGCATCCAGCATGAATTTGAAACCATAAATACACCACTGAACTAACATAAAAGTCACTTCAAAAATGATTTTAAAGATTATACTGACTGCGTAAGTATGCAAGAGAGATCCTTTAATTTTAATTCTCCCTTGCTCCTCCAAACCATACTTGATTTTCTTTAGTTCCAATTTTTTCAAGGGCAGGCCCACATCTTCACCTTCTTCTTGAAGTAACTTTAAATGTTTTTCTTTCCTCGATATTCTTTTCTCTTTATGAGAGATGAGAAAGACATGGGCTAGGTAGACCAGAGTGGGTGTTGAGACAAAAATAATCTGAAGGACCCAGAGTCGAATGTGGGAGATAGGGAAGGATTTGTCATAGCAGACATTATCACAACCTGGCTGCTGAGTGTTGCATTTGAACGCAGATTGTTCATCACTCCAGGCAGATTCTACTGCAGTCCCCAGCACAAGGAGACGAAAGACGAAGAGCACAGAGAGCCATAGTTTTCCTCCTGGAGTCAAATGAGACTGTGCTTTATCCAGAAGTTTTCCCAGAGCACTCCAGTCACCCATCCTGCTTTAACCTTAGCTGTAAAAATATGACGATTGTGTCAGAAGAATTCAAAGTTGCTTAAGATTGTTGTTCATTTTAAAACAAAGCTTACTTTACATTTATGTACTTTCTTTCATAATGCTCTTAGCTGAGAGCTACGTGGTGTTACCAGTTCTTTTACTACAACAGTGCAGTGTCCCAAAACCCCATTTAACTTCAATGATATTCTATGTACATAGCCATTTTAATACACTACAGAATAAAAATTATGTCAGATCAAATAAATCAATATTTTAAGACAGTAGTTTTAGTGCATGGTCTTTTAAGATCAAATACAATACAATAATTACAAAATTTATAAATCACATCACACTAAATAGTTGGAGACACTTCAATATGTCTAATCAATTAACAATGAAATAAAACGCAATAGGATAATGTTCTTAATGTTTTGATAAGTATATGTAATGATGTTAATGTCTAGCCAACTGACTGATTTTAAATGGTACAGTACGCTAACAAGTTTTTGTGTTTATGCCATTTAATATTCAGGAAGGAAAACAGCCCAATGATGCACTGATGAATTTTGGTAGCCATTCATTTGTAAGCAAATGAAAGGGTTTGCAAAACACTTTCATGAAGGTGGCCCTCTTTTAATCTTTACAACAACTTAATTATTATGTCAAAAATAACTGTTAGAATCAAATCAAGCTTCCTCTGATAAATAACCAGAATTAACATTAAATGTGAAAACAGATAACATGCTTTCCTATAAAGCTCAATATGCACAAATGATTTCATTGAAAGTTTTGCAGCATACTGTAATCAGAGAGCCAGTATGGAGAGAAAATAACTTGTCCTGCAGCAGCCCTTCCTAGTTTGATATAAAAACATATCAGAATTTAACCTGACATCTCAATCATTACAGCACTGGCATTCAACTGAAAAATGCACCTTTAGAGCTGATTTTGAGACAATCAGAAGACAACTGGGGGCAATTTTGTGACTGGGGGCGCGTTGGAGGCGGGACTGCTGCTTGTCGGGTCGATGTCCCACCTCCATTGATTTGTGGCCAACCCATGCTATTTTCCCTTGATTGAGCTTGTTAAGCCCGCCCAGTGGGCTTAGCAGGCCAATTAAGGGAAAGCCGGTTGCAGAGCATGTCAACGTATGACGTTTCATCTGTCAAAAAATTTTGAAAGATGAATTGTCATCGTTTGACAGCTCTGTGAAGTTGTCAAACCGTAACATTCTCTGCAGTTTGATAAGGTCTTGCACACAAGACCTCATCAACCTTCTTTCTTTTACAGAATTGAGATGGTTGTTGCATATGAGAATGCAACGGCCATCTCTCATCTGCAACACAGAGGTCCGCGAGTCTCCGCATACAAACCGACTGAAGCCTGCAGGAAGAAACAAAGGTAAGTACACTTTTAAAAACACTTTGCACTTACCTCAGATACTCACCTCTACATTCTTGCACCCATCACTTACCTTCACACCACACTTTTGCACTCTCCTGACCCCCGCAGACCCAGTACTCGCCTCGCTGAGCTGGCGGGTTTTGGAGCCTTCGGGAAGCCCGCATTTGTGAGGGTAAAAAGGGGATAATTCTATTTTCTGCCTGTTAACTACCTGTTAACAGGCAGTTAATAGGCTTTAATCCCTTCCCGCCTCCAAGGAGACGTCACGCGGCGTGGAACGGCTACCCGCCTCCTGGGAAGATGGCATGGAAGCGAGTTGGGGGCAGGTTGGGCACCCGCCCCCAAAATCTGCCATTTTCCCAGCAGTCCCGCCTCCATACCCGCCTCCCCAGGGCTGGCAAAATCACCCCTGCTAGCATGGGGTCCCACTTCAGAAAGCACAGGAAATAAGGTAAGCAAAGTGTATTTAAGTTTAAGAAAAGAAAGGTGATAAAGAATAATTTGAATATTAGTGAGATATTAGGAAAAATTAAAAAATTAAAAAAGCGGGAAAATGGTCAAATGATATTGAGGACAAAGGATGCCAGGTATGGTAGCATAGTGGTTATGTTACTGGACTAGTAATTCAGAGGCCTGGACTAATGATCCGGAGACATAGGGCTGGATTTTCATAGGGCCGTGGAGGCGGGTTTGGAGGTGTGTGGGGGGTTAAAATTGTGAAAAGTGGCGGGCGGACCTGATCCCGCCTCCATTCCGCCTCCACGAAATTTTGATAAAATCGTGTGCAGTGTTCCCGACTCTGTCCCACCTCCAAGAGGCGGGAGAGGCCATTAAAGCCCTTAACAAGCCCTAAATTGGCTCTGTAATGCCATTTTGAAACGTTTTAGCTAGTTTAACCCTTTTCCGACATGAAGCACGCCTGATGTGAAACACGCCAGTGAAACCTGGCGGGAGCAGAAGTGGATAGCTGACTATCAGCTGCAGGTCCACTATTACAACGGAGATGTGATGAAGGTAGTAGTAGTATTAGGTCTGAAAGTCGCCTGTGATGCTGCTGCATTGAATGTCTTCAGAGACTGCCTGGCCTTTGCTGTGAGAGGACCTGGATGCAAAAAAATTCTCTCTCTCTCTCTCTCTCTCTGAGATGCTGCTCATTTTGCATCCAGGTCCTCTCACAGCAAAAGCCTGGCAGTCTCTGAGACCAAGCAGTCTCTGACCTGCAATGCAGCAGCAATGATGACATCATCAGAGGCGACTTTCAGACTGAAACCACTAATTGGTTCATGGGTTCCCACATGCTGGAACTCAATTGCCCAATTAAGTGAAAATTGCATCAATCTCCCACATCCACTTGCAGTCGGGTGGATAACACGAAATGCGGATGACACGACCCCAACCCGCCCCAATATCAAAATCCAGCCCATAAGTTCACATCCCACCACAACAGCTGGGGAATTCAAATTCAGTTAATTAAATAAAAATCTAAAATTAAAAGCTAGTATCAGTAATGTTGACCAGGAAACTACTGGATTGTCATAAAAATCCATCTGGTTCACTAATGTCCTTTAGAGAAGGAAATCTGCCATCCTTACCTGGTCTGGCCTATATGTAACTCCAGACCCACAGCAATGTGGTTGACTCTTAACTGCCGCTGAAATGGCCTAGAAATTCACTCACTTATATCAAGCCACTACGAAAAGCTACAATAAGAATAAAACCGGACCACTGAGGCACCGACAAAGGCACACCCAGCCCAGTCGGCCCTGCAAAATCCTTCTAACTAACATCTGGGGATTTGTGCCAAAAATGGGCGACCTGTCCCACAGTCTAGTCAAGCAACAGCCTGATATAGTCATACTCACAGAACAGTTCAGCCAATGTCCCAGACTCCTCCAGCACAATCCCTGGGTGTGTCCTGTCCCACCGGCTGGACAGACCCACCAGGGGTGGTGGCAAAGTGGTATACAGTCAGGAGGGAGTGGCCCTGGGAGTCCTCAACATTGACTCTGGACACCATGAAGTCTCATGGCTTCAGGTCAAACATGGGCAAGGAAACCTCCTGCTGATTACCACCTACCGCCATCCCTCAGTTGATATATCAGTACTCCTCCATGTTGAACACCACGTGGAAGAATCACTGAGGGCAGCAAGGGCACAGAATGTACTCTGGGTGGGGGACTTCAATGTCAATCACCAAGAGTGGCTCGGTAGTACATTACTGACTGAGCTGGTCGAGTCCTGAAGGACATAACTGCCAGTCTGGGCCTGCAACAGGTGATGAGAGAACCAACATGAGGGAAAAACCTACTTTACCTCATCCTCACTGATCTACCTGTCGCAGATGGATCTGTCGATGACAGTATTGGTAGGAGTGATCACCACACAGTTCTTGTGGAGACAAAATCTCGTCTCAAAACTGTGGACACCATCGTGCTAAATGGGATAGATTCAGAATAGATCTAGCAGCTCAAAATTGGGTATGTATGAAATGCTGTGGGCCATCAGCAGCAGCAGAATTGTATTCCACCACAATCTGTAACCTCACCATTACAATCAAGCCAGGGGACCAAACCTGGTTCAATGAGGCGTGTAGAAGAGCATGGCCGGAGCAGCACCAGACGTACCTAAAAAGGTGCCAACCTGGGGAAGCTACAACACAGGACTACATGCATGCTAAACTGTGGAAGCAACATGCTATAGACAGAGCTAAGAGATCCCACAACCAACCGATCAGATAAAAGCTCTACAGTCCTGCCACATCCAGTCATGAAGGGTGGTGAACAATTAAACAACTAATGGAAAGATGAGGTTCCATGAAGATCCCCATCCTCAATGATGACGTAGCCCAGCACGTGAGTGCAAAACACAAGGCTGAAGCATTTGCAACCATCTTCAGCCAGAAGTGCCGAGTGGATGATCCATCTTGGCCTCCTCCTGAGGTCCCCACCATCAAATAAGCTAGTCTTCAGTCAATTCGATTCACTCCACGTGAAATCAAGAAATGGCTGAGCGAACTGGATATAGCAAAGGCTATGGGCCCGACAACATCCCGGCTGTTGTGCTGAAGACTCGTGCTCCAGAACTAGGCATGCCTCTAGCCAAGCTGTTCCAGGACAGCTATAATACTGGCTGCTTCATCAATGAACTTCCCTCCATCATAAGGTCAGAAGTGGGGATGTTTGCTAATGACTGCACAGTGTTCGGTTCCATTCGTAACTCCTCAGATAATGAAGTAGTCCATGCCCCCATGCAGCAAGACCTGGATAACATTCAGGCTTGGGCTGATAAGTGGCAAGTAACATTCAAACCACACAAGTGCCAGGCAATAACTATCTCCAACAAGTGAGAGTCTAACCACCGCCCCTTGATATTCAACGGCATAACCATCGCCAAATCCCCCACCATCAACATCCTAGTGGTCACCATTGACCAGAAACTTAATTGGACCAGCCACATAAATACTGTGGCTACAAGAGTGGGTCAGAGGCTGGGTATTCTGCAGCAAGTGTCTCACCTTCTGAATCCCCAAAGCCTTTCCACCATCTACAAGGCACAAGTCAGAAGTGCAATGGAATACTCTCCACTTGCCTGGATGAGTGCTGCTCCAACACTCAAGAAACTCGACAACATCCAGGACAAAGCAAACCACTGGATTGGCGCCCCATAGAGTCATAGAGTCATAACGGCACAGAAGGAGGCCATTCGGCCCATCGAGTCCATGCCGGCTCTCTGTAGAGCAATCCAGTCAGTCCCATTCCCCCGCTCTATCCCCGTAGCCCTGAGTTTATTTCCCTCAAGTGCCTATCCAGTCTCCCCTTGAAAACATTGAGTGTTTCCGCTTCTACCACTTCCATCGGCAGCAAGTTCCAGGTCCTCACCATTCGCTGTGTAAAAAAGTTTTTCCTCACATACCCACTGCATCTCTTGCCCAAAACCTTAAATCTGTGTCCCCTAGTCCTTGTACCATCAACTACCATCTACCACCTTAAACATTTATTCCCTCCACCATCGGCACACTGTGGCTGCAGTGTGTACCATCTACAAGATGCACTGCAGCAACTCGCCAAGGCTTCTTCGACAACACCTCCCAAACCCATGACCTCTAGAAGGACAAGAGCAGCAGGCACATGGGAACACCACCACCTGCAAGTTCCCCTCCAAGTCACACACCATCCTGACTTGGAAATATATCGCCGATCCTTCATCGTCACTGGGTCAAAATCCTGGAACCCACTCCCTAACAGCTCTGTGGGAGTACCTTCACCACACGGACTGCAGCAGTTCAAGAAGGTGGCTCACCACCACCTTCTCAAGGGAAATTAGGGATAGGCAATAAATGCTGGCCTGGTCAGTGGCACCCACATCCCATGAATGAATTAAAAAAAAGAAATAGTTATGTTAAAATTTTAAATTTTTGAACTGTTTATTTTTGTAAAATAATAATATCATACTAATAAAGCTACTCTTGACATTTGTTTTGAAGAAATAGCATCCAATTTCTGTGGATGTGTTGGTAGTCTAAGGGTTAAATAGCATTAATTGGGCATGAAGCAGAATAAAATAATGAAGTGCTTTCCTGATGTATCAGCTGGCTAGTCCAGGGAGTAGATGACCCATGCAAACCAAGGAAGGTTTTAGTTTCTATCCCATCTGCACTGAGTTAGCTGATCTCAGCTCAGCTTGGGGGGGGCAGCAGGGTCACCACATTTAACCTCAGCACCTGGGGGAGGAGGGGGGAAATGAATTTAAAAATCTGGCAGCGTTCCCACTTCTAATTACTATACAGTGATCTCAGCTGGAAATGCATGCGTTTGATATATAGGGTGAGGGCAAAATGGGTCTCAGCCTGCAATGCTACTTCCCTTTCTATTGTCAAATAGCCTGCTGTCACTCACCGTCTAGGCTTACATATAAAGAATGTCTATTTGGGTGACGTACTGGAGGGAGATGGTGCAAGTGGAACTGTACCCCAGTAAATGGTCAACACCTTCAGAGAAGAGCAGGGAAGGGGACAAATTTGGTAGAAAAAGGAGGAAATACATTTTTTTTTAAAACTTATGTGCTCAATAATTTTATTATCTCTTTCAAGTATTTTCTTGGGAAGATGGAATAATTAGATCTTTTGGAAATATAATGGGGGGAGTTTTTACAGGAAAGAGCGACTGGGTTTGGGAGCAGGTGGGTGTTAAAAGCGCTGAAATTGACAGTGCGTCGGGAAGCCGGCTCGAACCCACCGACTTCCGCATTTAACTGGAGCGCGTTCGGCTCGTGCGAGAAACCCCCTTGGGGGAGGCGGATTGCCAATTTAAATATATTAAGAGCTTTTTTAATAGGCATTTTAAACTTTAACTGTGGGTGCACGGGTTTCTCGGGCTTCCTGGACATCGCCAGTGAAAGCAAGGCGAGAGCACAGCGCCAATTGAGGGGGCTGAACAAAAGACAGGCAAAAAGTTTTGTAAGTACTGAGACCTCTCACCTGCTTCCTTGCCTAAGTGAAAGGCTTTTGCTCACAGTACTTTTCCACATGTTTGCTTTCAGTACTTTGGAGGTGACTTTCACTACTTTGGAGGTTTGTGTGTCTGATCTCCACTTTACATCTGTCATATATCAAATCAGCATGGGTGCTGCTTATGCTGTTTCACCTTGGACCTCAGATAAGGACCAAGATGAGCAGCAGCAGCAACAACACCAGCAGGAGCAGCAGCAGCCTTCTCCTCACAGACCTGCTGCTCCACAGGAGAGAGGGGGCAAGCTCAGAGGTGCATCTCGCAGGAGGCGATACCCCTAACACAGGGTACATAGGCAGAGGGTCAGCTTCCTGGACATGTCTGAACAGCAGTGCCTTAAGAGGCTCAGGGTATCGTATCAGGTCTTGGCAGACATTTGCATCCTGCTGGAACAAGACCTGCTACCACGTGGCCCTGGTGGCCACGCTTTACCAGTGACTGTCAAAGTGACCACCACCCTCAACTTTTTCACCTCAGGCTCCTTCCAGGGATCTTAAGGAGACACCGATGAAGCTAGTCAGAATGAGCGTGTGCTTGAGGCTCTGGCTGGCTTCCCACAGGTGCAAGCCATCATCGAGTGCACACATGTGCCCGTCAAGGCACACCCAGATCACCCAGGAGTGTTTGTGAACCGTAAGGGCTTCCACTCCATCAATGTGTAGCTCGTCTGCAACCGCAAAAAGATAATTATGCGGGTGTGTGCAAAATTCCCAGGGAGCTGCCATGATGCATTCATCCTGCACCAGTCTACCCTCCCTCAGCTCTTTGCACCTCTGAAGCTGACTGCTTGGAGATAAGAGCTATCCACTTAACACATGGCAGATGACACCCATGAGGAGCCCAAGCAATGAGGCCCAAGAGCGTTACAATCAAAGCCATATGACGTCGAGATGTATCATTGAGCAAGCCATCAGGATGCTGAAGATGCGTTTCAGGTGCCTAGACAGATCTGGAGGCGCCCTTCAGTAGGCACCAGCTAGGATCTCCAGAATAATCGTGGTGCGCTGCGCTCTGCACAACACAGCGCAGCAGCGAGGATTGGAGCTGCAGGAGGAGCAAGGCGCAGAGCGCAGTGCCTCTTCAGAGGAGGAGGAGGAAGAGGATCATCATGTGGCCACAGCACCAGCAGCGGTGCACATTGCTGCCTGAGATGGCCTCATAATGGCAAGCTTTAGTTAGGCTGCAACACTGCACTCATCTCGCAGCCACATGCTGAACCCACTTGCACCCCACCCCACACCACCTTCCCCAGCACAAAGCAGTCCTGCAATCAACAAAGCATCCCTTTCACAGACACCCATTGCTCAGATGAAAGTCATCTTACCATTCATCAGAAGAGAGAAGGCAACTTTCAGGCAACACAAAAATGGGCAACACGGTGGCATAGTGGTTAGCACTGGTGCCTCACAGCGCCAGAGACCCGGGTTCGAATCTGACCTCGGGTGACTGTCTGTGTGGAGTTTGCACATTCTCCCCGTGTCTGCGTGGGTTTCCTCCGGGTGCTCCGGTTTCCTCCCACAGTCCAAAAATGTGTGGGTTAGGTTGATTTGGCTATGATAAATTAACCCTTAGTGTTAGGGGGGATTAAATATGTGGGGTTATGGGGATAGGATGGGATATGTTAGGGGGAATTAAATACGTGGGGTTATGGGGGTAGGGTGGGATATGTGTACTGTGGGGATTAAAGCAGGGACAGGGTACTGGATTTGGATGATCAGCCATGATCGTATTGAATGGCGGCGCAGGCTCGACGGGCCAAATGGCCTACTCCTGCTCCTAGATTCTATGTTTCTATGGGAGAGTGTTGCAAAGAAATAATTTTATGTGCCTCAAAATGTAAACATAAACTTAATAATGTAACATTGTATAACACACCCTTGTGTATACCCTTGTGCAACTACAAATCTTTTATCTCCTTCTCCTACTACTCCTACGTCATGCAACCCCTGTGGCTTGAGCAGAGGTAGAGGCAGGCTGCTCACATCCCTGCTCTGACTGCTGAGATGCACTTGGCCAACGTCCTCTGGGTTTTGGAGCCTATAAGGGCCCCACCAAAGACTGTTCCTCCTGCATCTGTGCAGGGGCAGACTTAGCCATCGGGACACGAGGCAGCATGTGGGGCTCTGACTGAGGTGGGAGGGGGGCAACGGGTGAGAAGTGGAAGTGTTTTGAGCTGAGTCGCCACTTCCATGTCCCCATTCTCCATCATCCCTCTCATGACCCACCCACACTTCCTCCTAGCAATGAACCAGGGAGCACTTTGCTGCACATCGGCGGGGTGCTGAACGGCCAAGGCTAGGTTTTGATCAATCCTATTTAAGGTCGGATTCAGAGTGTGCAAGCCATTGGTGAGGGCCAACATGCACCCACTTGACTGCCACATTTGATGCTCCATGCAGGTGGCCACTCTTTCCATGGACAAACACATCTTAGCAAAGGCCTGCGACATCATGCCACTCATGCTTGAGATGGACTCCTCCATTCTCTCTGCAAGCATGGACAGTGCAGCTAGAAAGCCTGCCAGAACCTCACACATATTTTGCTGCTGCTCCAGAAGTATCCTCTTCATCGACGGCCCCCAAGGTTCAGCATTTGCATCCAGCTGAGCAGAGCTTGTAGTGTCCTGCACCCTCCGACAGGGACTCTTCACTGCTGTCCCTGTCTCCACCATCTGCTCTTGCTCACTTGTGATGTGTGAGACACCAGGTGAAAACACAACTATCTGCCTTACTGGTCCCACCGACGTGTGTGTATCTGCGCTGGTGCATGGTTTGCATGATGGTGCACCCTCAGTGTGAGTGACCTCCTCTGAGGATTCGTCGTTGTCCTCCGGCACCACCTCCTGCGGGACACTTGATGGGCCTGTGGGAGATTAAAGACATGAATTAGAACTGTAACGGTAAGAATGTTTTAAGTGAACATTATGCACATGATCATGTTTCACTGACTGTTGACATCAAGTCAACATGAGTGAGTGTTGTATGCCATGTGGCTGTGTGATATTTAATTCTGTCACCAGGTAGCTGGGAGGTACCCAGCTCTCCATCTCCGATTGCGAGGCACGCCAACACTCGACTTATCTCCAGCTCATCCTCCTCTGCAGCTGTCAGTGTGGCGATGGCTGGAGGGCCACCTCTGGTTCTCTGCCTCTCCCGGGTATTCTGTGCTTTCTTCTCCTGCAAGGAGGGAAACAAGAGATCTTTGAGTGAGAGTCATGGAATGTGTGGAATGGATGGATGGACAACATTTGTTGAGGGTGACTATGAGGGAGAGGCGTAACATTGCATTAAGATGAGGGTGAGTGTCAGTGGTGGATGGTCAGATGGGGATGTGAGGAAATCCATAGACACCAGCAAGGTAAGTTGGTGTGAGGAGTGATGTGCTGAAGTAGGCTTGGGAAGGCAGAGTGAGGAGGTTGGGGTGACATACACATCAGCACGTAGTTCAATGTGCCATTGTACTCACTTTTTCTGCCCTCATTGGGTCATTAAACTGCTTCCGACACTGTATCCAGGAGCATGGCACCACACTCCTGCTGCTGACCTCCTCAGCAATCTCCAGCTATGCCTTCTTGGTCCCTGAGGTTGGCTTCTTCCTCCCGTCAGCAGGGAATAGTATTTCCCTGCGGGCCCTTATACACCGCAGCATCAGCTCTATGGAGGCATCATTGAATCGAGGCACGTTGCGAGTCCATTCTTGCTTCCTCTGTTTCCTCCACCTCCACAATGCTTCAACTGTCATCTTTGCAGTTTTCCTTTAAATGCTTCAGCTGAAATAGACCCATGCATGTTGTCATCACGCCCACTCGCACTAATTGGCCAGGAAACCCAGAAGTCCCAGTGGCTGGGATAAAAAGCCACTGACAGATGCGCTGCAGTTACTTCCGGGTTTCCCACACGCTACCCAGTGCCTCCTCCCCCCGCTCACAGTGGGCCTTCAGGTAAAAATTCCAGCTAACATGTTTCCTTTCTGTAGATAACAGAGACAATATAAATTCTGGGATAATCACAGGAATTTAAGACTAGGTACAAATCATGCTTATCAGGTCTTGTCCGGACACAGTGACAAGATTAAGGGTGTTTTATCATTAGAATTAAGTCTAAATTTTAATCTTGTCAACTTTTATTACTACACCTGATGTTCTGGAATTTTCACATCAAATGGGTAATGCCATTTATTTGATTGCAGTGTTTAATCTGCATTCGTACAATTAATGTTCTGGACATTCAAACCAATGCATAAATCTAACCCTATCACAAGAATCCATTCTCAGATTTTGACTGCTCAATCTAAAATTCTGGTAACATGCGCAACTATGATATGACTGAGGACAATGTTGAAAGTGAAATAATTTACTATTACATAAAATTATTTTAGATAACCCAGATTTATATTAGCAAAAGTGTCAGCCTTAACTCATTGGTAGTACTCTCGTCATTGAGTCAGAGGTCATGGGTTCAAGCCCCACTCCAGAGACTTGAACACATAAATTAGGCTGACACTTCAGTACAGTACTGAAAGAGTGCTGCACTGTCAGAGTTGACGTCTTTCAGATGAGACATTAAGCCAAGGCGCTATCTGCTCTCTCCGGTGGATGTAAAAATAATCCCATTTCAAGAAGAGCAGGGGAGTTCTCCGAGTATCCTGGTCAACATTTATTCCTCAGCCAACACTGTGAAAGCAGATTGGGGGTAACTTTCAACATGGGCAGGGCAGAAAATTGGTGGTAATGGATCGGCCGCCCGTAATACGCCCTGTCCAAAATCGGCAGTGTGTATAACAGGTGTCCGATCCACTACCACCAGTTTTCCGTTCCTACCAAAGTTCAAAATTACCCCCATTAACTGGTTATTTATCTCATTGGTGCTTGTGGGATCTTGCTATGTGCAAATTGGCTGCCTTGTATGCCTGCATTACAACAGTAACTACACTTCAGAAGTACTTAATGGTGCTATATAAATGCACATTTATTTTCTTTCTCTCTTTTCTTTCAATAGAATATGCATTATAGTTTGTAAATTGTCCTTTTTTCCTCTAGGCTTACTTTGTCTCCCAGAAATCTCCATTCCTCTGACTCCAGCCTCTTGTGCAGCCATCCCTGCCTCCCTTTGCCCCACCATTGGCAGCTGCACCTTCAACCGCCTAAGTCCTACTTCATGAATTGCCTCTGTAAACCCCTCCACCTACCTCTCCTCCTTTATGACTCCACCCTAAAAGTCACATTTTTCACCAAGTTTTTTGTCATCTCTCCTAAGCTCTCCTGTTTCGGTTTGATGTGTGTTTCTCCTCATGACTCTGTGAAGCGCCTTGGAATATGTTTCTATGTTAAAGGCACTATTTAAATGCAAGTTGTTGTTCTCTGACTTTAGCCGGAAGGTGCTGTTGATGAATGATGAGTTTGAAGTGCTGGACACCCTCTGGGCTCCCATTCAAATGGCTATTTTTCAATTGTTAATTTCAACAGTCAACCTAGCAGGCTATTTTGTAGCGGGAGACATCGCATTCAAAATAGACATTGTACTTACTAATGTCAAATGTTGGAAAGTGTGAACAACAGCAATCAGTAGTGGGAGCCCTGGCTCATTTGTTCTTCTTTCTGGCCAGTAATGTTGACACCAATTGTACCACTGTACCATCACCCCAGCTGAGATCAACAAAATCAACTCAAGACCAGGGTTCTTTCCAGCCCAACTGTCTGTGGGACATGCATTTGCCAATTAAGCTGTCAGGGATGTCTTAAGATGGTCATTTTCTAATTAAAATAGTACATCGGGAAACTGAACAAAACTGACCATTTGACCTGTAGAAGGCACAGTAAAACAATAATGATAATGTACTTGTGGTTCATGTAGTATGGCAGATACAGTCTGACAGGATTAAACATCAAGTTTTAAAGATGTTTCATAAGAGATTTCTTCAGATTTTTCAAATTTGCTGGAAAAGTTATGTGGGCTGAAGTGAATGATGAGTTTGTATTTGAAATGAACAAATCTATTTGTATCTGAGGAGCTATAATACCCACGCAAGTTCCTAACCAGAATAGGTTCAATAGACAAATATAAGTTCAGTAGAAATTTATAATCACAAGTCATTTGGTGTAAATGCAATGTTCAAATGCAGAAAAGTTATGGTCAGGAAGGGCGGTTGCTGCATGTTCTTTACTGAAAGAATTTCATGTTAAGTGTGATTCATGCACATAACTACGAGGTGCCAGACTGACTAAGACGTTTGGCTGAATTCATGATGTAAAAATGAAGGAATCATTGCAGAAAGTCTATGGCCACTATAAAGTTGTTTGTCATGATAGCTAATATGTCTATCATGTAATTGAGCATATTTTCTTAATAAAAGACTTCGTGCAATTAACTTTTTGGCTGTAAATTCAAATATGAATTGGTAATAAATTATATTGTATTTTCACAAACTGACAGAGGAAACTTCCGAACATCCTACAACAGCAACCTTGAAGGAAAAGATGTGGAAAACTTAACAACCCTCCCCCTTTATTTGGCAAACCAGGAATCTCTTCATATATTCATTGGTGCTTTAAAATATGATGGCAGTAAACCAGAGCTTTAGTGGCAACTTACAGGAAGGTCCTGCGTCAAATAATATGCTGTTTTATAGAGGCATAACATTCCTCTCTACATAAAGGGTACTTCGGAGAGAATTAGAAGAACTATTCTATAAATATATGTTTTAAAGAGTCGTCAAAACACCCCTGGTTGAATTACAGTATTTTATTTTGATGTTTACATACTTTGGGAATTTTTAGTTCAAAATTCTAATTCAGTGCCTTCTCCTGCTGCGAAGTTTACCGTCTGCGATGTCTTAACCAAGTCTTGCTCCTGATTTATTCAATAATCATTGTGTTCTGTCCTCTCGAACAAGCGACTAGACTGTATCTACCCTGAAGGACATTGTCAAAACACTCCTGTCAACAGGAGCATTCTGAAATTCCGATTTGGTTTCTTTGATATTCAAATACTACTGATTTGAAAAGATGCAAGTGTACAATAAGTGTTGTAATTAAAATCGAATGACCAGGAGTCGGTGCCCGATACCAGAGTGTAATCATTTACCAACATATGCAGTATTATAAAGTGTTTTCCAATAAGTGGCCTATTCTTTTAAAGAATAACACCTTTTGAGTTCATACAAAAACAAGCTCAGCGACTTTGATAGATTTTTCAAAAGCAAAATGTAGAGTTTTACAATCTGCGCCTAACCCTAGGTGACGTACCTCTAGGTGAAGTCCCTCTCACTCCCCCCTCCTCCACACCTTTTTTTGGTCTGTCTTGGATTCTGAAGTTAAGTCCGCGCTGGCCGGTTACTAAGATTAAATCATCCATGGCCTGCCTGACACTACTGGTCATAATGTGCTTTGTATTCAAGCTGTGCCTTTGCACACTAATATGTAGGTAATACAATAAGTACACAATCACTCGGGTAATTTGAATAATGGTTATTTTATCTATTTCTTTGTGAACATACTAAAATAACTAGGGCTTCATAAACACACAGCGGTCAACCCTTTGAAAATGAGATTTTCTTCTTTGAATGCATCACTTCACTGAAATGGCTTAACACAATGAAGTAAAGCACCTGCTGACCGCCTCTCCGCTGGGACCCGGAGACATTTCACTTCAGTGCAAGTGACAAATTGGAACACTTCGTCTCACCGAGGTTTTCTCGTTCAGCGGTGGTGGGGGTTGTGGGACTGGTAGCATAGATCAGGACGCCAGCTAATATTTTCAAGCTAAAATAAAGCGGCTGGTTAGCACATAAGGACAGTAAAGGTAGTTTAAGATGAGAAAGCTGCGTTTTCAAAGTTTACTTGAGTACCGCAGAGAGAGTGAAGCGAATTCATACTGACATGAAAAAAAATCCGTTTATGCAACGATGCTGCAACGTCGAGCTAACTGTTTCAAGGTGACAGGAAAGAGCACACTAATTTAAAGAACAGTCACATCCGTCCCAGTTCTCTCTTCTCAAACACACACGCGCTCGTTGGGATGAGTGAATACTGAGTAAGTTTTGTAAATTCAAGATTGTGGGAAGATTAACAGTCTGAGTTGAGAAGCGTTTCTCTGTACATATGTCAAGACCCCGCTTGTACAGCCGGAGAGCAGCCTGTTGTACATTTCACTTCAACATTCCTGTAATATCTGGTGCAGAGCAGTTTTCAAACTATTCATCTCTACTAAAAAGAACGGTATCACTTTAAAACACACGCTAATTGGACTAGAGTTACTTTCAATAGTTTGTACACTTTGCTGTTCAAACCCACAGCGGTGGAGCTAAACTCCAGCAACTTGCCTTTTAAAAAAAAAGTTTTACAACTTACCAGCAGAGTCTCAGGAGAAAGCGTGGAAGATGATTCAAATTGGTCAGATCGGAGGGAGTAACGATAATCAGCCGAGTCCTTGATCGTTGCTCCACTTCTAGGTGAAGGGGGACCCTTTCTCCAGCCTGTGCAATCACTGCTGGCCGATTTAAAGCTCTTTTAGCTCAAAAAAAGTTTTTAGAGTCATCTGACTCTGACGTCACTGGTTCCGCTGAACTCTCTGAAAGTTTCAAGGATTCAGCGGCCGGTTGTCACTTTACCTCAGGGCTGGTCCCGGAATTGGCCCTGGCTGGCAGCCTGCGCCTGCCCCAGCTGGGACCAGAGAACTTTTATATATGGCAGTCGTTACCAGTGCAGCCCACAGTGTGATCGTGGAAGCTGTTAAACATATTTTTAAAACGTTAACGCTGTGATTCATTGGATGTACATTGTTTTTTTCACAGTTCGGAATGTTTTCCACTCTAGCCCAACATTTACTTCAAACAAATGTAAAGAAAAAAATGTATCAACTATTAAAGTACACGTGGGTTATTTGCTCTGATTTCTCATGAAATGATTTCTAAATCTTCAAAGCCACCTAATGTAACAGGACGTCTGGTGGATATGTTTAATAATACACTGTTTTCCTGCATTTTCTGCTTTTATTTTAGATTTCCAGCATCCGCAGTGTTTTTCTTTTGTTTTAGTACAAAAGTTGCTGTTTTAATCCACTAAATTAAAGTGACTCCATGAGCAAAACGCCGCACTGTCTTTTACAGCCGTATTCGATACAGGACACACACTTTTAAGAAATGCATTATTCACGAGTGACTCCCGACAAAAGGATTGTGATATTTAGAATCATTATTTAGATCCAGTATTGTGACCATCAACTTGTACTTTAAAATATAAAACTTTAGGATGCAGTTCAATATATAAACTGAATCCCTCGAGGATTTATCATTAAGTTGATCATTTGCTGTCAGAAATATAAATGCGATTAACAGTGAACAGGTTTGTTGGTGTTAGCCGGGCCAGAACTTTATGTTAGAACCCGCTATAAAGAGTATGTACAGGAGCGGATAGGGTCTACAAGGAGAAATATTTCAAAGGGGAGCAGAAGAAAGTAACCCATTTGATTTCACCAACGTAAATTAAACTTTATCAGTAAAACATTTTTTCGACTCAGTTGTCCATTAAAATACAGATTTGTCAAGAGTTTTACAAAAAAAAGGTTTTCGTTACACTCTGGAACGTCACAAGTTGATTTTAAGTATTCTTGCATGTTCTGGTTTAAAATCGCCACATTAAAGGAGCATATAAATAAATTCCTAAAGCCATTACCCATTACACATTTTAAAGTGCAACTAGGTGTGTAGCTTTTCTTATTCCCCCACAGCAAGTAAACTGACGGTGGCAAAAGAAATGCAGGCAAGCTATCGTTCCAGGAATTCTTCAAGATTCAGCTTCAAAATACTGTAAAGAATTACTTAAAGCCGCGACGTTAATGACAGCATTCAATTGCCTCTTGGGATTGTTAAAAGTTAAAAAAGTTTGAATAAGATTTCTAACTCAGAATGGGGAAGAATTGCTCTGGTAGCGAGGTGCAACGCTCATGGTAAATGCATTCTGAAAGAACATGCTTGCAAAGTCGTTATAGCGACCAGAACGATGCCCCTCCATGTGCGCTGTGTGTGGGGCTGATTCCGTCACACATATGGAGGGAAATAAATATTTATTAAATCCGGATGAAGATAAATAAGCAGTTTTAAAACTTTGTGAATGTTTAGTTTACGTTCAATGATATTTGCCCTTCCGGCGCTCAGAACATGTCCAAACCCTTTAATGACCCTTTGACCGGTTTATTGGAAAGCACAGCTGGAATATCATCTGCTGGGGAAGGGAGCGACACTGATCACCGCACCCGTAGGAAATTATTGCATTTCAGTGTATTCAGGGGCAGTGATCTGGTAACTTGTCAAATTGTCGGTCGCTGTTTGTGGGGCGCTGTATTGTAACGTTGCTGGACGCAGTTACCCGCTTAGGAAACACTTTTCCGCCTTCCTGGAAAGTCAGCCCGAAAATGTAATATGCCTCGGTAATGGATTTTGTTTTCTTGCTATTCGAAGATTGCCTGGAATAAACATTAAACAGTTTATGCAGTCGGAATACTCGGGCATTGGAATGGGCATTCTCATAGGGTGGTGTTATTGCGCCCTCTGGTTTAAAACCTGTAAAAGCAGCGGCGGATTTAACACTCTCGCCTGGAGTCTCAACATTTCCAGCTCACTGGGACAGAGATTGTTTTATCTCTTAATCTAAAAGGTGTTATTTACACAGCAATAGGTTTTTCCCCACACGATTTTAATATTGAAGAAAATTGTTAAAGTTGGTGATGTAAAAGCGAAAATATGAGGAAGGAAGGTCCACTTAACGTTAGCCAAGCCGCAGATTATGAACGTGGCGTACAAAACAAGTCAGATTTGAAAATACGTCGTGGTCTATGCTGGTAGAATAAAGTCACTAGGTTTGAAGTCAACTTTAAAAAATCGATCTGAATACATCAGTGAAAAACAGTGTACATATCATCCTAGCGTCTGAGGAGCCATCCAATGTATATCTCCATATTGATGCATTCAATATGTGTGACCAGCCCTCCCTATATTTTATTCATTCACGGGATGTGGGCACCGCTGGCAATGCCAGCATTTATTGTCCCATCCCTAATTGCCCTTGAGAAGGTGGTGGTGAGCCGCCTTCTTGAACCGCTGCAGTCCGTGTGGTGAAAGTATTCCCACAGTGCTGCTAGCGAAGAAGTTTCCAAGATTTTGACCCAGCAATGATGAAGGATCGGCGATATATTTCCAAGTCAGGATGGTGTGTGACTTGGAGGGGAACTTGCAGGTGGTGGTGTTCCCATGCACCTGCTACCCTTGTCCTTCTAGGTGGTAGAGGTCACGGGTTTGGGAGGTGCTGCCGAAGAAGCCTTGATGAGTTGCTGCAGTGCATCTAGTAGATGGTACACACTGCAGCCACGGAACGCCAGTGGTGGAGGGAGTGAATGTTTAAGGTGATGGATCTGGTGCCAATCAAGCGGACTGCTTTGTCCTGGATGGTGTCGAGTTTCGTCAGTGTTGTTGAAGCTGCACTCATCCAGGCAAGTGGAGAGTATTCCATCACACTCCTGACTTGTGTCTTATAGATGGTGGAAAGGCTTTGGGGAGTCAGGAGGTGAGACACTCGCCGCAGAATACCCAGCCTCTGACCTGCTCTTGTAGCCACAGTATTTATGTGGCTGGTCCAGTTAAGTTTCTGGTCAATGGTGACCCCCAGGATGTTGGTGGTGGGGGATTCGACGATGGTAACGCCATTGAATGTCAAGGGGTGGCGGTTAGACTTTCTCTTGTTGGAGATGGTGATTGCCTGACACTTGTGTGGTGCGAATGTTACTTGCCACTTATCAGCCCAAGCCTGAATGTTGTCCAGGTCTTGCTGTATGCGGGCACAAACTGCTTCATTATCTGAGGAGTTGCGAATGGAACTGAGTACTGTGCAATCATCAGCGAACATCCCCACTTCTGACCTTATGATGGAGGGAAGGTCATTGATGAAGCAGCTGAAGATGGTTGGACTGAGGACACTGCCCTGAGGAACTTCTGCAGTGATGTCCTGGGGCTGAGTTGATTGGCCTCCAACAACCACAACCATCTTCCTTTGTGTTGGGTATGACTCCAGCCAGTGGAGAGTTTTCTCCCTGATTCCCATTGCCTTCAATTTTACTAGGGCTCCTTGATGCCACACTCGGTCAAATGCTGCCTTGATGTCAAGGGCAGTCACTCTCATCTCACCTCTGAAATTCAGCTCTTTTGTTCATGTTTGGACCAAGGTTGTAATGAGATCTGGAGCCAATGTTCTCCCTAAGGTGTGCAGCCATGCATCAATCATAAGGTCCCGCACAGGCCACTCACCAGCTTCTACTGCTAGAACTTTAAAGGGACCGTATACAAAAAAAATTAGAGGGAACATTGTCTGGAATCGACTGATCCTGGTGAATCCAAACTGAGCATCGGTGAGCAGGTTATTGATGAGTAAGTGCCGTTTGATAGCATTGTCGACAGCACCTTCCATCACTTTGCTGATGATTGAGAGTAGACTTATGGGGCAGTAATTGGCTGGATTGGATTTGTCCTGCTTTTTGTGGACAGGGCATACCGGGGCAATTTTCCACATTGTCGTGTAGATGCCAGTGTTGTAGCTGTACTGGAACAGCTTGGCTAGAGGCATGGTTAGTTCTGGAGCTCAAATCTTCAGCATAAGAGCCGGGATGTTGTCGGGGCCCTTTGCTGTATCCGTTTCTTCATATTATGTGGAGTGAATCGTATTGGCTGAAAACTGGCTTCTGTGGTTGGTACTTCAGGAGGAGGCCAAGATGAATCATCCACTCGACACTTCTGGCTGAAGATGGTTGCAAACGCTTTCGCCTTGTCTTTTGCTGGGCTCCGCCATCATTGAGAATGGGGATGTTCATGGCATCTTCTCCCCCCGTTAGTTGTTTAATTGTCCACCACCATTCACGACTGGATGTGGCAGGACTGCAGAGCTTTGATCTGATCCGTTGGTTGTGGGATCGGTTTCTCTGTCTATAGCATGTTGCTTCTGCTGTTTAGTATGCATGAAGTCCTGTGCTGTAGCTTCACCAGGTTGTCACCTCATTTTTAGGTATGCCTGGTGCTGCTCCTGGCATGCTCTTCTACACTCCTCATTGAGCCAGGGTTGGCTTGATGGTAATGGTAGTGTGAGGGATATGCCGGGCCATAAGATTACAGATTGTAGTGGAATACAATTCTGCTGCTGCTGATAGCCCACAGCGCCTCATGGATGCCCAGTTTTGAGCTGCTAGATCTGTCCTGAATCTATTCCATTTAGCACGGTGGTAGTGCCACACAACACGATGGAGGGTGTCCTCAGTGTGAAGCTACTCTCAGTGCTTCTTCCAAGTGGTGTTCAACATGGAGGAGTACTGATTCATCAGCTAAGGGTGGGCGGTAGGTGGTAATCAGCAGTAGGTTTCCTTGCCCATGCTTGACCTGATGCCATGAGACTTCATGGGGTCCGGAGTCAATGTTGAGGACTCCCAGAGCCACTCCCTCCCAACTGTATACCACTGTGCCACCACCTCTGGTGGGTCTGTCCTGCCAGTGGGACAGGACATACACAGGGATGGTAATGGAGGAGTCTGGGATGATGACTGAAAGGAATGATTCTGTGAGTATGACTATGTCAGGCTGTTGCTTGACTAGTCTGTGGGACAGCTCTCCCAATTTTGGCATAAGTCTTCATATTTTAGTGAAGAGGACTTTGCAGGATCGACTGGGCTACATGTGCCTTTGTTGTGTCCGAATCTGGTGCTTAGGTCGATGCTGGGTGGTCCATAGTTTTCATAGCGGTTTTGATACAGATGAATGGCTTGCTAGGCCATTTCAGAGGGCAGTTAAGAGTCAACCACATTGCTGAAGTCACATTTAGGCCAGACCAGGTAATGACGGCAGATTTCCTTCCCTAAAGAACATTAGTGAACAAGATGGGTTTTTATGACAATCCGGTAGTTTCATGGTCACCATTACTGATACTAGCTTTTAATTCTAGAGCAGGTCAGAGGCTAGGTATCCTGCGGCGAGTGTCTCACCTCCTGGCTCCCCAAAGCCTTTCCACCATCTACAAGGCACAAGTAAGGAGTGTGATGGAATACTCTCCACCTGCCTGGATGAGTGCAGCTCCAACGACATGCAAGAAGCTCAACACCATCCAGGACAAAGCAGCCCGCTTGATTGGCACCCCATCCACCACCTTAAACATTCACTCCCTCCACCACTGGCGTACCGTGGCTGCAGTGTGTACCATCTACAAGATGCACTGCAGCAACTCGCCAAGGCTTCTTCGGCAGCACCTCCCAAACCCGCAACCTATTCCATCAAGAAGGACAAGGGCAGCAGGCGCATGGGAACACCATCACCTCCAAGTTCCCCTCCAAGTCACACACCATCCTGACTTAGAGGTATATCGCCAATCCTTCATCGTCGCTGGGTCAAAATCCTGGAACTCCCTCCCTAACAGTACTGTGGGAGTACCATCACCACACGGACTGCAGCGGTTCAAGAAGGCAGCTCACCACCACCTTCTCAAGGGCAACTAAGGATGGGCAATAAATGTTGGCATTGCCAGCGATGCCCTGATCACATAAACAAATAAAAAAACATTTTTTTTTAATTTATTGGCCCGTATTTTCTGATCACAGTCCTCCCGCGGGCGGAGGCCAGCGATCTGGAAAAATCTATGCCCTTACCTGAGGGCTTCCGGGACGCACACGCTTCCGCTCCTGGGCCTCTCCAAACTCCAAAAGCGCAGGGCCCACGTTCACAGCGTCCCTGGGATCACGTGGGCCATGGAGAGCCAATCAAAGAAGGGAATCTACCTTCATACACTTGACAGGAAGACCTGTCAAATATATGAATGGAGATCACCCCAAAAACATAGTAAAACTTTAAATAAATTTTTTTTTAAATCACATTTTTAAAATGACTTGAAATTACAATAAATTAAGTATTTTAAACAAAAATTTAATTTTTTGAAAAAAAAAATTAAGTTTTTTACAGGGCTAAAAATAAACTTACCTTTTTTTAAAAGTATTTTTAAATGATAAATCAGCGGAAAAAAATTTTTAAAAACTTTTTTCAGCTCTTGTCCTGGTAAAAGCAGGCCTTACGCTTTTACCAGGCGTAATAATTCTAAGGATTTTCTGCGGATGGAGGGTCTCCAAAAAGCAGAACTATCCGCCTGCAGAGGCTCTTCGCCAGGGCAGCCGGAGGATCTGTCAAGTCCATTCTTGACAGATTGGAAATGCCGGTTTTCAGCACATGCGCTGTGCATGCCTGAAACCGGCTTTTCCGATGTCCCTACGGGTGGGTACACAGCGCGTACCCACCCGTAGGGATCAGAATATCTGGGCCATTTATTTAGCTGAATTCAAATTCCCCAGCTGCCATGCTGGTATTTAGAGCTCATGTCTCTGGATCATTAGTCCAGGCCTCTGAATTACGAGTCCAGTAACATAACCATTATGCTACTGTACATCGTATGCTACCGTACATTTTTGGATCCACATATGTATATAATTACAATATATATATGTGGAAGAACTATAATAAAGTACACTGTTGGAAATAGCACCAATCAAAATATCTGTGCCAAGAATATATTAATGTCCCAGGAATCACAGGATGACAGAGCATATTCCAGAAATGGTTGTAGTTACACCTAGGAAGATAAACAGGCACTATTCTGAAGGATCCAATCTACATATCAACTGGAATGGAAAGATGGTATGGAAGGAGAATAAAGACACTGGCATCATAAGTGAGAAAAAGAAATATCTCTTACTTTGGACAACTGGAAAAATACTAAATAGCAATAGGCAGTACCAAAGTAAACTATGATTAACCACAGTAATTTCTACTACAATGGCCCAGAATTTGCTGGGAAAATAACAGCGAGTTTAATGCGCACGTCGTTATTAGTGTGTAAAAAAACCCAGCAATTTGTGGCGAGGAAGAGATATGCCCTGAGTTGTGAATCGCCACAAATTGCTGGATAATTTGTGCTGCTTCACCCTTAGCCACGTGAAAACCGGAACTCAACGTCAACCTCACCATGAGTTTCAAGCAATTGCTGCATTTGCACCATAAATACGAATTAACCTCTCCATAGAAAGTGAGGGCTGGTACTTAACGATGTAGGGACCCTTTTAATGACAAGATTTATCTTCCTGCAATGCCACTCAACCTCTCTGGCCCAAAAAGAGAACAATTGAAACTGTGGAGTCTCATTCATGCAGGGAGTAAATTGTTCTTAGAGAGTTTTTAAATTTTAAATTAATTTTTTTTCCTTACTTTTCCTTTTTGTTTCCTTTTTCTCTCTCTCTTAATCCAATCTTTCTTTCCCTCTCTTTATTTCTCTTTCTCTATCCTTAAATATCATTGGTTAAGGAGATAGACCGTTGGTCCCATTGTTCACCAAGGACCCAGAAGCTCCATTGACCGTTATCTGATCGCACTTCCAGCAATTTGCGGCACAACATTTTTTTGAGCTGAAGGGTGAGGAAAACAATATAACAAATGGGGCATGCCACGACATGCCCTGCTCCAGCAAGTTTGGGGCCAATGACATTTCAATAATTGATAAATGGTGATGAAAGAACAGTAAAATCACTATTAATGTCAGTTTTAAGTATGCATGATCATAGAACTAAACCTCGATTATCCATCTCTATTCATATATGTAAGAAAATTGACTGGATTTTGGGAGAAGTCATCTGTCAAAGGACCCTCCATGGTAGTGCTCTATAAAGTGGGGGGGCTGCCTCAGCCGCATGAGAAAAGGATGCTCGGAGCAGAATATCCATGCAAAGGTATTTGGAAGATTAAATGTAGTTCTGAACACGTACATCCCAGAGCAACATGGAGTTCAATTGTGGCCCTTGAATTATGCTGTAATAATTCATGTAGATGTTGATCTTTTAAAATTTATATTTTGCCACCGTTCTTACTATAAGATAACCTTTGTTTATTTTCCATCCCACTAAAAGTAACATTGCAACTGCAGACTCGTCCAGAAGTTCCTTATATGGAAACTCAGCATCTGAGAGAGAGGAGCTTTCAACTGGAGTTCTACTCTGAATACAGTTGGTGGAGCATGAATGAAACCTATCTACTAGTTTTAAAAATTAAGATAGTTTAAAAAATGAAAGGACTATAAATCGAGTGAATAAAGGAAAACAATTGTGCCTTTGTATTCAAACAAGATAAAAGGAAAAATTGCAAAAGCTGAAAATATGAAATCAAAACAAAATGCTGGAAAGAGTCACAGAGTCATAGGGGGAAAAATTCAGTATCGCCCCGTTTGGGGCACAATTATCGGCCGGGCGCAAAGATTAGCGCCTGGCGGTAATTATCACCTCCGACTGAAAACTTGACTTTTATCGCCCCTGGAGGTGATTAGAGCACTAAATCAGGCGCTACACATCTGTCTTAAGGCGCAAAGGCCGAGGAGCGAGGCGCTACCTCAGAGCGCTGGCGAAGCTCATATGATGTCAGTCAGCAATGGAACACAGACACAATGGCCCCGGCCAGTTCATAAAGGGGAGGGTTGATCTTGCTTTCCATCCACATCCTGCTCATTGCAGCCTTAAATGTCGGCCTGAAGAGACCTGTTCATCAAATCTGCTGGAAAGAACAATGGAGAGGCTCATGGAAAGAGCCCAGAGTGCAGCCCCCACAGTCTCTTCTAAATCGATACAAGGAAGGACAAATCGAAATTAACCTGCAAAGTGCTGCTCAGTACACAAAACTCCTTCACACAGCATTGAATCTCTCCAGAAGTCTCTCTCTCTCTCTCTCTCTCAGAATGCGAGGTTCAAAAATGTCGCCAACAAAAAAAGGCCTTTACATCCTTCCTAAAGTGTGGTGACCAGAACTGGACGCAATACTAGCCTAACCAGTGCTTTAAATGAGAAAGAAAGGATAATGTTTTGGGTAGAACCTTACATTCAGCTCTGATGAAGGGACCCATCTGGAGTGAGAACAGACATACAATATAATTATGCTAATTATATTGCAAATGCATTTGCACTGCAGTTGATGAGGTCTATAGTTGCAGTATCATTTGCAGCCAGACAGTGCCTTGTTTCTACTGCCTGGCTCTGATTGCAATTCTCCTGCCCAGAAGAGAGCCAGCACATGTGTGATTGCACACATTTAGATCAACTCTAGGAAAGTTGAAACCAGTGGATCTCCTGAGCGCTTTTAAACCAGTTTTGATATCCCATTAGAGTTCTACCCAAGCAGTGTGCCACTACCTGCTCCAGGAGTCTAACATCGCTTCCCTCTGAGTCAGGGCAGAACACAAAACTGGTTACAGGAAACTTTTGTTTATCCGGCACCCAAATATCCGGAATTCTCGCTTAACCGGCAAAAATCATCCTCCGAAAACTCCTCTCAAATAACCGTCAATGTTGCCGAGTCGCAGTCGAGTCTCCGCGAACGCCGAGTACTCCGAAAACTCCTCTCAAATAACCGGCAATGTTGCCGATCCCGAGTCCAAGTCCGAGTCCGCGAACGCCGATTTAGTCAGTAGGGGTAGTTTTCAAAAGTGCCACTACTCGGCCTCCTGGTGCTGTCCGAAGTATACTGCTCATTTCTTGATTTATTTATTTTTCTTTGTTAAAAATAGCCTCGGTAGATATAACTCTCCGTTATCCGGTACTTTTGATAAACCGGCACCACGCCGGTCCCGTCGGTGCCGGTTAATAAAGAGTTTCCTGTATATTGGAAGTCAGCATCACTGCAAAGTGGAAACCCCAGCGATGGTAAAATTGAAATATAAATGCACCCCAAAACACATTGGTGTCTGTTGTGCAAAAGTTCAGTGTGACAAAAAAAACTCATGGCTCTTCTCACACCCAGGTCTTTTATCCCCTTTAAAAAACACTGATTCTTTAATGAAAGAAACAACTAGTCTTCCCTACATTACAACACTGACTACACTTCACAAAAAGTAGTTAATTGGCTGTGAAGCATTTTGAGACATCCTGAGATCATGAAAAGTGCAAGTTATTTATTTTATTCTATAACCTTGTAGAGTTGATTTACCTACATTAAGTCTAGTCTATCCAAATATTTATGTTAGTTCCATTGCAAGTCATGGGGGGGGGGGGGCGGGGTGGAGGGAATGATTTCCTCTTTGTGCGAAATTGTAAATGTGTTCATTGCCAAGAGGTTTACGATTCCGTTCCACATGGCAGACAGAGGAAATCTCCCCCTCCCATATGTTTCCTCTGAACCCGCTATCTAATTTTGCTTCCATAACAGATGCATGCATCTGCAAGTAATGCAGAGCAGAAAGCAAGGAATCTGCAATTGTACTCATCCAGTGATCTTTCCAATACACAAACTGAAACATTATTGGCAGTACTAATGATTACATTTCTCAGTTCTAATAATGCCAAGTCTCTATACAATCATCTATTAACACTATCTGTGAGTCCTGATCTCTCAACAGCTGTTCCAGAAATTGTTGGTAACTTAACTATTGAATTTATGGATCTTTTATGACCGATATCCATTGCAATATTTTGAACTGCCCTTCTGTGCTGTATCATTCTATGATTCTATGATTCTTTAGTTCAATTGCAGGTTGCAACTATGTAGGCAAACTCCAGAGTAATTCCAACGACTCATTTTTAAAAGGTTCTCTGATATCCACCTCCCAAGCAGTTTTCCCCTGCAGCTATATTGCACCAGTAGCTGCAGAATGTGAAACGCAACTGACAAGAAGAGTGTTATATTGTGGATGGTGAATCGCACTGTCTGCTAGGAGATAGCTCCGGTGCACTTTCTCAGCCAGTAATTTTTGAATATTTTGAGAGCACTAGCAAGAGCATCAGCTTTCTCAAAGCACTGAAAAAAGGCACTGTTTTTCACTGCAAAGGGATTATACTCCACATGATGTCAAGCCTATGCAATGTGAGATAACCTCACCGAAGGTGTTTCATACTGTTTGATTTTTCTGCAGATTGGTCCAACTTTGCATCAATGCAAACGCAGTAGTATAATTGCACCCTTAATTGAAATAGGAACATACAATTTTTTTAGGTAATAAAATCTAGTCGGCCCACAGACTTAGCCCCTTTTGATAGATCCCAGCCCCACTCAACCACCTTATCACCACCAACTTCATCCTCTCCAGAAACACACCGAATTCCCTCTTAAAATCTTTCATACTGTCTGCTCCAAAGTTTTTCACCAGGTCACTTATTTCACAAGTTTATTACCCTTTGTGTAAAAAAAAGTCAGCCTGATATCCTTTCTAACTCTTAACTTCTTAATTGAAATTTATGTCTCCCTGGTATTTAAACTCTTCCCTACAGTAAACAATCAGAATTTTAATAGCATTAATTACATCTATTCAAAATCTCTTCTTTTCCAACGAGAACAATTTCCTTTACTTTTTCCTCATGTATATGGGCACCACATCATTTCAACAGTAACTATTTGATCTTTCAGAATGATTCTGCTTTCTATCTCTCCTGCGCCTGAAAGAAATCCCTAAGTGACAGTCACGATCATGATCCATGCATAAGAATTCCTCTGTATGCCAGTTTACCTGGCGCATGTTGCTGAGTTTTCACACAACTTGTCCTCTGATACCTGCATTCATCTTGATTGCTTACCTCTGCACTGTCTCAAGGGAAATAGCATTTTCTATGATTTCTTACCGTTCCATATAACTTATCAGGGTAGATAAAGGGGAACCAGTGGATGTGGTGCATTTGGATTTTCAGAAGGCATTCGATAAGGTTGTTACACAAGATTAGGGCTCATGGGGTTGGGGGTAATATATTAGCATTCATAGAGGATTGGTTAATGGACAGAAAACAGAGAGTAGGAATAAACAGGTCATTTTTGGGATGGCTGGGTGTAACTCGTGATCAAGGATCAGTGCTTGGGCCTCAGGTGAATATAGAAATATGAGGATAGAGCAGATGAATGCGTAGCTGGAGAGATGGTGCAGGAGGGAGGGCTTTAGATTTCTGGGACATAGGGAGCGGTTCTGGGGGAGGTGGGACCTGTACAGGCCGGATGGGTTGCACCTCAACAGAGCCGGAACCAATGTCCTCGCAGGGGAGTTTGCTAGTGCTGTTGGGGAAGGTTTAAACAAATTTGGCAGGGGGATGGTCACCTGGATGTAGCATTAGAAAGGAGAAACAAGGTGCACAAAGGATTGGGAGAGACAGATAGCACTAGAGTAAGATATAGTACGGTATTAGGTGGGGTCGGACTAAGAGAGAATACAAGAAGGTGTAAGATAGGTTTATCGTGCATGTATGTAAATGCACGAAGCGTGGTAAATAAGTTCGGTGAGCTGCAGGTGCAAATAGCCACATGGGAATATGATGTCGGGGCGATAACGGAGACCTGGCTCAAAAAAGGGCAGGATTGGGTTTTAAATATTCCTGGATATAAGGTGTTCAGGAAAGATAGGGAAGGAAAGAAAGGATTCTCTTATTACCCGTTTATTATTTATATGCCTACAGAAGAATTTTGGATTCCCTTTTATGTTAGCTGCCATTCTATTCTCATACCCTCTCTTTGCCCCTCTTATTTTCTTTTTCACTTCTCCTCTGAACTTTCTATATTTAGCTTGATTCTCAGATGTATTCTCAACCTGAATTATGTCATACATGCACTTTTTCTGCTTCATCTTACTCTCGATCTCTTTCGTCATCCAGGGAACTCTGACTTTAGTTGCCCTACCTTTCCCCCTAGTGGGAATGTACCTCGACTGTACCAGAACTATTTCCTCCTTAAAGGCAGCCCATTGTTCCATTACAGTTTTGCCTGCCAATCTTTGATTCCAATTTACCCGGGCCAGATCCGTTCTCATCCCACTGAAATTGGTCTTCCTCCAATTAAGTATTTTTACTTGAGATTGCTCCCTGTCCTTTTCCATAGCTAATCTATACCTTATGATACTATGGGGGGAGAATTGGCTCACGCCCCCTTTAGGGCGAAAACTTGGCCGAGGCGCTACTTTTAGCACTCCGAAAAAGTTAGCACCCCCGCGCCCAAAATTCAATGGTAGCACTCCAAGCATGAGGCGGGGCGCTACTGGAAGCGCTCCCCCTCCCTCTTGGGGCGCTCCCATTGAATATTACGGTGCTACGTGCAGCTAGGTCAGGGGGCGCGAACTAAGTTTGCGGCCGGGGCGCTGTGCATGACGATGACGTCATCGCCAGAGGCGCAGCACCATGTGGCGCTACTGGCTACTGCCACCGCTAACCTCCCGCTGAATTTCGTGGGAGGCATTAGCGGCGCCACGCCAGGGCGCAAGTTGCATTGCGCCCCATGACCACTGTTCCCTAAATCTTCACCTACTGATACTTGCTCCACTTGATTAAGAAAGTTCTCCTGAACACACTTCAGAAATTCTTCCCCCTCTCTGCCCTTTACAATATTATTATCCCAGTCTATTAGGATAGTTGAAGTCCCCCATTATCACTACTCCATAGTTTTTTTTTATTCGTTTATGGGGTGTGGGTGTCGCTGGCAAAACCAGCATTTATTGCTCATCACCTAATTGCCCTTGAGAAGGTGGTGGTGAACCGCCTTCTTGAACCGCTGCAGTCCGTGTGGTGAAGGTACTCCCACAGTGCTGTTAGGTAGGGAGGTCCAGGATTTTGACCCAGCAATGATGAAGGATCGACGATAAACTTCTAAGTCAGGATGGTGTGTGACTTGGAGGGGAAATTGGAGGTGGTGGTGTTCCCAGTCGTCTGCTGCCCTTGTCCTTCTAGGTGGAAGAGGTCGCGGGTTTGGGAAGTGCTGCCGAAGAAGCCTTGGCGAGTTGCTGCAGTGCATCTTGTAGATGGTACACACTGCAGCCACGGTACGCCAGTGGTGGAGGGAGTGAATATTTAAGGTGGTAGATGGGGTGCGAATCAAGCGGATTGCTTTGTCCTGGATGGTGTTGAGCTTCTTGGATGTTGTTGGAGCTGCACTCATCCAGGCAAGTGGAGCGTATTCCATCACACTCTTTACTTGTGCCTTGTAGATGGTGGAAAGTCTTTGGGGAGTCAAGAGGTGAGACACTCACCGCAGAATACCTAGCCTCTGACCTGCTCTTGCTGCCACAGTATTTATGTGGCTGGACAGTATTTGTAGGGAAATGGTGTTAGGGAAATTGACGGAATTGAAGGCCGATAAATCCCCGGGGCCTGATAATCTACATCCTAGGGTACTTAAGGAAGTGGCCCTAGAAATAGTAGATGCATTGCTGGTCATCTTTAAAAATTCTATAGACTCTGGAACAGTTCCCAGGAATTGGAGGGTAGCTAATGTAACCCCACTATTTAAAAAAGGTGGGAGAGAAAAAACGGGGAATTATAGGTAAGCCTGACATTGGTAGTGGGCAAAATGCTAAAGTCCATTATAAAAGATGTAATAGCAGAGCACTTGGAAAACAGTAACAGGATCGGACAAAGTCAACATGGATTTACAAAAGGTAAATCATGCCTGACTAATCTACTGGAATTTTTTGAGGATGTAACTGGTAGAATAGATAAGGGAGAACCAGTGGATGTGGTGTATTTGGACTTTCAGAAGGCTTTCGATAAGGTCCCGCATAAGAGATTAGCGTGCAAAGTTAAAGCACATGGGATTGGGGGTGAGGTACTGATTTGGATAGAGAACTGGTTGGCAGACAGGAAGCAAAGAGTTGGAATAAATGGGTCTTTTTCCGAGTGGCAGGCAGTGACGAGTGGGGTACCGCAGGGATCGGTGCTAGGACCCCAGCTATTCACAATATATATTAATGATCTAGACGAGGGAACTAGATGTAATATCTCTAAGTTTGCAGATGACACAAAGCTGGGTGGGCGTGTGTGCTGTGAGGGGGATGCAGAGAAAATCCAGTATGATTTGGACAGGTTGGGCGATTGGGCAGATGCATGGCAGATGCAGTATAATGTGGATAAATGCGAGGTAATCCACTTTGGTGGCAAAAACAAGAAGACAAATTATTATCTGAACGGCAATAGATTAGGAAAAGGGGAAGTGCAACGAGATCTGGGAGTCCTTGTGCACCAGTCACTGAAGGTAAGCATGCAGGTGCAGCAGGCGGTTAAGAAGGCAAATGGTATGTTGGCCTTCATAGCGAGAGGATTCGAGTACAGGAGCAAGGATGTCTTGCTGCAGTTGTACAAGGCCTTGGTGAGACCACACCTTGAGTATTGTGTGCAGTTTTGGTCACCTTATCTGAGGAAGGATGTTCTTGCCATGGAGGGAGTGCAGCGAAGATTTACCAGACTGATACCTGGGATGGCAGGAATGACGTATGAAGAGAGATTGGGTCGATTAGGCTTATATTCGCTAGAGTTTAGAAGAATGAGAGGGGATCTCATTGAAACTTACAAAATTCTAACAGGACTAGACAGACTAGATGCAGGAAGGATGTTCCTGATGGCGGGGGAGTCCAGAACCAGAGGTCACAGTCTAAGGATAAGGGGTAAGCCATTTAGGACTGAGATGAGGAGGAATTTCTTCACCCAGAGAGTGGTGAACCTGTGGAATTCTCTACCACAGAAGGCAGTTGAGGCCAATTCATTAAATATATTCAAGAAGGAGATAGATATATTTCTTAAGGCTAAAGGGATCAAGGGATATGGGGAGAAAGCAGGGACAGGGTACTGAATTTGGATGATCAGCCATGGTCTCATTAAATGGCGGAGCAGGCTCGAGGGACCGAAAGGCCTACTCCTGCTCCTATCTTCTATGCTTCTATGCTTCTATGTTTCTGGTCAATAGTGACCCCCAGGATGTTGATGGTGAGGGATTCGGCGATGGTAATGCCATTGAATGTGAAGGGGTGGTGGTTAGACTCTCGCTTGTTGGAAATAATCATTGTTAGCACTTCTGTGGCGCGAATGTTACCTGCCACTTATCAGCCCAAGCCTGAACATCGTCCAGGTCTTGTAGCATGCGGGCATGGACTGCTTCATTATCTGAGGAGTTGTGAATGGCGCTGAACACTGTGCAGTCATCAGCGAACATTCCCATCTCTGACCTTATGTTGGATGGAAGGTCATTGATGAAGCAGCTGAAGGTGGTTGGGCCTAGGACACTGCCCTAAGGAACTCCTGCAGCGATGTCCTGGGGCTGTGATGATTGACCTTCAGTCAGTGGAGCATTTTCCCCCCAATACCCATTGACTTCAGTTTTACTAGGGCTCCTTGATGCCACACTCGGTCAAATGCTGCCTTGATGTCAAGGGCAGTCACTCTCACCTCCCCTCTGGAATTCAACTCTTTTGTTCATGTTTGGACCAAGGCTGTAATGAGGTCGGGAGCTGAGTGATCTTGGCGGTACCCAAACTGGGCATCCGTGAGCAGGTTATTGGTGAGTAAGTGCCGCTTGATAGCACTGTCGATGACACCTTCCATCACTTTGCTGATGATTGAGAGTAGACTGATGGGGCGGTAATTGGCCGGGTTGGATTTGTCCTGCTTTTTGTGGACAGGACATACCTGGGCAGTTTTCCACATTGTCGGATAGATGCCAGTGTTGTAGCTGTACTGGAACAGCTTGGCTAGAGGCGTGGCTAGTTCTGGAGCACAAGTCTTCAGCACGATAGCCGGGATGTTGTCGGGGCCCATAGCCTTTGCTGTATCCAGTGCGCTCAGCCATTTCTTGCTATCACGTGGAGTGAATCGAATTGGCTGAAGACTGGCTTCTGTGATGGTGCGGACCTCAGGAGTAGGCCGATATGGATCATCCACTCGGCACTTCTGGCTGAAGATGGTTGCAAATGCTTCAGCCTTGTGTTTTGTACTCACCTGCTGGGCTCTACCATCATTGAGGATGTGATGCGGAGATGCCGGTGTTGGACTGGGGTGGACAAAATGAGAAGTTGCACAACACCAGGTTATAGTCCAACAGTTTTATTTGAAATTACGAGCTTTCGGAGCTCTGCTCCTTCGTCAGGTACAGTGAGGGAATACAAATCGATTACAAAGTATATATAGACAGAGAACAATGTGTCTGCAGAGATACAATCCGTCAGGGAGGCATTACATCAAAGACACAGCAGAGGATGGGGATATTCATGGAGCCTCCTCCTCCCGTTAGTTGTTTAATGGTCCACTACCATTCACGACTGGATGTGGCAGGACTGCAGAGCTTTGATCTGATCCGTTGATTGTGGGATCGCTTAGCCCTGTCTATAGCATGCTGCTTCCGCTTTTTAGCATGCATGTAGTCCTGTGTTGCAGCTTCCCCAGGTTGGCACCTTATTTTTATGTATGCCTGGTGCTTCTCCTGACATGCTCTTCTATTGAACCAGGGTTGGTCCCCTGGCTTGATGGTAATGGTAGAGTGAGGGATATGCCGGGCCATGAGGTTAGAGATTGTGGTGGAATACAATTCTGCTGCTGCTGATGGCCCACAGGGCCTCATGGATGCCCAGTTTTGAGCTGCTAGATCTGTTCTGAATTTATCCCATTTAGCACGGTGGTCGTGCCACACAACACGATGGAGGGTGTCCTCAATGTGAAGATGGGACCTCGTCTCCATAATGACTGTGCGGTGGTCACTGCTACCAATACTGTCATGGACAGATGCATCTGCAACAGGTAGATTGGTGAGGATGAGGTCAAGTAGGTTTTTCCCTCGTGCTGATTCTCTCACCACCAGTCGCAGGCCCAGACTGGCAGTTATGCCCTTCAGGACTTGGCCAGCTCGGTCAATGGTGGTGCTACCGAGCCACTCTTGGTGATGGACATTGAAGTCCCCCACCCAGAGTACATTCTGTGCCCTTGCTTGAAGATGTTACCGTCCTCCAGATAGCACTTTTAATAAGTTTAATTAGACTGTAACCTTCCGGATATTATGAGGGTCCGGAAAACCCCCCCAGAATTCTGCAACTCCTCACAAAAGAGTGTACAGAAATTGAGTTCGCGAGTTTGATACAGAAATACTATGTGAGACAATTCTAAAAATATATAGATTTATTAAAGAACCAACATGCAGCGAACAGTTGGTGATTCAATCGCAACTTTAACAGTTCAAAATACAAATAGCTTACATTTCTTATCAGAGATCCTTATTCTCAAATCTTAACTTCGTTACATTTCCACACTTCGTACTTATTTATAATCTAGGATATCCACCAAAATCAAATAAAAGTACCTTTTGATCCCCGAGACTCAAAGAGTTAAAAACTTACAGAGCCTGCCTCTGAAGTTGAGAATCGCTTGCCCCTTCCAGCGACTTCTGACTTCCTATCTGAAAGTTCCATATTTTATACTCTTTTTGCAGTGGCATATCCTTTGAAGTTTTCTGCTGATGTAAGCTAATTATCTCCAGTCATACTTCTGTTGACTTCTTTCTATTCTTACTGTCAATTCAGCTGCTCCATGCATAATTATATCTGCTGTGTAGGTGTTTCAAAACTTATCATAAAAAAATGATTATAACTGATTTATCTATTTGATGCCTTTCTTATGAAGGTCTTCTATTGAATTCTTAAATCACTTTAACTGGTTGAAAGCAGACTTCTGTCTCCGTGTGTTCCAAGTTCAATACATAAACAATGTGATTGCTTGGTGCATCTATTGATGTCATATTTACAAAGTCTTTTGTTTGTACCTTTTACAATATGTAAATCAAAAACACTTCAACCGAGTACTTGATTGTTTCCCCAGCCATCTTAGTTGGTTATATTACAAACTTATGTCTCCTGTCTTTCATTTGATGTTACTTTTACAAAGACACATGGGGGGGAAAATTCAGTTGGTTGCGCCTCCCGTTAGCGCCTTAAGAGGGCGCTAATGGGGCGCAAAGCATCTAGCGCCCAGGCGTGGCGAAGTTTGCGCCGCTCGTGAAATTAACTAGACATTTTGCGGCAGCGCTAAACACTACCGCCACGATCTCCTGCGCCGGCAGATCATAACGTCACTCGAGTGCGCAACGCCCCGGTATCGCCCCGGAGCGGATATTGAGTGGCGCCCCCTGCCTTACCGCCTGACGCTAGCAACGACAGGTTGAGGGGAGCGTTCTGCAGTCATGAAGGGAAAGGGGGAGCGCTATTTAAAGGTGACCGCTTCCTGCCTTTTATTGTTGGTGCCATTTTTGAACTACGCATTCTGAGAGAGAGAGGGAGAGACTTCTGGAGAGATTCAACGTTGTGTGAAGGAGTTTTGGGTACTGAGCAGCACTTTGCAGGTTCATTTTGATTTGCCATTCCTTGTATCGATTTAGCAGAGATTGTGGGGGCTGCATTCTGAGCTCTTGGCCTGGAACTCTCCATTGTTCTTTCCAGCACATTTGATGTGCAGGTCTCTCCAGGCCGAGATTCAAGGCTGCAATGAGCAGGATGTGGATGGAAAGCAAGATTAACCATCCCCTTTAAGAACTGGCCCGTGCCATTGTGTGTGTGTTCCATTGCTGACTGACATTACATGAGCTTCGCCAGCGCTCTGAGGTAGCGCCTCGCTCCTCGGCCTTTGCGCCTTAAGACAGGTGTGAAGCGCCTGATATAGCGCTGCAATCACCTTCAGGGGCGATAAAAGTCAAGTTTGCAGTCGGTGGCGATAATTAGCGCCAGGCGCTAATCTTTGCGCCCGGCCGATAATTGCGCCCCAAATGGGGCGATACTGAATTTCTCCCCCATGGTTTTTTAATGTTCTGTGTTTCTGTTCGAAGTGTTAGTTTTTAACACTTTAAACTGGGTATAGCTATTGTGTTGGTTCCAAACTGCAGACTTCTTAGAAGAAACTCTTTGCTTCTTCAATAGGGTCATTGTTTTAGTATTTACAACCAATTCCCATTTCAAAAGCTTGTATGGTGTTTACAGCTTTGTGACTCATCTTATCTCAGAAGCCTGTATTTACAGCTTTGTGTCGTTGAGGCTTTTAGATTTTTAAACCCAGTTTGTCATATTTTAATAAAGTTAGAATTCTGTTCATAGGATGGTGTATTTTTCTGAATAGGTATGGCTCATTCCTTTACAGGCTATCCCCTGAAAAAGTAGCTTATGACACCAATGAGGAGGCCATCAAACGATGCTGAGGAGCAGTACAATGAGAGCCACATATCCACCAGAAGCATCATCGAGCAAACCATCGGATTGCTCAAAATCTGCTTCTGATGCTGAGCCAGATTTGGTGGAGCCTTGCAGTATGCACCAGCCAGGGTGTCCAGAATCATCGTGGTCTGCTGTGCCCTGCACAACATCGCACAACAGCACGGCTTAGTGCTGCCGGATGAACAAGTGGCTCAGCACACAGCCTCCTTGGAGGAAGAGGAAGAGGACGAGGAGGAGGATGAGGAGAGGACAGGGAGCAACGCTTTGCGGGGCCGGATGTGGCCAATCCAGCACCACATTGCTGGCCATCAGGTAAGGGATGCACTCATCCACGCCAGATTCGTGTAAGGTTACGCTTCTACCACAGGTGGCTGGCACATGGAGATGAATATAAGTCTGACATCATCTGTCCAATAAACGGTGGTTTGCGCTCAGTGTCACCACCAACATTCTACATGGCCCCCTCCAGGACATCCTCCCTCTCCAGCACTGTAACATTCTCCTTAATCAATACTGCCACACCATCTCCTTTCTTTCCTTCCCTATCTTTCCTGAACACCTTATATACAGGAATATTTAATACCCAATCCTGCCCTTTTTTGAACCAGGCCTCCGTTATTGCCACGACATCCTATTCCCACATGGCTATTTGCGCCTGCAGCTCACCAACCTTGTTTACTATGCTTCGTGCGTTCACATACATACATTGTAAACCTATCTTAGACCATCCTGTGTTCTCTCTTAGTCTGACCCCACCTAATACCTTACTATTTCTTGCTTTAGAGCTATCCATCTCTCCCAATCCTTTGTGCCCTTTGTTTCTCCTTTCTAATGCTACATCCTGGTGCCCATCCCTCTGCCAACTTAGTTTAAACCCTCCCCAACATGTGCAGGGGTAGGCAGAGGAAAGAGTCTGGCCCACCCATTCTCTATTTAGCAAGTCTTGCATTAGTCTGCTGTGTTTTATTGAAGAAATGGTGCCTCTATATGTTGCACTTTTTTTAAACAATTTTACATTGAAGTAGTTTACTGACAAACAAAATTATATGCCAAGTGATTTGAACCACGTGCTCTGGTTTTGTAGAAAAATTCAGCTTGAAACGTAGTTTTCACCACTGGGGGGCGCCGTTTCCCCTTCTTCAGGTTGTCGTTCTGCCTGGTGTTGCACAGTAATGTTCTGGCTGCTTATTCTTCAATACCTGTCACAAAAGGTTTGCTCATAAAGCTCATACATATTTTGTCTAACAAGACTACACAATATTCCAATTGCAGCCTAACCAAGGTCTTGTACAAGTTCAACATTGACTCCTTGCTTATGTATCCGGATACAAAACCAAATTACTTTTACTCCTACCCTATGTTTTCTACCCTCTGACCATGTGGAGACATTTCCCTCAATTTGATGTGCCAATATCTTTGGCATAAGTCTCTTATGTGCCAGAATTTGGGACAGGACCCGGTTCCACCAGGTCTCTGCCTCTCTATAACAATGAGGAACAATTCCAACAGGGTGCAGGCACTTCTTACACCACTTACGTCCTCCTGATGTCACTTCCGCTTTATCTTCTATCCTACAGAGAGTATATGATGCAGATATACTTGCAATCAATCTGGCAGAAGTGGGGCCCACAATGCCATTTTCCTAATTGCAATGAAGATTGACATCCCTATTAAATTTGTGATTCTTGATAGCCTCAATGGCCTGCCCCGTCTCCAAAGGAATGGCAAGGTGGCTCTCCCATATTCCCGGATCCCCGCGGGGTAGACGTTCAGGGAAAGCCATTAATGGTATCAGTCCTGCCCACTTTATAACTTTATGTAAATGACCCCATCCCTGGAACTGGGGACAGGATCAATGCTGGATGTCCCGTCCCACAGCACTTCCAGCAGCAGAGTGGGGCTCAAGGAATTTCACCCCTAGTATTTACCAACAACTGAAGTAAGGCTTATTATTTCCTGGATTATCCCTGTTTCCTTTTTTGAAGAATGGAGCCACATTTGCCCTCCCAGTTGTCTTCTGACACAATTTTCCTTTCAACAGAATTTTGGACAATTTATAGTCAGAGCCTCCACTATTTCTTCCCTAGCTTCCTTCAGTATTCACAGAAATAAACTATTAGATTCTGGTGAATTTTCTACTTTTAGCCTGAATGAGTTAATTACCTTCATTTCTCTTTGAATAATGACCTCAACCAATTGCTTTACCCCACCTCTGACAGTTTTACAATCCCAGTACTGTACATACATCCTCTATGAGAACTGAGGCAAAATACTTCTTTTCGATCACTGCATCCGTTTGCCATTCTAAGCTTGCCTTCTTTACTTCTTAGTGGCTCCATCCCTATCTTGACTATCTTTTTATTTCTCGTATATCTAGAGAAAGCCTTTTTATTATGTTCTTTGCTTATTTTCACTCATACTGCTACTTAGCTTTTCTAATTTTTTTTGATAATTTTCCTACATATTTGTATATTTATCGTGGTTTTCTTTTTTATTGTCTGACCTTTGAATTCTAAATGTTTTTTAGCCTCAAATTTGATTTAATCTCCCCACTCAACCATGGAACTCCAGCCTTCGATATACTTTTTTTTTCTTCCAAACCTTTCAATCTCCTGTTTACATCTTTTCCATTGCCAGTCTATAGTTCTATTTACCAATTTTTCTTTCCATTTAATCTGGACCAAGGTCCTGTTTAACTTGCAAAGATCTTCACAATGGTTACTCCAGAGCATTTAAACATCTACACCAGAGTATTTAAACATCCAATCCAAAGCATTTAAACATTTAGCCCCAAATTTTAAACATCTAGTCCAGAGTATTTAAACATCTACTCCAGAGTATTTAAACATCTGTTTCAAAGTTTAAAACTTTGAATCCAGTGTGTTTATATATCTATTCCAGAGTATTTGTCCATAATAGTTGTTTTCTAGTTGTTTAAGTGAAAGAAATACATTCTTTTCACTATGACTGTAGGGTCCTCTTTCTTCCTCCAATTTTTAAAAACTTTGTTCATATGTAGAACATGGCGACTGCAGATCTTGCTTGGGAGAATTGCAACTGATTCTGCCATGTTTGGTTCCATTTGGTGCTCCTTTCTCCTGGGACAACATAGCAAAAATTATGGGAAGAATATCTTTATTGGTGGTTATTAAATTGCAATTATATGTACATATAGCATGTATATTCATTGATGAAGTGTGCATTGAAAATAATGCACTGTCAAAATAGATTTGCAACGAACGAAGCAGCATTTGAAAATGCATCAGTACAGCATAGCCACTGTTTCTCAATGAAACATTTTGTACGATAGTAAAAAGTAATCTTTGTTGCATTGAGTTACCCCACACTGACATCTTAAAAGTGATTTATAATTCCAGATGATTATGTCACATAATATTGTGGAAATTGCAGTCTTGCTAAAGTTAATTTGATCCACATCAATAACTGACTTAATTGGTATTTTTTTGTCCATTGGCCTTAAAACTTTACTGCCTACTTTACTGACCTGTAAAACCTATGCTATGAAATGCAAACGGTCATTACTACCGCTCAATTGCACTTGAACACCAAGATGGATATTATTCATGTGGCATCAGATATATATATATATATATATAAATTCTGCCAATGTGCAGAATGGATTGGCTTTTATTAGAGAATATTTTAAATCAAATGTTACTGTGATGGAAGTAGAGCATTGTCAAGTGTCAAATGGGGAAAAATTCTATTTTGTATCATTATTGTATGACTTTAAATAGATAGAGTAATTTGAAATAAAGACTGGCTTTGGACCAGTTGTATCTTTAAAAAAAGTATCTTTGCCTGTTGCAGAATATTTTATGAGTGAAAGCTGAAAGATTTAGGAAAGGTCTGGTTTAATCCAATAAAGACTGTAAGTATATTGTAACACCTAATTTAATCCTCATCATTTAACCTATGTTTAGTGCAGTGGAGAAGATTTGGGTCTCAAATTTGAGCTTTGACATATTCCATTCTCAATATTCATATATGTTCCAGTTTCCTAGATGTTTTGCTTAAGCTTGCCCTACTCTGATTTTTCTAGCCAATGGTTTTATTTTATCGGGCAGTTGGATGCACATCTGTGGGTCAAAGTTATTTTGCAGATACAAATATTTCTCTGTCTTATCTCTAGGGGAACACAGTGATAGAGTGCAGATAAAGTTTAGATGTTCCTGTCTATAGTTGACATACAAGTGGTATGAAAAGTGGTGTTTTGTTACTGTGAGAGCCTCCAGTTAACCAGAGTTGGTGCCAGTCTAGATAAAATGAAAATAGTGGCCTACTTCAAATGAATAGCATAATCAGAGAAAACTGTGAGATTCAATATAGTTGCCCTTTGTTAGGATTTGAGAAGGTACTGAGGTATTTTGGTGCCCTCCCAGATATTCCAGGCTGATAAGGGGTAATTTTCCAAGTAGTTACAATATTGATTGAGAAGAAAAAATACATTTTTATTCGATGACCGGGACCTACTTTGGAGCTGCTCCCGATCCACTGCCGTAATTTCGCCAGAAGTGTAGCGGAAACCCCAGGGTTTCAGCCACACTTCTGGTGAAGTTATGGTAACAGAGTGGGAGCAGCTCTGAGGAGATTCACCTGCTTTGTAATTTGTTTTACCTCATCCCTTGCACTCTCTTTCTCTCACTGTACTTTACTCACCTATATCCCTGTTACTATGGAGATCATTTTCCAGAAGGTTTCCAACTTTTTAGTATGACATATAGAATTAAATTTCCAGAGGAGTTCTCCTGATCATCTGAAGTAACTTTGGCAGAAGATCTACAGAAACTGTTTATGTCATTTCTCCCAGATTTTCAAGGATCTTCTGAAGTTACGGCAGACAATCAGGCAAACCCCCATGGAAATTCAATTCCATGGACTCTTTCTCTGCGCTTCATCTACCCCACTGATCTCCTCTAATTATATATCCCTGCATCCACCCTTTGCTCCTCCAACACTTGATTACTATTCAGTCCCTCTTCCCATGCTCCACCATCAAAGGCCACTCTTTCAGCCATGATACTCCTGTTCACTGGAACTCTCCCTATATCTCTCTGCTTAGTTACCTCCCTCTTACTTTCAAAAGCCCTCTTAAAAAACCTTTACTTTTACCTTGCATTTGTTTCCCCCCACCCTTAATTGTCTGTTCCTTTTTTCTTCTGTTCAATACTTACATTTCTCCATCCCTAGAAGTGTACTTAGATGTATTTTTTTAAATAAGGACTGATATAGAAATATTAGCTGTTGTCCAATGTAGTCTTCTTCTGTATCTTTCTCAAAACATGAATAAAAAGGCATTTTAATAAAAATGTAACATTTATTTTTCCTTCATTCTCATTTCCAACATTGAAACATTATTTTAATGAACTTATAGTAGTTCATTAAGTAACATTAATGGACAATGAAAATATTTTCAGGTTATTAAGCTGTGATTAAGGCTAGTAATATGACATGGAATGACATCGCATGAAAACTCCTGTGACTTTATAACCTACCATGACTTTGCCTATAACTAGAATGATTCTCATACATTTCAAGGCCCAGCATGACTTCACTGCAAGCATTTATTTCTGATACATTCAGATGGTAAAAATCAATCTAAAATACAGCTCTGTGATCCATATAAGTTGTCATTGTCACTTGTCTATGTGATTGTAACAATGCACTGTCAGCTTGACCAATTGGCAAACAGTGCGCCAGTTTTAAAAATGCTCTCACACTGGCCACCACCTATGCACATGTGTGCTGAATGATTTTTGGCAAAATTTCCCGTGACAAATTATTACCATAGATATGAGATCTTCAGGGATATCAGAGAAAAATTGACCTAGTTGTCAGAAAGTTGTATATTGTGGTTCAGTTGTCTCCTGAAGTCACTCATATAGAAATAATCCCCCCTTGTAGTGGCAGCAGAAACTGCTTTATGATAATTAACTGCAAATTATATTATTAGGTTGATGCATCTAATACAATAATGTAATAATCGTTACCATTGTCTACCCTTGTACCTGTCTTGGGTTCTTGGCACTCTTTTGGCTACCTGCTCTCTGAAATAGAGACAGATTAATCTTTTTTTCTCCTAACACATGCTCTCATTCTTCCTTAGGAGTTTTTCCCAGATTGTCCTTCTGTTTCTCTTCACTCTCTTCAATCCTACAATTAATGCTATTCTGAGAATTGGGATCCTGGCTACTGCATTGTTTCGCTGCCTTCAAAAGCTCCAGTTTAGAGTCTGATGGAGTTACTTCTGCAGCCAGAACTGATTTATTGGAAGAGTCAAAAACATATCTGGGGCCGATTTGTTGCCGATACTTCTTACGTGTGGAAACAGTTATTTGCTTGAAAACAAGGTAAATTATTTCAATTAAATTTAGAACAAGTGACAGACAACTCACAGCCAACATGAAAATAATGAAGATGGTCTTTTCAGTTGGGCGTGAAATAAAGCAATCTACAATATGTGGACAGGGATATCTGCGACATACATATATGGGATCCAAAAAGAATCCAAATAGATACCATTGACCCATAATGAAAGCAACTTCAAATATGATTTTACACAAAACATTTAATAAGTAAGTGAATAATAGGATCCCCTGTATTTTTACTTTCCCACGATTTACAATGTACTTTGGTGTCTTCTTGGCCATTCTGAACACAATTTCAGTTTCGCTGGTTGTTCTTGCTGCTTTTCCTTCTATGTGGATTACATGTAAAGCATGCCCAAGATATAACAAGGTAGGAGTTGAGACAAAAATGATCTGAAGAACCCAAAAGCGAATGTGGGAGATGGGAAATGCTTTATCGTAGCAGACATTTTCACAACCAGGTTGGCGTGTGTTGCAAACAAACCCAGACTGTTCATCACCCCAAACCTTCTCTGCACCAGCCCCAAGTAGTAAGATCCTGAACACAAACAATACAGTGAGCCAGATTTTCCCAACGACTGTAGAATGTGACTGAACCTTATCGAGTAGTCTTCCAAGAAATGTCCACTCTGCCATTCTTCAAAAAAGCTATCTGTCAAATTAAGCACATGCGGAATTATAAATTTGAAACAAATCACCTACGTTATTACTTAAATGAAAATGTTGTATTGCTTTTTATAGTCCTTGGGGTAAATTTCTGCAAAAGTTCTCCCACTCATCTGCCATAACTTCAGCAGAGGAGCCATGGAAACTCTGGAAAAATGGCGCAAATGGAGAACTGGGATACCCTCAGTGGAAATTCACCCCCCAGAGTATTTTCCACACAAATGTAAACATGTCCTTGAAATCTTAAAGCCTTTACAATTTATATGCAGCCTTTAATATAATATCAAAGGCAATTTTATAGAGTTACGAGATAAAGTTTGATCTTAGGAGAAAATAAATACCATTAACATAAGAACATAAGAACATAAGAAATAGGAGCAGGAGTAGGCCATTTGGCCCCTCGAGCCTGCTCTGCCCTTCAATAAGATCATGGCTGATCTTCTACCTCATCTTCACTTTCCTGAATGATCCCCATATCCCTTGATTCCCTTAATATTCAAAAATCTATCGATCTCTTCTTGAGTATACTCAACGACTGAGCCTCCACAGCCCTCTGGGGTAGAGAATTCCAAAGATTCACCACCCTTTGAGTGAAGAAATTTCTCCTCATCTAAGTCCTAAATGGCCGACCCCTTATTCTGAGACTGTGACCCCTGGTTCTAGACTCCCCAGCCAGGGGAAACATCCTCCCTGCATCTACCCTGTCAAGCCCTGTAAGAATTTTGTATGTTTCAATGAGATCACCTCTCATTCTTCTAAACTCTAGAGAATATAGGCCTAGTCTACTCAATCTGTCCTCATAGGACAATCCCCCAGTCCCAGGAACCAGTCTGGTGAACCTTTGTTGCACTCCCTCTATGGCAAGTATATCCTTCCCTAGGTAGAGACCAAAACTGTACACAATACTCCAGGTGTGGTCTCACCAGGGCCCTATATAATTGCAGTAAGACGTCTTTACTCTTATACTCAAATCCTCTTGTAATAAAGGCTAACATACCATTTGCTTTCCTAATTGCTTGTTGTACCTGCATGTTAACTTTCAGTGATTCATGTACAAGGACACCCAGGATTAAATGGAGTGGACTTGAACAGAGTGCTTTGGTTGGGAATTTGGAAAGAGTGGGAATGTCAGGAAACTGCACTGTAAACGAAGTTACCTAATTACAAATTTAATTAAATTTAATTAAATAAATCAAGGTCATATAGGGATGGCAGTGCAGGTGGTGTGCCGTAACTGCAGCATGTGGGAGTTTGTGGAGATTGTGATTCCGGACATTTGCAGTAAGTGCCTGATTTCTTGAGGAACTTCAGCTCAGAGTTTTTGAGCTGGAGTCTGAGGTGCAGACATTGCAGGGCATCAGGGATGGGGAGAGTTACCTGGACACTTTGATCCAGGAGGTAGTCACACCCCTTAGGTTAGGTAGTGGTACAGGTCTATTTAGTGGTCAGGGACAGAAGGGTGTGACTGCAACTCAGGCAGGTAAGGGGACCACAGGTGCAGTGCTGGAGGAGCCTCAGCCTTTGCCCTTGTCTAACAGGTATGAGGTTCTTACTGCCTGTATGGATGAGGGAAAAGGCTGCAGGATGGATGAGCAGGCTGATCATGGCACCATGGTGCAGGAGGCCATTCAAGTGGAGGGAGTGAAAGGGAATGTAGTTGTGGTAGGGGACAGTATAGTCAGGGGGATAGATACAGTTCTCTGCAGCCGCAACCGAGTGTTCCGAAGGTTGTGTTGCCTGTCCAGTGCCAAGGTTAAAGACATCTCCTCGTGGCTCGAGAAGAACTTGGAGTGGGAGGGGGAGGATCCAGTTGTCATGGTCCACATAGGAACCAACGACATAGGTAGAATTAGGAATGAGGTTCTGCTGAGGAAGTTTGAGGAGCTAGGATCCAAATTAAAAAGCAGAACCTCAAAGTTAATAATCTTTGGATTGTTACCTGAGCCACGCGCAAATTGGCATAGGGACAAACAGGTTAGAGATTTAAATGCGTGACTCAAAGAGTGGTGTTGGAGGAAGGGGTTTCAGTTCATGCGGCACTGACACCAGTACTGGGGAAAGAGGGAGCTGTTCCGTTGGGACGGACAAACCGAATAACTAGGGCAGTAGACAGGGTTTTAAACTAATGAAGGGAGGGCAGTAGGATTCAGAAAAGAGTAAATTTAAAAGCAGTGAGAGAAATGTCAAGGCTCTAGAGCAGAGTAGAGTTTTGGGTAAAAATAAGCAGAGTGGTTCAGGAAGGGACAGAGAGAGTAACAAAGGTCATAAGGCATCAATGACTAAGGTGACATCAGGGAAAAACAGAAATAAGTCAAAGCTAAAGGCACTATATCTGAATGCACGAAGCATTCACAACAAAATAGATGAATTAATAGCGCAGATAGAAATTAACAGGTTTGATCTAATAGCCATAACGGGGACGTGGTTGCAAAGTGGTCAAGGTTGGGAACTAAATATTCCAGGATACATAACTTTTAGAAGGGACAGGCAAAATGGAAAAGGAGGAGAGGTAGCCTTGATAATAAAGGATGGGATAAAGACAGTAGAGAGAAAGGATCTTAGCTCTGAAAATCAAGAAGTAGAATCAGTTTGGGTGGAGCTAAGAAACAGCAAGGGGCAGAAAACATTGGTGGGAGTTGTTTATAGGCCCCCAAACAGTAGTTGTAATGTAGGGCAGAGTATAAATCAGGAAATTAGAGGCGCATGTAACAAGGGTAATACAGTAATCATGGGGGACTTTAATCTACATATAGACTGGCAAACCAAATTTGCAGTAATAGTGTGGAGGACGAATTCATGGAATGTATACAAGATAGTTTTCGAGATCAGAATGTTGAGGAACCAACGAGGAAACAGGCTATTTTAGATCTAGTATTGTGCAACAAGAAAGGGTTAATTAATAACCTTGTAGTAAAGAGGCCTTTAGGGAAGAATAACCATAATATGATGGAATTTTATATTGAGTTTGAAAGTGATTTAGTTAAATCCAAAACTAGGGTCTTAAATCTAAACAAAGCAAACTACGTAGGTATGAGGGGCGAGTTGGCTAAGGTAGACTGGGAAACTACATTAAAAGGTATGACAGTGGACGAGCAATGGCTAGCATTTAAAGAATTAATACATAATTTACAACAAATATACATTCCTTTAAGGCACAAAAACCCTACAGGAAAAGTGGTCCAACCGTGGCTAACAAGAGAAGTTAAAGATAGTATTAGATCAAAGGAAGAGGCTTATAATGCTGCCAAAAAAAGTAGTAAGCCTGAGAATTGGGAGGATTTTAGAATTCAGTCAAGGAGGACCAAGAGATTGATAAAGAAAGGAAAAATAGAATATGAGAGTAAACTAGCGAGAGTCACAAAAACAGATTGTAAAAGCTTCTATCGGTATGTAAAAAGGAAAAGATTAGCAAAAGTAAATGTGGGTCCCTTGCAGGCTGAGACAGGAGAAATGAAATGGGGAATAAGGATTGGCAGAGAAATTAAACAAATACTTTGGGCTCAATTTTGCCATTGGGGCGGGCTGGGGGCATGTCAACCGCTTTTCGTGTTAGCCACCCGACTCCAATTTGATGTGGGAAAAATATGCGATTTTCCCCTAATTGGGCAATTGATTTCCAGCGTGTGGGAACCCCTGGCCCAATTAGTCTTTCCATCCTGAAAGTCACCTCCGATGACGTCATCAATGCTGCTGGATTTAAGGCCTGCAAGCAGCCTTGCTTCTTCTGCAGACTGCAAACCTTATGCCCTTTGCTGTGATAGATTCCTCCAGCCAATATGTCCAGCAGTAGGCCAAAGTCTGCACCAAGGTTCAATGACGCTGCCCTGCAAGCTTTGGTGGAGGGAGCAAGAGGCAATAAGGAGGTGCTCTTCCCTTCCTCAGGGAGGAAGAAGCCTCCCCAGCAGACGAAAGCTGCGTGGATGCAAGTGGCCCAGGAGGTCAACTCTTTGTCTATGTGCTGCAGAACCTGGCTGCAGTGCAGGAAGAGGTTTCATGACCTTCTGCGCACTGGAAAAGTGAGTATGACTTTCCCATCACCCTCAATCTGATCCCCATTGCCTCTCCTCACCAGCACTCAGCTTTGACAACCTCTTCCTCCACATCCCACTTGACACTGACATCCCTGCACCCTTACCCATTCCCTCTCTCTCTATGGTCACATTCACCTAACTATTCGACTATGCAGCCCTCACACTCCCTATCGCTGTGATGCTATGAAAACAACTTACAACACACAGGGAGGGCCCTTGGTCTTGCCACCTCACTCCATCTTTGTCTCCTTCTAACCATCAATGATATGGATTCTCTACACTCACTCCTTCATCCTCACTCAAACTCCACTTGTCTCCCTCATTGCAAGAAAAGAGAGCTCACAATAAGAGGGAAAGAGCGAGGACAGGAGGAGGGCCACCCTCAGTAGCCCAGCTCACCCCCTGGGAGGAGGCGGCCCTGGAGATCGTGGGAGTGGAGGAGGATGCGCAAGTGGGGGACGGACAGACGGGTGCATCAGAGCAAGCTGGTGACAGAATAGTTTATCATCTCTCTCATTGACATTGCATGAGTCACTGATAATGATTCTGATGCTCTAACAGATTGACTTTTGATCATCTGCAATATTCAATGTGCATGTAACCTTGGCCTCACATCTCTGACTCTTTCCTTTACTCCCCCACAGGACCATCGAAAGCCCCCGTCCCCACGATCCAGGAGGAACAGCCTGAGCCTCCAGACTCCTCAGAGGAAGCTGCAACCTCTGAGGGCGCAGCGTCAGCAGAATTCAGCGCACCCAGCACCAGCGCAGACACTCACACCTCGGTGGGACCTTCGCGAGATAGAGTAGTGTTGTCACCTGGTGTATCACAGCTCACAAGTGAGCATCAGCAGATGGTGGAGACAGGGACAGCAGTGGAGAGTCCTAGTCGGAGGGTGCAGGACTCTGCCAGCTCAGCTCAGCTGCATGTCGACCCTCTGCCTCCGAGTCCATCCAGAAGAAGAGCAGTGCTGGAACTCCAGAAAGAGGTGCAGGAGTCTCTGGCAGGTTTTGTCTCCAGGGTCGCTGTGAGTGTAGAGCGAATGGAGGAGTCCATCGCTAACATGAGCAGAGCCTTTGTGGAGGCGTTGACGCATGAACGCATCACCACGGAAAGGATGGCAACCTCCGTGGAAAGGATGGCTACCTCCATGGTAAGGCTGGCTATGGTAGAGGAGAGGATGGCTACGGTAGAGGAGAGGATGGCTACGTCCATGGAGGAGCTTAGTCGCCAGGGTATGGAAAACATGGTATTTGTTCAGAATAGACTGACATCTCTTGAGGAGCGATGGTCAGCTCTTGAGCAAACAAACCAGACCTTCAGGCAAGTCCTCGGGAGTAGGACTTCCAGTACAGAAACGGGTCCTCATAGCCCCACTGAATTGCAGCAAGGTGCTGTCCAGCCACTTGCTAGCTCTGAAGTGGGGCTGACCCATGAGAGGGATGTTGGTGGCAGACAACAAGGAAGTGGGGGCTCCTCTCCAAGCACTCACATGACCATGCCACTGCAGAGCCCTCGGTCAGAGCCCCACCAGAGTCCACACCCAACTGAGATCGGCGTCTCAACCCCTGCACAGCCGCAGGAGCAGTAGACTGTTGGCTCGCAAACCCAGAGGACACCCGCCAAAGGTGTCAAAGCAGAAGCAGCAAGAGAGTGAGCAAGGGGCCTCCACATCTGCTGAAGCCACAGGGGAAGCACCACGTAGGAGCACGCGTAAGAGGAAGATAATGCACAAGTAGTCACAAGGGTAATCACTTGGGTGAAATGTTATGTTTAATGTTGAAAAGCCATCAGTTGGCTATTGTCATTAAAAATTCTGATGTCAACTGTTGCAGTTGTGGCGTGTGTCATATCGTGAATGGGACTTCCACATTGAGGGTTTAGGATGACTTGCAATTATCAGTATGGTGGTCAGAGTGGTAGGAACCACAGGTTCTTGGCCATTGTCAATGCTCTGGTAAGAAGCTGCGAAGCAAAAGTGCTTGATTGGCTAGGCTAAGCAAATCTGGCCAAGATGAGTGCATGCCTTGCATCCTGGCCAGCAATGTGCTCGCATGCTGCTGGCGCTGGTTGATGCGCCTCTGCAAGTTGGTCGTTGTCGCTCTCCTCCTCCTCCTCCTCATCTGAGGAGGCTATGTGATGAGCCACTTGTTCCTCAGGCATCTGCAAGCCACGATGCTGTGCCATGTTGTGAAGTGCACAGCAGACCACGACGATTCTGGAGACCCTGGCTGCTGAGTACTGCAGGGCTCCACCTGATCTATCCAGGCATCTGAAGCGCATCTTCAGCAAGCTGATGGTTTGCTCGATTATGGATCTGGTGGAAATGTGACTCGAGTTGTAGCACTCCTCAGCTTTGTTGGATGGGCTCCTCAACGGCATCATTAGCCACGTCTTCAGGGGATAGCCCTTGTCTCAAGTAGCCATCCGTTAAGTTGATCTGGCGGACTGAAGAGCGGAGGCACACTAGATTGGCGCAGGATAAAGGAATCATGGCAACTGCCAGGGTACTTGGCACAAACTTGCAAAATTTCCTTCTTGTGGTCACACACCAGCTGTACGTTGAGGGAGTGGAAGCCCTTGCGGTTGACAAAAATACTTGGATTGTGATGGGGTGCCTTAAGGGCCACATGTGTGCAGTCAACGACGCCCTGCACCCAAGAGGTGCAGCGAGAAGGAGGATAACGTATGAGGATACCAGCATCTTGTATCCTTTCAGCCCCACTGCTGGCCAAGGGCTCAGCCATGCCCCTACCAAGAATAGCCAGTACCGTCTCCTCCAAGGGGGTGAGGTGAGGCTAGGAATGGGAGATGTGCCTCATGTCTGGTACAGATTGTTGGTAGGTGAGTGATTGGAGGGGTGGGGGGAGTCGTGCATTGAGAACTGAGCGAGGCTAGTGATGCAGTTGGTAGGAGATGGCTTTTGAAGATGCATTCACTGACCTTGACCACTGGTCTGAGGTCATGAAGCTTCTTTGGGCACTGGAGCCAGGTCCTGGGGGTGACACTGCTGGCCGTGACAGCCTCGGTGATGTGGTTCCACATCGTTCTTTCTGGAGGGCCTCCTGGACCCTGTGGGTAGAGCACCTCTCTTGCAATGTTGACCTCCTGCACAAAGTTGGAGTGCTGTGTGCGAGACCCTGGGTGCCCCTTCCCTGGCTTGCTGAGCCATTTGTGTTAGTGCTGAAGCACTTGTCCCATTTCTTTAGGTGCGTAAAGGAATTCAGCTTGAAGAGCTGAAGACTCCCATTTGGGAATTCTTTTTAATATTAATTTTTTTTCAGAAGACAGTTGAGATGTAAGGGCTAAAATCTGCATATTTTAACATCATGTTTATTTTTTTCATTTTAGCAGTCATTGCCCCTTTAAGAAAACGACAATGCTTTCGGAAATCACAGCCTCGCTTTCAGAGAGACTGTTTTAGCAGCAACGACACTTGGGCCACGCTACATTGGAGCCTCCTGCTGGGACCAACGCCGCCAGAATGGCGTTCCACGGTCAGTTAAGCGCTGTGCTGATGATGATTAGTACCCAGCGCCAATTTTTTTGCCCTGCCAGTGCCACCATTTTTGCCGGCCATTAACACCCAGCCACGGTGGCACAGGCAGCTTTTGTGGTGGCCACGAATTTCTAGGCCAGAATAACTTTTTGCAAATTAATAATAATATGTGCTCTTTAATCAATAGTTTAGATGCTATTTTAATAGTCAGATGACACAATTACTTAGATTTGGATTTTCTGCAATCATATGCAGCCATTACTGTGATCTCAAGCTGACATGCATGTAGCTGAGGTGTTATATCTAGCCTATGAATTTGATCATGAATGTCCTAATATGCAAGGTATACATGAGCCTGTCTTGAATTTGACTGTTGAATACAATGGCCGGAATTTTGCCTACCTCGGCGGGTCCAGTGCTGCCGGTGTCCGTACCGGGTCGTGACCCCGCTGCTGGCTCCATCCCGCTGTTGAAAATGAACTTGCCTTAATGGGGCCTATTTAGCGCCCAGCGCATTACCCGGCCCAATTAGATGGAGCGAGTCTGGTGACATCATTCATGATGGGCGGAAGAGACCTCCCCAGGAGACCGAAGCAGCCTGGTTGCAGATTGCAGAGGAGGTCACAAGCAGGGATGTGGTCAGGAGGACCTGGGTGCAGTGCGGCAAATGTTTCAATGATCTCATTAGATCAGGAAACGTTAGTACAAAGCCACACTCAACCTCATCCTGCTGTGCCTCTCATCACATCCCCATCACTCTGCCTTCCCTACCCTACTCCTGCACATCCTTATTCACACCAACATACCTTGCACATCCATCCATCCCTCTCTATCTACATTATCACATCCCCATCTCACTAGCCACCCCTCACACTCACCCTCATCCCAATGCAATCATACCAACTAAAAACACACAAGGGTAGCCACTTGGGTGTTTTATGCAATGTTTATGTAAAGTTTCTGTTAATGTGGTGTCAAACATTGAAACCTTTATTTTCAACACTTTCCGTTCTTAGACAGATTTGTGTGCACCTTTGGAAGTGGCGTAGTGAGTTGCAGTGAATGGTGAGACATAACGGTACCCCCCGCAATGGTGGTGAGTGTGAAAGGAATGTCTTGGTCATTGTAGGGATGCTTTATGGTGTTGGTGTGGGGTGGTGCCAACCTGGCGCATCATGTGGCAGCCATATGGGTGTACAGCGTAAAGTTAACTAAATGTGGCCATGGTGAGGCCATCCCTGGCAGCACCCGGGCAGTAATGTGCTCGGGTGCTGATGCCGTGTCCTGTGCAGCATCGGGTGATTGCGGAGAACGTTGGTGTTGTTGTTGGTGCTGCTGATGTTGGGGCTCATCGTGGTCCAATTCTACGGACCAAGGTGAAACAGTATAAACCATGGTGATGGAATAGATGGCAGGTGAAGTACAGATGACAGAAGCATTCTGTCAATGGTGAGAGAGTTCTTCCAATGAGGTGACACTGGATGGAGACTTTTCTGGAAACACTTCCAGCCTGCAGAATCTGTGCTGGAAATGGACTGAACAACAGCTTTTGCTTAAGGAAAGTGATCATCTGTCAGGTGGGAGCTTTCACTGAACATTTGGTGCTGTCAAGTAATCAGCTGGAGCAATGGCCACGGAACTCCCGGCTCAGGTTGACAGACGTGGTTCCCGAGCTGCGTGAATCCCGTGGCCATGCAGGAAAATTTAAAAAGTAAGTGAAAAAAGGCTCTGAAGTGCCTGATAATCATCTTAATTGGGTCCCCCGCCACTGCCAGTCGGGTCGGCTCCGCAATGTCAGACGCGCCTGGGGAAAGGCGTGTGGGAGCAAGATGACAGCAGGTTGCCGACCCGCTGTCAAAAATAACAACTTTCCCACCCGACCCACCACTGAACGTGCCCGCTACCACCCCAGAAAATTCTGACCAATGTTTTAATAAAATCAAAGATATGGCCTCTTCAAGTTCAGAAAGAGTCCAACACAAATGAACATCTCCACTGTTTGAGGTACAATGAGGTGGGTTACTCCCTGTATATGATTGGATAACCAATCATTGATGTAAGGATCTATGTGTAGTTCTTCGAGACTTAGTTGTACACCTATGAATTACAGACACTTTTTGAAGATCCTGTGCCCAGGTAGTAACTGAAGGATAGTCTCTTATATTGGTAACATTTGCTCGCCACTTGAAATAAAAAGGTATTTTCTGTGGCCTTCTTTTATGGCTGTATGAATGTAGGAGATTGATGCTCGCCTGCAAGATCCAGCGATTTGACACTGAGAAGGGTGCCTATGTTCTGTATTTCCTCCCGAAGGAATTCTTAAATGTTCATTATGTTAAGAACAGACCTAAATCTTCTTGATCTATAGAGCACTACAGAGTAATGGAAATACAAGGTGGGTTCGGGACATTTTGTCAATAAAATGGGAGGAAGTTTCCTCTTACACACACTCTATGGTAATCCTTGTGGCACAGCTAAGGATACATTGCCCTACAATTTAGGGGCTGCCAGTTCAAAAATGCAATTGATCTATTTATATTCTTGCAGCACTTTGCTAACAGATACATTGGTATCAGACTTGGCGCAGAGATTCTATAAAGGGTGTACAATCTGTCTGTTCCCCCCAGATTACCACCCAGCTGGTGAAGCTGAAAATCTATCACCTCATCAGAAATTGGATTGTATCTACTCAAAAACAAAAGGACGCTCCTAATTTAAACTCTGAACCGTTTTCAGGAAACAAGAGAAAAAAGAAGTCAATGTGAGCATCAAGCAGGGAAGTCAAAGACAAGAGAGCTGCAGGTGAAATATTGTCAAGTCATTTTAAAATGTTAGGTAAATGTCTAACAAAATTAAATATTTCAGAGGCTGATATCCTTGTAGCTCCTCCACTGAAATTGATTTTTTTTCAAGCTGGAGGAATGGCCAAACAGGAAAAAGCTTTGGAAATGTGTCAAGTGTAGCAGATAGAGTGAAACATTAGATAAGTAAACACAATAATTTACTGCACAGATGATAAAGCAGACGATATTCTCACAGGATTCAACCAGACAGACGGTGACAGTGAAAACCATGACACGATGATGGGAAAATTTAACGGACAGTTAATCATCAAGAAAAATGTGATTTATGCAAGGGCTAAATTAGACCAACAAATGTCCTTGATGCACCATGAGCACCACAAACTGCAGCATCATTGTTACAAGCCATAGGGGGCAATTTTCAACTGTCTGCCGACCATTTCTTGCCTGGAAAACGAAAGGTCAGCAGTTGCAAAAGCACAGGAACTGGCCGATTTCTCGCCCTCCCACAAACGGCGAGCAGCAGCAGAGTGCCCCTTTGGCACCGATGGCTACATTCAAATGAGACCAAACCCAAATATAGTTCAGGCCTCCAGACACCAGCTTCAGGTGGGTAATACAGCCATTCCACCGAGTTTGTGCCCATTTCGCGTGGAAGTTGAAGATCCCTCCCCACCGCCCGCCCCCATAGACAAGAAAGTGCATAATTCAAGCACAACAAGAATAGTAATATATGTCGCAAATATAATCAATGAAGGTGACTACCCAACAGCAGGGAGAACTGTCCAGCCATATATTCTGGTATCCATATTACAAAAAGCACATAGAGGCACTGGAGAAGGTGCAAATAAGATTACAAGGATGATATCAGAACTGAGAGGTTATACCTATCAGGAAAGACTGAACAGGCTGGGTCTATATTTCCTAGAAAAGAGAAGGCTGGGAGGTGACCCGATAGAGGTCTTTAAAATTAAAATTAAAATTATGAAGGGTTTGGATAGGGTAGACACAGAGAACAACAACAACAACATGCATAGCGCCTTTAAGATAGTAAAACGTCCCAAGACACTTCACAAGAGCATTATCAAACAAAATTTGACAGCGAGCCACATAGTGAGCTATTGGGACAGAGAGGTAGGCTTTAAGGAGCGTCTTCAAGGAGGAGAAAGAGGTAGAGAGGCAGAGAGGTTTAGGGAGGGAATTCCAGAGCTTAAGGCCTCGGCAGCTGACGGCACAGTCGCCAATGTTGGAGCGATTAACATCGGGGATGAGCAAGAGGCCAGAATTGGAGGAGCGCAGAGATTATGGAGGGTTTTAGGGCTGGAGAAGGTTACAGAGATAGGGAGGGACAAGGCCAAGGAGAGATTTGAAGACAAGAATGAGAATTTAAAAATTGAGGCACTGCTGGACTGGGAGCCAGCGAGAACAAGGGTGATGGGTGAACGGGACTTGGTGCAAGTTAGGATATGGGCAGTAGAGTTTTGGATGAGCTCAAATTTATGTAGGGTGTAAGATGGGAGGACGACCAGAGAGCATTGGAATAGTCAAGTCTAGAGGTAACAAAGGCATGGATGAAGGTTTCAGCAGCAGATGAGCTTTTTAAAAAAAAATTATTTGTTTATGGGATGTGGGCGTTGCTGGTGAGGCCAGCATTTATTGCCCATCCCTAATTGCCCTTGAGAAGGTGGTGGTGAGCTGCCTTCTTGAACCGCTGCAGTCCGTGTGGTGAAGGTTCTCCCACAGTGCTGTTAGGTAGGGAGGTCCAGGATTTTGACCCAGCGACGATGAAGGATCGGCAATATACTTCTAAGTCAGGATGGTGTTTGACTTGGAGAGGCACTTGGAGGTGGTGATGTTCCCATGCGCCTGCTGCCCTTGTCCTTCTAGGTGGAAGAGGTCGCGGGTTGGGGAGGTGCCGCCGAAGAAGCCTTGGCGAGTTGCTGCATTGCATCTTGTAGATGGTACACACTGCAGCCACGGTACGTCAGTGGTGGAGGGAGTGAATGTTTAAGGTGGTGGACGGGGTGCCAATCAAACGGGCTGCTTTGTCCTGGATGGTGTCAAACTTCTTGAGTGTTGTTGGAGCTGCACTCATCCAGGCAAGTGGAGAGTATTCCATTACACTCCTTACTTGTGCCTTGTAGATGGTGGAAAGGCTTTGGGGAGTCAGGAGGTGAGACACTCGCCGCAGAATACCTAGCGTCTGACCTGCTCTTGTTGCCACAGTATTTATGTGGCTGGTCCAGTTAAGTTTCTGGTCAATGGTGACCCCCAGGATGTTGATGGTGGGGGATTCGGTGATGGTAATGCCGTTGAATGTCAAGGGGAGGTGGTTAGAGTCTCGCTTGTTGGAGATAGTCATTGCCTGGCACTTTTGTGGCGCGAATGTTACCTGCCACTTATCAGCCCAAGCCTGAACGTCGTCCAGGTCTTGTTGCATGCGGGCATGGACAGCTTCATTATCTGAGGAGTTGTGAATGGCCCACACAAAAGAACAAAAATGTCAAGCCCCGATCTAGAAAGATTAGATATTGCTAGAGATTCTAAATAAAGGCTTATGTTACAACCCAGATGATTGGATGATTATGTTACAAAGTGGATTACATAGGATTACACATAGGATTACATAGGATATATGGCACAGAAACAGGCCATTCGGCCCAACCAGTCCATGCCGGCATTTATACTCCACACGAGCCTCCTCCCGTCTTTCCTCATCCAACTCTATCAGCGTGACCCTCTATTCCCTTCTCCCACATATGCTTGTCTAGCCTCCCCTTAAATGCATCTATACTATTCGCTTCAACCACTCCCTGTGGTAGCGAGTTCCACATTCTCACCACCGTCTGGGTAAAGAAGTTTCTTTTGAATTCCCTATTGGATTCCTTGGTGACTATCTTATATTGATGGCCTCTAGTTATGCTCTTCCCCACAAGTGGAAACACTCTCTCTGTACCTACTCTATCAAAACCTTTCATAATTTTAAAGACCTCTATTAGGTCACCCCTCAGCTTTCTCTAGCGAAAAGAGACCCAGCCTGTTCATCCTTCCCTGATAGGTATATCCTCGCGTTTCTGGTATCATCCTTGTAAATCTTCTCTGCACCCTCTCCAGTGCCGCTATATCCTTTCTATAATATGGTGACCAGAATTGTATGCAGTACTCCAAGTGTGGTCTAACCAAGGTTCAATACAAGTTTAGCATAACTTCCCTACTTTTCAATTCTATCCCTCTAGAAAGAAACCCTAGTGCTTGGTTTGATTTTTTTATAGCCTTGTTAACCTGTGTCGCTACTTTTAGCGAATTGTGTATTTGTACTCTTTGCTCCTCTACTCCACCCAGACTCATACCCTCCAAGTGATAAGTGACCTCCCTATTCTCCTACCAAAATGTAATACCTCACATTTATCTGTGTTGAAATTCATTTGCCAATTATATGCCCATTCTGCAAGTTTATTAATGTCCCCCTATAATTTGTTGCGGTCCTCCTCAGTATTGACTATCCCCCCATTTGGTGTCATCCGCAAATTTAGAAATTGTGTTTTTATAAGGCTGCAACTAAAGCTAAGAATAGCGAACTTCAATATTTTGACAATTATGTATTCAGTCTGTTAAAACAATGAGTGTTTAATATGTTTACAGAACTATATTTTGGTGTGATCTCTTGCAGTTGTTTACAGTTAAAGAAGATTGATGGAATGTGCTTGCCCAGGACCTCAGCCACTGACCCAACCAAGAGTCAGGGGATGTCCCCTGTTTTGTATGTGAATTGTTGGAGCCTATGCCACTGGGAGCAGATCGAGGTCATTTGTCTGACTCAACATGTTGGGCAGTCTGCAGCAACTTACCAATTCCAGGATGGGTACCTGTGGTCACCCCAACCCCTACTGAAATAATTGAAATGTGCTCCACTGCCCACCTTTGTAAGAGGCTGCAATAAAATATATATTTTTTTTAATTCTATTTTTCTTCAGGGGTCCCCTTCAACCATTTGGTAGCTTGGAACGTCTGGCCCTGGGAAGCAGCAGTAACAGCCCAGAAGTTTCCGCCCATGGTGGGAAATGGCCTTATAGCTGCCTCCTCTCCCCCCTGTCTGGCTCCCAACACATACCCTTTGAAGGCCCCAATCTCGGCCTTCAGTAGAACAGCTGGTCCAATCTTCAGGGCACTTTTGATCCTTTTAGGTCACTTGTCGGTTCTTAGGGTACTGTAGTTGCATCCTCAATGCAGCAACATTGAGATTCTTCTCTTCACAGTGGTGGGCTCCTTCTTGGCAGCAGGAATCCTGCCAGGAACCCATTGTGAATCTCTGAACTCCAACTCTAAGAAATGGGTTAGGGTCTAGGTGCATTCTGAGGGGTTGGCAGAAGTCCTGGCCCATACAGCACTGCCTCGATATACTTTACCTTCAATGGTTGTTATTTGCTGCTGCTTTAAAGAGAAATTGCATTCTAACCACCTGGATAGTGGACCTGAAATTGCGGTCGGAGTCTTCCTGCAGGGCGAATGCCTCCGAACCGCAAGTAAAATCCATACTTACCTGATGGCTCCGGACCTACAAAGATTCATGCTCCTGGGCCTGCAGGCATACACCTACGTAAAGACCCATGTATCCAAGGGGCGCATGCGGTTCGTAAGCGTCCCTGGGATCACGTGGGCCGGCCCAACCAATCAAAAAGGGGGATTCCCATTATGCTTATGGGGATTCCATTTACGTACGGAATCCCCATAAGCATAAGTAGGAATCCGCTAAAAAACACACTTTCACCCCCTTAAATAAAAATAAATCATCACATGTTCTAAATTAATTAAAATACAATTTAATTAAACATTTAAAACAAAGATTAAATTTTTTGAAAAATAAATTTAAACATTTTTAATGGGTCGAAAATAACCTAAACTCATTTTAAAGGTTTTTGAGTGTTTAAATGATTTTAAAAAATGTATTTTAATATTTATTTAAACCCTTACGCTGGTAAAAGAAGGCCTTACGCCTGCTTTTACCAGGCATAAGAGTTTTGTGGGCATTCGCTGGGCAGCAGTTGGGCAAATAGCTCTCCACCAGCCAATGTCCATTTCCTTTGGATTCATACGATCTGTCGAGCTGAAACTTGACAGATCGCAAGTTCCAGGTTTTCGCACATGCGCATCGCACGTGGAAACCCGGAACTTGCAGGGCACTCACGCGTACACCGTCATAGGCCCGTGGAAAATCCGGGCCAATATTTTCTAAGTGTTTTCATTGTTGCTTTAAATAGTGTTTTCAAAGTGTGTCTTAACGGGCTCATTTGCTGCTAAATGATGTTTGTCCAGTGCTTCTGGCAATTAGCAGGGAAATCTGGTACTGTGCTTTCATGGTATATTTTATGCATTATTTATTCAAGATCATTCAAAGACAATATGGAGCAGGTGGGCCAAATCTGACCTAACAGACGTGATACACCAATCTGTCTAAGCAATTCAATCATTCCTAAAATCCCAGGCTGATGTACACATGCTGATTCTGGGCATAAGAATCTTAATCGTGCTACAACCTGTGACACAGAGGAAGGTTGCTCCATTAATATCAGATATGTGATTATACCTGGAATTACCTCTGTATGCCCTCTCAATAGTGTGTCGTCCTAAAACACACCTGTTTTAAAACTGCCACAGATGCTCAGAAAACAAACAGGGTAGAAACTTAAAGAAAAACTACTGAGTTTAACACAATACAGTTGTGCTTTTATATGTGCCTTTAGAATTGTAGGATGAGGGCTTATATCCACAATCACTATAGAGAGAATTTCCAATATTGATCATGATATCAAGAGGTAGTAAAAAGCACAAGCAATGTGTTTTGCTACAGAGTTGCTACTGCAGGGAACAGGATGCAGACAGTGAAGCTGAGATTTGAAGAGTGGTTGTTACACAAAATTAGTAACACGGAGGAACTTAGAGTTCGAGAAGACTTATTGTTGCATAAGTCTCATGCTAGAGGTTAGAGGAAAGTATTTGCAGTTTTGACTATTGAAAGAGTCTTCATTTTTCTAATGTTTAAGTCAATTTGGATACTTCTATATAAATTATTTAGATATTAATTTGTACGAGGGTACAGTTTTATTTTTTTTAATTGAACTTAAAACAATATTCGATTAAGTAAGTGATTCCCTTATTATCCTGGTCGTCATCGCTGTCACTTTGCCACCGGTGTCAAGTTGTAGATGTCTGGAGATGTCGAACTAAAATCTCCTCAGCCTGTTTGGAAGTAGAATTTCAGTATTGCCAATTCCAGCAGAAACAATACTAAATTAAGACTGACTAATCTCAAAGAGTTAAGCTACACAATTCATGCTGAATTTATTATTCCCTCTGAGCTCCATCTCACGTTAAATATTCTGCCACGTCAGCCTATACTTTTAACCCATTAAACTCTGAAAACATATTGGTACCTTATTAACATTTATTCATAAATTCTGTTTGCCAAAAATCTTTCTTTTCCCAGGTAACATTTTCTTTTACCTAAACAAACTTTTTCTTGCCATAAATTTGTTACAGGATGTTTTCTGCTCTCCTATATGAACTCTGTTCCTCATTTGCACATGTGCCAGAAAGTGCTATGCTGTGCATTTGAAAGATGATTATGTGGAAACAACTAGATATGTTATTTGTTTATTCACGTACGCAGTTCGTAGTATCAGAGGTCAAGTTAGAGGTGGTGGTTTTGCAACTGAATCATTATTTACACTGTTTTGCAAAACATTGTCTCCTAGAGTAGGTACTGTTGAAGGTGAGCAACATTTAATAGTCATTAGGATTTAATAATCAACATTGCAATATTAACCCTAGAAGTAGTACAGTAAATTTTTGAGCAAAATAAAATTGAAACTTTTGTAAGGAGAGAGCCTTGCCCCCTGTAAAGTTGTTGGGAGAGCTTTTTTGCTTTCTTTAAAACATGCAGTACAATGATCACATTTATGCTAAAAGAAAATCATATCATCATAAGAACAATCCACATGATGTTACTGTGACATTAATGACACTGAGTTCATTTTTCCCCATTCTTCTCTTTCTTTACTGAGGGAGCAGCTGTTTGCTGGGCTGCAGTTCCATGGACACTTGTAGCCCTCCAGTAACCCCCCAAACCATCCTTCTTTATCAGTGAGTCTTGATGGCACTCAATTGTGGAGGAAATCACAAACAAATGCAATCTGGTTCTCACCCAATATCCACACATGCACATCGTCCAGTGTAGGTGACTATATCAAGCATGCACATCGTCCAGTGTAGGTGACTATATCAAGCAAGAGTGGAAATCCTAGCGGACTTTGCTCCAACCTAAACCGGGTGATTAACTTATTTCCTACGGGCTTGTTCCCTCCTGAAAATAGTGCCACCCTTCAATCTTCTCTTTGCAAATGTTTCCTAACTTACACCCCCTTCCATCCCATCTGCATCCGTATTATGCTACTTCATCAGAAAGATCCAACCTTTGAACAACACTGTAAGATGGCCTCATCATTATTCACTGGTCAACCTGTCTATTTTGCCCTCTCTCCCAGGTAATTGACAAACTCATCCTTTTAGGAAGGTTCAATTCAAATGAAAACACTACAATTTTAATCCAGGTCACTTAGCTGGATGCCTAGCATTACAGTACTTGACAAGCCCTGTTCACTATAATTCATGCCAAAACAATGTTATGTTCCACAGTGTTTATTATTTTAATATACAACAAAAGATTTAGGGGGAAAAATTCGGTATCGACCATTTTGGGACGCTACCATCGTCTGGGCGCTACCTTTAGCGTCTGGTGCTAATTAGTGCCAGCGACCACGAAATTCAGTTTTGGCACCCCAAGAGGGAAGTGGAGTGCTAAATCAAATGCTCCACTTCCTTCTTAGAGCACTAACCCCGAGTATTGGGGCGGTGCGTTCTGCAGCGCTATGCGCTGGGCCACGTAGCGCTGCCGCATGGAAGGGCTCTTCGGGTCATTAAAGGGGAGGGCCCAAGCACACAACTCTGCGGGGCCCTACATCAGAACATAAGAACATACATGAAGACAGATACAAAATATTTGTTCAATGCCTCTGCCATTTCCTTGTTGCCTATTATTATTTCCCCAGTCTCATTTACTTTAGCCACTCTCTTCCTTTTTATATACTTGTAGAAGCTGTTATGTCAGTTTTTATATTTCTTGATAGTTTACTCTCATAAACTATTTTCTCCCTCTTTATTTTTTTTAGTCATCCTTTGCTGGTTTCTAAAATTTTCACTATCTTCTGGGCTACCACTAATCTTTGCCACATTGTATGCCTTTTCTTTCAATTTGATACCATCCTTAACTTCCTTGGTTAGCCATGGTTGGTTCATCCTTCTCTTCGAGTCTTTCTTTCTCACTGAAATATATCTTTGTTGAGAGTCATGAAATATCTCTTTAAATGTCTGCCACTGCTTTTCTACCATCTTACCTTCTAATCTACTTTCCCAGTCCACTTTAGCCAACTCTCTCCTCATACCTTTATTTAAGTTTAATACTCTAGTTTCAGACCCAAATTTCTCACCTTCAAACTGAATGTGGAATTCTATCATGTTATGATCATTCTTCCCTAGAAGATCCTTTACTATGAGATTATTAATTAATCCAGTTTCATTACACATTACCAGATCTAAAATAGCCTGTTCCCTGGTCGTTTCCACAACATATTGTTCCAAGAAACTGTCACGAATACACTCTATGAATTCGTCCTCAAGGCTGCTTTTGCCAATTTGGTTTGTCCAATCTATATGAAGATTAAGATAGCCCATGATTATTGCCGTACCTTTCTTGCAAGCCCCCATTATTTCTTGATTTATACTCTGTCCTATATTGTAGCTACTGTTAGGGGGCCTATAGACTACTCCCACCAATGCCTTCTTTCCCTTACTATTTCTTACCTCCACCTAAATTGATTCTACATCTGGAACTTCCGAGCCAAGATAATTTCTCACTATTGTGCTGATTTCATCCTTTATTAACAAAGCTATCCCACCTCCTTTTTCTTTCTTTCTATCCTTCTGAAATGTCAAATACCCCTGAATGTTCAGTTCCCAGCCTTGGTCACATTGCAACCACGTCTCTGTGATGGCTATTAGATCATACCCATTTATTTCTATTTGTGCCGTAAATTCATCTATCTTGTTACGAATGCTGCGTGCATTCAGATAAAGAGCCTATAATTTTGTCTTTTTATCATTTTTTCCTACTCTGACCCTATTTGCTGGTGCACTCTTATGTTTGTACGCTCTGTCTCTTCCTGTCACACTCTGGTTTTCATTGCCCATATTGCTACCCTGCACTATTGCCTTGTCCTTTCTCTTTAACTTTCTAAATTTCCCCTTGCTTGAATCCTCCCCCCCACTATTTAGTTTAAAGTCCTACCTTCAGCCCTAGTTATTTGATTCACCAGGACACTGGTCCCAGCAAGGTTCAAGTGAAGCCCGTCCCAACGGAACAGCTCCCTCTTTCCCCAGTACTGGTGCCAGTGCCCCATGAATCGAAACCCATTTCTTCCACACCAATCCTTGAGCCACGCATTCAACTCTCTGATCTTATTGACCCTATGCCAATTTGCTTGTGGCTCAGGTAGTAATCCAGAGATTATTACCTTTATGTTTCTGCTTTTTAATTTAGACCCTAGCTGCTCATACTCCCTCAGCATAACCTCTTTCTTAGTCTTACCTATGTTGTTGGTACCCATGTCGACCATGACAACTGGATCCTTCCCCTCCCACTCCATGTTGCTCTCCAGCCCCGAGGAGATGTCCTTAACCCTGGCACCAGGCAGGTAACGCAGCCTTTGGGTCTCACGGTCTCGGCTACAGAGAACAGTATCAACCCCTAACTATACTGTCTCCTACCACTACGACATTCCTTTTTACTTCCCCCACTTGAATGGCCCCCTGAACCATGGTGCCATGGTCAGTTTGCTCATCCTCCCTGCAGTCTCTGCTCTCGTCCACACAGGTTGCAAGAACCTCATAACTGTTGGACAAGTGCAAGGGCTGAGGCTCCTCCAATGCTACCTCCTGGATCCCCATACCTGCCTCCCTCGCAGTCACACACTCCTGTCCCTGACTACGGGCCAAATCTGAAGTATTTAACCTAAGGGATGTGACTGCATCCTGGAACAAAGTGTCCAGGTAACTTTCTCCCTCCCTGATGTATCGCAATGTCTGCAGCTCTGACTCTAGCTCATCAACTCTGAGCCGAAGTTCCTCGAGCTGCAGACACTTACTGCAGATGTTTCACCCTGGATCACACTGGTGTCCACCAGCTCCCACATGCTACAGCTGCAACACATCACCTGTTCTGCCATCTCTATTGTATTTTATTTAATTAATTACGTCAATATCAATCAATTGTCTATTTATAGTTTTTAATCTAGGTAAACTTGGTAATAACCTTGTTTAATTTATTAAATTTATTAAAATAAGTTTAGTTAGTTATAAATTTATTTTATATGCTACAGGTCTTTACCGTAACTTAGCCCTCAGTCCTAAGAGAAAAGAAATACTCACCACCAATCACCTACCTGCTTACCTGTGACGTCGCACTTTGATTTTTTGTTACTGAATCGGAGCCTCGCTGCTCTTCCCCCGCTGGCTCTGCTCTCAGGCTTCCTCTCGCTGCGCTCTTTATTCTGCTCCCGCCCAGGTCCGCTGGCTCTGGACCACCGGGGAGCGGGGTGCCGTGCCAGCAGCCTGGCACTCAAGAGGAATGTCGGGCTGCCAGATCGCGGCACGGACCCCGCGTTCAAAGACAGCAACGGGCCGTGACAAGTAAGTCGGGCGATTTTTTTTCCCCGCCCGCTACCTCCCCTTTAGTTAGCATCCCGCGAGCCCGGCGCAGATTCAGGGGGCGCGGGCCAATTTTGCAGGCGGAGTGAAAACGGGGTGCTGCGCACGGTGATGATGTCACCGGTTACCGCCGCTGCTAAACTCCCACTGAATTTAGCAAGAGTCGTTAGCGGTGCCGCACCCGAGCGAAAAATCGTTTCCTCCCCGTAAACGCCCCCAGGGGTGCTAACGAGAGGCGCAAATGCACCGATTTTCTAGCCCTTAATTTCCAAGTGACATAGCGTATGACATGCTGAAAGCAATGCTATGTTATGAACTAACCTAGGTATATCTTGCTAAATTGACTTCTTCCAAATAAAAACAAAAGCTAAGCTTGTAGTTGCTTGTGTCAGGAATGAAAATTACAATGCAATTGAAATGAATCACAATTGATTGTAACATCTACACAAAAATGATTGCTTTCACGCTCAAACGTGATTTTAATATTTGATTATTGTATACTGAAAAATTAATAAGAATTCAATTCTTGAGTTGAAGTGGAGAAAGAGCAATAAATTTCACTTTTCAAGGAGGTGGAACTGGTGTGTGATTCTGGTGGAGGGTCTCAGTTTGGGGCAGAACCTGAATGCGCACCTGTAATTTCCCAAACAACAAACTGTGTTTTAGGGGAGCTGGGCACTTCTGCCCACCCTTTTATATCTAAAACCAACTCTGCAGTCATGTCTGGGGGCTTTCATGGGAATTCTGCCCATCTTACCTCTAATAGGTCCAGCAAGACATCCCCGTTCTGCACCTTTCGAAAGCCCCCTGAATGCAGAAGACAAAGGTATTCTAGCCATCAGTTCTGCCAAACCGCAGTTACCCCATGCAGTGCAGCCCAACTGCAGGACTCCCTCCACTGGTCCCAGGCACCAGGACACACTCTCCAGTGCTACAATACTACAATATTTAGAAGTCAATGGAAATGAAAATTGGGAGAGAGATATAACTGGTGACTGAATCGATATCGCCCATTTTATACTATCACCCAAAGTTAAAATTACCCCCCATTAAATCTTTCCAATGTGTTCACTATGTTGCTAACACTTAGCAAACAGAGGAACTCCTCCCATTTACACTTCACATGTAACCTTATTTAAAGAATGTATTTTAAAAGATGGCGAGAAGCTTTGGTGTTTCAACGTGTGACACAAGTCGCTCTCAGTCACTCTCGTGCACTGTGTAATGGCTGGAGCAACAGTGGCAGTGGCCTGAGAGCAGATTGCCTGCCACACACTTAGCTGGGCAGGTAGTGCATGGAGTGCGGAGATGTGCAAGAGCATAGGAACAGAAGTAGGCCATTCAAGCCCTTGGGCCTGTGCCATGATTAAATTACATCAGTATCTTAACTCCATTTACCCGCCTTGGTTCCATATCCATTAGTACCCTTGCCTAACAAAAATCTATCAATCTCAGGATTTGCAATTTTCAATTGACCTCGTCTCAACAGCTTTTTGAAGAAAAGGAACATATAAATAAGCAACAACAGAAAACGCTGGAAAAACTCAGCAGGCCAGGCAACATCCGTGGAGAGAGAAACAGAGTTAACGTTTCAGGTCGAAACCCTTCGCCAGTTCTGACGAAGGGTTTCGACCTGAAACGTTAACTCTGTTTCTCTCTCCACGGATGTTGCCTGGCCTGCTGAGTTTTCCCAGCGTTTTCTGTTGTTGTTTCAATTTTCCAGCATCCGCAGTATTTTGCTATCATATAAATAAACAATCTACAGGAAACTCTTTATTAACCGGCACCGACGGGACCGGCGTGGTGCCGGTTAATCAAAAAGTCCGGATAACGGAGAGTTATATCTCCCAACGTACGAGAGCCCCGTACACACTGACATGCGCCTGCATTCGGAGCTCCGTCTCCCCGGGGACCGCCAGCTGACCATCTGTCGTGTCCGCTGCCTACCCGGGCTGCACATTCCCCTCCCAATCTACATGCTCCGATACAAGGCAAACGCCTCGGGGGTTTTTTTAAAGTTAATTTTAAACGAGAGATGAAGGAAAACCCCGGTTACCTACTCAAGAATTTTGCCGGTTAAGAGAGATTTCCGGATATTTGGGTGCCGGTTAATAAAGAGTTTCCTGTATTTAGAAAGGTATAGTGTGGCGCTAGTTTTTTCTTTCACACAGCTATAGGGTTGTTATGTTACACAGTCTGTGCTAATGCACACCAGGTCAGCCCAACGTCGACTTAGCAAAATGTGCAGTGTAATTCGCCAGCAAGGTCACACCATTTTGGCTTCACCCGTGTTGCAATGTAACTGCAGTTGGTGCAAAGCAAAGCTTAAATGTTACCACCTGTGAACCTTTTAAAGCTGTTTGAATGTTTTAAATGTTAGCACAGAGCTAACTTTCCTGTCAACCCTCTGATAATAAATCCACTGTCCTGTCAGCCGTCTGATAACATACACTGTTCTGCCGACTCAGCCAACATTAAAATTCATCTGGCATTTGGATTCTGGTGAGCAGAGCTCCTTATGTAAGCGTGAATGCATGGCAAACTTCTTCCAGATCAGAAAATGACACTGAATCATCTGTATAACTTAATGCTGATGGCCTCTCTCAGTAAGCTCTGGTCTCAGACTGGGGCCTGTAGTATAATGGGATGTACGGTACAACTTATAGTAGGTTAATTTGAAAGTGATTATACAGACTTGGTTTTATCCCCAGTCTATGCTGAGTTAGGTGATCTCATTTACAGCAGTGATAGGAGCACCACAAGATGCTACAATTGGCCCTAATGAGCCAGGGTTAGGGAAGAGGCAACAGCTAAGATTGACCAGTATCCAGTGACCATCACTAAAAGGGTATATAGCATTTGGGTCAGTTGTAGTACCCCCACCATTGAATAGCCTGCCAACACTCACAATCATGGCTCACTCATGGAACAGTACCCCAGCAAGGAATCAACATCTTCAGGAGAGAGAAGAAAATTAGCAAGAAGAAGAAAAGAAAATGACCGGATTATGAATTTAGAAACATAATTAATACCTAAAATACCCTTACATTTAGAAAAATGTCAAATTTTCCTTAGGTAGAATGTGGAAATTCAAAGTGAGCAAAATAATTTTTTTCACAAACCAAATAAAAATCATGTCAGTGAAAGAACTTGGTTATTTGAATATCATCGAATGATAACTGAATCACTTACCTGCTTTAAATCACTCCGAGTAAAGAAAGACAATCTGCTTATAACAGCATAGAATGATTCCTAAGAGGTGCAGGTGCTGTAATATAATGCGAGGAAAGGCAGAGTATTGCATAAGAAATTCAAATGTTTACTGTTCCAAAATGTTGTAATCACAAAGTTTATTTGTCTCTGCTCTACAAAAACCAAGGTTACACTCTTGCTAATCCACAATGACAGAGCGTATTAACTAGACATCTGTTTCAATAAGCATGTAATAATAAACCTATAAAATGAAACATCTGGATGATTTTAGTTTTGCTTATTGGGTGGAGAATATCAGCAGTGAGGACTAAACGGGTTTTCCCAAGTGGCCATCTGAAGTACTCCCAGTTACAGAGTGAATAAAACCTTCTTTTATACTGTTACAATGCACCTTCATTTCAGAAAAGCCTGCCCAACTACACCTTGAGACCTTTCTGGCAACACGGCTAAATAGGGAAGTGAAGAGTCATTTAAACTAGGAAGGAATTGGGCAAGGAAAATAAAAGCAATCAGAAAAAGCAAGCAGAGAAGGTAGAAATAGATGAGATTAATATCCAAATAAAAAATAATTTAGCAAAAAGAATAGCATGCAGAAGAAATAAAGGCAGTAGCGGAGGAAAATCAAATCGACCAGTTATTGAAAGGAAAAGACTGAGATAAAGGAACAAGGGGGGAAAAATTCAGCTGCTTGCGCCTCCCGTTAGAGCCTTAAGAGGGCGCTAATGGGGCGTAAAGCAGCTAACGCCCGGGCGCAGCGCCGCCCACGCCTCCCGAAAAATTTAGTGGGAGGTTAGCGGCGGCGGCAGCCGGTAGCGCCCTGTGGCGCTGCGCCGCCGGCGATGACGTCATCGCCGTGCGCAGCACCCCGCTCGCGCCCCGGCCGTGATCTTCAGTCGCGCCCCCTGATTTACCGCCAGACGCTATGTCCGACGGGTTCAGGGAGGCGTACGTGCGGCCGGGGCGGCGATATTTAAAGGGGAGGTGGCAGGCGGCCATTTTTGTTGCTGGCCGCCTGCCAGCACCTGCCCCCGTTGCTGTCCCCGGCCCCCGTGAAGCCCCCCCACCGTGAAGTGCCGGCTGCGCTCCAAGAGCCCGGCACTTCTCTTGAGTGCCGGGCTCTTTTGCCGGCACTCCCGATCCCTGGGGGCCCAGCTGGGCCCCGGTTCGCGCTGCGCAGGGTCCCTCCCCTTTAAGAAGGGGAGGAAGGCCTGCAATACCGCGGCGCGACGTGCCGCAGCGCGTGGCGCTGCGGCACGTAGCGCCAGGATATTCACTCGCAGCGCCCCAAGAGGGATGCGGGGTGCTTCCAGTTGCGCCCCGCTTCCCTCTTGGGGCGCAACCACTGAAGTTCCGGCGCGGGGCCGCTAATTTTTTCGGGGCGCTAAAAGTCGCGCCCCGGCGAGGTTAGCGCCCCAAATGGGGCGCGACTCAATTTTTACCCCAAGGTGTTAGCGTGGAAAAAAAAAGAGTAGCATTAATGGCAAACAAAAAAAAGGAAAATGTGCAAGTATTGCAATGTTTGAAGTGTAGGAAATAAACTGGGAAAAATAGAAGCAATTATGTCACAGGAAGATACAGATTTACCAGCACTAACAGAAACTTGGCTGCAAACTGAACATAAACGTATCAGGTTATTATGGCCCGGAATTTGAAGAAATGCAAATATGAAGACTTGAAAAAAGGGACTGTTTTCATTAGGAGACTGGGGTGTAATTTTCTAGAGATATTTAACATTATGAAGGATGGGACAGAGTAACTAGAAACAAAATGTTTCCAATGGTTGTAGAGTCTAAAATGAGAGGACGTAGATATAAGATTAAATGTAAGAGATTTAGGACTGAGAGCAGGAGAATTTTTTTTTAAATACACTAAATCCATTGAAATGCTAATTGATAAGCACCACACATGAACTTGGCAGATAAAATGACTCGCCAGCTGTGGCATATCTCCAGAGCTGGAATTTAACATTGTTCTCTCTCCTTCTCTTGATGTTAAGTAACAGAACGTAAAGGGCCTATCCCAGGCATCCCAGAACAAGTGAAAGAGCTCCTTTGAAGGGACAGGACTCACTGTTTTAATAGAACGATCAGTTCTGTATACCCTTCCCCTACCTTTAGGGAAGTGCCTGGCTTCTACTCAGTAACTGGCCATAATGGTATGATTGAAATCATGCCCTCAATTGTGAATGCAGATCCACATCCATATCATACGATGGTGCAGCTTGTGGGAGCATTCCTGAGGGTGGCATTTAAACAAGAAACTGTTTTAAATGTTGTCCCTGGCAAAATATGAAATAACACTGATGATATCTATTTCAAAATATTTAATAGGTATCACTTTATCTTAAAAGGACAAACAAAATATTTATCAATATACCATAAAGTGCAGTGTTTTTATACTTAAAGTTTGATACATAAAGGGTAAAAGCTTATCATTCACTAACATCTGAGACTGTACAGCGCTCATATGCTTCAGTCTCAACCTCTGTACATATGTGTTAGAAGTTGTGTGTCAACCAAAGCAGAGGATCAGATATATTGGCCCTGAATTTCCGCTCGGAGGCTTCCCGCGGGCGAAAGCCTCCGACCAGCAAAATAAATCCGCACCAACCTGGAGTCTGTTCCCACACGGAGCGTTGCGCTTTGAGTCTGCAGAATCCGGGGCAGCGTATGATGTCACGCCGCTCAGGAGCGCAGTGTGCGCGGAGCCTAGGGCGTCATTCGTAAGTGACACCCGCCCACAAGGCCTGTCAAAATTCCACATTTGCACAGGCCACGCTCCCAAAAAATGTTAACTGTGAAGAGCCTTTAGCAGTGAAAGCAGCTGTAATTCTCAATGGTAAGTTCTTTTTTTATAGTTTTAAAAACCTTTTGTAAACTTTTAGAAAATTTAAAAAAGACTTTTACATGGATTTGAAGGTTTTAAAATAGTTTTAAAGACTTTTAAAGAGATTTAAAGAGTTTTAAAACCTTGAAAGAATTTTCAATAATTTTAATTAAACAGCAAAATGAAATGGAAGGAGCAAACAAAATTGTGATGATGAAGAGAGCTCAGAATTTTAATGATGATGACATCGGCACACTCTTCAATGAGGTTGAGGCAAAGCGCCTGCAGCTCATTGGGACTGGAAGTCCAGAGCGCCGCGCAAAGGACAAATGACAGCTTGGACAGAAGTTCACTTGGCATGAGCGGGCTTCAGTCATGGGGAAGGGGAAAGCGCAGGAGACAGTAGGGTGCCACCTTTTGCACAATCCACCTCCTTCGACCTTCAGGCACAGATATATGCTGTGCTGTTGATAGAGGAACAAGTATTTATTTTCCAGCACATCAAGAATGTATCCTAGATACCTTAGTGATATAGATCTTCCATACAAACACTTCATGTTCCTATATAAATAGGTCCCCGGAAGCACAAAGCCTCACAGGCAGTGGGTGCAGATCAGGAATTCAGTCTCGCAGCCAAGCATGGTCAGTTCAATGGGAGCCCAATTTCCCAACCCATTACTTTCTTGCAAAAATGAGGTTGCAGTACCAGCAAGCTTGGGCTCATTTAAGTGGATCATTTATACAAATGTGGTCCCTAGCCTAAATTGTCAACTGTTGGTAAGGGACTACCCACATTGTGTAACTTGCCCATTTAACATGGTGCATCAGAAATCCTGGGACCTGGCAAGTTCATGTCTTGGTCACTTAAACATTTCTGCTGAATGTTGCCCAGGCTGTTGCTGTTTTTGCTGGGAACACAGTGAGGGTGAAATTCGATACCGCTGAAAAACAGGCACGGGCACCGCGATACACGATATACCTGCGCCCATTCAAGGAGCACAGGCAGCACGTCAACTTCGTGCTGCCTGCTAAATATAAAGATCGCAGCGCACAGCCTATCGCTGAACGTGCTGCTAAAAGGCTGTGCGCTCAGCAGGGGGCCGAAGTCCCTGAGGTTCGAGCGCGAGGCTAGCTTCACTTAAAGCTAGCCTGCGCCTCTTAAAGCTAGTCTGCGCCTCTTAAAGGTAGTCTTCACCTCTTAAATGTGTGCTGCCTTCTGCTGATGAAAAATGGTAAAGGTGCTTCAGCACTAAGACAAATGGCTCAACAGGCCAAGAAAAGGGCACCCAGGGTCTCGAATGCAACACTCGAGCTTTGTGCAGGGGGTGAACACTGGAAGAGAGGTCCTCAACCCACAGGGGGCCAGGAGGCCCTCCAGAAAGAAGGATATGGGCCCAGATCGCCGAAGCGGTTGCTGACAGCAGTGTTGCCCCCAGGACCTGGCTCCAGTGCCCAAAGAAGTTTCATGACCTCAAACGAGTGGTCAAGGTCAGTGAATGCATCTTCAAAAGCCGTCTCCTGCCAACTGCACCACTAGCCTCACATACTGCTCAAAGCACGAACGCACCACCCCCACCCCACAACAATCTCTACTGAACACAAGGCACACCTGACATTGGGAACGGTAGCATAGTGGTTATGTTACTGGACTAGTAATCAAGTAGGTCTGGGCTAATAAGCCGAATATATAAATTCCAATCCAACCATGGCAGCTGAGAATTTAAATGTAGTTAATTAACTAAATCTGGAATAAAAAGCTAGTATCAGTAATGATGACCATAAAACTATCAGATTGTTGTAAAAACCCATCTGGTTCACTAATAGAAAGAAAGACTTGCATTTATATAGCGCCTTTCATGACCACCGGACATCTCAAAGCATTTTACAGCCAATGAAGTACTTTTGGAGTGTTGTAATGTGGGAAACGCGGCAGCCAAGTCGCACACAGCAAACAGCAAGCTCCCACAACAGTAATGTGATAATGACCAGATAATCTGCTCTTGTTATGTTGATTGAGGGATAAATATTGGCCAGGACACCAGGGATAACTCCCCTGCTTTTCTTTTACGTCCACCTGAGAGAGTAGATGGGGCCATGGTTTAACGTCTCATCCAAAAGATGGCACCTCTGACAGTGCAGCGCTCCCTCAGCACTGAACTGGAGTGTCAGTCTAGATTTTTGTGCTCAAGTCTCTGGAGTAGGAAATTGAACCCACAACTTTCTGACTCAGAGGCGAGAGTGCTACCAACTGAGCCACAGCTGACACTAATGTCTTTTAGGGAAGGAAATCTGCCGTCCTTACCCGGTCTGGCCTATATGTGACTCCAGACCCACAGCAATGTGGTTAACTCTTAACTGCCCTCTGAAATGGCCTAGCAACCTACTCAGTTGTACACAACTGCTATAAGAAGCAATAATAAGAATAAAACTGGACAGACCACCCGTCATTGACCTAAGCACCATCTCTGGGCACGACAATGGCACACCCAGCCCTTTCGACCCTCCAAAGTCCTCCTCACTAACATCTGGGGACTTGTGCCAAAATTGGAAGAGCTGTCCCTCTAGTCAAGCAACAGACTGACGTGGTCATACTCACAGAATCATAACTTTCAGCCAATGTCCCATCACCATCCCTGGGTATGTTCTGTCCCACCGGCTGGACAGACCCACCAGAAGTGGCGGCACCATGGTATACAGTTGGGAGGGAGTGGCCCTGGGAGTCCTCAACATTGACTCCGGACACCATGAAGTCTCATGCCTTCAGGTCAAGCATGGGCAAGGAAACCTCCTGTTGATTACCACCTACCCCCAGCTGATGAATCAGTACTCCTCCATGTTGAACACCTCTTGGAAGAAGCACTGAGTGTAGCAAGGGCACAGAATATACTCTGGGTGGAGGACTTCAATGTCCATCACCAAGAGTGGCTCGGTAGTACCACTACTGACCAAGTTGGCCAAGTCCTGAAGAACATAGCTGCCAGACTGGGCCTGCGGCAGGTGGTGAGAGAACCAACACGAGGGGAAAACCTACCTGACCTTGTCCCCACCAATCTACCTGTCGCAGATGCATCTGTCCATGATAGCATTAGTAGCAGTGACCATTGCACAGTCCTTGTGAAGTCGAAGTCCCGTCTTCACACTGAAGACACCCTCCATTGTGTTGTGTGGCACTACCACTGTGCTAAATGGGATAGATTCGGAACAGATCTAGCAGCTCAAATCTGGGCATCCATGAGGCACTGTGGGCCATCAGCAGCAGCAGAATTGTATTCCACCACAATCTGTAACCTCATGGCCCGGCATATCCCTCACTCTACCATTACCATCAAGCCAGGGGACCAACTATGGTTCAATGAGGAGTGTAGAAGAGCATACCAGGAGCAGCACCAGGCGTACCTAAAAATGAGGTGCCAACCTGGGGAAGCTGCAACACAGGACTATATGCATGCTAAATAGTGGAAGCAGCATGCTATAGACAGGGCTAAGTGATCCCACAATCAACGGATCAGATCAAAGCTCTGCAGTCCTGCCACATCCAGTTGTGAATGGTGGTGGACCATTAAACAACTAACGGGAAGAGGAGGCTCAATGAATATCCTCATCCTCAATGATGGCAGAGCCCAGCACACAAGTGCAAAAGACAAGGCTGAAACATTTGCAACCATCTTCAGCCAGAAGTGCCGAGTGGATGATTCATATCAGCCTCCTCCTGAGGTCCCCACCATTACAGAAGAGAGTCTTCAGCCAATTTGATTCACTCCACGTGATATCAAGAAACGTCTGAGCTCACTGGATACAGCAAAGGCTATGCGCCCCGACAACATCCCGGCTGTCATGCTGAAGACTTGTGCTCCAGAACTAGTCGCACCTCGAGCCAAGCTTCTCCAGTACAGCTACAACACTAGCATGTACCCGACAATGTAAAAAACTGCCCAGGTATGTCCTGTCCACAAAAAGCAGGACAAATCCAATCTGGCCAATTACCGTCCCATCAGTCTACTCTCAATCATCAGCAAAGTGATAGAAGTTGTCGTCGACAGTGCTATCAAGCGGCACTTACTCACCGATAACCTGCTCACTGATGCTCAGTTTGGGTTCCACCTGGACCACTCGGCTCCAGACCTCATTACACCTTTGGTCCAAACATGGACAAAAGAGCTAAAATCCAGAGGTGAGATGAGAGTGACTGCCCTTGACATCAAGGCAGCATTTCACCGAGTGTAGCATCAAGGAGCCCTAGTAAAATTGAATCGGAATCAGGGGGAAAACTCTCCAATGGCTGGAGTTATACCTAGCATAAAGGAAGCTGATTGTGATTGTTGGAGGTCAATCATCTCAGCCCCAGGACATCGCTGCAGGAGTTCCTCAGGGCAGTGTCCTGGGCCCAACCATCTTCAGCTGCTTCATCAATGAACTTCCCTCCATCATAAGGTCAGAAGTGGGGATGTTCGCTGATGATTGCACAGTAGTCAGTTCTATTCACAACTCCTCAGATAATGAAGCTGTCCATACCCGCATGCAGCAAGACCTGGATGACGTTCAGGCTTGTGCTGATAAGTGGCAAGTGACACACAAGTGCCAGGCAATGACCATCTCGAACAAGCGAGAGTCTAACCACCGCCCCTTGACATTCAACAGCATTACTATCGCTGAATCCCCCACCATCAACATTCTGGGAGTCACCATTGATCAGAAACTTAACTGGACCAGCCACGTAAATACTGTGGCTACAAGAGTAGGTCAGACACTAGGTATTCTGTGGCGAGTGTCTCACCTCCTGACTCCACAAAACCTTTCCACCATCTACAAGGCACAGGAGTGTGATGGAATACTCTCCACTTGCCTGGATGAATGCAGCTCCAACAACACTCAAGAAGCTCGACACCATCCAGGACAAAGCAGCCCGCTTGATTGACACCCCATCCACCACCTTAAACATTCACTCCCTCCACCACCGACGTACCGTGGCTGCAGTGTGTACTATCTACAAGATGCATGGCAGCAACTCGCCAAGGCTTCTTTGAGAGCAGTTCCCAAATCCGTGACCCCTTCCACCTAGAAGGTCAAGGGGAGCAGGCGCATGGGAACACCATCAGCTGCAAGTTCCCCTCTAAGTTACACACCATCCTGACTTAGAAGTATATCGCCGTTCCTTCATCGTCACTGGGTCCAAATCCTGGAGCTCCCTCCCTAACAGCACTGTGGGAGTACCTTCACCACACGGACTGCAGCGGTTCAAGAAGGCGGCTCACCACCACCTTCTCAAGGGCAATTAGGGATGAGCAATAAATGCTGGCCTTGCCAGCGACGCCCACATCCCAGAAATGAATTTTAAAAAATTCCTAGCTTCACCTCACCCCCTTGGAGGAGACGGTGCTGGCCATTCTTGGCAGGGGCATGGCTGAGCCCTTGGCCAGCGACAGGGCTGAAAGAATACAAGATGCCGGTATCCTCATATGTTATCCTCCTTCTCACATCTCACTTCCCCCTCATCCCACAATCTCTTCTGATTTACAAGCTGCACATGGTGTAAGCATGCATCTCTTGCTTTACCCCCCTCCCCTCGCCACAACCCTACCCAAGAAATCCAGCCTGCCCAGCCATTTGATCAATAAGAGGGAGAGGAGAGTGAAGCTGACGGCAAAACACCGTCACTCGATTTGACACTCCTTAAGGTCGTCCTGCAAGGCCATCTGCAGTCTCACTCACTGAAAGTCAACAGCCTTCCACCAGTCATGCTGCAGCCACTGGGGTAGCACTGCGTAAGAGCACTAGGATAGGCAAAGACACATGCAAGACAATCGCGAAGGGAATGCACAAGGATCATGAGTTGATTTTTTGATGTAATATTGGATGCATATATGGATAAAGTTGGATTGGAAAGTTTACTTTGTGGTGGCTTTTATTTCAGCATTGTGGCCAAGAGGATGCTGTGATGGGTTCAGTAACAGAGGGAAGGTAAGGTGTGGGACAAATGTTAAAAGAGGAATTGGGGTTGTGTTCACTGGTACTGCAGGCGGATGATTCAATCCTGGATATCCCGGCCAGAAAGGGGCTGTCTGGGTTGCATCCTTCCTTCGCTTCTTCCTCTTGTTTTTCTTACTCTTCCTCCTCCTCCTACTCCTCCTCCTACTCCTCCTCCTACTCTTCCTCCTCCTCTGAAAGCAGCTTGTCCCCTTTGCTGCCTCTGCTCCATCTCCATGTCATGCTGCAGCCCAAGGGGGACTGCAACTAGAGCCCCCAGGACTGTGAGCATGTGATGTTCTCAGAGGCCTTCCTTTAAGATCCAAAGCCTTGCAAACGTCCAGCAGCACTCCCTGCATACTTTAACAACGTTTTAAATGTAGTACACTAATCTACTACTCCAATGAAATATAAAGAAACCAGTACAAAAGCAAAAATCTAACCTGACCTGAAATTTGCCTGTGTCCTTTTAAGAAATGCTGGTCGGGGGTCCGTTGTACAGCTGTACATACGTTCTGAGCCATCTTTTGTTTCTTAACCTGTCCTATTACCATCTCGTCTTGCCTTGAGCATCTCTTAATGTCTCTACTTATCATAGACCACCACTTTTGTTCTTTTATTCCTCCCCCCAGCCTCCCACTTGCTTTTTTATCTGTTTCATTTCCTGCTTTTTTCTCAGTTCTGATGAAGGATCTTCGACCTGAAACGTTAACTCTGTTTCTCTCTCCACGGATGTTGCCTGGCCTGCTGAGTTTTTCCAGCGTTTTCTGTTGTTGTTGCACATACGTTCTTCTGTGTGTGCTTTGGAGAAGGCATTAAAAGGAGCGGTGACATCTAAAATACCAGATCGTGCATCAATTCAGCATTGCACACTGATTGACGTCACAATCTGACTCATTTCCAAATCTAGAGCGAGTGCAGGCAACGGCAGCGCTGCTGACCTGCCCAAAATGGCGGCCGCTGCGTTTCGCGCTGGAAGTGGGTGGAAGCAAGGTGGTCACCATTTTTTCATCCAAACCGGCCGAATTTCACGGCCAGTAATTTTTGCATTTTGGATTGTTTATTTTTGCTGCCAGTGCTTTCATTCACGTTTTCCTGGTTCCTGCAGTCATATAAAATGAATTCAAAGTGTTCAGCATAGGCATTCCTTATCGATTCTGAACGTACTGGATGCTTCTGATGAGGAAGAGGAATTCATGATGGACCACCAAATGGAGATCTATTGACACCTATTGTGATTTGTCCACTCCACTCACTACCTTGGGGCCCACGTTTGAAGAACCCTCCGCATGTACCTGGTCATATTGGGGGTGAAATTGATCTTAGGCAGTAATGTAAAACGGAATATAATGAATTGGCAGCCTGTTTTACACCTCATCTCGATTTTCTTTTCCATTGAGTCCAATGGAAAAGAAAATTGTGCGGGGTGTAAAATGGCCTGCCAATTTGCTGTTGCCCCATTTTGCGCTACCGGTGAAGACTAATTTCTCTCCCATTAGGTCATGGATGACCAGCAGACAACATTTTGAACATGGCTGTTTCCATAGAGTGAAGAATACCACAGCTTGATTATTCAACTGTTCATCTTAATAAGCCATCCCAGGCAGTCTGCAATGCACACCTGTATTAAGCAAGTGACTAATGTTGCGCTTGCAAGATGCAGCACCTTCATTGATTTCCCTGTGAAAGGAAACATCATCTGGACTGGATGCACAGCTTTCACTGGATAGCAGGATGGCCATGAGTGTAAAATGTCACACATGGGCATTAGGGTTCTTTCTATCTCTCACATCAGAGGCCTGTACCAGCAGTAACGGCCACTAGCTGAGGGGTTTTCAGGCTACTGTCTAGACCCAAGGAAGCAATGGGCCCATGTGGAAAGAAAAAGCAATTACCTGTTTAGACCTCTGAAGGGACCAGGAACAAGGGCTAGCAACATTTCTTCAATGGGCACCCAACCAGCGTTCCCAAAAGAAAATAAGCTGGAAATGCTGTTCGGCCACTCTTCTCTCATTTGCATATAATTTCAATGCCTGTGCCTGTTGTAGGTGCCAGAAATCCCGGGCGCTCCACCCTCCCCTCAGGAAGCTCCAGAAATCCCAGGCACTCCACCCTCCCCTCCAGGAAGCTGCAGAATCCCAGGCGCTCCACCCTCCCCCTCGGGAAGCTGCAGAATCCCAGGCGCTCCCACATCCCCATCGGAAAGCTCCAGTAATCCCAGGGCAACATAAAGGGGGCCAAGGCCCGACATCACAATTTCTGCCACTTTTTCCTCTGCTTTGTACCTGGGATCTGTGTTCCCCAGGCACAGAAAAATATCAGGGCCTATTTGTTTAATTAAAGAAAAATGATAGACTACAAAGGGTCCACCTTATATTGATGAAGAACATAAAAGAGGAATATGGAAGTTGTGCATAGTGATTCAGATGATATGCTGCTGGCTGAGATATGTTTCTAATGCTATGTGGATGTTCTGGCACTGAAAATCAGTTACAAGATTGTGAGGGATAATGCTGCCAGAATAATTTGTTGGACTATAAAGCCTCATTATTGTAATAATGTAACAGAAAATTGAAGGAAAGTAGAATTGTTTTATCTTATGATTTGCTGGAATTGTCCATTATGTAATTTTCTGGGTGTTTTTTCTTCCTGATAATGGTTAGTGATGCTGAATTATATAGCTCCTGCATTAAATTTAGAGGTAATGGAAAAGAGTGTGAAGGCAAGTGTCAGTCGTTAGCGTGTTTTAAGAGCGCTTTTTTTGTGGCTGCCCAACAGTGTGTATTCAGTTACCAGGTATGCTGTAGTTACGTTCTGTGTCCTACAATCAGCATAATAATGGGACGAGACGTTAAACCAAGGCCATGTCTGCCCTCTCAGGTAGATGTAAAAGATCCCATGGCATTTTTTGAAGAATAGTACAAAAATTCTACGGTATCCTAGCTAAACCTCACCCAACACCACCAAAAATAGTTTATCTGGTCATTTATCTCACTGGTGTTTGTGGGACCTTGATGTATGCAAATTAGCTGCTGCGTTTGCCTACATTAAAATAGTGACTACTCTTCAAAAGGACTTCATTGCCAATGGAGCGCTTTGGGACATGCTGAGGTTGTGAAATGCACTAAATAAATGGAAGTTCTTTCTTTAACTTGTGTCACTGGGCTAGACCTCATTACATAAGGACATAAGAAATAGGAGCGGGAGTAGGCCATTCGGCCCCTCGAGCCTGCTCTGCCATTCAGTAAGGTCATGGCTGATCTTCTACCTCAACTCCACCTTCCTGCCCTATCCCCATATCACTTGATTCCCTTAGCATCCAAAAATCTATCGAACTCTGTCTTGAATATACTCGCACAACACCAGGTTATAGTCCAACAGTTTTATTTGAAATTACGAGCTTTCGGAGCGCTGCTCCTTCGTCAGGTAAAGTGAGGGAATACAAATCAGTTACAAGGCATATATAGACAGAGAACAATGTGTCTGCAGAGATACAATCCGTCAGGGAGGCATTACATCAAAGACACAGCAGAATACAGCTAAGACAATGAGGTGGGGTCACAGGGGGTCCAACGTGTCAAATGCTGCAGTCTGCAGTTAAGCTTTTTACTTTTTTTTAAAACTGGAAATCACATCTGTGAACAAAACAACGACGACTCTAGTCTGGACTCTAGTCTGGACTCTAGTCACGTCCTGTAGCGTGACATGAAACCGAGATCCTGGTTGAGGCCGTCCTCATGGGTGCAGAACTTGGCTATCAGTTTCTGCTCGATGATTTTGTGTTGTCGTGTGTCTCGAAGGCTGCCTTGGAGAACGCTAACCCACAGATCCGAGGCTGAATGTCCTTGGCTACTGAAGTGTTCCCCGACTGGGAGGTAACAATTCTGCCTGGCGATTGTTGCGCGGTGTCCGTTCATACGTTGTCTCAGTGTCTGCATGGTCTCGCCGATGTACCATGCTGCGGTGCATTCTTTCCTGCAACGTATGAGGTAAGAAGTTTCTCCTCATCTCAGTTCTAGATAGCTGATCCCTTATTCTGAGACTGTGACCCCTAGTTCTAGACTCTCCAGCCAGGGGAAACATCCTTCCAGCATCTACACTGTCAAGCCCCTTAAGAATTTTATATGTTTCAATGAGATCACCTCTCATTCTTCCAAGCTCAAGGGAATATAGGCCTAGTCTACTCAATATTTCCTCATAGGACAATCCCCTCATCCCTGGAATCAGACTAGTGAACCTTTGTTGCACTCCCTCTAAGGCAAGTATATCCTTCCTTAGGTAAGGAGACCAAAACTGTACACAGTACTCCAGGTATGGTCTCACGAAGGACCTATATAATTGCAGTAAGACTTCTTATACTCCAATCCCTTTGTAATAAAGGCCAACATACCATTTGCTTTCCTAATTGCTTGCTGTACCTGTATGTTAACTTTCTGTGATTCATGTACAAGGACACCCAGGTCCCTTGAATATCAACATTTCCCAATCTCTCACCTTTTAAAAATTTCTATTTTTTTCCTACCGAAGTGAATAACTTCACATTTCTCCACATTATATTCCATCTGCCATGCTCTTGCCCAATCACTTAACCAGTCTGCATCCCTTTGCAGTCTCTTTGTGTCCTCCTCACAACTTACTTTCCCACTCTGCTGGTCTCTAGTTTACTCATAATTCCTGGTTCCCTGGCTCCCTCACTGCTCTCCTGCACGCAACCTCTGCTTTTACCTTTAGTTATTTGACTACATTTGCTTCTTCTTTGGTCTTCTGAACTCGGCCACACCTTTCCCCTACTCCTGGGCTGGAATTGCTTCTGGTTTTATTGGATGCTGCTTCATTTCTCCACTGCATTCCTGGACCATTTTCTTCTCTGTCGATGGCCTCCTTGATCAATTTCTGTTTTTTTCTCAATAAGCCTCTTCTCCTCCATAGGCCCGTGGATCAACCTCAGTTAACTCCTGACTCCTGTCACTGCTCCTTAACCGCTCTGGATTAGTCCCACTCCTCCTCCACTGGTTGTTATCATTTGCTGAGTTGGGCCCTTGCTCCTCCATTGGCCTAAAATCTGTTTGCATTTCAGAGTTGTTTTTCATAGTGGGATGTTTAACCACTAAGTTTTTGTATAAGATGATTCTGCACAGAGTGGCTTGTTGGTCTTTTTTATGTTAGGATGGTTGCATTTTTATCGTCTTTTTAAGTATTGATCAGAATTCATCTTTTTTTAAAAATCTGTACCATTGTTTTTCTATTGAAACTCTCTGCTCTCTGTGTTTGTTATCTATGGTCACCAGATCACAGTCGTGCTTCATTGTGCTGCATGTTCTTTTCGGATGCTTCTGGAACTTTCATTGGTTCATGTTGCAAATGTAGTTTAATTGTTGATGACAGATTGGAGAGAGTAAAGGTCAAGTTGTTCGCGCTGATAAAGTTGATCAATAACACCTTGTGACAGTTCATTTACTGCATTGATTTTGTGCCTTTTCCAATTTGATTCAACTGGTTTTGTTTTCTATGTAAATATTTTTGGCTAAATTTAATTGTTGTCTTTTATTACATGGTTGATTTTCTTTGGGTGTCTTTCCACACTCAAAATTTCCTCTTTAGGGTAAATTATTTACGATTAATTCCATTTTATTTTCTGATTCGAAAAAAAGTTTAAACATGTTTAATCATGTGATAGTTCCAATGCTATGTGTTCATTTAGTATTTGTGAATCCCTGGAACTACGTTAAATGTTCTATATAAATATAAGTTGTTGTTGTTGTTACAAAGGTTTAGCATAAGTTCCTTGCTTTTGTACTCTATTCCTCTATTAATAGGAACATAGGAACAGGAGTAGGCCATTCAGCCCATTGCTGATCTGGGATCTAACTCCATATACCCGCCTTCGCCCCATATCCCTTAATACCTTTGGTTAACAAAAAGCTAACAATCTCCGATTTAAAATTAACAATTGATCAAGCATCAATTGCTGCTTGCGGAAGAGAGTTCCAAACTTCTACCACCCTTTGTGTGTAGAAGTGTTTCCTAATTTCACTCCTGAAAGGTCTGGCTCTAATTTTTAGACTATGCCCCCTAGTCCTAGGATACCCAACCAGCGGAAGTAGTTTCTCTCTATCTACCCTATCTGTTCCCCTTAATATCCTGAAAACTTCGATCAGATCACCCCTTAACCCTCTAAATTCTAGGGCATACAACCCTAATTTGTGTAATCTCTCCTCATAACTTAACCCCTGAAGTCCAGGTATCATTCTGGTAAACCTACGCTGCACTCCCTCCAAGGACAGCATATCCTTCCTAAGGTGTGGTGCCCAGAACTGCTCACAGTACTCCAGGTGTGGTCTAACCAGGGTTTTGTACAGCTGCAGCATAACTTCTACCCCCTTGTACTCTAGTCCTCCAGATATAAAGGTCAGCATTTCATTGGCCTTTTTGATTATTTTCTGTACCTGTTCATGACAATTTAATGATCTATGTACCTGAACCCCCAAGTCTCTTTGGACATCCACTGTTTTTAGCTTTTCACTATTTAGAAAGTACCCTGTTCTATCGTTTTTGGGTCCAAAGTGGATGACCTCACATTTGCTTATACTGAAATCCATTTGCCACAGTTTTGCCCATTCACTTCATCTATCAATATCTCTTTGTAATTTTTACTTTCATCTACACTGCCTACAATGCTGCCTACCTTTGTGTCATCGGCAAATTTGGATATATGACTTTCTATGCCATCATCTAAGTCATTAATAAATACTGTGAATAGTTGAGGCCCCCAACACAGATCCCTGCAGGACACCACTAGTCATATCCTGCCAATTTGAGTACCTGCCCATTATCCTTACTCTCTGTTCCCTGCCGCTCAGACAATTTCCTAACCAAGTCAATAATTTGCCCTCAATTCCGTGGGCTTCTACCTTAGATAACAGTCTCTTCTGTGGGATTTTATCAAATGCCTCTGGAAGTCCATAGGAATAATACTCTGCCTTTCTGTTTTTCCTACGCAAGTGGATAACTTCACATTTATCCACATTATACTGCATCTGCCATGTATTTGCCCACTCACTCAACTTGTCTAAATCGCCTTGAAGCCTCTTTGCATCCTCCTCACAACTCACAATCCCACCTAGTTTTGTGTCATCAGCAAACTTGGAAATATTACATTTGGTTCCCTCATCCAAATCACTGATATGTAGCTGGGGCCCAAGCACTGATCCCTGCAGTACCCCACTAGTCACCACCTGCCACCCCGAAAAAGACCCATTTATTCCTACTCTCTGTTTCCTGTCTGTTAACCAATTTTCAATCCATGCCAGTATATTACCCCCAATCCCATGTGCTTTAATTTTGTACACTAACCTCTTACGTGGGACTTTATCAAAGGCATTCTGAAAATCCTAATACACCACAACCACTGGTTCTCCCTTATCTATTCTACCAATTACATCCTCAAAAAACTCCAGTAGGTTTGTCAAACATGATTCCCCTTTCATAAATCCATGTTGACTTTTTCTAATCCCGTTGATATTTTCTAAGTGTCCTGTTATCACATCCTTTATAATAGACTCTAGCATTTTCCCTACTACTGATGTTAGGCTAACCGGTCTGTAGTTCCCTGTTTTCTCCCTCCCTCCTTTTTTAAATAGTGGGGTTACATTTGCCACCCTCCAATCTGCAGGAACTGTTCCATAATCTATAGAATTTTGGAAGATGACAACCAATGCATCCACTATTTCCATGGCTAGCTCTTTTAGTACTCTGGGATGCAGATTTTCAGGCCCTGGGGATTTATTAGCTTTCAGTCCTATTAATTTCTCCAGCACTATTTTTTTACTAATACTAATTTACTTTAATTCCTCCTTCTCACTAGACCCTTGGGGGGAAAAATTCATTTGGTTGAGCCTCCCGTTAGCGCCTTAAGAGGGCGCTAATGGGGCGCAAAGCATCGAGCACCCGGGCGCGGCGATGTTTGCGCTGCTCGCGAAATTAACTAGACATTTTGTGGCGGCGCTAAACACTACCGCCACGATCTCCTGCGCCGGCAGATCGTGACGTCAGTCGAATGCGCTACGCCCCGGTATCACCCCGGAGCAGATATTGAGTGGCGCCCCCTGCCTTACCACCTGCTGCTAGCAACGACAGGTTGAGGGCAGCATTTTGCAGTCAGGAAGGGACTGGGGGAGCGCTATTTAAAGGCGACCGCTTCCTGCCTTTTATTGTTGGTGACATTTTTGAACCACGCATTCTGAGAGAGAGAGAGAGAGACTTCTGGAGAGATTCAATGCTGTGTGAAGGAGTTTTGGGTACTGAGCAGCACTTTGCAGGTTCATTTTGATTTGCCCTTCCTTGTATCGATTTAGAAGAGATTATGGGGGCTGCACTCTGAGCTCTTTCCCTGGGCCTCTCCATTGTTCTTTCCAGCAGATTTTATATGCAGGTCTCTCCAGGCCGAGATTCAAGGCTGCAATGAGCTGGATTTGGATGGAAAGCAAGACAAACCCTTCCCTTTAAGAACTGGCCCGTGCCATTGTGTGTGTGTTCCATTGCTGACTGACATCACATGAGCTTCACCAGCGCTCTGAGGTAGCGCCTCGCTCCTCGGCCTTTGCGCCTTAAGACAGGTGTGAAGCGCCTGATTTAGCACTCCAATCACCTCCAGGGGCGATAAAAGTCAAGTTTGCAGTCGGTGGTGATAATTAGCGCCAGGCGCTAATCTTTGCGCCCGGCCGATAATTGCGCCCCAAATGGGGCGATACTGAATTTCTCCCCCTTGGTTCCTTAGCATTTCTGGGAAGTTATTTGTGTCCTCTATCGTGAAGACAGAACCAAAGTATTTGTTTAATTGCTCAGCCATTTCTTTGTTCCCCATTATAAATTCTCCCATTTCTGACTGTAAGGGACCTACATTTGTCTTCACTAATCTTTTTCTTTTTACATACTTGTAGAAGCTTTTACAGTCTGCTTTTATGTTCCTTGCAAGTTTACTCTCATACTCTATTTTTCCCCTCTTAATCAATCTCTTGGTCCTTTTTTGCTGAATTCTAAACTGCTCCCAATCCTCAGCCGTGCTACTTTTTCTGGCTACTTTATATGATTCCTCTTTGGATCTAATACTAACCTTAATTTCTTTTGTTAGCCATGGTTGGGCCGCTTTTCCTTTTGTGTTTTTGCGCCATAAAGGAATGTATAACTGTTGCAATTCATGCATTTGTTCCTTAAATGTTAGCCATTGCCTATCCACCGTCATGCCTTTTAACGAAGCTCCCCAATCTATCATAGCCAACTCACTCCTCATACCATCGTAGTTTCCTTTGTTTAGATTTAGGACCCTAGTTTCGGATTGGACTACTTCACTTTCCATCTTAATGAAGAATTCTATCATGTTATGGTCACTCTTCCCTAAAGGACCCCACACAACAAGATTATTAATTAACCCCTTCTCATTGCACAATACCCAATCTAGGATAGCCTGTTGGCTCCTCAACGTACTGCTCCAGAAAAACATCTTGTACACACTCCAGGAATTCATCCTCCACAGTATTATTGCTAATTTGGTTTGGCCCGTCTATATGTAATTTAAAGTTACCCATGATTACTGTAGTACCCTTGTTACATGCATCTCTAATTTCCTGTTTGATGCCGTCCCCTACATTACCACTACTGTTTGGAGGCCTATATACAACTCCCACCAATGTTTTCTGCCCCTTGGTGCTTCTTAGCTCCATCCAGACTGATTCTCCATCTTGATTTTCTGAGCCAATATCCTTTCTCACTATTGCTCTGATTTCATCCTTTACTAACAACGCCACCCCACCTCCTTTTCCTTTTTGCCTGTCCTTCCTAAATATCGAATATCCTTGGATATACAGCTCCCAGCCTTGGTCACCCTGCAGCCATGTCTCCGTAATCACAATTATATCATATCCATTTTCATCTATTTGTGCTGTTAATTCGTCTATCTTATTACGAATGATTTGTGCATTCAGATACAGTGCCTTTAGATTTGTCTTTTTAAGATTTTTAGACATCATGGGGGAAAAATTCAGTATCGCCCCGTTTGAGGCGCGATTATCGGCCGGGCGCAAAGTTTAGCGCCTGGCGCTAATTATCGCCTCCAACTGCAAATTTGGCTTTTATCGCCCCTAGAGGTGATTGGAGCGCTAAATCAGGTGCCACACACCTGTCTTAAGGCGCAAAGGCTGAGGAGCGAGGCGCTACCTCAGAGCGCTGGCGAAGCTCATGTGATGTCAGTCAGCAATGGAACACAGACACACTGTCACCAGCCAGTTCTTAAAGGGGAGGGTCAATCTTGCTCTCCATCCACACCCTGCTCATTGCAGCCTTGAATCTCGGCCTGGAGTGACCTGTACATCAATTCTGCTGGAAAGAACAATGGAGAGGCCCAGGGAAAGAGCTCGGACTGCAGCCCCCATATTCTCTTCTAAATCGATGCAAGGAAGATCAAACCAGAAAGAACCTGCAAAGTGCTGCTCAGTACCCAAAACTCCTCAACACAGCTTTGAATATCTCCTGCAGTCTCTCTCTCTCACTCAGAATGCATGGTGCAAAAATTTCGGCGACAAAAAAAGGCAGTAAGCGGTCGCCTTTAAATAGCGCTCCCCCAGTCCCTTCCAGACTCCAAAATGCTCCCCTCAACCTGTCGTTGCTAACGGCAGGCGGTAAGACAGGGGGCGCCACTCAATATCCGGTCCGGGGCGCTACCGGGGCGTTGCACTCTCGACTGACATCACGATCTGCGGGCGCAGGAGATCGTGGCGGTAGTGTTTAGCGCTGTCGCAAAATGTCTAGTTAATTTCGTGAGCGGCGCAAACATCGCCGCGCACAGGTGCTAATTGCTTTGCGCCCCATTAGCGCCCTCTTAAGGCGCTAAAGGGAGGCGCAAACCAACTGAATTTTTCCTCCTTTAACATTTTTTTGTACTATGGTTCTATTAGCCTTATTACCAATTTTTCTTACCCGGACCCTATTTGTTAGTGCACTCTTTTGTTTGTACGCTCTGTCCCTTCCTGACACAATCTGGTTATCCTTACCTCAATCACTTTCCTGCACTGCTTCCATGTCTTTTCTCTTTAGCATTCTAGATTTCTCTCCACCGGGACCCTCCTTATTTAGTTTAAAGCCCTATCTACCTACCTAAGTGGAATGTTTCCACTTGTGGGGAAGATCATAACTAGAGGCCATCAATATAAGATAGTCACCAAGAAATCCAATCGGGAATTCAGAAGAAACTTCTTTACCCAAAGAGTGGTGAGAATGTGGAACTCGCTACCACAGGGAGTGGTTGAAGCGAATAGTATTGATGCATTTAAGGGGAGGCTAGACAAGCATATGAGGGAGAAGGGAATAGAGGGTTATGCTGCTAGATTTAGATGAGGAAAGACGGGAGGAGGCTCGTGTGGAGCATAAACACCGGCATGGACTGGTTGGGCCGAATGGCCTGTTTCTGTGCCGTATATCCGATGTAATCCTATGTAATTAATTATAGACACTAGCAATTTCCCGACAACAGATGTCAGACTAACTGGTCTATAATTCCTTGGTTTCCCTCTCTCGCCATTCTTTAAAAGCGAAGTGACATGCACAATTGTCCAATCTAAAGTGATGGTTCCTGAACCTAGAGAACTTTAATAAAGCTAAGGACGGTTCCTGAATCTAGAGAACTCTAATTAAGCTAAGGATCCCATATGCTTTTCTAACTGCCTTCTCAACTTGTCCTGCCAACTTCAAAGATCTGTTCCTGCACCCCCTTTAAAATTGTACGATTTAGTTAATATTGGCTCTCATTTTTCCTACTAAAATGTACCACTTCACACTTCTTTGCATTAAATTTCATGTGTCTGCCCATTTCACCAGTATGTCCAGGTCCTCTGAAGTCTGTTACCATCCTCCTCATTGTTTACTACATTTCCAAGGTTTGTGTTATCTGCAAACTTTGAAATTATGCCATGTATATCCAAATCCAGGACATTAATATATATCAAAAAGAGCAGTGGTCCTAATACCGACCCCTGGGGAACACCATTGTATGCTTCCCTCCAGTCTGAAAAACAACTGTTCACCACTACTCTGCTTTCTGTCCCTTAGCCAGTTTTGTATCCATGCTGCCACTGTGCCTTTAATAGAAGATAGGAGCAGGAGTAGGCCATTCGGCCCCTCGAGCCTGCTCCGCCATTTAATGAGATCATGGCAGATCATCCAAATTCAGTACCCTGTCCCTGCTTTCTCCCCATATCCCTTGATCCCTTTAGCCTTAAGAAATATATCTAACTCCTTCTGTGGTAGAGAATTCCACAGGTTCACCACTCTCTGGGTGAAGAAATTCCTCCTCATCTCAGTCCTAAATGGCTTACCCCTTATCCTTAGACTGTGACCCCTGGTTCTGGACTCGCCCGCCATCGGGAACATCCTTCCTGCATCTAGTCTGTCTAGTCCTGTTAGAATTTTATAAGTTTCAATGAGATCCCCTCTCATTCTTCTAAACTCTAGCGAATATAAGCCTAATCCAGTGGGCTTTAATTTTGCTTGCAAGTCTATTATGTGGTACTTTAAACATGATGTGCCTTTAAGGCAGTGCATGCTGGCCATAATTTTCCAAGTGCCAATTAATTTTGTCCCGGATTATTGTCTCTAAAAGCTTTCCTTGAGAATCCCACAGAATTCCTCGCCATTCGGGGGAGGCAGCCTGCCCCCTGGGAGGTAGAACACAGAAGAGCACTGAAAAAATCAATGCGATTTCGTGGGAAGGTATTTCTGCGGAAAGGATTATGGATTTTGATAATACAATAAATAGATTTTAGTTTGAAATAAATAAGACACAGAAGTTTATATCATTTTCTTTCTTTCCTGGTTAACAAAAAAGTATGAACTTTTTTTTTGTTTTTTGTTCTCTTTGTTGGTAGGTTTGTCATCTTTTAATGGAAAAGAATCCACATCTGGTTCTTTGTGTGAGTGTGTGGTGTGAATGGAGCATTCTGTTTGGTAGACGTTGCTTTAAATGTTCCAGCAGTAATTCCACAATTAGAAATAACTATGCTGCTGGGTCAGAGGGGCTTTTAACTTTGAAACATTTTTTGGAACTTTGATTTGTGATGTATTGTGATAATCAGGAAAATATGCCTAAGATTTTCTTTTGCTGATTGCTACTTATTTTGCTAAATGAATTCATACTCTGCAGGTTTTTTGTGTCCAGTATTTTCACAAATTGCTGCTTATTTTTTGTATCTTTCCCGCAGCTCCATGTTTGAATTGCTCCAATCAGGTTTCCGCCCCACCACAGCACTGAAATGGCCCTTATCAAAGTCACAAATTACATGCTACATGACTGTAGCTGTGGTAAAGTATCCCTCCTCATCCAAGGCCGGCCACGATCCTCTCTCCCCCCTGCCAATCCCTGGCCAACTCCCCCCCCACCACCGCTCCCGCTGCGATCCCGGGTCATCCCCCCTCCGTGATTCCTGGCCGACCACCCCCCCCCGATCCCTGACCCCTGCCGATCCTCTCCCCACCCCCGATCCCCGACCGATTGCCGACCCCTCTCCACCCCACCCCCCCGATCCCCAACCCCTGTTGATCCTCTCCCCCGACCGATTGCCGATCCACTCTACCTTACCCCGATCCCCAACCGATTGCCAACCCCCCTCCCGCGATCCCTCCCCCGGACCGGCCCCTCGCTTCTGAGGCCTACCCGCCCGCTACCAGCCAGCCTCTCAATATGGCTGGCTGCGGGTGGGAATCTGAGACCTCGCATTCAAATCAGGCCCTCCAGTTAAAGTCGGCATGGCCTGCGGGAAACCCAGCCTCCTGGGTTTTCCACCCGCCTCCCTTGAGAAAATTCTGACCATTGTCTTCAGTCTCCACCACAAATTCTGTTCCCTAGTTATTGACGCCATCCCTCTCCCTGGCAACTGTCTGAGGCTGAACCAGACCATTTGCAACCTTGGTGTCGTATTTAACGACCACATATCTGTTTCATCACCAAGACTGCCTACTTCCACCTCCGTAACATCACCCCACTCCGTAGCTGCCTCAGATCATCTGCTGCTGAAACCCTCATCCATGCCTTTGTTACCTTTAGACTAGACTATTCCAATCCTCTCCTGGTCGGCCTCCCAGTTTCCACCCACAATAAACTTGAGCTCATCTAAAACTCTGCTGCCCATATGTTAACTCGCACCAAGTCCTGTTCACCCATCACCCCTGTGCTCGCTGATCTACATTGGCTCCTGGTACGGCAGCACCTCATTTAAAAATTCTCATGCTTGTTTTCAAATCCCTCCATGGCCTCGCCCTTCCCTATCTCTGTAACCTCCTCCAACCCTACAAGCCTTCGAGATATTTGCGTTGCTCCATTCTGGCCTCTTGTGCAACCCTGATTTTAATCGCTTCACCATTGGTGGCCATGCCTTCTGTTGCCTAGGCCTTAAGCTCTGGAATTCCCTGCCTAAACCTCTCCGCCCCTCTACCTCACTCTCCTCCTTTAAGATGTTCCTTAAAACCTACCTTCTTGACCAAGCTTCTGTCCTAATATCTCCTTATTTGGCTCGGTGTCAAATTTTGTTTGATAATGCTCTTCTGAAGTGCCCTGGAATGTTTTACTATGTTAAAGGCGCTATATAAATGAAAGTTGTTTTTTGTATGAAATGCTTGTAGATTGAATGGTTTGTTAGCTTTTTGTTGGTGTCTGTTCTGGAGTTGGTATCATTGTCATTAGCAGGCTACTCATTTGTTCAACCTTGAAGGTTGTATCTTACACTGGGATAAGAGGGAGCTGTTCCGTCAGGACGGGCTTCATTTGAACCAGGCTGGGGAATCGAATAACTAGGGCTGTAGATAGGGCTTTAAACTAAATAGTGGGGGGGAGGGATACGCTGAGCGGAAATTTAAAAAGTCAAAGAAAAATGAGAAGGCAAAAGTGCAGGGTAGCGATAGGGGTAATGATAACCAGAGTGTGACAGGAAGGGACAGAGCGTATACACATAAGAGTGCATCAGAAAGAGGGGTCAGAGTAGAGAAAATTGGTAAAAAGACAAAATTAAAAGCTATATATCTGAACGCACGCAGCATTCGTAACAAGATAGATGAGTTGATGGCACAAATAAAAATATATGGGTATGATCTGATAGCCATTACAGAGACGTGGTTGCAAGGTGACCAAGGCTGGGAACTGAATATTATGGGGTATTTGCCATTTCGTAAGGATAGGCAGAAAGGAAAAGGAGGTGGTGTAGCTCTGTTAATAAGGGATGAGATCAGTGGAGTAATGAGAAATGATATTGGCCGAGAAGATCAAGACGTAGAATCAGTTTGGATGGAGATAAGAAATAATAAGGGTAAGAAATCACTGATGGGAGTGGTCTACATGCTCCCAAACAGTAGCCACACTGTAGGACAGAGAATAAATCAAGAAATAATAGAGGCTTGTAAGAAAGGTACAACTATAATCATGGGAGATTTTAATCTTCATATTGATTGGACAAAGCAAATTGGCAAAGGTAGACTTGAGGAAGAGTTCTTAGAGTTTATACGGGATGGTTTCTTGGAACAATATGTTGTGGAACCAACCAGGGAGAAGACTATTTTAGATCTGGTAATGTGTAACGAGGCTGGATTAATTAATGATCTCAAAGTGAAGGATCCTCTTGGCAAGAGTGATCATAGCATGGTAGAATTTCAAATTCAGTTTGAGAGTGAGAAAGCTAGGTCTCAAACTAGTGTCCTGAACTTAAACAAAGGTAATTACAAAGGTATGAAGGCAGACTTGGTTAAAGGGGACTGGGAAAATATATTACAGGGTAAGATTAGAAAAGCAGTGGCAAACATTTAAGGAGATATTTCATAATTCTCAGCAAAGATATATTCCAGTGAGAAAGAAAGACTCTAAGAGAAGGATGAACTATCCGTGGCTAACTAAGGAAGTAAAGGATGGTATCAAATTGAAAACAAAAGCATATAATGTTGCGAAGAATAGTGAAAGGCCAGAGGATTGGAAAAATTTTTAAAACCAGCAAAGGATGACTAAAAAAAATGATAAAGAGAGAGAAGATAGCTTATGAGAGTAAGTTAGCAAGAAATATAAAAACAGACAATGAGAGCTTCTACAGGTATATAAAAAGGAAGAGAGTAGCTAAAGTAAACGTTGGTCCTCTAGAGGATGAGTCTGGGGAATTAATAATGGGAACAGGGAAATGGCGGAGACTTTGAACAAATATTTTGTATCGGTCTTCACGGTAGAAGACACTAAAAGCATCCCAATAATGGATAATCAAGGGGCTATTGGGGTGCGGGGGGGGAATCTTAAAACAATCACTATCACTAGAGAAAAAGTACTAGGCAAACTAATGGGACTAAAGGTGGACAAGTCTCCTGGACCCGATGGCCTGCATCTTTGGGCGCGATTTTCCCATTGGAGGCAGGTTGGAGGCGGGTTTCGGTTTGGGTGGGTTCCAAACCCGCCTCCACTGAGAGGTGAGAAAAATTTGCGATTTTCCCCTAATTGGCCAGTTACTTTCAGAGGTGTGGGTTCCCCTGGGCCAATTAGTCTTTTGGGACTGAAACTCGCCTCTGCTGACATCAGTTATCCAGCTTCATTTAAGGGCTGCTTGCTGCCTCGGCTCATTCCACTGGTTTTTGGTCGATGGTGCACCACCTCCAAACTTTTATCTCCTTGAAGAATGGCCAGCTCCAAGGCAAGGGCCTCCCCAAGGTTCTCGGATGAGGTGCTGGGTATGCTCGTTGAGGGGGCGAGAGCTAGCAGGGAGGTGCTCTTCCCCTCATCTGGGAGGAAGAGGCCTCCCAAAGAAACCAAGGCTGTGTGGGTCCAGCTGGCAAGGGATATAACCTCCAGATCTGTGTGCAGCAGAACATGGCTGCAGTGCCGTAAAAGGTTAAATGACCTTGTAAGATCAGGCAAAGTGAGTATACCTTCAGCTTGACCCTCCGTCTGCTCCCCTTCTCCTCTCATCACCAGCACTCTGCATTGTCAACCTCCTCCTCCACATCCCACTTTACCCTTACAACCCTTGCCCCCTTCACCATTCCTCTCACTCTATGAACCTAATCACTTCACTATTCGACTATGCTGCCCTCACACTCCCTTTCAATGTTATGCAATGACAACGACTAACAACACATAGGGAGGGCCCTTGGACATGGAACCTCACTCCATCTTTGTGTCCTTCTAAGCATCTATGCTCTGGACTCTCTACACTCACTCCATCATTCTCACTCCAACTCCACTTGTCTCCCTCACTGCAGGAAAACAGAGCCCATAATAGAAGGGAAAGGGCAAAGACAGGAGGAGGACCACCTTCCATAGCCCTTCTCACCCAGGCTGAAGAGGCGGCCCTGACATCGCCAGCGCAGAGGTGGAAGTGGAAGTGGGGGACGGACAGACGGGCAATGCAGACCAAGCTGGTGACAGAATAGTTTTGTGTCTCTCTCATTTACACTGCTTGAGTGACTGAAATGGCTGCTGGTGTACATTATTAGAATGCCACTTGAGCATCTGCACTATTGCATGTGCATGCCACACTACCATCAAATGTCTAACCCATGCCTTTACTCCCCCACAGGACCATCCACAGAGCGCCCCCCCTCCCCCCACTGTCGATGAGGAAGAGGCTGAGCAGCAAGACTCCTCAGGGAACCTGCAACCTCTGAGGATGCAGCGTCAGCAGATGTAAGCGCACCCAGCACCAGCGCAGATTTGCACACCTCGGTGATTCTGTAAGGGGTTTTCACCGATACTGGTCCCCCATTACACACAGGTCTTGGACGTCAGAATTTATAAGAACAAAATACACACGGCACAGGGTTTTGGCTCAACCTTTGATTTGTTCGTTTATTGAACACACACACACAATTACCTCCCAGTATAAATCCCTACGATTTATATTAGACTAACAACCCCAAAATACAAACCCCTACGCAAGGGTCATTTGCATCGACACAATATGACACAGTTAAACCCGTCCGCCATTTGATTGTTACATATAAAGTTACCCAGACTCAATCACAAAACACTTATTGTGATCTGACTGAAACTTACAAACTTACTCAGACTCAATCACAAAAGCCCTCTCTATGATTTGACTGAAACATATAATCACCACTCCCGATCGGCTGTCTCTTGGAGTTAATTGTAGGCCTGAATCCTTCTGCTTGCTGTTCTTGCGTTAGCTTCTGACGCCAACTTTCTTTGAAGTGCTCTTCTTTAAACCAAACCAACTTGCACAATCTTGAAACACATTTCCTGGCCCCCTCCTGTGCACACGATGGCCGTATCAAAATGTGTGAATGTCTCTAGCAAAGAACTCTTGATGGCTAATTGTCCCTCGTATTGTCCATTGATTACTTGGTCTGTATTGAGGTCCTTTCTGACAATGCAACCTTCCCAAGGTGACTGCATATGCGAATTGTTGGTTTCTGTTAGCATTCGTATTCAAATGGTTCAGGGCCTGGCCCATTGTCTAGCCCTGCACTGATACCAGCTTTTCTGGAGCCATGGTCCAAGGTGAACAATGTAACCCCTTAAGGTAAATGAATGTGTAAATGTTCCTTTTCAGAAGCATTCGTATTTTAGATTGTCTGTGAAAATTGATATCCAGTCTCTTGATGGTTCGTAGCTTCGGCTGCAATGTTTGAATTAACCCTTTATTGCCGAGCTCTTTTTGTGGGCTGTGCAGTTCTGGGTTTTTATATTTCATAGTCCAAGGGGAGGAACAGATCCTACAGGACCTTCGGGACATACAGTAGTGTTGTCACCGTGTGTATCACATCTCACAGGTGAGCATCAGCAGGTGGTGGAGACAGGGACAGCAGTGGAGAGTCCTCATTGGAGGTCGCAGGACTCTCCTAGCTCTGCTCCGCTGCATGTGGATCCTGTGCCTCTGGGTCCATCCAGAAGGAGAGCGGTGATGGAACTCTAGGAGCAGGTGCAGGAGTCTCTGACAGGTCTTGTCTCCAGGGTCACTGCGAGTGTGAAGAGGATGGAGGAGTCCAACTCTAACATGAGCAGTGCCTTTGTGGAGGCAATGGCGCATCAACGCACCACCATGGAAAGGATGGCAACCTCCGTGGAAAGGCTGGCTACGGCCATGAAGGAAATAAGTTGCCAGAGTCAGGAAAACATGGTGAATGTTTAGAATAGACTGATATCTCTGGAGGAGCGATGGGCAGCTATTGATCAGAGAAACTAGAGCTTCATGGAAGTCCTTTTGAGTAGGACTGCTAGTGCAGATACGGGTCCCCATGGCCCCCCTGATGTGCAGCAAGGTGCTCTCAAGCCACTTGCAAGCACTGAGGTGAACCTGACCCATGAGAGGGAAGTTGGTGGCAGAGAACAAGGAAGTGGGGGCTCCTCTCCAAGCGCTCACACTTCCATGCCACTGCGTAGCCCTCGGTCAGAGCCCCACCAGAGTCCGCACCCAACTGAGATGGGCGTCTCAGCCCCTGTACTGCCGCAGGATGAGTAGATGTTTGGCGAGCCCTCACAGGCTCAGAAACCCAGAGGACGCCCGCCAAAGGTGTTGAAGCAGGAGCAGCATGAAAGTGAGCAAAGGGGCCTCTACTTCTGCTGAAGCCACAGGGGGAGCAACATGTAGGAGCACGCGTAAGAGAAAAATAAAACCCAATTAGTCATAGGGTAGGCATTTGGGTGATTGTTTCTGTTCATTGATGAAATGGCATCCCTGTTTGAATGTATTAAAATGAGGTGATGGCAAACTGTTGGTGTGATGGCATCTGTTATTTCACCTTAGGCAGCTCTATATTGTGGGCTTCGCAACACTTGCGTGGTCAGGTTGGTGGTCAGAGTGAAAGGAGGCCAGGGAGTCATGTCCATTGTCTATCATGTGTTAAGAAGGAGCCAAGCACATCTGCCACAATGGGCAACCTATGCAAATCTGGCCAGGATGAGTGCATCCCTTGCATTACGGGCAGCCATGTGCTCGTGTGCTGCCGCTGCTGCTGGTCGATACATCGCCGCTCAGTCCTCCTCCTCCTCCTCCTCTTCCTCATCTGAGGAGGCTATGAACTGAGCCACTTGCTCATCAGGAAGCTGCAAGCCACGACGCTGTGCCATGTTGTGCAGTGCACAGCAGACCACAACCATTCTGGAGACCCTGGCTGCTGAATACTGCAGTGCTCCACTTGATCTGTCAAGGCATCGGAATCGCATCTTCAGCAAGCCAATGGTTTGCTCGATGATGGACCTGGTCGAAATGTGGCTGGCGTTGTAGCGCTCTTCAGCTGGTCTCCTGATCGGCATCATCAGCCACTTCTTCAGGGGGTAGCCCTTGTCACCAAGGAGCCACCCGTTAAGTTGGTTTGGCGGATTGAAGAGCGGAGGAACACTAGAGTTCCGCAGGATGAACAAGTCATGGCAACTACCACAGAACTTGGTGCAAATATGCAAAATCTCCTTCTTGTGGTTACACACCAGCTGTACATTGAGGGAGTGGAAGCCCTTGCAGTTGACAAAGATAGCTGGGTTGTGATGGGTTGCCCTAAGGGCTACATGTGCGCAGTCTAAGATGCCCTACACCATTGGCAAGCCTGCCATATTTGCAAAGCCAATGAACACGCGGTTACACTTGCTTGATCCCTTGAAAAGTTGATGAAATTGTGCGCCTTTGCGAAAAGGGCATCGGTAACCTGCATGATGCAACTGTGGGCGGCCGACTGGGAGATGCTGCTGATGTCTGCTGATGATCCCTGGAAGGAGCCTGAGGCAAAAAAGTTGAGTGCAGTGGTGACTTTGACAGCCACTGGTATGGGGTGTCCACCCATTCCTCTGGGCTCCAGGTGTTGGTGCAGCAGTGCGCAGATGTCTCCGACAACCTCTCGCGAAAGTCTCAGCCTCCTTTGGCACTGCAGCTCAGTCATGTTGAGGTAGCTCATCCTCTGTCTGTAAACCCTGAGAGGAGGGTATCTCCTGCGGCGAGGTGCTTCCATGCACTGGTGCCTTCTGCCCTGTGCAGCATCAGGTGGGTGAGCAGGAGGTTGGGGCTCCTGCTGCTGTTGCTGCTGAGCTGCCTGGTTCTGCTGCTGCCGTGGCTGCTCCTCATCCGAATCTGAGGTCCATGGTGAAAGGAAATAAATGGATCCCATGCTGCTGGCAGATACCTCCGTTGGGGAAGCGCTCAGTCCAAGCAGGGAGAGGGTCTTCCAAGGAGGCCCCACAGTTGAGAGATAGAAGCTGCAGCACCTCCGACTTTGGTAGGCCTGCTAAAAGTGCTGAAAGAACTGTGGAACAAAAGTTCTGCCAACTGCAACTGCTCCCTGATGAAAGCTCCGTTTTAATGGTGGAGCTGCAGCTGTGAGGAGGCCACCCACTTGTCAACCTGCCAGGATTAGCTGGCGTGGTTTAGGAGGGTCGTGCAACACACACAAAATGTGGCAAAATAATAAAGGCCTGTCAAAATAGGATTATAGAGGCCCTTAACGACGATTTAAGGGTCTTAACTACCTCTCTTGACTGATGGAGGCGGGACCGAATCGCACCCATGAAACCGCCTCTGGCAAAATTGTGCGGAGGCGGGTTGGAGGCGGGTTCTGAACCCACCCTCACTTTTATGATTTTGCCAACTGAACTGCCTCCAAATCCACCTCCTTGGGGCTGGGAAAATCGCCCCCCTAGCGTTTTAAAAGAGGTGGCTGCAGAGATAGTGGATGCATTGGTTGTAATCTACCAAAATTCCCTGGATTCTGGAGAGGTCCCAGTGGACTGGAAAACCGCAATGTTAACAGCCCTATTTAAGAAAGGAGGGAGACAGAAAGCAGGCAACTATCGACCAGTTAGCCTAACATCTGTCATTGGGAAAATGTTGGAGTCCATCATTAAGGAAGTGGTAGCAGGACATTTAGAAAATCATAATATAGTCAAGCAGAGTCAGCATGGTTTTATGAAAGGGAAATCATGTTTGACAAATTTACTGGAATTCTTTGAGGATGTAACGAGTAGGGTGGATAAAGGGGAACCAGTAGATGTTGTGCATTTGGATTCCCAGAAGGCATTCGATAAGGTGCCATATAAAAGGTTACTACACAAGATAAGAACTCACGGGGTTGGGGGTAATATATTAGCATGGATAGAGGATTGGCTAACTAACAGAAAACAGAGAGTCAGGATAAATGGGTCATTTTCAGTTTGGCAAACTGTAACTAGTGGGGTGCCACAGGGATCAGTGCTGGGGCCTCAACTATTTACAATCTATATTAATGACTTGGATGAAGGGACTGAGTGTAATGTAGCCAAATTTGCTGATGATACAAAGATAGGTGGGAAAGCAAATTGTGTGGAGGACGCAAAGAAACTCCAAAGGGATATAGATAGGCTAAGTGAGCGGGCAAAAATCTGGCAGATGGAGTTTAATGTGGGAAAATGTGAGGTTATCCACTTTGGTAGGAAAAATAAAAAAGCAAATTATTATTTAAATGGGGAGAGATTACAAAATGCTGAGGTACAGAGGGATCTGGGGGTCCTTATACATGAATCACAAAAAGTTAGAATGCAGGTACAGCAAGTAATTAGGAAGGCATAGAAACATAGAAGATAGAAGCAGGAGTAGGCCATTCGGCCCCTCGAGCCTGCTCCGCCATTTAATGAGATCATAGCTGATCATCCAAATTCAGTACCCTGTCCCTGCTTCCTCCCCATATCCCTTGATCCCTTTAGCCTTAAGAAATATATCTAACTCCTTCTTGAATATATTTAATGAATTGGCCTCAACTGCCTTCTGTGGTAGAGAATTCCACAGGTTCACCACTCTCTGGGTGAAGAAATTCCTCCTCATCTCAGTCCTAAATGGCTTACTCCTTATCAATAGACTGTGACCCCTGGTTCTGGACTCCCCCACCATCGGGAACATCCTTCCTGCATCTACTCTGTCTAGTCCTGTTAGAATTTTATAAGTTTCAATGAGATCCCCTCTCATTCTTCTAAACTCTAGCGAATATAAGCCTAATCGACCCAATCTCTCTTCATACGTCATTCCTGCCAACCCAGGTATCAGTCTGGTGAATCTTCGCTGCACTCCCTCCATGGCAAGAACATCCTTCCTCAGATAAGGTGACCAAAACTGCACACAATACTCAAGGTGTGGTCTCACCAAGGCCCTGTACAACTGCAGCAAGACATCCTTGCTCCTGTACTCGAATCCTCTCGCTATGAAGGCCAACATACCATTTGCCTTCTTAACCGCCTGCTGCACCTGCATGCTTACCTTCAGTGACTGGTGCACAAGGACACCCAGGTCTTGTTGCACTTCCCCTTCTCCCAATCTATTGCCGTTCAGATAATAATCTGCCTTCCTGTTTTTGCCACCAAAGTGGATAACCTCGCATTTATCCACATTATACTGCATCTGCCATGCAGCTGCCCAATAACCCAGCCTGTCCAAATCATACTGGAGTTTCTCTGTATCCTCCTCACAGCTTTGTGTCGTCTGCAAACTTGGAGATATTACATCTAGTTCCCTCGTCTAGATCATTAATATATATTGTGAATAGCTGGGATCCTAGCACCGATCGCTGTGGTACCCCACTAGTCACTGCCTGCCACCCAGAAAAAGACCCGTTTATTCCAACTCTTTGCTTCCTGTCTGCCAACCAGTTCTATATCCAAGTCAGTACCTTACCCCCAATCCCATGTGCTTTAACTTTGCATGCTAATCTCTTATGCGGGACCTTATCGAAAGCCTTCTGAAAGTCCAAATACACCACATCCACTGGTTCTCCCTTATCTATGGATGTTGGCCTTTATTGCAAAGGGAATGGAGTATAAAAGTAGGGAAGTCCTGTTACAACTGTACAGGGTGTTGGTGAGACCACACCTGGAGTACTGCGTACAGTTTTGGACTCCCTATTTAAGGAAGGATATACTTGCATTGGAGGCAGTTCAGAGAAGGTTCACGAGGTTGATTCCGGAGATGAAGGGGTTGTCTTATGAAGAAAGGTTGAGCAGGTTGGGCCTATACTCATTGGAGTTTAGAAGAATGAGAGGGGATCTTATTGAAACATATACAATTCTGAAGGGGCTTGACAGGGTAGATGCAGAGAGGATGTTTCCCCTCGTGGGGGAATCTAGAACTAGGGGGCATAATTTCAGAATAAGGGGGCACCCATTAAAAACGGAAATGAGGAGGAATTTCTTCTCTCAGAGGGTCGTGAATCATTGGAATTCTCTTCCCCAGAGAGCTGTGGAGGCTGGGTCATTGAATATATTTAAGGTGGAGATAGACAGATTTTTGAAAGATAAGGGAGTCAAGGGTTATGGGGAGTGGGCAACGAAGTGGAGTTGAGGCCATGATCAGATCAGCCATGATCTTATTGAATGGCGGAGCAGGCTCGAGGGGCCAAATGACCTACTCCTGCTCCTACATCTTATGTTCTTATAACATTGTTAGGTTTTTAGACATTTAGCAATGAGTAAAGCGTGTCACTTAGATTTGGTTGCATAGTGCTGGAGGTTTCGCTGCTGTTATTGGGTCTCTAATTTTATTTTCTATCCGGAATGTTTTTGGTTTGATTGCATGTGTGTTTTTTGGATTTGAGCCACAGATCAAAAACTATCATGTCAGATTAATTTAGCCACCCAGCCATTTGTCCTGGAACCTGACTCAGGGCATGGTGTTATGTTCAAAGCCATTCTCTCACCCACCTTGTTAACAAGGAGCTATCCAACCCTGTATGTGATAAGAACACAACAACAATAATTTGAACTTCAACGTAAAAGAATGTCCCAAGGTGATTCACAGAAGTGTGAGGAAAACAAATGACAAGACAATAAAAGAGAGATTAGAAAATGCTTAGTTGAAGAGGTAGGTTTTAATAAGAGTCTTAAAGGATGAGAGGAAGGTGGAGAAGTGGGGTGGTTTAGGGAAGGAATTCCAGAAAGTAGGACCAAGGCAGCTGAAGTCACAGCCGCCAATAGAGGCGCAAAGGGACGGGGTGTGCACGAGTCCGGAGTTAGATAAAATAGAGAATTCAGGAAGGGGAGCTGCAGGGGATGGATGAAAGAAGAAAGAAAGAAAGAAAGACTTGCATTTATATAACGCCTTTCAGGACCACCGGACGTCTCAAAGCACTTTACAGCCAATGAAGTACTTTTTTTGGAGTGTAGTCACTGTTGTAATGTTGGATGAGGTAAAAGAGGTAGGGTGGGCAAGGCCAAAAACAAGAAGGCATTGAATGAGAAATATACATTCTGCCCACAAAGCCTATTCCTTCCATGTGCTACTTAAATTCATTCTGCCTTGAACTCTACACAGCCTATTTAATCTCCTGAGGAAAGGCTCTGCAAAGTTTCTCCCTAGCCCCAAAGGTAAATCAAAGAAATCTGGATCCCAAATGTAAAATTTCACAAGCTCTATCTACCCTTACATATTCACCCTTGACTGGTTGACTTCCTTGCCATTATATTTGTAGTTCAGCAACAACAAATTGCTTTTCTATAGTACGCCTCGTGCAAGGAGCCATTTCAGGAGCGTTCCTCCCGAACCCACACTAAAAGAATGTGGGCAAACCCCCTCCCCCCCACCCCACTACCACACCGGCTACCGAACCCCCTGACCCAGCCTGATTGTCCCAGCACCAACCACTGATCACTCCCCCGCCAGGCTAGCGAACCTCCCTATCCCCCCCAGCAAGCGATCACCCTGGCCAGCCATCCACCCCCGCCTCCCCCCCCCCCACCATGGCAAATGTAGGATATTATTTGTGAATAAATACAGCAACCCCTTATTAGCCCTTCAGCAAGACCATTTGCAGTGTCCCCCACTGAAAGTCAGCAGTCTTCCACCAGCCATGCTGCAGCCACTGGGGTAGCACTGTGTGACATCAGTAGGATAGGCAAAGGCAGATACAAGACAGTCACTAAGAGAAGGCATAAGGGTGAGGAGTTTATTTCTTGATGTCATATTGGATGGATAGATGTATAAAATTAGATTGGAAAAGTTTACTTTGTGGTGGCTTTTATTTCAGCATTGTGGCCAAGAGGATGCTGTAATGGTCAGTAACAGAGGGAAGTTAAGGTGTGGGACAAATGTTAAAAGTGGGGGGTTGTGGTCACTGGTACCACAGGCAGATGATTCCATCCCGGATATCCCAGCCAGAAAGGGGCTGTCTAGGTTGCATCCTTCCTTCTGCTTCCTCCTCTTCTGCTTCTTCTTCTTCTGCACCTTATTCTTCCCTCTGTGAGTGGGTGCTGGTAAATCTGAAATAAAAGCATTAAATGCTGGAAATACTCAGCAGGTTGGCAGCATCTCGACCTGAGACGTGAACTCTGTTTCTCTCTCCACCGATGTTACATGACTTGCTGAGTATTTGCAGCATTTTGCGGTTTTCTCAGAGGCCTTCCTTTATCATCCGAGGCCTTGCAAGCATCCAGCAGCACTCCCTGAACACTTAAAAAAACTTTTAACATGCATTGCAGCAAGCCACTACTTCAATAAAATCAAAAAAATACAATCCAAAAGTTTAAATGCAAACTTACCTGAAAGATGTGTGTGTCCCTTTAAGAGGTGCTGACAGTGCCTCTGTCAGTCTGCTGAATGTTGGGTTTTCATGGCGGGCTTAGGACGCAGTGCTGAACTCAGCGCTAAGGTCCAAGTTCGACGAGGTGACGTTAAGTCAGCGTTGCATGCCGACTGACGTCACCTCTCCCTAATTTAAATTTGCAGGGCCATCGCTCTTACCGGCAGTACTGCCGGGTCTTGGAAAATGACGGACACCGCGGGATCCCCCACCAGCTGGCGAAAGAGTGGCGGCCGCCATCTTTTCGCTACATTTTGATGGTAACGGGTGGCGTAAAGCACCCGAATTTTTAGTCCTGGGACTATAACCTGGTGTTGTGCGACCTCTCAATTTTGTCCACCCCAGTCCAACACCGGCATCTCCGCATCATTTCTTGTTCCAGCCATCTTCCATAAAACCACATTAACAATGAACCCAGTCATGTCATAGATCAACAGACACATCTTAGATGTGGCCAAGTCAACTTTCAATGCCTCAATGGCTAATAAATAACCTTGTAAGCAGGTTTTTGGCCAATGAAATCCCCCAAAAGTTCTTTTTTTTTTGTTTGAAATTGTTGACAAATAATAGGATGGGCTAGATTAGGTAATAAACAGGAAGTAATAACAAGGCAGAGAGAGAAAAAGGCAATGGGGTTGACAGGGTGTGCTTACTGTCAGCTGTGGCTCAGTGGGTAGCACACTCATCTCTGAATCAGAAGGTTGTGGGTTCAAGTCCCACTCCAGGGACTTGAGCACATAAAGCTAGGCTGACACTCCAGTGCAGTGCTGAGGGAGTGCTGCACTGTCGGAGGTGCCGTCATTCGGATGAGACGTTAAACCGAGGCCCTGTCTGCTCTCTCAGGTGGACGTAAAAGATCCCATGGCACTATTTCAAAGAAGAGTAGGAGAGTTATCCCCGGTGTCCTGGCCAATATTTATAACAAAAACAGATCATCTGGTCATTATCACATTGCTGTTTGTGGGAGCTTGCTGAGCACAAATTGGCTGCCGCGTTTCCCACATTACAACAGTGACTCCACTTTAAAAAGTACTTCATTGACTGTAAAGCGCTTTGAGACGTCCGGTGGTCGTGAAAGGCGCTATATAAATGCAAGTCTTTCTTTCTTTAGATTGCGCTCCTTATGCCAATATGGTGGGTGGCGCACTTCCAGCTTGGAATGTGCACACACTTTCTGCCTGCCATTTAAGAGGCTTAGGAGGCCATTTAGTGTCTGAAAAATGGGCGTTGCACCGCTGAATTTCTAGGCCGATGTCTCTAAGGCGTAGCATATAAATGGTAAATAGTTCAGGAACTATGATGTTCCACACAACATTCTATCACAGCGATGTGTATTTATCTTTATAACCTTCAATCACGCTCATAACTAGATAAAATCCGAATTCTAAAAATTTGCTTGCCCCCGAAAACGGGCGGGGATTGCATCAAAGTAATGCAGGCAACAGGCTAACTTCGTGCTGCCTTCTGATTAACATGATTGTGGCTTTCAGCCCAGTGCTGAACACGCTGCTGAGTGGCTGAATGCTCAGCAGGGAACCCAAGTTTATGCGAGACTAGCACTTCTTAAAGGCAGTCTGCACCTCTTAAAGGGGAGGTGCATTCTGCCTGCAGCAGGTTATTCAGCTAGCTGAGTCAGAGCAGCAAAATAAACAATGATGTCACAACAGTGGATAGAGCGTGCTCCAAGGTTCTCCGATGCAGCACTGGAGGCCTTGGTGCAGGAGGTGAACACGAGGACAGAGCTCCTGTTTCCACAGGGGGCCAGCAGGCCCTCCAGGCAACTGCAATGGGAGCAGATAGCCATCGTGGTGAATGCCAGCAGTATAGCCCCAAGGACCTGGACGCAAAGCAGGAAGAAGGTTAATGACCTCACACGAGTGGTCAAGGTCAGTGAATTCATCTTCAAATTTTATATCCCACCATCTGCACCACTAGCCTCACACAGTGCTCAATGCACCACACTCCCATCACTCACCTACCAACAATCTCTACTAAACACGACTCATACCTCACATTCATAGCTTCACCTCACCCTCACACACTTACCACTGCTTCAAGCTTCACACCCACATCTCACTGCTTGCACACACTGTCAGCTATTCAACCATGACAGGCATATCACCCAAAGTGGCTCACAACCGGCGTCAGCAGGACCTAACCGGCGGAGGACATGCACGCCTGCATAACCTGACCCCGATGGAGGAGACGGTGCTGGCCATTTTTGGGAGGGCCATCGCTGAGCCCATGGCCAGCGGTAGGGCTGAAAGAATACAAGATGCCGGTATCCTCTCTTCTGATTTACAAGCTGCACATGGTGTAAGCATGCACTTCTTGCTCCCCCCCTCCCCCTCTCCACCGCAATGTCAAGTCCCGCACTAACCTTGCACAGGGCTTTGCGCAGATCTGGGAGTCCATGATTTCCAGCATGGAAGTGATGAGCAACTCCATTAGTGCACTTGGGGACCCAACTATGGTGCAGCGTCTGATGGCCGATGTCTCAGCTTCCATTGCAGTATAAGCTGAAGCACCCAACGTCTGAATGCTGCAGTGGAAGCTCAGACTGCTCTCATGCAGGCTCAGCTTGCTGCCATGCAAGGTTAGACTGCTGCCATCGTGTCTGTGTTTACCAGTGTGGAAAGGGTGTCTCAGCAGTCCAGCAATCTGTCCTCCAACAGATTAGTAGGATTGCTGAAGCGCCACCCCGGCAGAGTGGCAGTGGCTCTGTGGAGCACAAACCTGCTGTCCTCTCTCAGGATGACAGCATTCATCCTCCCACCATTGCCACTCTGCCACTGCCACTGCCAGGCCTTCTAGACCCAGAGCTGCTCGAGGTTGTCCTCCAAGATCATCTGCAGTCTCCCCCACTGAAAGTCAGCAGCCTTCCACCAGCCAGGCTGCAGCCACTGGGGCCGCACTTCGTAGGAGCACTAGGACAGGCAAAGGCACATGGAAGACAGGCACTAAGGGAATGCACAAGAGTGATTCATTGACTCTGTTATGTAATATTGGATGGATTGATGTATAAAGTGGATTGGAATATTTCTTTTGTGGTGGCCTTTATTTCAGCATTGTGGCCACGATGACGCTGTGATGGTCAGTAACAGAGGGAAGGTAAAGTGTGGGACTATTGTTGAATGGGGAATTGGGGTTGCATTCACTGGTACCACAATCGGATGAGTTGATCACAGAAAGCCCGGGCAGAAAGGGGCTGTCTGGGTTGCCTCCTCCCTTCTGCTTCCTCCTCTTCCGCTTCCTCCTCTTCCGCTTCCTCCTCTTCCTCTTCCTCCTCCTCCTCCTCTTCCTCCTCCTCCTCTTCATCCTTCTCCTCAGCTGGTCACTGTATGCCTGGTGGCAAGGGCTGTGCCCTCATGATGGCGAGGTTGTGGACCATGCAGCAGATCACGACGAATCTTCAGACGCACTCTGCTGAGTACTACAGGGCTCCTCCAGAGCAGTCCAGGCAGTGGAAGCGTTGTTTAAGGACGCCAATGGTCTGCTCTATATGATTCGTGTGGCAGTATGGATCTCATTGTACGCATACTGCCTACCTGTGGTTGGGTTGCGCCGCAGGGTTACAAACCAGGTGGTTAGCGGATAGCCCTTGTCGCCCAGTAGCCACCCTCTGGTTTGTTGTGGTGGCTAAAAGACTGAGGGAACAGAAGACTGGCACAGAATAAAAGTATCATGGGTATTCACCATCATGATGTGCTGAGCATGGTCGCACACCAACTGCACATTCAGCGAGTGGTAACCTTTGCAGTTGCGGTACATCTTAGCATTTAGATGCGGAGCCTGCAAGCCATGTGCATGCAGTCGATGGCGCCCTGCACCATGGGGAAGCCCACTATCCTGGCAAAGCCACATGCACGTTCCGCCTGCTTCTCTCTGGTCAGAGAGAAGACAATGAATTCCCCTTTCCTTACATAAAGAGCGTCTGTCACCTCTCTTATGCAGCAGTGGACGGCAAACTGGGAGATGTTACAGATGTCGTCTGCTCCAGCCTGGAAGGATTGCAACGCCAGGAAATTCAGGGCCACGGTCACCTTCACAGCCACTGGCAGCGCTGCCCTTGCCCTGGGGTGAGGCTGCTGGTCTAGTTGCAAGAGATGGCAGAGTTCTGTGAGCACCTTCTTAGTAAAGCGCAGACGCCTCACACACTGCTTCTAGCTCAGGCTGAGGTAAGAAAATTGCCCTTGGAAGACCCTAGGTGGTTAAGGCCCCTGCTGAGAGCCCTTTTCCTGCTTCTCCGCCTCCCTCTGCGAGCAGTTCGTCCTCTTCTTTGCTGCCTCTGCTCCATCTTCCTGTCATGCTGCAGGCCAAGGAATGACAACTCGAGCACCCATGACTAGGAGCAAATATTCTGACCAGAACCCTTGAAGTCAGAACCAAGGCCTCCTCCACTTGCAGCACCACGCCCTGTCACCTCACCAACTTTAAACAACTCTGGAAAGCTCCAAACACTTCCACAAACTTACACGGAGCCAGTAGAAACTAATCAGCAAATAAATTGAGAGTGGTAGCTTATCCCTTTAAATAACGCTGGTTGGGGTCCTTGCAGCTGCTGAACACATGTTCAGCTGTGTGAGGTCAACACAGGGCATTAGCTCCAGCATTGAGGACAAAAATGTCAGCGCTGGCTGATTGACATCACGATCTGCCCACTCAACATACTTCCAGCACATGCTTCCAGCTTCCAACACCCGCCCTACCGCCCTCACCAAAATGGCGTCCGGCACGGCCTGCACCATAAGTGTGCACGTGCAGCACGGACACCATTTCCGACACAAAATGGCACCCGCAGCGCTGGAAAATCGGGCGCTACGGAGCCGAATTTCTAGCCCCAACTCTTTTCAACGGTGTGAATCAATACAACATTAATTGCTTTTGCAGAGAGTCCATTCCAGATATCCTGTACAAAGTGAGGAAAACAAATCCATCTAATCTCAAGTCCTGCTTGAGGTGTGCTAATTTTATATTCATTTTCTCTATTTTTTGTTCTCATAGTAATAAAATAGGCTTTGGCCTTTCACATTTAAAAAATGTTACGTGTCCTTCTGAGACTGAAAGCTCTTGAAGTAATGAGTCTCATGAGTTTCATGCATACATTAAGAATGTAAAGGTCAAGTTGAAAGGAATCTAGAATGATAATATATTCAGGACTTATCTCATCTAATCATCTGGAGCAGCAACAAATCAAGTGAATAGATTGCTGAAACATATTGCTAAATCACTGGAGCGTAAATCTGGAAATGTCATGTTTGAACGTGTAGTGCACATGACAAAAATCACCTTGAGCATTGTCTCCAATTTTGATGATCAGGACGTTAGAAACATTCAGACCATGGAGAGACCATGGCCATGTGGCAGAGAAGAGCCACAAAGTTGACCCATAGGGGGGAATTTTACCCCCACCCCCCAGAACAGGTGGGACAGTATCTGGGTGAGGTTAAATCGTTAAAAATAGGAAACCCGACACCAACAGGCTGCGAACGCGCCTACTTCTGGTTTAACTGTGGCAGGTCCTCTCTCAGAACGACAACATGCGTGCTCCCCACCACCCACTCCACCAGTGCCCTTGTTAGTGCCACACAGCCAGCTTGACCAGGCTGCTCCGGCCCATGCCGGGATACCGCAGTCTGCAGATGGGCCCTCAAGGCTCAGAACTGCTCGAAGTCATCCACCAAAGCCATCTGACGTGCCCTCAATGGAAGCTCAGCAGCCTTCCACCTACTAACCTGTAGCCATTGGGGAAACATTTCGTAGGAGCAGTAGGATAGGTAAATGAGCGTACAAATTGGAACTAAGGGCTTGCACATGGGTGATTATTAATTATTTCTGTTAACTGTTAGATAGAGATGGAAGAGTTTTTAATAAATTTGTTTTTTATTCTGGATTTGGTGTTGGTGTTTATATTTGTCGTGAAGTGAGGGCAAGACCCATAAGGCTGGACTGAAGGAATGCAATCAGATGGTGATAGTAAGGATGGTGGTAAGCATTGTGAGACTGTTAGTGTATTGAGGATGGGAGGGATGGTTTAGGTGAAGTGACCTTCGATGAGCTGCTCTCTCAGAGCTCTGGCAGCCAGGAGCACAAATGGTGGATATCTCTCTTGTTTTTCCTCCTCTTCATGCTCCACCTCCTCATCCTCCTCCAGTTCTTGCTGTCCAGTTGGCGGTCAGAGCTAGTCCCCCATTATCTCAAAGTTAAGCAGTATGCAGCAGATGACCACAAATCTGAATACCCGTTCAGTGATGTACTGCAAATCTCCTCCAGAATTCTCCAGGCAGCAGAAGCGTTGCTTGAGCATGGCAATTGTTTATTTGATAACGTTTCTGGTGGTGGCATGACTCTTGTTGTCGGCACCGGTTCCTGGGTTCCTGACAGGAGTCATGCGCCATGTCTGGAAGGGATAGCTCTTGTCGCCCAGTAACCCGCCTGTAACTTGATGGGCTGGTTGGAATAAAGGTGGCACAGGATGAATGAGTCATGACTGCTGCCAGGATACCAGGCACAGACCAGCATGTTGCATTGCCTGTGGGCATATACCAGCTGTACATTAAGCGAGTGGAATACCTTTAGATTGATAAAGATGCGGGGCTGGTAATTGGGCGTATGCAAGATAATGTGAGTACAGTCTATGGCAGCTTACACCCTGGGGGAGCCTGCCAATGTGGCCGGAGCCTAATGATCTCTCATCCTGCTTTGCTCTGTCCATGGGGAACGAGATGTAGGGGATTGTCCTGGTGCAGAGAGCCTCGGTGATCTCCCTGATCTAGCAGTGGACTGCGAACTGTGATAAATAGCTGATGTTACTTGCTGCAGCCTGAAAGGAGTGCGTGGCATAGAAGTTAAGGGCCAGGGTGACTTTGTCAGCCACAGGCAGTGTTGTCCATGCCCTGGTACGAAGCTTGAGTTATGGCTGCAGGAAGTGACCTAGCTCCATGACATCCTCCTTTGTGAAGCGAAGGCGCCTTTATTCATTGCTGCTGAGTGAAGTTCATGTAAGAGAAGTGGTTCTTGAATAACCACTGTAGGTATGGCCTCCTGCGCAGTGCCCTCCTCGTTCTCATCGCAGCTGCTCCTGCTCTCTGCAGTCTTCCTTCCTTGCTGCTCCCTCTCCTCCACCAGCCCTGAAGGTAGCCCTATCAGACCACTTCCACGGAGAAGCCCGACCCAATATGGTAGGCAGTGCACTTATGTCTCGAAATGAGAGCGTGCTACATGCCTGCCATGTTGGAGGCTTATACACCCATTTAGAGCCTGAAAAACTGTCATGGCACAAACAAATTTCGAGGCACGACTTTTTGAATTTTTGCCATCTGTAATTCAGTGTTGTGTTCCAAGTATCCATGCCCATTTTCAAAGGAGAGAATGATAAACCCAGTACCTATAAACCAGTTAGTCTAACGTCAGCTGTGGGAAAACCCTTAAACCCCGATTTTAACCTGAGGATGTAGTAAGGTGTGCGGGGGCCGGGGCAGGAGGGAAGTGCCCAGGATGGAGTCACCATTTTAACACCTGAGCTTAATTTACATTTGGCAACGCTGACTCTCACCTGAAGCCGGTGGGAATGACGCAATGGCCGGTGAGCGGAAGTGGGAAATCACACAACTGCAGCTTCCCCCGGAGACCCAAGGAAATAGTGAAGGGGGGGGAGCGGCGAGGCAGTCACGGTCATGGGAAGGAGAAGGAAAGCCCAGGGCGTGGGCGGTCCAAGGATTCCTTGTGGGTTGAAAAACCTTCTATTTAAAACTAAGGATCCATGGAAAGAGAAAGCAAGAGAAAATTTGCAAATCTCACAGCCAGATGGATTGTGAAAAAGAGATAGAGGGAAAAAGGACAAGACAATGAGAGAAAAAAATGCATTAATACCACTTGTCCATCCCCCGTGGACCATGTGACCTACAGTTTGCCACTTTTAACTATGTTTATGTTTCTGTTGTGAGTGGATGGCTCAAGTATGACCGATAATCTCATCTAGGATTTGTTTGGGGCTTGGCAGTTCTGAGAGTGAGACAGACTTCAAACACATTTAAACAAAGAGAGATACATTATTTCCAAAGTGCATCAAAATAAGCTGCATTTTTAAAGCAAAATGAATGAGTTTTCTTTGAATGAATGAAACTTGGCAGGTCTGGACATTTGCAGAAGACAGGAGATTTTGGTTTTAATCCGATTCCTTAAGAGACTGTAAATACTCACAAGACAAAAAAACTAGAGGCATGAATATTTCAAAGGAATTACATCAAATTGATATAAATATTAATTATGTTAACTTTTCTACTATTTATCATATCAAATAAAATTATGGTTGCAGAATTTTTTGTAAGGCATAGTATTGAACACCTAAATTCTGTTAGGCTCCTCCTCAACACTCCACTAAGGGACCTTTAGAGGTCAGTGTCTGCAACTTCCTAGCAGCAAGCAGTATTTTGTCAGCTGTTCAGTTTAGCAGATCTGTGAGCTGAATTCAGGTAGGAAGTATTTTAGTTGCTCTGTAAAGGTGTGCAATAGGAGCTGTTTAGCAGAATGAAGAAGCACACAGCTGCATAAACAGTCTAAGCCAAGGGCAAGCCATATCTAAGAATAAACCTTTGTAAGCAATTTCTATGCTCTGTAATAACCAGTCTTGTTTTGTTTGCTTACAGCAGGTAAAGAGACAGAAACTTTGCAAGAGGATTAAGACAGACTATCAAGGGCTGCAGCACCTCAAAATACTATTCCAAAACTAATTGAGTTTTTGTGTTGCGCGATTTTCCAACAAACTGTATTTGGCAGCCCATTCTGAAAGTCAGACAATTGCCCTAGAACGCTTGCACGAGTTGCACTGAAGTGAAATCACAAATTCATGCTGTGACGGATTACTACGCTGTTGCTTAGCCCTTCTTCTAGGATAGAGGTCGTCCCTACTGCACACCATGGCAGCGGTGGACAGTTTCCAACTATTGTACAGACAGATTGCCAGGACATGTAATACCTACATAGATGCACTAGCCATTGTGGGAGCGTGGTACGTGACGAGGAAAAGCATCTGCCTTGTCTGTGATTTCTACAGCATAGTCCGACTACATTTCATCCCAAGACTGGTAAGCAGGAGAGACCTGCTCAAACACTATGGCAAATGGGCCTTGGTGACTGGTACGTCCCTTTTCTCAGTCTTTATGTGAATGGCACTGATAGATAAATTAAAGATACATTCACACTATAATTGTAGTGTCGGTGCAAAGCAATTTCGTTTGCACCAATGCTGCAGTTATACAGTAAACGCATCTGCAACAACACTCGAAGCTCAACATCATCCAGGACAAAGCAGTCCGCTAGATCAGTACCCTATCCACCAGCTTAAACATCCAACCCCTCCACTATCGGCAAAACGTGGCTGCAGTGTTTACTACCTATAGGATGCACTGCAGCACTCGCCAAGGCTTCTTCGACAACACCTCCAAACCTGCATCCTACACCACCTAGGACAAGGGCAGCAGGCGCATGGGAACACCATCACCTCCAAGCTCCCCTCCAAGTCACACACCATCCCACACATATATCGCCGTTCTTTCAACTTTGCTGGGTCAAAATCCTGGAATCCCCTACCTAACAGTATTGTGGGAGCAGCTTCACCACACAGACTGCAGCGGTTTAAGAAGGCGGCCCACCACCACCTTTTTGAGGGCAATTAGGAATGGGCAATAAATGCCAGCCTTGCCAGTGACACCCATATTCCGAATGAATTATTTTTAAAAATCCAGAATCGGGGCATGAGCTGAATGAAGAAGAGTGAGATTCGCTGGAGGAGGTGGTCTCGCTCTGTTTCACTTCGGAGTCAGTTTGGGCCTCGACACATGATTTACACTGTGCAAATTTAATGTTGGTGCAAAGCCAAAACAAGCACACTGATGTTACACTTGTGTGAATGCACCATGAAAGAAACAACTGCACCATTAATTTGTAATGGCCGTTAATCAATATTATATTTCGTATATTTTATGTGTGAGACAAAAATATAAAAGGAAGCTTTTGCCTTAGTGGTCTACTGCTCAAAATGCTTTTGCCAGACACAACCAAAATATAGAAGGACACCATCTGTTATTTCACTACTGGGTGTGTCAAATATGAAAATGTTAGACTCACCACGTCTGAAATCCTAATAATATTGTATACCACTTTATTTTAAGTAGTATATAGCATGGCAAACATAGTAATACCGAAGTGTCATTAAAAAATCAGGAGTACGATCAGTCGATAAAAGTTGGTAGCAACAGTTCAAGGTATGTCGGGGGAGGAGGGAAGCAGGCTGAGCGAATTGATCGAAAAGCAAATTTCTCCTGCAGGAATGATTCATCCTTTCGTTACCATTTTCCTAACTAGTCAATTGCTCTGGGATCGACTGTCTTTGGGAAATGTCATTGTGGGTTCAACTTGCGCTTCCTGTACAGCAAGTACGTCTGCATCATGCAGGTTGGTCACAGGATAGGTGGAATTGGGATTTCTGGGAGCCCACCAATCCACCCTCTTGCAGTGATGTTAGATCGGAAAGTGGGACGCATATGGAATTCCGTACTGGAATCAGAAAGGGGCAGATACAAAGGAGGTATTCCTCCATCCACCCACATTGCATGATTTCTGCGCCAGAAAACCGGAGGAAGTTTGCGGCCCATAACTGCCAAAATATGATCAGATTTAACTGTATTAAGATTTTTTTTTAATTATATGTTTTTAACCTATTAATAGTAAAGGGTGTATTTTGCCTACAGGCAGCTTTGAAATGCGTAACTTCTTTATGACAAAGCAAACGTTTTCAATTTACAGACACTTGATTTAGTGATGTAACTTAGATTAACATAGATCATTATTATCTCAATTTCAGGTGATATAGTCAGCATAGAAATATGGATATATTTTGTGCGCCCTATGCTGCCAATGGTGTGGGACCTTGCTAAATTTACCTTGTGCTTTTTTTGGCTTTTTTCTTTTGTCTCATTTTTGCCGGGAAACAATGCCCTTTTAAATGGTCCTACCTATGGTTGGCAATGCTGATTAGCACACTGGATGTATTCGTTAAAAATTAAAAAAAAATACTAGGTTTGTTTTTGTCCTAATAGATATCCAGTTTATTTTTTTTTAGAAAGTCCCACTTTTTTGTATTTGGGAATGTCCATGTTATTGATAAAGTCAGGTGCAGCCGGAAAATCCCCCTATAACAGTGATGTACTGGCTACTGAGGGCTCAGTACATCAGCTGCATTGTGGCGTCTTACAATGTGGGTTTTGGATTACTTTCTTTTATTTTAATATTTTTTTCAAAAATGAAAATTTTAATGGCAAATGCAGTTATGTTATGTCATTTCTTATGTGTCCCTTTTAATTTCTTAACCTTGTGTAGTCAAACCCATTTTACAGATCAGTAGCCAAACTTGGGAATTTTAATGAAAAGTTGTGGAAGTTTAATATTTTTTGGGTTCTAGACCCATTCATGTTTGGTGAAGGAATGTTTATTTCTCTGTTTGTGGTCGCTTAGACTGAACAAATGCTGTTGTCTATTAAGGAGATTTATGAGCTACAGCATTTCACTTATGGTTTATACATGCTCTAGTTCTTTTGCTAGGTAAAGTGCGCTAAATTTAATATTGTGGCAATTCATTATCTATTTTTGTTATATATTCATATTACTCCAGTACATACTGTCTATTGAAGCCTGTGTGGTCATGAATTTATTCCCTTTCCCCCTCCCTACCCTGGCTCAGTGACATTGAAACTAATTGCACACCCCCATTGTTCCTCTGACTGAGATCTATTAACGTAGAATGAACAAGCGATGGAATCTGGGACCTTCCTTGTTGATTTGCCTTATTTATGCATTGAGTTATTGAAGGAACCTGTGTGTTGAAATGTTAAAGTATTCCTGGGGAATTCTTTTCATCAACTGTTATAAAACAGGTCAAATGAATAGTAAACTTTGGCGCAATAGGGAGAGTACTCAGGAGGATTTGTTTTCCTTATTGCACTTGCGTGGCCAACTTGAGCGAGTTGTATAAAACAACTTTGACTCATTCACAAAAGCAGCCAGATTCTACTGCCTGCATCCATGATAGTGCGGTTTTTTTCTCTGAACCCGGAGCACCCAGTGTGTGCGGCCTGTACGTTGCAGATGGGCTCGAGCCCTTCAAAGCTCGGGCTGGAAAGAAACAATTTTCTCTGAGACGCACATGTTCAGGCTCTTTTTACATTTCAGCATTGGTCCTGGGAGAGTGACGCCCGAAGTTAATCTCCACTGTTGTTGACTCTCCAGAGGTAGGGCCATTTATGTTTAGGGTGCTACCGACAGCATAGAAAATCAAGAATCTGCAGTCCACGGCACTCCATTATGGTAAAAGTGCCTTAAATTAAAATATATTTGGGATAGTTTCAGTGTTATCTATGGCACAATTTCTGTGTTGCATAGAGTTGTGATGAGAACATTCCAGTCATTTTCTAAAATTAATAGTTTGTAGTTTCCAAAACTAGCAATAATCCTAACAATAAACCAGAAAAAAGAAAAACTTGTATTTATATAGCACTTTTCACGACCTCCGGACGTCCCAAAGCGCTTTACAGCCAGTGAAGTACTTTTGAAGCGCAGTCACTGTTGTAATGTAGGAAACGCACACAGCAAGCTCCTATAAACAACAATGTGATAATGACCAGATAATCTGTTTTTTAGTGATGTTTATTTAGGGATAAATATTGGCTAGGACACCGGGGATAATTCCCCTGCTCTTCTCCGAAATAGTGCCATGAGATCTCTTATGTCCACCTGAGAGAGCAGGCGGAGCCTCGGTTTAACGTCTCATCTGAAAGATGGCGCCTCCGACAGTGCAGCACTCCCTCAGTACTGCACTGGAGTGTCAGTCTCAATTTTTTTTGTGCTCAAGTCTCTGGAGTGGGACTTGAACCTACAACCTTCTGACTCAGAGACTAGGGTGCTACCAACTGAACCACGGTTGACACTAATGTACTCTGATATTCTCACTGTAACTACAACAAAAATGTTTATGTTGCACAAGGTAGTCAAGCATGAAAATCAATGTGACTTCTAACATGTTGTTTCTCACTCTTTTTTTGAAATCTAGTTTCGCAGGGAACCAGTTCAGAAATGTAAGTGGCAGTCGGAACAGACCCATACTTTGATTTATGGACATAAGAACAGTCAAAGTGAAAGACCAGCTGCATCAAACCTGATCTGTCATGGTGTAACTTCTGCACATTCGCCCCTTCCCATCCCTTTTCCCCACCCCTCCCCCATCAGCCATGCAATCTCCGAGGAGAGGCAAATGAACAGAGAAAAAACTTTACGCCAATTTAGGAAGAAAAACTTGAGAAAAGACTTTCCAATGCCTGAAAGTTCCAGGAGACCATGGTAACTGGGAGACAAATCTCCCAATTATGCACTAACTGTCTATATGCAGTAATGTTGGCCACACTGAGGAACTCATCCATGTTCCTTTGAAATGCTGAAGAGTAGAAATAAACAGGTTCACACATATAGGTGGCACTGATCCTAGGCATCAGGATAAGGGCAGCATCCTTGATGCAAAGATATATTTTTTTTCTCTTTTACTTTAATAATTTTGAACAAAACAAAGGGAAACTTATAAACTAAATTATCATATTATTCCTGGTGTCCACAAAACATTCCAATCTTACATGGCACAACTCTCCAAAAGTTCAGCTCAGCATCAACATTCTTAAGACACTTTGTGCCACACCCGGGGCCTCAGACTCCATAAAGGAGAGCTTACAGCTCTGCACCAACAATTAAAACATTTGTATGGCACGCTCTGCGTGATTTCGCCCATTTTTCATTTTCTTCTCTCGCCTCTATTCCAAGGAGAATACTGGGTCAGGAAGTGGTAAATTTTCATCTTTAACGTGCGCTGAAAGCACATTCCTGTTATGTGCTTGCAGCGTGTGAAGCTATGCACCCAGATGTTAATTTACCCTGAAGGTGGCAGTTCACACCTTGGAAATGTTATGTCCTACTGCAGGTTGTCTTCACTCCCTGACTTGTTTTTAAAAAATCCAATTAAACAGCACTTGACATCCAAGGAAGTTTCAGTATTTCAGCAATATTAAACCTGAAAGCCCACAAACCATTATCAGCAAGTAGTCATACTTTTGAAGGTAAAATTATCTTGATCTTGATCCAAAATTCATCACCTTATTTGCACCTGTTCTCTGGACACCATGGCTTTCTTGGTGCTGCTGCCCATTCATCATGTTTCTTGCTGCTCTGTGCTCTGCAGAAAATATACTGGTCCCATTCCCCACTTAGCTGTGGTCTTGTTCCCAGCTAAGCATCAGTTCTCTTCTAGCCGTATTCCCCATAAAATGCCAGCTGTGTTCTCTTATATTTCTGCTCCCACAGAAAATAGTGCTTCCTGCTTTCCGAGTGTAGAGCCCATAACTGCTGTAGCCACCCAACCAAAGAGATGCACTAGTGTCAAAGAGCCACACTTGAGCAATAGAAGAGATGCACGTGGCTTATGAACCGTGTGTTGGCCACTATTCCCATACAGGAATCACTATATAATCAGATAGTTTATCACTTGATCCCTTATTAACACTCACACTGCATATGATCAGAGATATTATGGGACTATTTTGCTATACCCAGTAGAATGATTGTCATGGGAACATATGTCTGGATATATCTGACATGATTTTAGAGCACGTTGTGCACTTATATTGTATTTGTCAGAATTGCTACTTGAGTTTCAGTTTTAGTTTACACTACACAATGTTTATACCAGCAGTGTTTTGAACAATTTAAGGCTCCTACAACCAGAATAATACCATTGTCGTGATGTGACAAATAATGTTATTTGTCACATACAGAAACCACACAGATTGGGACACCTTTCTGGAATACTTTGACCTGTACTCTGCTTTTGTGGAACCCAGTACCGTACTAAACGTTAAAGAAATCATTGTACAATAAAAGTGCTGAGACGTTCATTGTATTGAGTGAAGCCACAAGCCATATTTTAGTTGTGGATAGTCTCTTGGCATTTTAAGTGAATTTTGTGGAAAGGTTTTAGAAGCATCCATACTTTTCTTTTTGTGTGCTAATGGGTAACACTGATGATTTCAGTCAGTCTCCATTGTATGGTAACTAAATTCATTTTGATAGTAACAGATTTATCATTGTTTCCTCAGGTGGAACAGATGGGATTGGTAAGGCCTATGCCGAGGAGTTGGCTAGCCAAGGCATTGATCTGATTCTCATTAGCCATGACCGAAGCAAGCTGGAAGCCACAGCTGCAGCCATTACAGAGATGTTTAATGTTGAAACCATTATAATAGAAGCTGATTTTACTAGAGGACGGGAGATTTACCAGCCAATCCAAGAAGCTCTGAAGGATAAGGAAATCGGCATTCTGGTGAATAGTGTGGATGTGCCTTATGAGCACCCACAGTATTTCTTAAACGTATCTGAGGACAAACTCTGGGATCTCATAAATGTAAATATTGCTGCAACCAACATGATGATCCACATTGTGTTGCCAGGAATGGTACAGAGGAAGAAGGGAGCTATTGTTAACATTTCCTCAGGGTCTTGCTGTAAGCCCACACCACAGATGACCACATATTCAAGCACTAAGGTAACCTCTGATGACTTCTGCAATGATAATATGCCCTATAACAGTGTTAGTGTGCCCACGGAAGAGTACATTACTTGCAGGAAGCTCCAGAATTACATAGTATATAAAAACCTGCCATGTTAATAGCCCTTCTAAAATTTTAATTCTGGATGTTATATCTAAAATTGTAAATATACTCTCCATATAAATGAATATAATGTGAGTTATAAGTCACAATTGTTTAATTATATTAGGATTTTGCACAAAGAATGCTTTAAAATAGTAATTGATGAGATATTTAGGCTGTTCTGTGGGTAAGCATCACCCATTAGAAACTTGTATGTATTTTTAATGAGGGTGAATGTTAATTGCAAATGATCTTTCCTTCTACCTTTAAAAAAAAAAATTACTTTCCTTTTGAGATTATCCTACATTGCTGCCTAGCTAAGAGCAGGCAAGAAACCTGGTGCAAGTATATGACAAACCATCACAGCAACTTTATGGCAGAGATGGGTGAGAGAAGACTCATCTGCTGAATTAGCAGAGCTGCAAAATTAATTGTTTTTCATTAAAAGTCATGATGACAGCCCTAGAATTAGTAGAAGCATAATGATTTCCAGCAGTTTATAGCTCCAGTCTTCCTTGGGGAAAAATACTGCTGGCAGAAGGACAAAGGTTGACAAGGCTCTTATAAATGATTAGGGTGAGTCTGTTTTCAGGAACTATGTATTTTGCATTTTGAGATGTAATTTTGTTGTTTTTCAGACTTATTTGGACCATTTTAGCAGAGCTTTGCACTGTGAATATGCATCCAAAGGAATCTTTGTTCAGAGCTTGTTGCCATTTTACATAACAACCAACACAGCTACGCACAGAGATGGTTTGCACGCCTACTCCTGGCTTGCGCCATCAGCTAACGTTTATGCACGCCATGCAATTTCAACTCTTGGAATATCCAACAGGACTCCAGGTTACTGGATGCATTCAATACAGGTGATCATAGTGTAGAGTGTTGGATAAGTTGAGATTTGAAAATGACATTAAAGTACTAAAGAAAGGACTTGAATTTATATAGTGCCTTTCACAACCTCAGGACATCCTAAAGCGTTTCACAGCCAATGCAACACTACTGAAGTGTAGTCAGTCACTGTTACAATGTAGGGAAACACTGCAGTCAATTTGTCCATAGCAAGAGCCCACAAACAGAAATAAGTTAAATGAACAGATAATCTATTTTAGTGATGTTACTTGATGGATAAATGTTGGCTAGGACATGGGAGAACTCCCCTGCTCTTTTTTGAAGAGTGCCATGGAATCTTTTACATCCACCTGAGAGGCCAGACAGGGCCTCTGTTTAATGTCTCATTCGATAGACAGCACCTCTGACAGTGCAGCACTCCTTTAGTACTGTACTGCAGTGTCAGCCTACATTATGTGCTCAAGCCTCTGGAATGAGGCTGACCCCTAAGCTCATTGGTAGCACTCTTGCCTCTTGCATCAGAAACATGTTTTCAGCCAGCATGATACTAGTCATCTCCTGCTTTTTTGAAGGCAGTGACTCATTCTGGGGCAAAGTTCCCTGGAACTAAGCAGCCCTCCAAGGAGCCATTCTTTGTGGAAATTGGTCAAACTCTCATCTCTAGGTCAGCAGGTTGTGGATCTGAGCCACACCAAGACGTGAGTCTATAGCCTAGATTGTACGATAGTTTAGGTGGATGTTAAAGAGAAGGCACTTCTTCCAAGGCCCTGCTCAACACCCTCCCATCAACCACTACCATCAAAATAAAATAGATTAATTATTTATCTCATCAAAAGAAAGAGGTCAGCTAAGATGTCAGATGTCAAAGCCTTGGTAACAAGTAATACAGTTGTTGATAGCCTGAATGCTGTAACAATGTATTATGGAATGAAGATCAATGTGGGTAGGCCAAAGTTATGAATGTTTCTAGGAATGGAGGTGTAAGTGTGATCATTTTAAAAAACAAACAGTTGGATCAGGTGAGACAATTTAAATATCTGGGAAGTATAATAACTGAAGATGGCAAATGTGCCAAGAAGGTGTGAGCTAGGATTTCAATGGGAAAAGTTGCATTTAATAGAAAGAAGAGGATATTGACTGGACAACTGAATCGAGAACTATAGAAAAGATTAGTGAAGGCTTTGATATGGAGAGTGGTGTTGAAACATGGACGCTGAGGAAAGAGGAGGTCAGGCTTCTAGAGAGCTTTGAGAAGCATGGAGAAAGTAAAGTGGATAGATAAGAAAAGTAATGAGGAGATGTTGACAATTATACAAGAAGAATGTTATTTGGTTGATGTCATCAGAAAAAGCCAAATTAATTGAATTGGGCATGTGCTGATGGGATGTTGGAAGAGATGTAGGAAGGAAGGATGGATGGCAAAAGACCAAGAAGGGGGAAAAGAAGGATACTCCTGGACCACCTGAAGAATGGGCAACAGTATGCAAAATTGAAGAGGGAATCACAAGATAGTGTGATTTAGAGAAGGGAGAATTGAGCCAGAACCTGCCTTAGGCAGACCACTTATGTGGATGATTATTCATTTTCATAGTCAATGTGCTACATTTTCTTTCAAAAATATAAAATTATTTTCCTTAATGATCTTAAGCTTTTGCGCTTGGGAGTCAGTTCATGAATACAGCTAACTTTATTAGGCCATCAAAATGTTTTAATACAGAGGTACAGAACATCTTTAAGTGAAAGGAATCCGTTATATGAAATTAAAAAGGTTTATTGGTTGTGTGAAATTATTTTTATGTGACTTTCTTTTGCAGTTTTTATTTGCCCAGTACATGCCCGAATGGCTGTGGGTATGGGGAGCGACTCTGATGAACAACAGATTGCGCAGGCAGGCAGCACACACATCATAAACCAAAGACATGTTGGCTGGCAGAAAACCAGGTTGGTGTACAATCCCATCAACAGCCCATGAGCAGGATGAAATAATATACAGTATTGTTTGTGGTTATTAAAAGATTTCTGTTGCATAATCACTCGACTCTGAAACTTACTTAACAGGAAGAGACACAAACAAGCATGTAACAACTTTATATCACTTGCATATCTTCAAAAGTCACAGAATCAAAATACTATATGTACCAATAACATCATGACAGGTATCTTCATTGCCACCCACTCTTAAGCTGACAGGTGTCACATAAACTATTTGAAATCCTCAAAAAAAATTAATTGCCTCACCGAGTTAATCCAGTAAACGGATGAACCATACCGGTTAAGAAAGTCCCAGGTTCTAAGTAGTATACCTAAGCAAAAGATGAATTACTTTTGGGTCAATAAAACCCCAAAATTCTAACTATGCCCAGCTACAAAAGCAGTTCTGCATGGAATAACAGTAACAAAGAAAACCCTGAAGAAACTAAAAGCCATGTAAGACTATCGAGAGGATTGAAGCACACATCATGCTTCCAATCAACCCCAGCAATATCCAATATAAAATACATATTTTAAACCAGTGGTTTGAAAATGTGTAGAATTACATATTAGGGTGTGTATTCTGCGTGTGAAGAAACATGAATTTCATAAAAGGTATTTCATAATTACCTATTGAGTATCCTCAAATGTACATTTAAACACTTGCCATATTTATTTAACCTTATTATGTATCTACAGAGAACAAACAATGTCAATACATTATTTCTTAGGCTATAAACAGTTAGAAAGCTTCACAATATTTATTCACTGGCTTTATTTATAGGCTTATGTGTGAACTTCAGTTTGTTTACAATCTACTAACTCTTTTCTGGGTATCATTGGTGTGTATGGAATTTTATATATAGTTAATATTTTTACTGTTTTTGTGGGTCAACTTTCTTACCATTTTGGGAAAGTTTCAGTATTCAAGTGCAGCTGAATGGTGTTCACAGAAAGGTATTGCACTACTTTTGTGGTGTTAAATATAAGCAGTTAATACTGCAGTGGGGCATTCTTATGTGTTACACAATTTTAACTTGTTATAGTTTATTACACTATCACAACCGATTTGGATGAGGAATGCCCTTTAGCCCATTTGATCACATCCTTCCAGAATACCAACCTTATTGGCTTCTCAAACAGCTTCTAGCATTGTTGCCAAGTAAATACTTGTTTGTGCCCCTTCAAATCTTGCTAAATAGGCTTTGAGTGTTGATTTAAAAGTAAAGTGATGGTAAGATGCTCTAATTATGGTTTAAGGTTTTATTGTATATTGTGTGTTTTTTAATTGATCTGCAACTCTTTATTATCTATTCATGTTGAAACAAGTCTTGTGTAGTATTTGTAGCAAATAACTGGAATATATTAAAATATGCATTTTGAATGCACAATATGCAAATTTTGTAGTGTCTCAATTTGGTGTTTGCTCCTATTTTATATAATGTCAATTAAAAAGACCTTAAAAGCTACAACATTATATTTTCAATAGTTTAAAAATAAAGAGGAACACAATATAGTAAACACAAGGGGACAATTTTCTTCTTCCTCCTCCACAAGCCACTCCCCCCTGGGTGCGAGTCAGGCAGAGCACGCCCAAAATTTATCTTTTGTTTGTATTTCCTCAGCATCCCAGTGAATCTGCATTATACTTGCTAAAGCTTCAAAAGGCTTCCGATAGTGTTGTGCCCAATACTGCACACAGTATCCTAACTAAGGTATAATTAAGGTTTTATATAGGTTTGTTTTTACAACAACAACAAATTGTATTCTTATAGCACCTTTAACATAGCAAAATGTCCCAAGGAGTATTAGAAGACAAAACAATTTGACACCGAACCACATAAGGAAAAATTAGGGCACGTGACCAAAAGCTTGGTAAAAGAGATGCGTCTTAAAGGAGGAAAGAGAGGCAAAGAGGTTTAGGCAAGGAATTCCAGAGCTTAGTGCCTAGGCAACAGAAGGCACGGCCACCAATGGTTGAGCGATTATAATCAGGGATGCTCAAGAGGGCAGAATTAGAGGAGCGCAGTTATCTCGGGGGGTTGTGGGGCTGAAGGAGATTACAGAGATGGGGAGGGGCAAGACCATGGAGGGATTTGAAAACAAGGATGAGAATTTTGAAATTGAGGTGTTGCTTAACCAGGAGCCAATGTAGGTCAGCGAGCACAGGGGTGATGGGTGGGAATGTAAGTTGTGAGGAGGATGCAAGGAGGCTTCAAGGGGATATTGACAGGCTAAGTGAGTGGGCAAGAACATGGCAAATGGAATATAATGTGGAGAAATGTGAAGTTATCCACTTTGGTAGGAAAATAGAAAAGTAGTTTTTTAAATGGTGAGAAATTGGGAAATGTTGGTGTTCAGACGGACCTGGGTGCCCTTGTACACGAATCACTGAAAGTTAACATGTAGGTACAACAAGCAATTAGGAAAGCAAATGGTATGTTGGCCTTTATTACAAGAGGATTTGAGTATAAGAGTATAAAGCCATCTTACTGCAATTATATAGGGCCCTGGTGAGACCACACCTGGAGTATGGTGTACAGTTTTGGTCTCCTTACCTTAGGAAGGATATACTTGCCATAGAGGGAGTGCAACGAAGGTTCACCAGACTGGTTCCTGGGATGGGGGGGGGATTGTCCTATGAGGAGAGATTAAGTAGACTAGGCCTATATTCTCTAGAGTTTAGAAGAATGAGAGGTGATCTAATTGAAACATACAAAATTCTTACGGGGCTTGACAGGGTATATGCAGGGAGGATGTTTCCCCTGGCTGGGGAGTCTAGAACCAGGGGTCACAGTCTCAGAATAAGGGGTCGGCCATTTAGGACTGAGATGAGGAGAAATATCTTCACTCAGGGTGGTGAATCTTTGGAATTCTCTACCCCAGAGGGCTGTGGAGGCTTAGTCGTTTATATTCAAGATAGAGATTGATAGATTTTTGAATATTAAAGGAATCAAGGGATATGGGGATAGTGCAGGAAAGTGGAGATGAGGTAGAAGCTCAGCCATGATCTTATTGAATGGCGGAGCAAGCTCGAAGGGCCAAATGGCCTACTCCTGCTCCTATTTCTTATGTTCTTAACGGTGAACGGGACTTGGTGCAAGTTAGGATATGGGCAGCCGAGTTTTGGATCACCTCAAGTTTACGTAGGGTGGAATGTGAGAGGCCAGCCAGGAGTGCGTTGGAATAGTCAAGTCTAGAGGTAACAAAGGCATAGATGAGGGTTTCAGCAGCTGATGAGCTGAGGCAGGGCGGAGACGAGCGATGTTATGGAGCTTTTACCAATAGCTTTTATATTCTATACTAGTGATAAAACCCAGAATACCATTAGCTATTTTTAAACAGCCTTAGCAACCCGAGGAGCTGCCTTTAATGTCCTGTGAACTTGTCACCCCCTCCCCCTCACCTCCCTCTCCCCCTCCAGATTTGCCTGGTCTTCCACTGGAGCAAACCTACTTTGATTTATTTTTTGGTCATTCCCCCATCTCATCAATGTTCCTTTGCAGAATCCTTTGGACTTCTAAATAATCAACTATACCTCCTATTTTGTATTGTCTGCAAATTTTGACACCACTCCCTCTAGGCCTATATCCAAATCATTTATGTATACAGTAAATAGACGTGGCCCCAAAACTGAACCCCATGGGACACCACTAACAACTTCCAATCACTCTGAAAAGCTGCTCTTAACTCCTACTCTTTGTTTTCTCCCTAACCAGTTTTTAACTCCATACCCCTTAATCTTCTCTCATAATCTCCCATGTGGTACCTTGTTGAAGGCTTTCCTGAAGTCCATTCACTGCATTTCCCCCAACCACCATGTCTATTCTCTCTCAAAAGAATAAGGTTTGGCAACCAGAATCGACCCTTTTGAAATCCCTGCTGGCTGCTTCCAACTATTTTCTCTTTATCCAGGTGTGTGGTATTTCATCCCACCTCGGCAGCTGGGGAATTTAAATTCAGTTAATTAAATAAATTTGGAATAAAAAGCTAGTATCAGTAATGGTAACCATGAAACTATCGGATTGTTGTAAAAACCCATCTGGTTCACTAATGTTCTTTAGGGAAGGATTTCCTTCCTTACCTGGTCTGGCCTATATGTGACTCCAGACCCACAGCAATGTGGTTGACTCTTAACTGCCCTCTGAAATGGCCGAGCAAGCCACACAGTTGTAGCAAAACACAATAATAAGAATGAAACCGGACAGTCATACTCACAGAATCATACCTTTCAGCCAATGTCCCAAACTCCTCCATCACCATCCCTGGGTATGCCCTGTCCCACCGGGGTGGCAGCACAGTGGTATACAGTCGGGAAGGAGTGGCCCTGGGAGTCCTCAACATTGACTCTGGATCCCATGAAGTCTCATGCCTTCAGGTCAAGCATAGGCAAGGATTACCCCCTACTGCCCTCAGCTGATGAATCAGTACTCCTCCATGTTGAACACCACTTGGAAGAAGCACTGAGAGTAGCAAGGGCACAGAATGTACTCTGGGTGGGGGACTTCAATGCCCATCACCAAGAGTGGCTCGGTAGCACCACTACTGACCGAGCTGGCTAAGTCCTGAAGGACATACCTGCCAGTCTGGGCCTGCGACAGGTGGTGAGAGAACCAACACAAGAGAAAAACCTACTTGACCTCGTCCTCACCAATCTAACTGTCGCAGATGCATCTGTCCATAACAGTATGGGTAGCAGTGACCACCGCACTGTCACTGTGGAGACGAAGTCCTGTCTTCACACTGAGGACACCATCCATCGTGGTGTGTGGCACTACCACCGTGCTAAATGGGATACATTCAGAACAGATCTAGCCGCTCAAAACTGGGCATCCATGAGGTGCTGTGGGCAGAATTGTATTCCACCACAATCTGTAACCTCATGGCCCGGCATATCCCTCAATCTACCATTACCATCAAGCCAGGGGACCAACCCTGGTTCAATAAGGAGTGTAGAAGAGCATGCCAGGAGCAGCACCAGGCATACCTAAAAATGAGGTGCCAACCTGGGGAAGCTGCAACACAGGACTACGTGCATGCTAAAAAGCGGAAGCAGCATGCTATAGACAGGGCTAAGCGATCCCACAATCAACGGATCAGATCAAAGCTCTGCAGTCCTGCCACATCCAGTCGTGAATGGTGGTGGATCAATAAACAACTAACGGGAGGAGGATGCTCCATGAATATCCCCATCCTCAATGATGGTGGAGCCCAGCACGTGAGTGCAAAAGACAAGGCTGAAGCGTTTGCAACCATTTTCAGCCAGAAGGGCCGAGTGGATGATCCATATCGGCCTACTCCTGAGGTCCCCATCATCACAGAAGCCAGTCTTCAACCAATTCGATTCATTCCACGTGATATCAAGAAACGGCTGAGCACACTGGATACAGCAAAGGCTATGGGCACTGAAAACATCCCAGCTACCGTGCTGAAGACTTGTGCTCCAGAACTAGCCGTGCCTCTAGCCAAGCTGTTCCAGTACAGCTACAACACTAGCATCTATCCAACAATGTGGAAAACTGCCCAGGTATGTCCTGTCCACAAAAAGCAGGACAAATCGAACCCGACCAATTATCGCCCCATCAGTCTACTCTCAATCATCAGCAAAGTGATGGAAGGTGTCATCCACAGTGCTATCAAGTGGCACTTACCAATAACCTGCTCACTGATGCCCAGTTTGGGTTCAGCCAAGACCACTCGGCTCTCCACCTCATTACAGCCTTGGTGCAAACATGGACAAAGGAGCTGAATTCCAGAGGTGAGGTGAGAGTGACTACCCTTGACATCAAGGCAGCATTTGACCAAGTGTGGCATCAAGGAGCCCTAGTAAAACTGAAGTCAATGGGAATCGGGGGGGGGGAATGCTCCACTGGCTGGAGTCATACCTAGCACAAAGGAAGATGGTTGTGGTGGTTGAAGGTCAATCATCACAGTCCCAGGACATCGTTGCAGGAGTTCCTCAGGGCAGTGTCCTAGGCCCAACCATCTTCAGCTGCTTCGTCAATGACCTTCCCTCCAACATAAGGTCAGAAATGGGGATGTTCACTGATGACTGCACAGTGTTCAGCGCCATTCACAACTCCTCAGATAATGAAGCAGTCTATGCCCGCATGCAACAAGACCTGGACGACGTTCAGGCTTGGGTTGATAAGTGGCAGGTAACATTCGCACCACAGAAATGCCAGGCAATGACTATCTCCAACAAGCGAGAGTCTAACCACCTCCCCTTGACATTCAACGGCATTACCATTGCCGAATCCCCCCACCATCAACATCCTGGAGGTCACCATTGACCAGAAACTTAACTGGACCAGCCACATAAATACTGTGGCAACAAGAGCAGGTCAGAGGCTAGGTATTCTGCGGCGAGTGTCTCACCTCCTGACTCTCCAAAGACTTTCCACCATCTACAAGGCACAAGTAAGGAGTGTGATGGAATACTCTCCACTTGCCTGGATGAGTGCAGCTCCAACAGCAGTCAAGAAGCTCGACACCATCCAGGATTGCTTGATTGGCACCCCATCCACCATCTTAAACATTCACTCCCTCCACCACCGGCGTACCATGGCTGCAGTGTGTACCATCTACAAGATGCACTGCAGCAACTTGCCAAGGCTTCTTCAGTGGCACCTCCCAAACCCGCGACCTCTTCCACCTAGATGGACAAGGGCAGCAAGCGCATGGGAACACCACCACCTCCCAAGTTCCCTTCCAAGTCGCACACCATCCTGACTTAGAAGTATATTGCCGATCCTTCATCGTTACTGGGTCAAAATCCTGGAACTCCCTACCTAACAGCACTGTGGGAGTACCTTCACCACACAGACTGCAGCGGTTCAAGAAAGCAGCTCACCACCACCTTCTCAAGGGCAATTAGGGATGGGCAATAAATGCTGGCCTTGCCAGCGACGCCCACATCCCAGGACCTAATATAAAAAAAGTTGGAGACTCTTAAGTTTATCCGAGCCACAGATATTAAACTAACTGGCCTGTAAATGCCTGAATTAGCGCTGCGCCCCTCCCCCCATTTTAGAAAGGCGCTATATAAATACAAGTTGTTATTTTTGCAAAGACAGCACCAGTCCTTGCAATCCACTTCTCTCACACAGTGCTGCTGACGTTCAATGGGCATAGGCAGAGATGGCCAATCGGAGCGCGCGTGTGTGTGCGCGCGCGCCCCCGCGGTGGAGCCCCGATCCGTGCACACGCGCTCTGCAGGTCGCGGCCTGCAAGCTGCCGCCATCTTCGTTCGGTGAGGCCCCACCTGAAGTTTCGCTGCCAGCTCGCTCTCAGCCAGGGAGGCGAACAACAGCAAAAAAATACTTCCGTGCGTCCGATTTATCTTGGTTAAAAATTTGCCGCAATCAATCGTTGTGCAGATTTTGTTTACAGACTTTCTTCGCCGCTGCGCGATAACCTGGTGTTGGGACGCTGGTGGGGTTTCCATGGTTACGGTTACTCAGGCCCGGGTAAGAGCAACGGCGAGCGAAAGGGCATGAGCGCCAGGTGAGGAGCGACTGGAACTAACCCAGCCCTTGGAGGGTCAATAGAATTACACCCTCTATTCGGAAAGTGGATCAGCATCTGGTCAGGGCCAGGAGGATAAGTAAAAGTCAAGATGATTGAATGCTGTGTGAAACCAGAGACCGTGATAGTGGCATACTAAAGGAAGGCAACTTGTCTGGTATCTAAATGGTCTGTGTGTTTCTGTGTATTCAGGCAAGTTTTTTTTAATGTTTGCTTGACTTACCTTTTGAGGTAAGGGGCAAGGAGAAACTTTGTAGACTCTTTCCTGGAGTGATTAAACGTGTTGTGTACAGTCCACAGTGGCACAGATTGTACTTGACCTGTGAGCAGAGTGGCCTTAATTCTCTGCTTTCTTATATCTTTAGTTGATAATTGAAGGTTACCTCGTAATTGGAAACCAATTTGTTTATTGTACTTTAGTTGTGGCAAAACTGCATCGTGCTAATTCTGTTGTGTTGATGTATTCACATTGAAATTTTACACAAAAAGGCCTACTTATATCTCAATGGTACACGTGCAAGATATTGGTTTTTATCTTGCATCTTTTTACATTTTTTCCAGACAAGGGAAAAAAATACACATATTTACATATCAGATTCAGTCAGTTTACCTTGTATTCAAATATTACTTTGTGCATTGATATCCTGTACTGAGTTCAACAGCATTGTCCATCAGAAGGTTGGGTAAGATTGTTGTCTGTCAACTGAGGGGAGGCGGATGGTTGGGTTCCCATCTGCTATTGGGTTTTTAAAAAAAAATAAAGACTTGCATTTTTTTTGCGCCTTTCACAATCACCGGACGTCCCAAAGTGCTTTACAGCCAATGAAGTACTTTTTGAAGTGTAGTCACTGTTGTAATGTAGGAAACGTGGCAGCCAAGTGGCACACAGCAAGCTCCCACAAACAGCAATGTGATAATGACCAGATCATCTGTTTTAGTGATGTTGATTGAGGGATAAATATTGGCCAGGACACCAGGGATAACTCCCCTGCTCTTCTTTGAAATAGTGTCATGGGATCTTTGACGTCCGCCTGAGAGAGCAGACAGGGCCTCGGTTTAACGTCTCGTCCGAAAGACGGCACCTCCGAAAGTGCAGCACTCCTTCAGTACTGCACTGAGGTGTCAGCCTAGATTTTTGTGCTCAAGTCTCTGGAGTGACCCACCATCTTCTGACCCAGAGGCAATGATGCTATCAACTGAACCACAGCTGACAATGTTTTGAAATACATTGTTGCACTCTTTGCTTGCTCTGCCTGGACCCTCTTTTATGGGGATATTGAGATGATCTTGGGAATAATCATGCCTTATGGGTTTACAGGAAAGCTGTCCAGATTGCTTTGTATTTCATCCAGTCTAATTACAATTTAGATTGACATATATCTTGTAGGTGTTGTACCCCTGTTTACTGTGACAGAATCATGTTTTTGTTTACTTTGTATATCACTACTTTGCTGACAGTTTAAGCCTTGTTATCGCTGTCTTTGCTAGTGGTGAAAGTATTTTCACAGATTATACAAACAAAATTTGTAACACAACATTTGAGTATTGGTGATATTTCTGGGTTGCTTCTGATATATGCTTCACTCAGTGATACAGTCTTGCACTTCAGTCACAGTAATATATGCTCTCAGTTCATTATGCAAAGAGGGGAAAAAAGCAAATTGTTTTATTTGCCATGAACATACAGCTCCATCCCTCACCAGGATTGTCTTTGGGCCCTCCACTTCTTTCTTGAACAGAGGCCCAACCAATTGCCATCCATCCCATGGTTTCACTTCTCCTCCCTATCTCTGTAACCACCTCCAGCCCTACGACCCTTCCTAGAACTCTGCGTTCCTCCAATCCTGGCCTTTTGTGCAACCTTGATTTTCTTCACTCCACCATTGGCCTTCAGCTGCTTCGATCCGAAGCTCGAGAATTCCCTCCCTAAACCTCTCCACCTCTCTACCTCTTTCCTCCTTTAAGATACTCCTTAAAACCCATCTCTTCGACCAAGCTTTTAGTCACCTGTCCTAATATCTCCTTATGTGGCTCGGTGTAAAATTTTGTCTGATAACGCTCCTGTGAAGCACCTTGGGATGTTTTACTATGTTAAAGGTGCTATATAAATGCAAGTTGTTGTTATCACTCTCCTGCTTAATTGAACTTAATTCACCTTGAACAGCTTCTCTATGCATGCCAGGTGTCCACATGAAATGGTGACACTCAGCGTTTGCTGAGTTCTGTCTGCTTGTCAGGGACGTGCCTGATGACAATACCATTGGCAATAGTGTTTTCCCCTATTGACAATGTGTTGGCAATAGCGGTTTCTACACCATACCTTAATCCTAATTATGCAGGCCTGCCACGTTATCAATAGTCACACTATTTGCTTCTCTTCCTGAAATTCTCTCCAGGGTTCTGACTGCAGAGTTGAGAAGCGACTGCGAAGGCCAAGTAGGGAGTTAAGCTGAAGCCAACTCAACCTGAACCCTTGCTATTGCCAACACTTCCTGAACTGATAAACAATGTCCAAAGTCACTTAGACAGATTGCTCCCAGCTCTGCTAATACTTTGTGCAGTTCTGCTGAGAGCCCACATTGAGTGTCTGTGCAAGTAGAAGGCTGGCCCGCAGTTCCCACTGAAACCTGGAAAATCAGAGGGAATTTCTGCAACCCCTGTGAGCAGAGAATGACTTTAACCACCAACACAGACAGCTGACCATTGCCAAATAGAGCTGGGTAACAAGAAATTGAACGATTTTAGGGGAAAGCATCTCTTTCCATTTCAAGCATCCAGTGTCCGCATCATGCACTTCCACATCAGTTATAATCAAGTTAGATACAGCGTAAAGCTGTCTTTACTTTTCTGCAACAGTATACTCCAGACACAACCTATGAAGGGCATTCTCACTTCACCATTTCAATTTCCCACACCAGCTCTCCATCTTGTGGCTTCCATGATTGAGGCTTTTTATTGCACATCTCCAGTTATCCTTGAGAAGGTGGTGGTGGGTCTTCTTCTTGAACCGCTGCAGTCTGTGTGGTGAAGGTACTCGCACAATGCTGTTATGTAGGGAGTTCCAAGAGTTTGACCCAGTGACATTGAAGGAACAGCGATATATTTCCACGTCAGGATGGTGTGTATCCTGGAGGGCAACATGCACGTGATGGTGCTCCCATGCACCTTCTGCCCTTGTCCTTCTAGGTGGTGGAGGTCGTGGGTTTGGGAGGTGTGCTGAAGAAACCTTGGCTTTTTGTTGCAGTGCATCCTGTAGATAATACACACTGCAGCCATGGTACACCAGTGATAGAGGGATTCGATGATTAATTTAGTGGATGAGGAGCTGTTCATGTGGACTGCTTTGGCCTGGATGGTGTGGAACTTCTTCAGTGTTATAGCAGTTCCACCCAGTTAGGCAGGTGGAGAGTATTCCATTACACTTCTGACTTGTGCCTTGTAGGTGGTGGCGAAGCTTTGGGGAGCCAGAAGGTGAATCACTAGCCAGCCACTGACCTGCTCCAGTACACGCAGGATTTATGTGGCTGATGCAGTTGATTTTCTGGTTAGTGGTGACCCCCAGGATGTTGATGGTGGGGAACTGGCTGATGGTAAAGCCAATGAATGTCAAGGGGAGGTGGTTAAGCTCTCTCTTGTTGGAGATGGTCATTGCCTGGCACTTGTGTGGTGCAAATGTAACTTGCCATTTATCAGTCCAAGCCTGGATGTTGTCCAGGTCTTGCTGCAGGCGGGCATGGACTACTTTATTATCTGAGGAATTGGGAATGCTGCTGAACACTCTGCAATCATCAGCGAACAGTCCACTTCTGCCCGTATGATGGAGGGAAAGTCATTGATAAAGCAGCAGAAAATAATTGGGCTCAGGACATTGCCCTGATATCCTTGGGGCTAAAATGATTGGCCTCCAACAACCACAGCCATCATCTTTTGTGCTAGGTATGACTCCAGCCACTGGAGAATTTTCCCCCTGATCCCTTTTGATTTCAGTTTTACTCGGGTTCCTTGGTGCCACACTTGGTCAAATGCTGCCTCAATGTTAAGGGCAGTTATTCTCACCTCTGGAATTCAGCTCTTGTGTCCATGTTTTGACAAAGGCTGTAATGAAGTCTAGAGCCGAATGGTCCTGGTTAGACCCAAATTGAGCATTGTTGAGTAAGTGCTACGTGATAGCATTGTTGATGACTCTATCACTTTGCTAATGATGGGGAGTAAGCTGATGAGGCAGTAATTGACCGGGTTGTATTTGTCCTTCCTGTTATGGACAGGATGTACCTGAGCAATTTTCCACATTGTCAGGTAATTGCCAGTGTTGTAGATGTACTGGAACAGATTAGCTAGGGACATAGCTAGTTCTGGAGCATAGGTCTTCAGCACTACAGCTGGGATATCATCAGGGCCCATAGCTTTTGCTGTGCCCCGTGCACTCGGATGTTTCTTGATGTCACATGGCATGAATCAAGTGGACTGAAGACTGGCTTCTGTGATGGTGGGCACCTCAGGAGGAGGTCGCAAAGGATCATTACTTTGCCTGCTTCAAATCAGCAGTGCTAACGCTTCAGCCTCACCTTTTGCATGCAGGTGCTGGGCTCCACCATCACTGAGGATGGCAATGTTTGTGGAGCCTCCTCCTTCTGTTAGTTGCTTAATTGTTGACTGGATGTGGCAGGGTTGCAGAGCTGTGACCTGATCCATTGGATGTGGCATTGCTTAGCTCTGTCTATGGCATACTGCTTTAACTGTTTAGCATGCATGTAGTCCTGTATTGCAGCTTTATCAGGTTGGCACCTTATTTTCAGGTATGCCTGTTGCTGCTCCTACACTCTTCTACACTCTTAATTGAGCCAGGGTTGGTAATTTAGCTTGATGGTGGTGGTGGTGGAGGAGTGAGGAATATACTGGGCTATGTGGTTACATATTATGGTGGTATGCAATTCTGCTGCTGCTGATGCCTCATAGCACCTCATGGATGCCCAGCTTTGAGTTGCTAGATCTGTTCTTAATCTGTACCACTTAGTATGATGGTAGTGCCATACAACACGATGGAGTGTGTCCTCATTGTGAAGACCGGACTTGTTCTCCATGAGGACTATGTAGTGGTCACTTCTACCAATGTTGTCATGGACACTTACAACTGCAACAGTTAGATTGGTGAGGATGAGGTCTAGTAGGTTATTCACTTGTGTTGGTTCTTTTAATACTTGCCGTAATCCCAGTCTGGCAGCTATGTCCATCAGGACTCTACTAGCTTGGGTAGTGGTGGTACTGCAGAGCCACTCTTGGTGATGGATTTTTAAGTCCCCCCACCCAGAGTATGTTCTGTGTCCTTGCTACCCTTAGTGCTTCCTCCATGGTGTTCAACATGGAGGAGTACTGACTCATCAACTGAGGGAGGGTTGTAGGTAGTAATCAGCAGGAGGTTTCCTTGCACATGCTTGACCTGAAGCCATGAGACTTCATGGGGTCCGGAGTCAATGTTGAGGACTTCCAGGACCACTCCCTCCGACTGTATAGCACTGTGCTCCTACCTGTGGTAGGTCTTTCCTGCAGGTGGGACAGGTCATACACAGGGATGGCATTGGAGGAGTCTGAGATGTTCGCTACTAGGTATGATTCTGTGAGTATGAATGACTATGTCAGGCTGTTGCTTGACTAGCCTGTGGGGCAACTCTCCCAACTTTGGCACCAGTCCCCAGATGTTAGTGAAGAGGACTTTGCAGAGTCGACTGGGCTGGTTGTGCCTTTAATGAGTCCTGATTCAATGATTAAGTCACATCCGAGTGGTCTGTCCAGTTTTATTCTTTTCATTTCTAGTGGTTTAATATGACTGATATTGCCATGTGTATTGCAGACTACCTAAAGGATGGTGAGTTGTCCACCTGGAGCTAGAGCACACATATTGGGGAAAGGATAGAAGAGATGTTGAAGGGGACAGGAAGAGACCCAGCGGTCACTTACCCGAGGATTGCCTCAAAACTCAAAGATGGGGGTATGCAATGATGTTCGTTAGTATATTTCTAGTGTTTGGGAAAGGAGTAGAATTCACCAAAAAAATTGAGGACTTCAATGAATGACTGACTGACTGGTATCATGGTGCAAAAACAACAGGACTGGTAGTTGCACCTAAATTAAGCAGGGATAAAGAGACGTAAATAATGTTGTGGCAGCAATTAAGAATCATTAAAAGTAGATGGGTAGGGCAGGGAGGAAACAAGATCCCAGATGAGACTGACCATAGAGTGGGAAGTAGTCAGCAGATGGGTAGGGAGTCAGTGAGTCAGAGACATGTGCATGAACCAATGACTAGGAAAAGGCAGATACCAGGAGCTGTGAAAGGAAGCAAATCAGTATTAAGATGTTATATATGCAAATGCTGGAAGCATTAGAAATAAGATGCTTGGAGGCATCCTAAATATATTCAGGGGTATAGAGTGTTCAGAAAAGATCACTTTTGACAGAAAAAGAGTTGGTGTAGCTACTCTGGGTAGACATCTCTAACTTGAAAAAAAATCAAAATAAATACTCTGGGTGTACTATAGACCTCCAGGTAAGCATAAGAAAGCAGACAGTTTGCTCTATGAAGAGTGTATGAGAATAGAAATGTTATTTTAAGGGTGACTTCAATCAGCCTAATATAAATTGGGAAAATCCAACTTGCCTGGAGCTGTTAAATATAATGCAGTACTGCTTCATGACCTAGTGTTTGAGAAGCCACTGGGGGCAATGCTCATCTTGATTTGGCATTCATAAGTGACCTAGAGAGAGGAGACTTTTTCCTCCTGTTAATTTGGGCTGTACCTCAAACCAGGTTCAAGACATGAAAGGCCTATGCTCTCGCCCGCTGGGCAACTCTGTTCTCCCATTTTTACTTTTCCATTTCTTGCACTGACAGGCCATTCCGATCTTGTTTTTTCAGTATTTGTGATAGATGCAAATTCACTCCAAAGCCATCCAGCTCATCTCCTCATATGTATTCACGGCATAACTCCAATTTTAGAAATAAAAGTCCAGAGTTAATGTTCTAATACAAATGCTTCTGCAATGCAGGAAAATGCCTTATCTCTTGACCAAATAGCATTGATCTCAACTAATTGAAGGAAAGTAAAGGGCAATTTTATGATTCATGGTAAAACTGAAGTATAAATGTTGAAAGTCATGGAAAAAAACTTGAACGCACAAAAGCCAAGAAACATAAATATAAATGTTATTCCTTGTATCATTCGGTCGCTGAGAATGATGTCTTTGATGCTCTGGTTTCAGCTATAGATGCAATGGCAGGCATGCTTTTGAAAGTGTAGGTTCCATGTCTTTTTGATTTAATAATGTCATCACACATTACTGAAGGTTGCTTCTGATTGGTCAGGAGTGGTATGAATATTTATAATATTAGTGACAGATATATCAATGGTGAATTAGTATCAGAGATGCTTTTTAGAAAAGTCTGAGGAATTACATTGTCATCTTTCATCAACTAAGAAAAAACACATGCTGGATTTTGACCAAATATGGAAACATGATATTTTTCCTCCTTTGTTCAAATCTGTATTCGTTTTTAAAATGTCCACACTGGGAGTTGTCTATCTATCCAGTCTAAGCACTGTTATCATATTTAATAGAAAACTATGGGACTGAAATTCCTGTCCCAGTTAATCTTAGCAAAAGAGTAGATGTGAGTAAAAAATGATGAAATGCCACTTTTTAGTCTTGTCTACTTGCACTAAAATTGGCAAAGGTGGGATTTTCAGGATCCATGTTTTACTTAAATTTTAACCCACTTTTTTGCAACCAACTGTAGCGTATTTTCTAATGTATATAGTTCTGTGTATTTTAGTGTTTAATGATTCTGGAGTTTACATGCAGTCTGTTCCGCAATTCAAAGCTGCTTAATTCAAATCTGATATTTCAAATTGTGTTTATCATTAAGTTTCCCATTTTGTTGTGTTATTTATGTTGTTTAATTCAAATTCAATTTTTTTAGTGCAATCACAACTTTGAATTATCAAGAGTAGACTGTATTGCCACATTCTGAAGTTTAATTGTTTTCATTATTGTTTACAGCAAAATGTCCCATCTTTCTAGCGAGGATGAGTCCGAGCTTCAGCCTTTGCTTAGGCAGCTGCTGAAGAGCATAAAGGAGAGAATCTTAGGAGCACCTTCCGTCGAATGTGCGGAGGAGATCTTGCTACACTTGGAGGAAACTGACGAAAATTTTCACAAGTATGTTGAGAAAATGCCACCACTGAGTGAGTTAGACACTAAATTGATATAGAGGTTGAACCTCAATTTGGAGGCCTGAGGTTGAATTCTAGTTGCAACTGGCATTCACACTCTGGATCTCTTGGCACAAAATCGATCTAGAGGCTCCTCTGGCAGGTGGTATGAAATAACTGGTATCCTTCCCATGTAGGTTAAGTATGCCTTCTGGTACAGAATTGTTGACTTCAGTACTTACCTTTTTGGACTGGACTCACCACCTCACTCTCCCAACTATAGAGGATAGCATGGATCGGGGTAGGAAATGTAAAATTACAAAAATAAATTGAAAGGACATTATCACAGAATATGGGGAAAGTCAAAAAGCTTTATAATGGAACTCTTTAATCACACAGGTTGCTTCCATCTCTTAAAGGGAAGGGCCAATCACGCTGTATAACCTCATAGTGTTATCCTAGGGTTTGAATAATGAAATGATTGGAAACATTTTCATTTACTTTCTGCACTGTCACATACCACTGGAGAGACCTCAGCTTTCAGTGTTGCATATCAGAGATAACTATAAAGGGTGACATTCCTATCACTCCCTTAGAATTAAATTGAGTATAGTGATTACTTATCTTACAAAATACCTTTTGTGACCAACTTAGACTCCTTGGCTGCAAAATTCGGTAGGTTAGCGCCTCCCATTAGCGCTTGGCCGGGGCGCTAAGGGGTTAGTGCCCGGCCGCGGTGAATCCAATGGCGTACGCAACCTTCAGTGGCAGCGCTAACTGTTAGCACCTAGGCCTCTAGCGCCTCTCACATGGTAACGTCAGTGCGTGTTAACAGCCCCGATGCAAAATTGCCTTTCACCCCCTACTTGAGCACCTCGCGCCGACAACGCCAGTAAGAGGAGGCGTAGTGCACTCAGAAGTGTGCTGCAGGAGCAGTAATTAAAGGGAATGCTTCCGTGTTGCTTGAGTATCGCGAAAAATCGCTTTCAGTGATCGCACCGTTTGCACCAGTTTGCTGTCTGTAAATTTTTTACACCTTTTCCTCAAACATCTCCAAATGCTGCACTTTCTGAAAGTGATGGAGGCTGTAATGGCAGTCACCCAGGTCGCGTTGAAAAACACCACTGATAACTATGAGGTTATACAGCGTGATTGGCCCTTCCCTTTAAGAGATGGAAGCAACCTGTGTGATTAAGGAGTGCCATTTGGACTGTGCATAACTTTCTTTATCGCTCTGCCGGTAGTGCTCGGCTCTCGGAGGTTAGTGCCCTAAGTTAGGAGTGTAGTGCTTGATTTAGCCCTCCACTTCCCTCTTGGAGCACTAACAATTAATTTTGCGGGAGTCGACAATGATTAGCACTTGGTGCTAATTCTTCAACTTTTAAAGTTTTAGTGGCCCAAATGGGGCTATACCGAATTTCTCCCCCCTTATGTTCTATTGTCTGTCTGATCATTTGGACTGTAAAAACATAATCTGGGCTTTAATGCAGTTTGAACCAATTATATTTTGAGGCAGATATTAGCACTTCTGTGCAGTAACACGCATAACACTTAATATGTTGCATATTTCTCCACTTGATCAGGGAGAGCAGAAGGTAGATTTGGAAAGGTCTCTACAGCTTCAGTTCCCTGACACACCAGTGATGTCTGTGTAGAGCTTTAGGAAAATACAAAGCTGCAAAGTTCTCCCTTCAGAGAAACAAATGATAAAATGCAAGAAAAACAGAAAGAAATAGAAGCCAAAACCTAATATAAATAATATTACAAATAATATGACATATTACAAATGAAGGTAGAAGAAATTAAGAATCCAGTGAATCAATAAATTATAGCCAGCAACAACTGAATTTGCCAGCATAAAACTGACATTAAAATATTCCCACAGCATATTTACATTATTAGTAATTTAAAAATTATTTTTTCTCATTCTCTGTATGTTCTCCACTCTATACACAATTTTCTATTTGAAAATTGGTTGGTGACATGGCTTATATCTCTCTAACAGCTCAGTGGGAGACCACCTGGGCTTTGCTTTTCCTCTCTGGCATCCCCGGTGAGATCAGGAGTTCATCCTGTGATAATTCAAAGATATAAACCGGTTCTGCTTTGGTTCTGCCTACTTAATTGACTGGTTTATATTTTTATGCCCAGTGAAGGATGGGGGAGATTCCATCTGTTTGCTATTTGTAGTGAAATTGTAAATATATCTGTTATAAATTGATTTATGATTCCATTGAAAATAAAGCACTGAGGAAATTGTTAACCCCAAATGTTTCCATTATCCCCAGAGGCACTGCAAAGTTTAGTCTTTAGCTGGGAATATAGTTGAGCAATTAAATTGACTGCGATACCTTATTCACTTGTGTTGACTTGGGATGGGGTGAAATAATGTTGAGAACTAAAGCTCACAGACTGCACAACAGCACAATTTCTTTGTTTTGATTTGAGTGAAGAAAACTGACTGACGGAGCTTTTTTTTACATGATCTGTTTTGTTCAGCTTACAATTTTAATCAAAAAACTTTTTGAGCAGACTCCTGTAAAATGACAAACTAAATAGGAGAAAGCATCACTCTTGCTTGCAGTTAGAATCTTAATTTCTACCTTTCAAACTTCTGTCTTTCTGTCATTTTAGTTACGAGCTGGTGAAGTACCTACGGAACTATATAGACACTGCACTGGGCTCAGTGATTGAGGAGGAGACTGAGAGATGTACTTCTGCAGAGGGCCGAACTCTAGGTTCTGGCCAAGACACACTTGTTCAACAAGTTACAAGAAAGACTCGGGAATCCAAAGAGTAAGTTGTATACAGTATGGCCTGGAGTTTCCTCTGCATTTGCGTTCAGAGAGACGCGCAATCTGGGCGAAAACAAGTTATGCGACTTAAAAGATCGCAGATACTTGGGCATAAGTGAGTTACGCATGTAGGCCTGCTCCGAGACGATCTGAAGCTTCGCTCCACAGGTGGAAATGAAGGTTAGCACGGACCTGAACTTCTACAGATGTGGATCATTTCAGGCATCCACGGGGAGACCTGTCCCGGATCAGTCAAGTGGCAGTAAGCAACAGCATTTGACAGGTGACTAATGTCCTATTCCATAGGGCTGGAGAGTTTATCAGATTTGGACTCTCGGCCGTGGAGCAAATGCAGAAGCCACCGAGCTTCTATAGAATGGCTGGCTTCCCCAGAGTGATTGGAGTGATTGATGGGATGCATGTGGCATTGAAGGCTCCCATTAAAAACCCACAGTTATATGAACAGAAAGGGAGTTCACTCCCTTAATGTGCAGATAGTCTGCAACGCACGGCTGCAAATCCTGCATGAGTGTCCCTAACACAATTCCTTCATCGTACACACTTCAGTGATGGCACGCATGCTGGGAGAAGGGTGGCAACGATGGACGGATAATTACATAAGAACATAAGAAACAGGAGCAGGAGTAGGCCATTTGGCCCCTCGAGCCTGCTCCGCCATTCACCTGGCACCCCATCCACCACCTTAAACATTCACTCCCTTCACCACCGGCGTACCATGGCTGCAGTGTGTACCATCTACAAGATGCACTGCAGCAACTCGCCAAGGCTTCTTCGGCAGCACCTCCCAAACCTGCGACCTCTTCCACCTAGAAGGACAAGGACAGCAGGCGCATGGGAACACCACCACCTCCAAGTTCCCCTCCAAATCACACACCATCCTGACTTAGAAGTATATCGTCGATGGGTCAAAATCCTGGAACTCCCTACCTAACAGCACTGTGGGAGTACTATCACCACACAGACAGCAGCGGTTCAAGAAGGCGACTCACCACCACCTCCTCAAGGGCAACTAGGGATGGGCAATAAATGCTGGCCTTGCCAGCGACGCCCAGATCCCATAAACGAAAAAAAAAAGATCATGGCTGATCTGATCCTGGCCTCAACTCCACTTTTATGCCTGTTCCCCATAACCCTTGACTTCCCTGTAGTTCAAAAATCTGTTTATCTCAACCTTGAATATTTTATTTATTTATTTGTTTTGTGGGATGCGGGCGTCGCTGGCAAGGCCAGCGTTTATTGCCCATCCCTAATTGCCCTTGAGAAGGTGGTGGTGAGCCGCCGCCTTGAATCGCTGCAGTCCGTGTGGTAAAAGTACTCCCAGTGCTGTTAGGTAGGGAGTTCCAGGATTTTGACCCAGCGACGATGAAGGATTGGCGATATACTTCTAAGTCAGGATGGTGTGGAACTTGGAGGCGGTGGCGTTCCCATGCACCTGCTGCCCTTGTTGTTCTAGGTGGAAGAGGTCGTGGGTTTGGGAGGAGCTGCCGAAGAAGCCATGGTGAGTTGATGCAGTGCATCTTGTAGATGGTACACACTGCAGCCATGGTACGCCGGTGGTGGAGGGAGTGAATGTTTAAGGTGGTGGATGGGGTGAATATATTCAATGACTCCGCCTCCACTGCTCTCCGGGGTAGAGAATTCCAAAAATTCACAACCTTCTGAGAGAAGAAATTCCTCCTCATCCTCTCTGCATCCACCCTGTCAAGTCCCCTCAGAATCTTATATGTTTCAATAAGATCACCTCTCATTCTTCTAAACTCCAGTGAGTGTAGACCCAACCTGCTTAACCTTTCCTCCATAAGACAACCACTTCATCCCAGGAATCAACCTAGTGAACCTTGTCTGAACTGCCTCCAATGCAAGTATATCCCTCCTTAAATAAGGAGACCAAAACTGTATGCAGTACTCCAGGTGTGGTCTCACCAACGCCCTGTACAATTGTAGCAAGACTGCCCTACTTTTATACTCCATCCCCCTTGCAATAAAGGCCAACATTCCATTTGCCTTCCTAATTACTTGCTGTACCTGCACACTAACTTTTTGGGCTGGATTTTGTCTTGGGGTCGTGTGATCCGCATTTCGTGTTGCCCCCCCCCGACTCTAGATTAATGTGGATGAATGATGCAATTTTAACTTAATTGGGCAATTGAGTTCCAGCATGTGGGAACCCATGAACCAATTAGTGGTTTGAGTCTAAAAGTCGCCTTTGATGATGTCATCATTGCAGAGACTGCCTGGCCTTTGCTGTGAGTGGACCTGCCTGGCTTTTGATGTGAGTGGACCTGGATGCAAAATGAGGGGAGAGAGAGAATGAGAATTTTTTTCCATCCAGGTCCTCTCACAGCAAGGCCAGGCAGTCTCTGAAGACATTCAATGCAGCAGCATCAACTTTCAGACCTAATACTACTACTACCTTCATCACATCTCCGTTGTAATAGTGGACCTGCAGCCGATAGTCAGCTATCCACTTGTGCTCCCGCCAGGTTTCACTGGAGTGTTTCACATCAGGCGTACTTCACGTCGGAAAAGGGTTAAACTAGCTAAAACGTTTGAAAATGGCATTACAGAGCCAATTTAGGGCTTGTTAAGGGCTTTAATGGCCTCTCCTGCCTCTTGGAGGCGGGACGGAGTCGGGAACCCCGCGACTGATTTTGTCAAAATTGCGTGGAGGCGGGATGGGGTCGGGACCCCCGACCCCGCAACTTTAACCCCCCACACGCCTCCAAACCCGACTCCACGGGTCATTGAAAATCCAGCCCTTTGTGTTTCATGTATGGGACACCCAGATCCCGCTGTAGCACAGCATTCTGTAGTCTCTCTCCATTTAAATAATATTTTGCTTTTCTATTCTTCCTACCAAAGTTGGTAACCTCACATTTTCCCCATTATACTCCATCTGCCAATTTTTTGCCCACTCACTTAACCTTTCTATATCCCTTTGCAGACTCTTTGGCTGCGATTTTGTCATTGGATGCGTGTTGGGAGCGGGCCAGGTGGTTTCTGGCTTCCAGTCCTGCCCCCAACTGCATCCGGCCCACAGACGTGATTTTACGTTGATTGACCTTGTTAAGCCCGCCCTGCGGGCTTGCCGGCCAATTAAGAAGAAGCCGGTCAGATGACGTCATTTGATGATGCGTCATCTGCCGGTTTTCTTAAAGGGACCATGCACAATTTTTTTTTGACAGCTCATTTCTCAGTGTTTGACAACATTGAGGTGCTGCAAACACTGACAATCACTATACAAAGGTGAGCTCTTGCACCCAGGCTCTCCAGTGACTCCCTCCGTAGGCTGGAACAGATGGCAGCTGCAGGTGAGGTGACAGGAGCGATCTGTCACTGGTGAGAGAGGTTCTCCCAATGAGGTGGCACTAGACATCGTTTTCAAAACTTGTTACCTAAAGAAATGTGTAAATGAATAAAAATTGATTTTCCCAACATTTTCTTACCTCTGAGACTCACCAGTGCACCATTGGATCCTTCACACCACTTCTGCAGCTGTCATCAATGCAGTAACATTACACCAGACTCAACACGCCTCACTTACCTGGCGTGGTGTCCGGACGTCGGGAAGCCCGAGGCAGAAGCGGCAAAATTTAAAAAGAGCCTGTTAACTTCTCTCTCAACTACCTGTTAACAGGCAGGTAAGTGGCTTTAATCCTCTTCCCGCCGCTAGGTGTCGGGTCCATGCGCAAATCGGGGACCCGACACTTGGGAAAATTGTTTGGAGGTGGGAATCAAAACGATTTTAACCTTTGACCTGCCTCCAAACCTGCCCCCCTCAATGCCGATAAAATCGCGGCCTTTGTGTCCTCCTCACAACTTGCTTTCCCACCTATCTTTCTATTGTCAGCAAATTTGGCTACAGTACACTCGGTCCCTTCGTCCAAGTCATTAATATAGATTGTAAATAGTTGAGGCCCCAGCACTGATCCCTGCGGCACCCCACTATTTACAGTTTGCCAACCTGAAAATGACCCATTTATCCCGACTCTTAGCCAATCCTCTATCCATGCTAATATATTACCCCCAACACCATTAGCTCCTATCTTGTGCAGTAACCTTTTATGTGGCACCTTATTGAATGCCCGTTTGGAAATCCAAATACACTACATCTACTGGTTCCCCTTCATCCACCCTGCTCGTTTCATCCTCAAAGAACTCTAATAAATTTGTCAAACATGATTTCCCTTTCATAAAACCATGCTGACATGCCTGTTCCCTGGTTGGTTCCACAACGTATTGTTTCTCAGAAACTCCTGAATACACTCTGAACTCGTCCTCAAGGCTACCATTGCCAATTTGATTTGTCCAATCTATATGAAGATTAAAATCGCCCACGATTATTGCAGTACCTTTCTTACAAGCCCCCATTATTTCTTGATTTATACTCTCTCCCACAGTGTAGCTACTGTTGGGAGGCCTATAGACTACTCCCACCAGTGACTTCTTTCCCTTATTATTTCTTATCTCCACCCAAACTGATTCTACATCTTGATCAAGATCATTTCTCACTACTGTACTAATGTCAACCTTTATTAACAGAGCTACCCCACCTCCTTGTCCTTTCTGCCTATCCTTCCGAAATGTCAAATACTCCTGAATATTCAGTTCCCAGCTTTGGTCACCTTGCAGCCACGTCTCTGCAATGGCTATCAGATCATACCCATTTATTTCTATTAGTGCCATCAATTCATCTGCAGGAAACTCTCGTTTAAACGGCACCTAAATATCCGGAATTCTCTATTAACCGGCAAAATTCATACTCCGAAAACAACACCTCAATAACCGTTTTGTTTTACTGTTAAGTAATTAAAGAGTTATGGATTACCCTCAACTGGCAGTACTGTATTTAATCAAGCATCTTCCACCATCTATTTAACACAACATTCTGTAGGTGAGTACCCAATTACTGTATACTGCACATTTCTTGATTTTTTTATTTTTGTTTGTTAAAAATAGCCTCGGTAGATAACCCTCTCCGTCATCCGGAATTTTTAATCAACCGGCACCATCCCGGTCCCGTCGGTGCCGGATACCAAAGAGTTTCCTGTATCTTGTTACGAATGCCGCGTGCATTCAGATAAAGAGCCTTTAATTTTGTCTTTTTACCATTTTTCCTTATTCTGACCCTAATTGCTGGTGCACTCTTATGCTTGTATGCTCTCACGGAAATCTACCTCGTGCAGCCTTCCATGTGCAGGTGGTGACTTGCCTGCTGCTGTAAGGCTTGGGCACAGACTACCTTAATCAGCTTGATTTTAAATTTAGGTTCCATAGATGGTGTTCCAACATGCCAAGCCATCAGGATCAAACTTATGCTTTGTAAAATTACTAAAAGATATTACAGAAGAGTATTATCAGTTTAAGTAGTACAAGTTCCTTACTTGGTGAACTGTGATTTTGTCATGCTTTGTTACAGATACAAGGAGATGATGCAATCATTAAAAAATACTATGATGATTGTAGTTGAATCTCTGATTAATAAATTTGAAGAAGATCAACTAAAGAAAGAAGAACTAGACAGAAAGAAACAGCATGAGCAGCATGCCAGTTACTGCATGGACAATTGCTCTGACAGTGGATCCTCATTCAATCAGGTAGATCATTTTCTACTTGTTCTATGGGGCTATTTCCCTTTTTGAGTATTCCATATTGCTGAATGTTAACCTAGTAATCACACCACTAATAGATCGTTGGCTAGTTATCAAGTGCAGGAACTCTGGGGAGTTTGGTCTCTCCCTAAACTGGGGTGAAAAAACATAAGAACATAAGAACATAAGAACATAAGAACATAAGAACATAAGAACATAAGAACATAAGAACATAAGAACATAAGAAATAGGAGCAGGAGTAGGCCAATCGGCCCCTCGAGCCTGCTCCGCCATTCAATAAGATCATGGCTGATCTGATCCTAACCGCCAATCTACTATCTATCACAGAACCATCTCCTGCATCTAACAGAATTGCACACACGAAATAGGAGCAGAATCAGGCTACACAGTCCCTGGGCCCGCTCCACTACCCACAGGGCCATGACCGATCCGAACCTAGACTCATGTCCAAATTCCTGCCCGCTCCCCGTAACCCTTAATGCCCTTTACTTCTAGGTAACAAATTGTAGTGCCTCATTGGTTGCGTTTGACCAAGTCAGCACAAACCAGCGGTTGAATTTTGGATCTGTCTGGTCTGTATGCATTGACTGCATACTATACAATGCACTGACCTGCTAAGTGATTAAGAAGATATTTAAAAAAAATACTTTAATCATTATTGTTACCCCATTTTTATCTTTAAAGATTTTAAATTATATTGTAAATCATCATGTCTCTCCTGATTAATTACACCTTTTCTTGACTGAATATACTAACAAGGATTTTATATCATTCAATCTATCAGCAGCTGTTAGCTGCAAAAATGCACTCAGAAGCAAGGGAATAGCAACAGTAAGTTATAAAAATATAATTTTTTCTTGAAAATACCTCCATCCTGGGTGAATTAAAGTTTTTTTTAATAAAATTACTCCCAGTCACTTAACAGCTAATATGAGGTATATCACCAGGCGATACAGAGGTCCCAAATTCAAGTCCTGGTTTGTGCTGAGTCAGACACTTTCATCTGGATTGCAATACAGGTGATTTCTTCTAGGTTAGTGAGGGGGAAATTTGCCTGGTGTTCCTATACCTGATAATTATTCAGTAGCTATTGATAGAAGTGCACCATAATTGATGCTGCGTGAGGTCATAATCTGCTACAACCTGATATCCCAACAGTTAAGTAGCCTTCCAACAATCACGACAGACTTGTGTGTAAACAATAGCCAATTGGGAAAGGTATTGAGGTTGTCCCTGCTTGTGAAACTGCATTAGAACAGGGATTTTAGAGGAACAGTTAAGAAAATTGGAGAAAAATATTGGAGTGGTAGAAATTTTTGCATGTATGTGTTTCATATATCTCTATAAAATGGTTATAATTTTTCATAAACCTTGGATATTCCTAATACCTGATTCTATTTAAAATGGTAGTTTTAACATCCTAATAAGTACATGCAGTATTTATTACTCCTGTCGGTGGTGCTGTGACAGGTCTTTTCAGTGTTAAGTGTCACGCTGTATGGCACACAAGCCCTGCTATTTTGTAGTTCAAAGTATATCACCTTGTGAATGCATAATCTGGCCACCCGGTTTCCAGAAATCGTTTAAATAGTTTTCTGATTTTTTTTTTTCTTCATTTGCCATTTTTCGCAGTAACTGAAATATTTATGATCCTAAATAAGCGTTTAAACAAAATTAAATTTGGGAAAACAAAATGACATTTCACAATAATGATTACATTTATCCACTGAATTATCTTTTCTGTCGTTTAATGTCTTTATTAAAAGTTTTACTTTGTAGGCCTTATTTTTGCCCAGAGCTGTAACTCTGCAAGCTCAATTTGTACATGCTCAGACTGTAGAATACAATGTGCCTAATCTCCCAGGATGCATAAATTCCTTTCAGGCAGCTGTACTGATGGAATATCATTCATTAGCTTCTTCCACTTTCTACTCAGTAGCTTTTCTTCAAATCATTTTGCAAAACAAGAGGATAATTTTTTAAAGTTGTTTTTGAGGTAACATTTATATTGAGTGCTTTCTTAAAGAAAATAAAAGCTATGGGCTGGATTTTGTCTTGGGTCGGGTTGGGGTCGTGTTACCCACATTTCGTGTTGCCCCCCCGACTCCAGATGAATGTGGATTAATGATGCGATTTTAACTTAATTGGCCAATTGAGTTCCCACATGTGGGAACCCATGGCCAATGAGTTATTCCAGTCTGAAAGTCGCCTCCGATGATGTCATCATTGCTGCTGCATTTAAGGTCTGCAGCAAGCCTTGCTTCCTCTGCAGGCTGCCAAGCTTTTGGACCTGTAATCTCAGCACCTGCAGCAGGAATGGCCAGCCAACGGCCCAGGGCTGCTCCCAGGTTCCATGATGTTGCCCTTCAGGCTTTGGTAGATGGAGCAAGAGCCAACAAGGAGCTGCTCTTCCCCTCCTCAGGGAGGAAGAAGCCTCCCCAGCAGACAAAGGCTGTGTGGGTCCAGATCGCCCAGGAGATCACCTCTTTATCTCTGACAAGCAGGACCTGGATCCAGTGCAGGAAGAGGTTTCATGACCTTCTACGTACTGCTAAAGTGAGTATGACTTTCCCTTCACCCTCAATCTGATCCCCATTGCCTCTCCTCACCAGCACTCAGCTTTAGCAACCTCTTCCTCCATATCCCACTTGACACTGACATCCATGCACCCTTACCCATTCCCTCTCCCTCTATGGTCACATTCACCTTACTATTCCACTATGCAGCACTCACACTCCCTATTACTGTCATGCTATGAAAACAACTTACAACACACAGGGAGGGCCCTTGGTCTTGCCACCTCACTCCATCTTTGTCTCCTTCTAAGCATCTATGCTATGGACTCTCTACACTCACTCCTTCAATCTCACTCAAACTCCACTTGTCTCCCTCATTGCAGGAAAAGAGAGCTCACAATAAAAGAGAAAGAGCCAGGACAGGAGGAGGCCCACCCTCATTAGCCCAGCTCACCACCTGGGAGGAGGCGGTCCTGGAGATCGTGGGCGTCCAGGAGGAAACGCAAGTGGGGGACGGACAGACGGGTGCAGCAGAGCAAGCTGGTGACTGAATAGTGTTCCATCTCTCTCATTGACATTGCATGAGTCGCTGATAATGAATCTGAAGCTCTAACAGATGGATTTATGATCATCTGCAATGTGCATGTAACCTTGGCATCACATCTCTGACTCTTTCCTTTACTCCCCCACAGGACCATCGCAAGCACCCGTCCCCACTAGCCAGGAGGACCAGCCTGAGCAGACAGACTCCTCAGAGGAAGCTGCAACCTCTGAGGGCGCAGCGTCAGCAGAACTAAGCGCACCCAGCACCAGCGCAGACACTCACACCTCGGTGGGACCCTCGGGACATAGAGTAGTGTTGTCACCTGGTGTATCACAGCTCACAAGTGAGCATCAGCAGATGGTGGAGACAGAGACAGCAGTGGAGAGTCCTAGTCGGAGGGCGCAGGACTCTCCTAGCTCGGCTCAGCTGCATGTCGACCCTCTGCCTCTGGGGCCATCCGTAAGATCAGCAGTGCTGGGACTCCAGGAACAGATGCAGGAGTCTCTGACAGGTTTTATCTCCAGGGTCGCTGCGAGTGTGGAGCGAATGGAGGAGTCCATAGCGAACATGAGCAGAGCCTTTGTGGAGTCATTGGCGCATGAACGCATCACCATGGAAAGGATGGCAACCTCCATGGAGGTGATAAGTCGCCAGAGTGCAGAAAACATGGTCATTGTTCTGAATAGAATGACATCTCTGGAGGAGCGATGGTCATCTATTGAACAGAGAAACCAGACCTTCATGGAAGTCCTTCTGAGTAGGACTTCCAGTGCAGATACGGGTCCCCATGGCCCCCCTGATGTGCAGCAAGGTGCTCTCAAGCCACTTGCAAGCGCTGAGGTGGACCTGACCCATGAGAGGGATGTTGGTGGCACACAACAAGGAGGTGGGGGCTCCTCTCCAAGCGCTCACACTTCCATGCCACTGACAGGTCCTCGCTCAGAGCCCCACCAGAGTCCGCACGCAAGTGAGATCGGCGTCTCAACCCCTGCCCAGCCGCAGGAGCAGCAGACTGTTGCCGAGCCCTCTCAGGTTAGCAACCCCAGAGGATGCCCGCCAAAGGAGTCGAGACAGGAGCAGCAACAAAGTGAGCAGGGGGCCTCCACTTCTGCTGAAGCCACAGGGGAAGCACCACGTAGGAGCACACGTAAGAGAAAGAAACTGCACAAATAGTCACAAGGGTAGTCACTTGGGTGAATTTTGATGTGTATTGTTAAGAAGCCATCAGGTCTAAAGTGTAAATAAAAACTCTGATGGCTACAGCTGCAGTTGTGGCGTCTGTCATTTCGCTAATGGGACTTCCACAATGAGGCCTTAGGATAACTTGCAATTGTCAGTATGGTGGTCACATTGTTAGGGATCCGCTGGGTCTGGGCCATTGTCATAGCTCTGGTAAGAAGCTGCGAGGCAAAAGTGCTTTCTTGTCTAGGCTAAGCAAATCTGGCCAAGATGAGTGCGTTCCTTGCATTCCGGGCAGCTATGGTCTCACGTAATGCTGCCGCTGGTTGAGGGGCCTCTGCAACTCGTTCGTTCTCTCTCTCCTCCTCCTCCTCCTCATCTGAGGAGGCTATGTGAGGAGCCACTTGGTCCTCCGGCATCTGTAAGCCACGACGCTGTGCCATGTTGTGAAGTGCACAGCAAACCACGACGATTCTGGAGACCCTGGCTGCTGAGTATTGCAGGGCTCCACCTGATCTATCCAGGCATCTGAAGCGCATCTTCAGCATACCGATGGTTTGCTCGATTATGGATCTGGTGGAAATGTGGCTGGAGTTGTAGCTCTCCTCAGCTTCGTTGGATGGGCTCCTCAATGGCATCATTAGCCACGTCCTCCGGGGATAGCCCTTGTCTCCAAGTAGCCATCCGTGAAGTTGGTCTGGCGGACTGAATAGCGGAGGCACACTAGACTGGCGCAGTATGAAGGAGTCATGGCAACTGCCAGGGTACTTGGCACAAACATGCAGAACTTCCTTGTTGTGGTCACACACCAGCTGAACGTTGAGGGAGTGGAAGCCCTTGCGGTTGACAAAAATACCTGGATTGCGATGGGGTGCCTTAAGGGCCACATGTGTGCAGTCAACGACGCCCTGCACCCTTGGAAAGCCTGCCAGATTAGCTAATCCAACCGCACGCGCCGTGACACTTGCTCGATCCTTGGTGAAATGGATGTGATTGTGCGCGATGGCAAAGAGGGCATCGGTTACCTGCGTGATGCAGGTGTGTGCGGCCGCCTGGGAGATGCCGCTGATGTCTGCTGCTGATCCCTGGAATGAGCCCGAGGCAAAAAAGTTGAGTGCGGTGGTGACTTTGATGGCCACTGGTAAGGGGCGTCCACCTGGTCCTCTGGGCTCCAGGTCTTGTTGCAGCATTGCGCAGATGTCACCCACTACCTCTCACAAAAGTCGGAGCCGCCTTTGGCACTGCTGCTCAGACATGTTGAGGTAGCTGACCCTCTGTCTGTAGACCCTGGTTGGAGGGTATCTCCTGTGCCGACGGGCTTCCATGCGCTGGCCCCTTCTGTCCTGTGCAGCTTCAGGTGGGTGAGCAGCAGCTTGGCGCTCCTGGTGTTGCTGCTGCTGTTGGTGGTGCTGTTGTTCATGGTTCTGCTGGTGCCGCGGCTGCTGTTCCTCCTCATCGGATATTCAGGAGGGAAGGAAATAAATGGCTCCCATGCCTCTGGTATATGTCTCAGTTGAGGAAGCCCTCAATGAGGGTGGCGAGAGGGGTTTCCCAGGAGGTCAGACTGCAGATGGGTGTCAGGCTCCAAACTTCCAGAGCTGTGGTTATGCCTTCTAAAAGTTCCCCCAGACCTGTTACAACAAAGTCCTGCCACCTGCAATTGATGGCTGATCAAATCTCCTATTTAAAGGTTGAGCTGCAGCTGATAGTCAGCAATCCACTTGTGCTCCCGCCAGGTTTCACTGGAGTGTTTCCCATCAGGCGTGCTTCATGTGGGAAAAGGGTTAAAGTACCTAAAATGGTTCAAAATGGCATTACAGAGCCAATTTAGGGATAGTTAAGAGCGTTAATGGCCTTTCGCGCCTCTTGGAGGCGGGACGGAGTCGGGAACCCCGCGACCCATTTTGTCAAAATTGCGTGGAGGCGTGTTGGAGTCGGGATGGGGTCGGGACCCCCGAATCTGCTACTTTAACCCCCCCCATGCCTCCAAACCCGACTCCACGGGGCATTCAAAATCCAGCCCTGTGTGTTTGTAAAAGAGTGAGGAAAATCATCTTTTGTGATTACTCACCTGCGTATTAAGCAGAGAGAGAGAGAGAGAGAGAGAAATAGAGACACTAGGGTTAGAGGGTGTTGTGAGAGAGAGAGACTTCATATTAACATTAGATCAATGTTCAGACAAAGACACCAGTTGAATTTTGAAACCGATTACGTCACTTGTATTTTGTTGACAGTTAGGAAAGGTAATTGCTATTTCATTACACCTGTGAAACAGATCCTAGTTACTCACACCTATGAGATAGTGATCAATAGACAGAGAGAGGGAGAGAGACCGATGGATATACGTGAACAGCAGACAGGAAGTGTTTTTATTCATTCTAATTTGATTTCTTTTTTTTTAAATGTTGAATTTTGAAAGCAACCAAAGCCTCTTTTAGGAAACCAGATAGGAACAGAGGTTTGGAAGGAGGCAAACAGGTTGAGGGGGGACCTCTTGTCATGTGCCTTTGGGGGAAGCAATTAATAGTGGAAGGAGGGAGTGGTGGGATGATTAGGTGTGACAATGGAGCAAGGGGTGGGAAGGATACGGGGTTAAGCTGTTAGTTCAAAGGAAAGTGGTGAGGGTTGTGATGGGACTAAAAGGGTGATAGAAAAGGGAGAACTCAGTGGGAAGGTAAAGGGCTAGTGGACACATTGGGAACAAGGGGATGGGGAGAAGTATGAGTGATTGAGGGAGGTATTAAGACAGGCGTTGCTGAGTGCCACATTGTCCCTGCAAACTGCACTCCGAATGCAGCCTGCAGCCATTGGTGGATCCTTTCTTTGTCACGCCATGCCATGCTACCTGTGACCTCCACCCAAAAGGAAAGACAGACAGAGAGAGAAGCAGAGCAGGACAGAGAAACAGAAACAAAAAGGGAAAAGAAAGAGAGGCAATACAGAGAAACTGCAACACAAGGACAGTAGAAAAAGACCATATTCATGATTTACCATATGCAATGCCACATGAATCATAGAATTATAGACTAGTACAGCACAGAAGGAGGCCATTCAGCCCATCGAGTCTGCGCCGGCTCTTTCGAAGAGCAATCCAGTTAGTCCCACTCTCCACTCTTTCCCCATATCCCTGCAATTTTTTCTCCTTTAAGTATTGATCCAATTCCCTTTTGAAGGCTACTATTGAATCTGTTTCCACCTCCCTATCAAGCAGTGCATTCCAAATCCTAACCACTCATTGCGTAAAACAGTTTTTCCTCATGTTGCCTCTGGTTCTTTTGCCAATCACCTTAAATCTGTGCCGTCTCATTATCGACCCAAAGCCATTGGAAACAATTTTTCTTTATTTACTCTATCTAAACCCGTCATGATTTTAAACACCTCTATCAAATCTCGTCTGAGCCTTCTCTGCTCTAAGGAGAACTAACCCAGCTTCTCCAGTCTATCCACATAACTGCAATCCCTCGTTCCAGGATCATAAAAAAATTATAATATTGGTAAAATAGACAAAGGCTGTAATAGAGCATGGCTTACAGCTGAAGGTGAAAGAGGGAACGCTTATCAGAGAACAAGCTGGTATAGGCAGACAGGTGAAATGGGCAGTCATGTGGCAGATGGAATTTAAGAGAAGTGTGAAGTGATGCATTTTGGAAGGAAGAATAAGGAGAGGCAGTATAAACTAAATGGTACAATTTTAAAGGGTGTGCAGGAACACAAAGAGCTGGGGTTCACATATAGAAATCTGTGAATGTGGAAAGACAAGGTGATAAAGCTGTTAAAAAAGCATACGAGATCCTTGGCTTTATAAATAGAGGCATAGAGTACAAAAGCAAGGAAGTTAATGCTAAACCTTTATAAATCACTATAGAGGTCATATTCATTCTGATAAAAAGCAACAGATGCTATTGAAGAATGCTAATTACATATGAAAATTAGATCAGGTTGACTTTAAAGCAGACACTTGCTTTAAAATACCATGGAATTACTATGTGGAATTTGCACAATGCAGACATACAAGTACGTACAACATTTTTACAGCTTCACCAACAACCGCCACTTTTTCCAGTCTCAAGATACAAGAAATGAGTTTTAAATTCCTTATCATAATCTTATGATTCACTTTTAGTTTGTTTCAGTGAGTAAAAATAGCTAATTGTTCATTTATGCTGACACAGAAAGGATGGTGTATTCATCACAAGGTGTCAGGCTCTCCAGTCATGTAAATGAGACAATCTGTGTAAATGTAGTTGGCTGCTTCCTGCAGACTCATTTAATCGGTCTCAAGTGTGACTGTATTACCCTTTTCGGTAATGACTGTCCTTTGCAACTTACAAAATAGGCACATTTTGCATCATAGCACTGAATATTATTAAGTATAATTATAAAAATGTACTGCAGAACATTTTTAAAAGTTGCACATAAATCTGGTAAGACTGCTGGACAATTTAGAGCTGAGTTACATTACCAAAAATTTCAATTTTTAAATGCATTTCATTTTTAGCTTATCTAATTTTCTTTGTCATAAAGAGCCCTACCACACATGCATACTTTGGAAATTGCAATCACATTGATTTAGCAATTTCTGTGGAGATATTTTTGGCCCAGAGAAATCCTTTTTACTGTTTGGTATGTGGGCATTGCTGGAAAGACCAGCATTTACTGCCCAGCCCTAGTTGCCCTGAAAAGGTGGCGGTGAGCTTTCTTGAACTGCTGCAGTCCATGTGAGGAAGTTACTCCTACAATGCTGTTAGGTTGGGAGTTCCAGGATTTTGACCCAGTAACGATGACGTAATGGTGATATATGTCCAAGTGAAGATGGTGTGTGACTTGGGAAATTTGAAGGTGCTGCCTTTGTCCTACTGGGTGGTGGAGGTCGTGGGTTTGGGAGGTGCTGCAACAAAGCCTTGGTGAGTAGATAGTACACACTGCATCGATGATATGCTGCCGATGGAGGGGGTAGATGTTTAGGCTAGTGCCTAACGGACACTGAAGAAGCTCAACACCATCTAGGAAAAACCAGTCCGCTTGATTGGCACCCCATCCACCACCTTAAACTTGAACTCCCTCCACCACCAGCGCACCGTGGCTGCAGTGTGTACCATCTACAAGATGCACTGCAGCAACTCGCCAAGGCTTCTTTGACAGCACCTCCTAAACCTGCGATCAAATGGACTGCCTTGATCTGGAAAGTGCCAAACATTTTAAGTGTTGTTGCAGTTGCACCCATCCAGGCAAGTCGAAAGTTTTCCATCACACTCCTTACCTGTGCCATGTAGGTGGTGGAGAGGCTTTGGGGAGTCAGGAGGTGAGTCACTCACCGCAGAATACATAGCCTCTGACCTGCTGTAGAAGCCATGCCTTTTATGTGGCTGGCTCAGTTCTGTTTCTGGTCAGTGGTGACCCCCAGGATGATGTTGGTGGGGGACTCGGCGATGGTAATGTCAAGGGAGTTGGTTAGTCTCTCTCTCATTGGAGATGGTCATTGCCTAGCACTTGTTTGGTGCAGATGTTGCCTGCCACTTAACAATCAAGCCTGGATATTGTCTAGGTCTTCCTGCATTTGGGTATGGACGGTTTCATTATCTGAAGAATTGCAAATGGTGTTGATAACTGCAATTATCAACAAACATCCCACTGCTGACCTTGTATGGAGGGAAGAGATCAAAAAGAAGGTTCAAAAACACAGTTGTCATTAATTATCGTCAATTTTATACTGTGGCCTTGCAAACATTAGAACTTATTTTTATTCGTTCATGGAATATGGGCATCGCTGGTAATGCCAGCATCTATTGCCCATCGCTAATTGCTCTTGAGAAGGTGGTGGTGAGCTGCCTTCTTAAACCGCTGCAGTCTGTGGTGAAAGTACTCCCACAGTACTGTTTAGGTAGGGAGTGCCAGGATTTTGACACAGCGACAATGAAGGAACAGCAATATATTTCCAAGTCAGGATGGTGTTTGACTTGGAGGGGAACTTGGAGGTGGTGGTGTTCCCATGCGCCTGCTGCCCTTGTCCTTCTAGGTGGTAGAGGTCACAGGTTTAGGAGGTGCTGTCGAAGAAGCCTTGGCGAGTTGCTGCAGTGCATCTTGTAGATGGTACACACTGCAGCCATGGTGCGCCGGTGGTGGAGGGAGTTAAAGTTTAAGGTGGTGGATGGGGTGCCAATCAGGCGGACTGGTTTTTCCTAGATGATGTTGAGCTTCTTGAGTGTTGTTGGAGCTGCACTCACCAAGGCAAGTGGAGAGTATTCCATCACACTCCTGACTTGTGCCTTCTAGATGGTAAAAAGACTTTGTGGAGTCAGGAGGTGAGTCACTCACCGCAGAATACATAGCCTCTGACCTGCTGTAGAAGCCATGCCTTTTATGTGGCTGGTCCAGTTAAGTTTCTGGTTAATGTTGACCCCAGGATGTTGATGGTGAGGGATTCAATGATGGTAATGCCGTTGAATGTCAAGGGGCAGTGGTGAGACTTTCTCTTGTTGGAGATGGTCATTGTCTGGCACATGTGTGACGTGAATGTTACTTGCCACTTATCAGCCCAAGCCAGAATGTCGTCCAGGTCTTGCTACATGCGGGATGGTTGGGCCTAGGACACTGCCCTGAAGAAATCCTGCAGTGATGTCCTGGGGCTGAGATGATTAGCCTTCAGCAACACCAATCATCTTCCTTTGTGCTATGTTTTACTCCAGCCAGTGGAGAGTTTTCCTCCTGATTCCCATTGACTTCAATTTTACTAGGGTTCCTTGGTGCCACACTCAGTCAAATGCTGCCTTGATGTCAATGGCAGTCACTCTCACCTCACCTCTGGAATTCAGCTCTTTTGTCCGTGTTTGGACCAAGGCTGTAATGAGGTCTGGAGCCGAGTGGTCCTGGCGGAACCCAAACTGAGCATCGGTGAGCAGGTTATTGGTGAGTAAGTGCCGCTTGATAGCACTGTCGATGGCACCTTCCATCACTTTGATGATGATTGCGAGTAGGCTGATGTCGCGGTAATTGGCCAGATTGGATTTGTCCTGTTTTTTGTGAACAGGACATACCTGGGCAATTTTCCACATTGTCTGATAGATGCCAATGTTGTAGCTATACTGGAACAGCTTGGCTAGAGGCACGGCTAGTTCTGGAGCCCAAATGTTCAGCACGACAGCCGGGATGTTGTCGGGGCCCATATCCTTTGCTGTATCCAGTGCGCTCAGCTGTTTCTTGATGATATGTTGAGTGAATCAAATTGGCTGAAGACTGGCTTCTGTGATGGTGGGGACCTCAGGAGGAGGCAGAGATGGATCATCCACTCTGCACTTCTGGCTGAAGATGGTTGCAAACGCTTCAGCCTTGTCTTTTGCTGGGCGCCACCATCATTGACGAGGGGGATATTCATGGAGCCTCCTTCTCCTGTTAGTTGTTTAATGGTCCACCACCATTCACGACTGAATGTAGCAGGACTGCAGACCTTTGATCTGATCCGTTGGTTGTGGGATTGCTTAGCTGTGTCTATAGTATGCTGTTTCCACTGTTTGGCATGTATGTAGTCCTGTGTTGTAGCTTCACCAGGTTGGCACTTCATTTTTAGGTACGCCTGGTGCTACTCATGGCATGTTCTTCTTCTACATTCCTCATTGAACCAGGGTTGGTCCCCTGGCTTGATGGTAATGGTAGAGTGAGGGATATGCCGGGCCATGAGGTTACAGATTGTGGTGGAATACAATTCTGCTGCTGCTGACAGCCCACAGTGCCTCATGGATGCCCAAATTTGAGCTGCTTTGGGACTGTCCGAATTAATTTTTGCCAGAATGCTTACAGCTATCTGAGAAAGGAGTCTTGGCTATATTCAACCCTAATTCCCAGAAGTGAAAAGATAGTATGCTAATCTACTCTAATACTCAGTCTCCCATATTTGTATATGTGTTTGTGATATCTATCTCTGTATGTATCTACGTATCCATCTGCTTGTCTATCTATGTATCCTTTACTTATGAACTTTACTATTTGCTGTCCATCACAATTCAGATGTTACACTTCAGATGTTATTTACTGTCTAAATCAAATTTACTTAATATTTACAGCACAGGTCATTCAGCCCAACAAGTCCATGCTCTACACGAGCCTCCTCCCACCCTTGCTAATCAATAATCTTGTGGTAAAGGGGCCTTTAGGGACAAGTGACCATAATATGATTGAATTTTACATTAAGTTTGAGAGTGATGTAGTCCAATCTGAAACTAAGGTCTTCAATCTAAACAGAGGAAACTACAAGGGTATGAGGGACAAGTTGGCCATGGTAGATTGGGAGACTACACGAAAAGGTATGAAGTTGGACATACAATGGCTAACATTCAAGGAAATAATGCATAATTTGCAACAAACATATATTCCTCTAGGGCATAAAAACCCAAAAGGAAAAGTGATCCAACCATGGATAACAAAAGAAATTAAAGCTAGTATTAAGTCAAAGGAGGAAGCTTATAAAGTTACCAGAAAAAGCGGTCAGCCTGAGGATTGGGATCTTTTTAGAAATCAGCAAAGGGGGACCAAGAAATTGATAAAGAAAGGGAAAATGGAATATGAGCACAAACTAGCGAAAAATGTAAAAACGGATTGTAAAAGCTTCTATAGGTATGTGAAAAGGAAAAGACTGGCGAAGGTAAATGTAGGTCCTTTACAGTCAGAGACGGGAGAATTTATAATGGGGAATGAGGAAATGGCTGAGAAATTAAATAAATACTTTGTTTCTGTCTTCATGGCGGAAGACACAAAAAACCTCCCAGAAATACGAGAAAACCAAGGGTGTGGCGAGAATGAGGAACTTAAAGAAATTATTATTAGTAAAAAAACAGTACTAGCAAAATTAATGGGACTAAAAGTCGATAAATCCCAAGGACCGGATGACCGACATCCGAGGGTTTTGAAAGAGGTGGCCATTGGGATAGTGGACGCATTGGTTGTCATCTTCCAAAATTCTATAGAGTCTGGAACGGTTCTTGCAGATTGGAGGATAGCAAATGTAACCCCGCTATTTAAGAAAGGAGGGAGAGAGAAAACGGGGAACTACAGACCTGTTAGCTTCACGTCAGTAGTTGGGAAAATGCTGGAATCTATTATGAAGGATGCAATAACTGGGCACTTAGAAACTAATAGTAAGATTGGGCAGAGTCAACCTGGATTTATGAAAGGGAAATCCTGTTTGACAAACCTATTGGAGTTCTTTGAGGATGTAACTAGTGGAGTAGACAAAGGGGAACCGGTAGATGTGGTGTATTTGGATTTTCAGAAGGCCTTCGATAAGGTCCCACACCAAGAGGTTGGTGAACAAAATTAGGGCACATGGAATTGGGGGTAATATACTAGCATGGATTGAGAATTGGTTAACAGACAGAAAACAAAGAGTAGGGATAAACGGGTCTTTTTCAGGATGGCAGGCTGTGACTAGTGGGGCACCGCAAGGATCGGTGCTTGGGCCCCAGCTATTCACAATCTATATCAATGATTTGGATGAGGGGACTAAATGTAACATTTCCAAATTTGCTGCTGATACAAAGCTAGGTGGTAGTGTCAGTTGTGAAGAGGCTTCAAGGAGATCTCAACAGGCTCAGTGAGTGGGCGAGAACATGGCAGATGGAATATAATGTGGATAAATGTGAAGTTATCCACTTTGGTAGAAAAAACAGAAAGGCAGAGTATTTCCTAAATGGTGAAAGTTTGGGGAATGCAGATGCTCAAAGGGACCTGGGTGTCCTTGTACATGAGTCACTGAAAGTGAATGTGCAGGTGCAGCAAGCCATTAGGAAGGCAAATGGTATGCTGGCCTTCATTACAAGAGGGTTTGAGTACAGGAGTAAAGAAGTCTTACTCCAGTTATATAGGGCCTTGGCGAGACCACACCTGGAGTACTGTGTACAATTTTGGTCTCCTTACCTAAGGAAGGATATACTTGCCATAGAGGGAGTGCAACAAAGGTTCACGAGATTGATTCCTGGGATGGCGGGACTGTCATATGAGAAGAGATTCAGTAAACTAGGCCTGTATTCTCTTGAATTCAGAAGAATGAGAGGGGATCTCATTGAAGCATACAAAATTATTACAGGGCTTGATCGGGTGGCTGCTGGGAGAATGTTTCCCTTGGCTGGGCAGTCTAGAACCAGGGGCCACAGCCTCAGGATAAAGGGTAGGCCATTCAGGACTGAGATGAGAAGAAATTTCTTCAGAGGGTGGTGAATCTTTGTAATTCTCTACCCCAGAGGGCTGTGGAGGCTCAGTCATTGGGTATATTCAAAACAGAAGTCGATAGATTTCTGACTAGTAAGGGCATCAAGGGATATGGCGATAGGGCCGGTGAATGGAGTTGAGGCAGAAGATCAGCCATGATCTCATTGAATGGCAGAGGAGGCACGAAGGGCTGAATGGCCTACTCCTGCTCCTATTTCTTATGTTCTTCTTCATCTAACCCTATCAATATATCCTTCTGTTCCCTTCTCCCTACTTGTTTATCTAGCTTCCCCTTAAATGCATCTATGCTTGCCGCCTGAACTACTCCTTCTACGTCACACTTTAAAAAAAAAGTATAAAGAAACAAAGGCAGTCTTTTTCAATGTACAGAAAAACTCTTCAGGAACACAAAATACTAGTGTCATCAGTCTGAAGCCTCTTAATTGACAATAAACAAACCTAGGTTCTATTCATAGGATCGTGGAAATTTACGGCACAGAAGGAGGCCATTCGGCCCATCGTAACTGTGCCGGCTGAAAATTTCACTTTCCAGCTCTTGGTCTGTAGCCTTGTAGGTTACGGTACTTCAAGTGCATATCCAAGCACTTTTTAAATGCGATGAGGTTTTCTTCCTCTATCACCCTTTCAGGCAGAGAGTTCCCGACCCCCACCACCTTTTTGGGTGAAAAAAGTTCTCAACTCCCTTCTAATGCTTCTGCCAATTACTTTAAATCTATGTCCCCCTGGTTATTGACCTCTTTGCTAAGGGAAATTGGTCCTTTCTATCCACTCTATCTAGGCCCCTCATTTTTTATACATCTCAATTAAGTCTCTCCTCAGCCTCCTCTGTATCTCCTCCGGCCTTCAGATGTTGGCCAGTGGTCCTGAATGGACCCTCTCCCCTGACCTGAAAGAACGTAAAAATAAAAGAGGAAAGAAAGATAAGAAACAGAACAGCTCAGAGAGGTGGAGAGAAGAAGAATATAAAGAGCAGAAGGACAAGAGGAGGGAGAGAGAATCACAAGGGGGATAGAGAGAGACCGAAGAGGAAAAAGACAGAGAAACCAAGAGGAGAGACAGAAAGATGTGAGAAATGGAGAAAGACAGTGATAGATCTGACCACTCCTCACAATAACTGGCTTGCGTCCCTGCCCAGATCCCTCCTGCTCCCCACAGAGCTGGCCTGCGTCCCTGACCAGAAGTGCATTGCTTCGTGCGACACGACAATCAAATAAGAGAAAACCGAGATAAGTAGAAGAAATCAGAGAGAAGTAGAAGTAATCCCTGCTAGAAAATGGTTTTAAGCATGAAAATTGCTTTAAATACTGTATTTGCTGATTATGATATGCACTGGGCAAATAAAGTAATAGGGGATTTTGCACTTGAAATATGCAGGCCATCCTGATCTGATAGCCAAGAAGGGACAGATCAGGTCACATCCTCTGGGCCTGCACTGTCCTCCGCACTACTACATCCCTGTGTCCACATCAACTTTTTCAGCAGCTGGGTCCCTTCCACTCACTCCCTCCCTCCCTCCCTCCGACCCCGCCCCCAACAGCTCCCAATTCCCATATGCTCCACTTCTATTGCTGTGACAACCTGGGACTCCCATCCTAGTCCTATCAGACCGTCAAACTTTCTTCCCAGTGCTATCAGACCCCGACACTTCCCTTTTCCTGTGTGCTTCCAAACCCTGAGAGCTCTGCTCAGTGCAGCTAGACCCTGCTCCTCCTCCAGTATTGCAATTACTGGCACCATCCACAGTACTGTCACATGCTAGCACCATTACTACCCAAAGCTCACGGACCCTGACAACTCATAATGCTCCCAGATGCTTGCTTCCACCTCCACATTGCTTCCATGTCCGAGACCACTCCGTCCATTGCTGCCAAAGCCTAGGACCTCTTCTTATTGCTGCCAGATTCCAATTGGGAAGCCTGAGACTGGCCTGAAATTGGTTCTCATTATCATTATTTGGGAGAGCTACCGGCAGCTGTTGCACCTCCACAGCTCAGCTCGCCCCTTTTCTAAAGAGGAATGACAGGCCAATTGCTGGGGTGGGGGGTGGGCAGGGGTGGTGCGTTCGCGATTGCTGTGGAGTCGGGGAGCATCCCTGCTCCTCCTGGCTCCACAGCAATGATTTCTGAGTTTTAAAAATTCTTAATTTTTTTAAACAAAATAAACTTGTCTTTCGTTGGCAGTCGCTGAAGAATCCTGCTCCTCACCAACCAATTTCGACAAGGGGACCCAACAAAGCATTAGGCCCTTCAGTTACATATGTAAGGGGCTTAATCCCTGTTTAAGGTGGGTGCTAGGGACGCCTGAAAAATGAGCTTGACGAATATAGCAGTGACCCAAACACACATGTAAATTGGGTGCGGGCTGTCACACTGCTAAATAGTACAGATTAAAAGATGGAGAGAGAGAGGGGGATAGAGCAAGGGAGATTGTGGGATAGAGCAAATGAGAAAGAGAAAGATCGGCACAGTGTAAGAGAGATAGCGAGAGAGAGGTATCCAGGGCTGAGAGAGAGATATCAAGGGATAGAAAGATGCAAAGAGAGCGAATCGGGGACCAAGAGTGATTTAGGATTGTGCTAGAGAGAGCGAATTAGGTGACAAAGATAGAGATTATGGCTAGAGAAAGAGAGATTGAGGCTAGGGGCAGATCGCAAACAAAGAGAAAGAGCACGGGACTGCGAGAGCGAGAGCGCTGTGTGATTGGGACAGAGCGAGAGAGAGAGAGATGTAGAGGTAGAGCGAGTGAGAGTGGTCGGAGGATAGAGCAAGAGTGAGTGCGAGAGTGATCAGACTGAGCGAGAGAGATTGGAGGGAGAGCAAGAGAGAGAGATCAAAGGTGTGAGAGATAGATTGGGAGAAAGCCAGAGAGAGAGACAGATTGGGGGACTGTATGTATGTATGCGCAAGAGAGAGAGAAAGACCAGATGAATGAGCAGCTTTTAGGGGGCTGAGTAAACCGACTATTCCACCGTGAAGGCCAGTCATTCCAGGTTAGTTGGAGAGGGGTGGTCCTGGGGGAGATCTAAGGTGGGTTGGGATGGCAAGATTGAGAGATTAGGGGCAGAGAGAGAGATCTTGGAAACTGAGAAATTGGGAAGAATAAAAGAGATTTAGGGACAGAGAAGTATTTGTGGAAACAGTGAGTGAGTGGGAGATGGAGAGAGAGATATTGGGGATAGAAAGAGAAATTGGTTGATAGAAAGAGAACGAGATGGGATAGAGAGAGAGAGCGATTGGGGCAGAACCAGATTCACACACTCTCCTTCCAAACAGGTGTTCATGGATGCTATTCAAGTGCACTGTAGCAAGCTGACTAATATCTCTGGAATTCTTACGACCCTTCCTTTTGCCATTCATGTTTAATGGAATTATTTATACTGTTTTATAAACTTGAATGACCTTTCAGTTCTTTAGATTGTCTGGCTGAATCTGAGCTTTTAACTTCAAGGCCCTCATCCCTCTATTTAAGAAATAAAAGCAAAATGCTGGAAATACTCAGCAGGTCAGGCAGCATCTTTTTAAGAGCCTGTTAGCAGTAATTATATACATATGTGAGGCTTTTAAGTCTCTATCTTTATTACTTCCTGTTCTACATCCAACAACATCTTTTATCTCTCCACTTCTCTTACTAATACCTAATCTTGATGTGAATCATAGTTTAAAGAGTATCTGATGGGATTTAAAAAAAAAAATTCTCGGGATGTAGGTTCACTGTCAAGGCCAGCAATTATTGCCCATCCCTAGTTTCCCCGAGAAGGTGGTGGTAGGCTTTCCTCTTGAACCACTGTATTGTAGCAGTTTGATACAACTGAGCGGCTTACTAGGCCACTTCAGAGGGCAGTTATGAGTCAACTCTTTGATGTGGAGCTGGAGTCACATATTGGCCAGACCGGATAACAACGACAGGTTATTTTCCCAAAAGGGCATTGGTGAACCAGTTGGGTTTTTATGACATTCCAACATACCAGCTTTTTATTTTCAAATTTTTAAAAACTGAATCCAAATTCTCAAACTGAAACTCCTGGTGCCAGATGTGGCTTCCTCCTCATATTTTTCTTTTCTGCCCTTGACTTTTAAGTGACCCAGTGATTTAGGGTCCATTCCAGTGATTTTTCCACTTCTCTTTTTAATTAGCTCACTTAAGAGTTGCAAAGTTTCTTGCTGTCAGATTGTCTATTTGTCTTTTCCATTTTTACTGCCTTTCTCATCCATCATGCTATAAGTGCCTTGACAGTTGGCACAGTCTTGCCCAATTGAGCTTTTACAGTGTATAGGTTTTGGAATCACCTGTATAATGGTTGTTCAAACCACTCAATAAATCAAAAACTCATTTGAGCTATTTTTCTTCTAGGGAGTGACAAATGCGCCCATTATCTGAGTCAGCTATAGATGTAATACAGACAAATTTCTAATTTTCTTTCTTTCCTGCTTGATAATTTTTTTAATTAAAAGTAATAATCTTTGTCAATCTTTTTCACTTTTTTTAGTAGCAAGTAAAATTCTGAAGAAAATGCTTGTGTCTGAATGGCTGAAAGTATAATGGCCCAAAATAATGTTTCATTAAATACTAAAATCTGGTCATTGCTGTTTCTGCACTCTTAAGAGGTTAACTGAGGGTTCGTTTTGGCTTCTGAGGGCTACAAAGACTGTTTAATACATGATTTTGCTGTTTTTAGCATGTGGGTTAAAAGGTGGCTATAACCCCCATACAGTGGATCAGCCAATGAAAAGGAACTAGTAAAATCCAGCCGATGACATTCACAAACCACACTGGTTAAAATAAATGGACTTCACTTGATTTAAACACTGTGCTCACTATTTGTCAATGCCTGTATTAAACCTGGAAATGGTAGTACATAGAATTGGAAAAATCAAGCCTGAAAGAGTGGGAGAAGGTGGTTAAGATACTGTTACTTTGCAGATGTGGTTTGCAGCTTTAAGAAATGGTGTAGCTGTGGCATACATTGGCAGTCATCATGTCTTAATGCCTGCTGCACTAGTTCCATTTGCTGCATTGCTGGCTCCACAGCTATCTCCTGGTCAACATTTTCAGCCTGTTGCTCTGATATGCTGGTTGTTGACTTGCACGCTGAGGCCTCTTCTCAGGTTGAATTAAGGAGCATGCAGATGGAGAGTTCTGAAGTAAGGTGTTCACTCCTTCCCTAACCTCCCCTCCCCCCGCCCCGGATTGGGCGTTTGAATTTGTGCTTCAAACTACCAGTGGTATGTTTGATAATTATTCTGTTTGTAGCATGAACTTTGTTGGACCTATGTTCTGCTTGTATTCATGTTGGTACAAAGGTGTCTTGAGCATTGGATACAGAGCATACCCTTGGTCTCTCAGGACCCATGTTTCTACTCTAGCTTCCCCTGCAAATAAGGGAGACAGAGATGAAGACGTTAATAGGAGCTCCCAGGAAATGGTGCATTCCACTGCATTATTCTATTGTGGTTGTATACCAGCTGGAGATTAACAGTTCAAAATCTATAATGTAGGGCACAATATTGTCCATAAGGAGCCAAATAGCAACGTTGGTGCAATCAGTGACTCGCCCCACACTCTCGGAAAGCCAGCATATCTGCAGAATTTTTTGCTGTCTCATGTTGCTGCTGTTGGTCAGTAACAAAAGTGATGAAGTTGCAGAGGTTAGGTGTGGTCTGGAGGTCCTGATGGAGATGGCACAGACTACAGTGTTTGCAGATTCAGGTATGAGAGCTAGCCATGCATCACATGCTTTGTGAATGGTGTGCTCGGCTGTTAACGAGGCTTTCTGCTGGAAACAACAAGCTTTATTACTGTAATTGATGTAAAGGTTCTGTAGTGTTCACAAAAAAATTGCAGCCATTAGTAATTTCCAACGATATGAGAAACCGGCAGGATGTGCATGGTAGCTGGCTGTCCCTGAATTACAGATCAGTGATGCTTCATTTTCTAATCTAAATAATGTTTTTAAAAAAAGACTAGCTGAAGGCATCCTCATTAACTTTCTCACAAAAGTTTCTTGGTTCTTACAGAATACACGTCTCAGTCTATAACCGTCTATAGCAAAGTAATCATCATTGTAATTAAGAAAAATATGCAAATATATAAATAAAATATATATCAATCTCCGGTTGCATTGCAAATGGGGAATTAATAGCAAATGGGGAATTAATAGCAAATGCTACATTCAGGTCAGACAGGGTTAGGGGAATGGGATAAGAGAAGGGAATAGGAAGAGTGTAGTGGAGAGAGAAGGGAAGAGGAGCAAAAAGATGGGGAGGGGACAGAAGAGAAGGGTCGGGGGAGACGTGCAAATCCATCTAAGCTTTAAGAACATAAGAACATAAGAAATAAGAGCAGGAGTAGGCCATATGGCCCCTCGAGCCTGCTCTGCCATTCAATAAGATCATGGCTGATCATCAACCTCAACTCCATGTTCCCGCCCGATCTCCATATCCCTTGATTCCCCTAGAGTCCAAAAATCTATCTATCTCAGCCTTGAATATATACTCAAAGACTCAGCATTCACAGCCCTCTGGGGCAGAGAATTCCAAAGATTTACAACCCTCTGAGTGAAGAAATTCCTCCTCATCTCGGTCTTAAATGGCCTACCCCTTATCCTGAGACTATGCCCCCTAGTTCTAGACACTCCAGCCAGGGGAAACAACGGGCCAGAAATTCGGCTCTCCGGCTTCCTGCGGGTGAAAGCATCGCGCGTGTACTTACCTACCGCGCCTGCCGTTGTGCTTCGGGCCCACGAGGAATTCGGCTCCTGGGCCTCCTGCAGCTGCCGGCGCGCAGTGCTTGCGTATCCCAGGGGCGCAGTTAGTTCGAAGCGTCCCCTGGGATCACGTGGGCCATGGAGAGCCAATCCAAGCAGGGCATTTTCATTCATAGATTTGACAGGAAGACCTGTCAAATCTATGAATAGAGATCGGCCCCAAAACCACACTTAAACTTCAAATAAATTTTTAAAAAAACATCACATTTTTAAAATAACTATAAGTTACATAAATTAACTACTTTAAAACAAAAATTAAAATTTTTGAAAAAGTTAATTATACTTTTTAACGGTGCTAAAAATAAACTTACCTTTCTTTAAAGTATGTAAAAAAGATAAACCTGTTGGGAAAAAATGTTTAAATTGTAATTAATTAACCACTTACCTTGTTAAAAACAGAGGTCATGATGTGGAGATGCCGGCGTTGGACTGGGGTGGACAAAAATGAGAAGTCGCACAACACCAGGTTATAGTCCAACAGATTTATTTAATTTTACAAGCTTTCGGAGCTGTCGCTCCTTCCTCAGGTAAGTTAGCAGTGAGAGAATCTCCCAGAATTCACAATTTAAACACAGACAAAATCTATACAAATATTTCCCTACATCAAAGACACAATAAGAGCACAGCCAAGACAATGAGATGTGTCCCAGGGGGTCCAACGTGTCAAACCACCTGCTGGCTGCATATCCTGTCAATTTGTGTTGGTTCTTGTGCTAGTCTTTAAAAAAAAAAACACCTGGGAAGACCGGCCATGATGTCAAGTCACGTTCTGTATCGTGACATGAACCCGATATCGCGATGAGTCCAACGCCGGCATCTCCACATCATGACCTCTATTGACACCGCAAACTGCCGGCTCAAAGTGGAGAGAATCGCCAAGAAGATCGCGCATATTGACACAGACATCAAGTACCTGCAGAGATGCAAGAAAGCAGACAAGATTCCGAAAGGACTACAGATCACGAACCCACTCAAGTCGACATACAACACAGACTACGCTGAGAGACTTTGCCGTCGTACCTCTCGCACACTCCTCAACCATCTCGTACACCAGCTCTACAGCAGACGTCGCAACCTCGAAACCAAGATAGAGTCCGTGCTCTCAGCCTGTGCTCAGGACACAGCAGACCAGCTACGAGACACCGCCAAACAGACGAGGCAACGGAACTACGCTGCCTACATGCGCATCAAGAACAGGAAGCTTGAGAAACTCGGCGTAACCACCAGCTACAACCAAGCCTCCCCCGGTACCACGGTTGCAACCACAGGGAAGTCCATCGTCAACCTGTCGGACCACACCCTTCAACCAGACGAAATCGAAGTTCTCGCCCTAGGGCTCAAGTTCTGCCCCACCACCAAAATGGACCCCATCGGTCTCGCGGCGGACACAGAGGAATTCATCAGGAGAATGAGGATCCGGGAATACTACCACAAATCCCAAGATGTCAGCAACATTCCTAATGGGACAATCAATGATCCGGAACAGCAGACAGAGGGAACCGCAGTGCTACAACCGAGGAAGAAAGAGTCAAATTGGACCCCTCCGGAGGGTCGCAACCCTAAGCTTGACATGTATGCTCAAGCTGTCAGGAAATGCATCAACGCCAGATTCATCAGCCGTACTCACAAGACAGTCCAGAATGTCACCCGAGCACAACGCAACGCCATCCACGCACTCAAGACCAACCGCAACATCGTCATCAAACCAGCGGACAAAGGAGGAGCCATCGTCATACAGAACAGAATGGACTATTGCAAAGAAGCATACCGACAACTGGACAACCAGGAACACTACAGACAGCTACCCGCAGATCCGACCAAAGAACACACCCGCCAACTCAATAGACTGATCAAGACCTTCGATCCAGACCTTCAAAACATCCTACGCGCTCTCATCCCACGTACTCCCCGCGTAGGAGACTTTTACTGCCTCCCAAAGATACACAAAGCCAACACACCCGGACGTCCTATCGTATCAGGCAACGGAACCCTGTGTGAGAACCTCTCTGGGTACGTCGAGGGCATCCTGAAACCCATCGTACAGGGAACCCCCAGCTTCTGTCGCGACACTACAGACTTCTTGCAGAAACTCAGCACCCATGGACCAGTTGAACCAGGAACACTCCTCGTCACGATGGACGTATCGGCACTCTACACCAATATCCCCCACAATGACGGCATCGCTGCGACAGCCTCAGTACTCCACACCAACAACAGCCAATCTCCGGACGCCATCCTACAACTCATCCGCTTCATCCTTGACCACAATGTCTTCACCTTCGACAACCATTTTTTTACCCAAACACACGGAACAGCCATGGGGACCAAATTCGCACCCCAATACGCCAACATCTTCATGCACAAGTTCGAGCAAGACTTCTTCGCTGCACAGGACCTCCAACCAACGCTGTACACCAGATACATCGACGACATCTTCTTCCTTTGGACCCACGGCGAAGGATCACTGAAAGGACTACACGATAGCATCAACAGGTTCCATCCCACCATCAAACTCACCATGGACTACTCCTCAGAATCGGTTTCATTCTTGGACACACGAATCTCCATCAAAGACGGACGCCTCAGCACTTCACTCTACCGCAAGCCCACGGACAACCTCACGATGCTCCACTTCTCCAGCTTCCACCCTAACCACGTTAAAGAAGCCATCCCCTATGGACAAGCCCTGCGAATACACAGGATCTGCTCAGACGAGGAGGAACGCGATGGACACCTACGGACACTGAAAGACGCCCTCGTAAGAACGGGATATGACGCTCGACTCGTCGATCGACAGTTCTGACGGGCCACAGCGAAAAACCGCATAGACCTCCTCAGAAGACGAACACGGGACACAACCAACAGAGTACCCTACGTCGTCCAGTACTTCCCCGGAGCGGAAAAACTACGCCATGTTCTTCGCAGCCTTCAACATGTCATCGATGACGACTAACACCTTGCTAAGGCCATCCCCACGCCTCCACTACTCGCCTTCAAGCAGCCGCCTAACCTCAAAAGTACCATTGTTCGCAGCAGATTACCCATCTTTCAGGAGAACAGCAACCAAGACACCACACAACCCTGCCACGGCAACCTCTGCAAGACATGCCAAATCATGGACACAGATAGCATCATCACACGTGAGGACACTACCCACCAGGTACACGGTACATACTCATGTGACTCGGCCAACGTTGTCTACCTGATACGTTGCAGTAAAGGATGCTCCAGAGCATGGTACATCGGCGAGACCATGCAGACACTGAGACAACGTATGAACGGACACCGCGCAACAATCGCCAGGCAGGAGGGTTCCCTCCCAGTCGGGGAACACTTCAGCAGCCAGGGGCATTCAGCCTCGGATCTGCGGGTAAGCGTTCTCCAGGGCGGCCTTCGGGATACACGACAGCGCAAAATCATAGAGCAGAAACTGATAGCCAAGTTCCGCACTCATGAGGATGGCCTCAATCGCGATATCGGGTTCATGTCACGATACAGAACGTGATTTGACATCATGGCCGGTCTTCCCAGGTGTTTTTTTTTAAGAAGACTAGCACAAGAACCAACACAAATTGACAGGATATGCAGCCAGCAGGTGGTTTGACATGTTGGACCCCCTGGGACACATCTCATTGTCTTGGCTGTGCTCTTAGTGTGTCTTTGATGTAGGGAAATATTTGTATAGATTTTGTCTGTGTTTAAATTGTGAATTCTGGGAGATTCTCTCACTGCTAACTTACCTGAGGAAGGAGCGACAGCTCCGAAAGCTTGTAAAATTAAATAAATCTGTTGACTATAACCTGGTGTTGTGCGACTTCTCATTTTTGTTAAAAACAGGCCTTGCACCTCCTTTTTAAAAGTGCAGCTTCTCCATACTTACCCTCACGGAGAAACCTGAAAAAAAACCTGAAGTTCACTGCGTGTGCGCTGCCTCTACCGCGCACGCGTTCGACCTCTGAACCCCTTCCTTCAGGGGAATGGAAGCTCCGGTTTCCAGCGCATGCGCAGTGCATGCGTGAAACCGGCACTTTCGTTGGGTCTACGGGTGAGTACACAGCGCGTACTCACCCGTGGAGGGCCGAATTTCTGGCCCAACGTCTCAGCATCTACCCTGTCAATCCCCTTCAGAATCTTGTATGTTTCAATGAGATCACCTCTCATTCTTCTAAACTCCAGAGAGTGTAGGCCCATTCTACATAATCTCTCATCATAGGACAGCCCTCTCATCCCAGGAATCAATCTGGTGAACCTTCATTGCCCTGCCTCCAAGGCAAGTATATCCTTCCCTGGATAAGGAGACCAAAACTGTGCATAGTACTCCAGGTGTGGTCTCGCCAAGGCCCTGTACAATTGTAGCAAGACTTCCTTACTCTTATACTCCAACCCCCTTGCAATAAAGGCCAGCATGCCATTTGCCTTCCTTATTGCTTGCTGTACCTGCATGGTAGCTTTCTGTGTTTCTTGCACGAGGACACCCAAATCTCTCTGAACACCAACATTTGAAAGTTTCTCACCATTTAAAAAATATTCTGTTTTTCTATTCTTCCTACCAAAGTGAATAACCTCACATTTCCCTACATTATACTCCATCTGCCACCTTACTGCCCACTCACTTAGTCTATCTATATCCCTTTGCAGACTCTTTGTGTTCTCCTCACAGCTTACTGTCCCACCTAGCTTTGTATCGTCAGCAAACTTGGATACATTCTACTCGGTCCCTTCATCTAGGTCATTAATATAGATTGTAAATAGCTGAGACCCAACACTGATCCTTGCAGCACCCCACTAGTTAAAGCCTGCCAACCTGAAAAATATCCATTTATCCCTACTCTCTGTTTTTTGTCTGTTAACCAATCCTCTATCCAGGCGACGATATTACCCCCAAACCTATGAGCCCTAATCTTGTGTAATAATCTTTTATGTGACACCTTATCAAATGCCTTTTGGAAATCCAAATATACTACATCCACTGGTTCCCCTTTATCTACCCTGCTAGTTACATCCTCAAAAAACTCTAATAAATTTGTCAAACACGATTTCCCTTTCATAAAACCATGTTGCATCTGCCTAATCATGTTATAATTTTCTAAGTGCCCTGATACCACTTCCTTAACAATGGATTCCAGCAGTTTCCCGACGACTGATGTCAGGCTAACTGGCCTGTAGTTCCCTGTTTTTTCTCTCCCTCCTTTCTTGAATAGCGGTGGTACATTTGCGACCTTCCAATCTGCTGGGACCATTCTAGAATCTAGGGAATTTTGGAAGATCAAAACCAATGCATCCACTATCTCTTCAGCCACCTCTTTTAGAACCCTAGGATGCAGGCCGTCAGGTCCAGGGGTTTTGTTGGCTTTTAGTCCCATTAGTTTCTCTAGTACTTTTTCGCTACTTATATTAATTACATTAAGTTCCTCACCCTCATTAGACCCTTGGTTCCCCAACATTTTTGATATGCTTTTTGTGTCTTCTACTGTGAAGACAGATACAAAATATTTGTTTAACGTTTCTGCCATTTCCTTATTCCCCATAATATTTTCTCCTGTCCCAGCCTCTGAGGGACCAATGTTTACTTTTGCTACTCTCTTCCTTTTTACATACTTGTAGAAGCTCTTACAATCTGCTTTTATATTTCTTGCTAGTTTTCACTCATTCTATTTTTTCCCTTTTTATCAATTTTTGGTCAACCTTTGCTGGTTTCTGAAACTCTCCCAATCCTTAGGCTTACTATTATTCTTTGCAACATTATAAGCTTCTTCTTTCAATCTAATGCTGTCCTTAACTTCTTTACTTAGCCACGGTTGGATCACTTTTCCCGTGGAGTTTTTGTTTCTCAATGGAATGTATTTTTGTTGAGAATTATGAAATATTTCTTTAAATGCTAGCCATTGCTTATCTGCCGCCATACCTTTTAATCTATTTTTCCAATCTACCTTAGCCAACTTGCCCCTCATACCTATGTAATGGGCTTTATTTAAGTTTAAGACTCTAGTTTCAGACTTAGTCAAGTCACTCTCAAAATTAAGGTGAAATTCTATGATCACTCTGCCCCAGAGGATCCTTTACTATGAGATTGCTAATTAACCCTGTCTCATTACACAATTCAAGATCTAAAATAGCCTGTTCCCTGGTTGGTTCCATGACATATTGTTCTAAGAAACTGTCCCGAATGCATTCCATGAACTCGTCCTCCAGACTACCTTTGCCAATTTGATTTGTCCAGTCTATATGAAGATTAACGTCCCCCAAGATTATTGCATTACCTTTGTTGCAAGCTCCTACTATTTCTTGATTAATATTCTGTCCAACGGTATAGCTATTGTTAGGGGTTAACAAAAATCTATCAATCTCAGATTTAAAATTAACAATTGATCTAGCATCGATTGCCGTTTGAGGAAGAGAGTACCAAACTTCTACCACCCTTTGTGTGTAGAAGTGTTTCCTAATTTCACTCCTGAAAGGTCTGGCTCTAATTTTTAGACTACCCCCTAGTCCTAAACTCCCTAACTAGCAGAAATAGTTTCTCTCTATCTACCCTATCTGTTCCCCATAATATCTTAAAAACTTCGATCAGATCACCTCTTAACCTTCTAAATTCTAGGGAATACAACCCTAATTTGTGTAATTTCTTGGTATTGCAATATCAAACAAAACTTGACACCGAGCTACATGAGATGTTAGGACAGATGACCAAAAGCTTAGTCCAATTCACTACAATGCAACTCAGTAGTGCAATTGGTATTGCACCTGTATTTGTCACTGAGAGTCACGTGATGTGCATCATTTATTAAAGAGGGACTCCACGTAACAATATGTGACCATCAATCAACTGATGTTGATTTATTTATTTGAACTGCAATTCCTAATTTTTGCTACCTTCCCACAAAAAACAAATCTATGAACCCTATAGTCTCTAATTTATGTGATAGCCATAGCTAAGTCACAGTCTTGCACTACTTTGGCCTGACGGCTCCGCAGCACTTCAGGTTGGATAGCCTTATTGTACTTCGCCCCAGTGGTCCTGCTGCAATTCTCCTGACCGCTCTGCCGCACTTCATCTTAACTGCTCTCCAGAATTTTGATCCAATGTGCCTGCCACATTTTGGTTGCACAACCCTTCCCCACTTCTTCTGGTGGCCTGCTTCAGCCTTCTGTAGTTGAGCAAGATTTCGTGGATGGAACTCCCTACACTCAGGCTAGACACTCTTTCAGCCCACAGTGTAGTATTTTGTGGATGCCGTACCCCATCCATTTAATGTTACTTAATTGGAAGGAACCCCAACCTGCTTTGCATAAATTTTGATGGTTGGGACCCACTACTGAGCTGCATTGTAGTGAATTGGATCAAGCTTTTGGTCATCTGTCCTAATATCTCATGTAGCTCGTTATCAAAATTTGTTTGATATCGCTCCTGTGAAACGCCATGGAACATTTTACTATGTTAAAGGCACTATATAAATGCAAGTTGTTGATATATGGCATGGTGTCGTAGGGAAAGGAGCCACCAATGGCTGCAAGCTGCGTTTGGACTGGTGGTTGTAGGGAAATTGTGGCCTCAGTATCTCCCTTCCCAATCATTCATGTTTCCTCCCATCCCCTCACTCCCATCGTGTCTGCTGCCCCTTCATCTTCTAACTACTAATTCTCTCATCCTACTGCCTGCTCCCTCCTTCTAACTCTTCCTCTTTGACCCACTCAACCACTCTATCCTTCTTTCCGCTTTGCTTCACTGTCACTCAGCTCACACTAACCCTCCATCCACTTTCACTCACTTCCTCCAAGGGTGGATGCCAAAGGCTAGAGGCCCTCTCACTCCAAACTAGTTTCTCTCCTCCTAAAATGAGGAAAAAATCTGTCTTTCTCTGTATTTGTGCCTCTCTCACACAGACACACATACACATTCTCATTTAAAAAATGGGCCAGAAATTGCTAGAAAACATCTCAAATTACTCACATACTGTATCCCAAAATGTTACTTTCTGAAAGAAATCTATCTAATTTGTATTTCTGAGTGTCGAAACAGCTTTACATCCTGAAAATCCTGGGCCTCCAGATTGAGTATCATGTCAGGACCATAAATCATGTCATTAACAGGATCCTTACGACATGAATTACCAGCCCTAAATGGATGAGGTGAGATTAATTTGCATTAACATCATAAATCCAGCAATTTCATGACATGCCATGAACTTTAATGTGAAGATGCGATAGTTAGGGGAGCAGACAGGCGTTTCTGCGGCCGCAGACGTGACTCCAGGATGGTATGTTGCCTCCCTGATGCCAGGGTCAAGGATGTCACTGAGCGGCTGCAGGACACTCTGAGGGGGAGGGTGAACAGCCAGAGGTCGTTGTCCATATCGGTGCCAACAACATAGGCAGAACGAGGGATGAGGTCCTGCAGGCAGAGTTTAGGGAGCTAGGAGAGAGATTAAAAAGCAAGACCTCAAAGGTAGTAATCTCTGGATTACTCCCAGTGCCACGTGCCAGTGAGTACAGGAATAGGAGGATAGAACAGATGAATGCGTGGCTGGAGAGATGGTGCAGGAAGGAGGGCTTTAGATTCCTGAGGACTGTTTCTGGGGAAGGTGGGACCTGTACAAGCCGGACAGGTACACCTCAACAGAGCCGGGACCAATATTCTCATGGGGAGGTTTGCTAGTGCTGTTGGGGAGGGTTTAAACTAGCTTGGTAGGGGGATGGGCACCAGCATATAGGAGTAGAAAAGAGGAATAAGGTGCATGAAAGAGTGAGTGTGTTGGATAGTACTAGAGAAGAAAGTAATACTAGAGGCAGAAGTAGTACCATATTAGATAGGAGCAGACTAAGAAAGACTAAGAAAAATTCAAAAATGGGTTTAGAATGCATGCATGTAAACACACAAAGTGTGGTGAATATGGTTGGTGAGCTACAAGCACAATTAGCCGTGTGGCAATATGATGTTGTGGCAATAACAGAAATGTGGCTTAAAAACGGTGAGGACTGGGAACTTAATATTCAAGGGTACAAGGTGTTCAGAAAGATAGGGAAGGAAAAAAGGGAGGTGGGGTGGCAGTGCTGATTAAGGAAGACATTGTAGTGTTGGAAAAGGAGGATGTTCTTGAGGGGACAAGGACAGAATCCATTTGGTTAGAGTTGAGGAGCAAAAAGGGTACGATCATGCTATTGGGAGTATTCTATAGGCCTCCAAATAGTGAGAGGGAGGTAGAGGAGCAAATCTGCAGGGAAATCGCAGAGATATGCAAGAGCTATAGAGTGGTGATATTGGGGGACTTTAATTACCCAAATATCGATTGGATAATGCTCGGGTAAAGGGAAAGGAGGTGAGGAATTTCTGAAATGTGTTCAGGAGAATTTCCTTGACCAATATGTTCTTGGCCCAACTAGGAAGGAGGCATTGCTGGATCTGGTGCTGGGGAATGAGGTGGGCCAGGTCGACCAAGTGTCTGTGGGAGAACACCTGGGTATGAGTGATCATCGTATCATAAGATTTAGATTAGCAATGGAGAGGAGCAAGAAACAATTTAGAGTGGAACTTCTAAACTGGAATAGGGCTAACTTCAGTGGGATGCGAAAGGATCTAGCCAGGGTAAAATGGAACCAAAGACTGACAGGAAAAACTGTAACGGAACAATGGGTGATCTTTAAGGAGGAGATGTTCCAAGTACAGGCGAGGTACATTCCAACAAGAAGGAAGGGTAAGGGAACCAAAGCAAGGGCTCCTTGGCTGACGAGGGAGATAGAGAAGATGATGAAACAAAAAAAGAGGGTGTATGATGCATGTCAGGTGAATTCTTCAAGGGAGAACCAGACCAAATACAATAAGCTGAGAGGGGAAGTGAAGATGAAAATACGATTGGCAAAGAGAGAATATGAGAGTAGAATGGCGGTTAACATAAAAGGGAATCCAAAAATTTTCTACCGGCATGTAACATGGAAACATAGAAGATAGGAGCAGGAGCAGGAGCAGGAGCAGGCCATTCGGCCCCTTGAGCCTGCTCCGCCATTCAATGAGATCATGGCTGATCATCCAAATTCAGTACCCTGTCCCTGCTTTCTCCCCATAGCCCTTGATCCCCTTAGCCTTCAGAAATATATCTAACTCCTTCTTGAATATATTTAATGAATTGGCCTCAACTGCCTTCTGTGGTAGAGAATTCCACAGGTTCACCACTCTGGGTGAAGAAATTCCTCCTCACCTCAGTCCTAAATGGCTTACCCCTTATCCTTAGACTGTGACCCCTGGTTCTGGACTCCCCCGCCATCGGGAACAGCCTTCTTGCATCTAGTCTGTCTAGTCCTGTTAGAATTTTATAAGTTTCAATGAGATCCCCTCTCATTCTTCTAAACTCTAGCGAATATAAGCCTAATCGACCCAATCTCTCCTCATACGTCATTCCTGCCATCCCAGGTATCAGTCTGGTGAATCTTCGCTGCACTCCCTCCATGACAAGAACATCCTTCCTCAGATAAGGCGACCAAAACTGCACACAATACTCAAGGTGTGGTCTCACCAAGGCCCTGTACAACTGCAGCAAGACATCCTTGCTCCTGTACTCGAATCCTCTCGCTATGAAGGCCAACATACCATTTGCCTTCTTAACTGCCTGCTGCACCTGCATGCTTACCTTCAGCGACTGGTGCACAAGGACACCCAGGTCTCATTGCACTTCCCCTTTTCCCAATCTATTGCCGTTCAGATAATAATCTGCCTTCCTGTTTTTGCCACCACGCATTTATCCACATTATACTGCATTTGCCATGCATCTGCCCAATCACCTAACCTGTCCAAATCATATTGGAGTTTCTCTGCATCCTCCTCACAGCACACACGCCCACCCAGCTTTGTGTCGTCTGCAAACTTGAAGATATTACATCTAGTTCCCTCGTCTAGATCATTTTTTTTATATATATATATATTGTGAATAACTGGCGTCCTAGCACCGATCCCTGCGGTACCCCACTAGTCACTGCCTGCCACTCGGAAAAAGACCCGTTTATTCCAACTCTTTGCTTCCTGTCTGCCAACCAGTTCTCTATCCAAGTCAGTACCTTACCCCCAATCCCATGTGCTTTAACTTTGCACGCTAATCTCTTATGCGGGACCTTATCGAAAGCCTTCTGAAAGTCCAAATATACCACATCCACTGGTTCTCACTTATCTATTCTACCAGTTACATTCTCAAAAAATTCCAGTAGATTAGTCAAGCATGATTTACCTTTTGTAAATCCATGTTGACTTTGTCTGATCCTGTCACTGTTTTCCAAGTGCTCTGCTATTACATCTTTTATTATGGACTCTAGCATTTTCCCCACTACTGATGTCAGGCTTACCGGTCTATAATTCCCCGTTTTCTCTCTACCACCTTTTTTAAATAGTGGGGTTACATTAGCTACCCTCCAATCCATGGGAACTGTTCCAGAGTCTATAGAATTTTGGAAGATGACCAGCAATGCATCTACTATTTCTAGGGCCACTTCCTTAAGTACCCTAGGATGTAGATTATCAGGCCCTGGGGATTTATCGGCCTTCAATCCCATCAATTTCCCTAACGCTATTTCCCTACAAATACTGATTTCATTCAGTTCCTCCCTCTCATTAGACCTTGTGTTCCCCGACATCTCTGGGAGTTTATTTGTGTCCTCCTTTGTGAAGACAGAACCAAAGTATGTATTTAATTGGTTTGCCATTTCTTTGTTCCCCATTATAAGTTCACTGCAAGGGACCTACGCTTGACTTCACCAATCTTTTTCTCTTCACATATCTATAGAAGCTTTTACAGTCAGTTTTTATGTTCCCTGAAAGCTTACTCTCATACTCTATTTTCCCCCTCTTAATGAATCCCTTTGTCCTCCTTTGCTGAATCCTAAACTGCTCCCAATCCTCAGGTTTGCTGCTTTTTCTGGCCAATTTATATGTCCTCTCCTTGGATCTTATGCTATCCCTAATTTCCCTGTTAGACACGGTTGAGTCACCTTTTTTGTTTTATTTTTATGCCAAACAGGGATGAACAAATTCTGTAGTTCATCCATGCGATCTTTAAATGTTTGCCATTGCCTATCCACCGTCAACCCTTTAAGTAACATTCCCCAATCCATCCTAGCCAACTCGCGCCTCACACCATCGTAGTTTCCTTTATTTAAATTCAGAACCCTAGTCTCTGAGTCAACTACTACTTCACTCTCCATCTTAATGAAGAATTCGATCATATTATGATCGCTCCTCCCCAAGGGGCTTCGCACAACAAGATTGCTAATCAATCCTTTTTCATTACATAATACCCAGTCTAAGATGGCCTGATCTCTAGTTGGTTCGTCGACATATTGGTCCAGGAAACCATCCCGTATACACTCTTGGAATTCCTCTTCCACAGTATTGTTACTAATTTGGTTAGCCAAATGTAGATTAAAGTCACCCATGATAACAGTAAGTGGGTAGTAAGAGGCAGGGTGAGGCCTATTCGAGACAAATAAAGTGATATATGCTTAGAGGCGCAGGGCAAGGCTAGACTACTCAATGAGTAGTTTGTATCGGTGTTTACTAAGGAGGTAGATGCTGACAAAATATCGGTAGAAGTGGAAAAAGTAGAATCAATGGAAGGGGTGAAAATTGATAGACAGGATGTACTAGAAAGGCTGGGTATAATTAGAGTGGACAAGTCGCCTGGTCCAGATGGCTTGCATCCCAGGTTGCTAAGGGAATTGGGGGAGGAGATAGCGGAAGGGCTTGCCATAATTTTCCATTCTTCCCTCGATGCAGGGGAGGTGCCTGAGCATTGGAAAGTGGCAAATGTGACACCATTGTTCAACAAAGGGTGTAAGGACAATCCTAGTAACTACAGGCCGGTCAGTTTAACATCAGTGGTGGGTAAAGTTTTAGAAACAATAATCAAGGAAAAAATTAACGGGCACTTGGAGAGGTTTAAGCTAATTAAGGAGAGCCAACATGGATTTGTAAAAGGGAGATCCTGTTTGACTAATCTGATTGAATTTTTTGATGAAGTAACAGAGAGGATTGATGAAGGGAATGCAATGGATGTTGTCTACATGGATTTTCGGAAGGCGTTTGACAAGGTACCACATAGAAGGCTGGTTAACAAAATTGACGCTCATGGAGTAGGTGGGTTAGTGGCAGCTTGGATAAGGAATTGGCTTAAGGACAGAAAACACCAAGTAAATGGCTGTTTTTCAGACTGGAGGATGGTAGACAGTGGTGTTCCCCAAGGGTCAATGCTGGGGCCACTGCTTTTTTTGATATATATATATATATATATAAATGACCTGGATATTGGAATACAGAGTAGAATTTCTAAATTTGCCGATGACACCAAACTTGGGGGTGTGACAAACAGTGAGGATGATACCAATCTACTGCAACAGGACATAGAAAGACTAGCAGAATGGGCAGACAAGTGGCAGATGAAATTTAATAGAGAGGTGTGAGGTGATGCATTTTGACAGAAGGAACAGGGAGAGGCAATATACACTTAATGGTACAGTTTTAAAGAGTGTGCAGGGACAGAGGGACCTGGGAGTTAATGTGCATAGGTCCCTGAAGGTGCCAGGACATATTGAGAGAGTGGTTAGCAAAACATCCGTAAGACAAAGGTCCTCCACCAACCTGCCCCCGCCACACAGTACTGCCCGCCCCCCCCCCCCCCCCCCCCCGATTATCAAAATCCACGACAAGGCCTTGGACAACGTGGACCACTTTCCATACATCGGGAGCCTACTGTCAACACTCCACTTTGTGCGGTCTTGGGCCAGGGATTCCCAGGTGTCGGTGGGGATGTTGCACTTTTTCAAGGAAGACCTGTCAAATGTATGAATTAAAATCGGCCCCAAAACAACACCTAAACTTCAAATAATTTTTTTTAAAAATCACATTTTTAAAATAACTATAAGTTAAATAAATTAACTACTTTAAACAAAAATTTAAATTTTTGAAAAAATTAAAATACTTTTTAACTGTGCTAAAAATAAACTTACCTTCCTTTAACGTATCTAAAAAAAGTTAAACCTGTTGAAAATTTTTTTAAATTATAATTAATTAACCACTTACCTTGTTGAAAACGGGTCTTGCGCCTCCTTTTTAAAAGCACAGGTTCTTTAATACTTACCCTCCCAGAGAAACCTGAAAAAAAACCTAAGTTTGCTGCGTGCGCGCAGCCTCTACCGCGCATGCGGTTCACCTCTGAACCGCTCCCTGCACGAGACCGGAAGTTCCGGTTTCCCACGCATGCAGGAAACCGGCACTTCAGGAGGCCTTACGGGTGAGTACACAGTGCGTACTCACCAGGCAAGTGCCGAATTTTTGGACCCATATGTCAAGAATGTTTGTACATTTTGCACACCTACCCTGTCATTTGCTCGTTAACCTCTCAAGGACCAATACAGTAATTCCCAAACACAACTGGGTTACAATGTCCTCTTCTTTTGCTTGTTCTTTTTAATTTTTTTTCTTTTCCTTTCTCTTTCTTCCCTCTCTTTATTTCTCTTTCTGTATTTAATTTGACTCAAATTCAGCCTATTTCCTTTCTGTTGTTCGCTCTGTTTCTTTGTCTATCCTTTTCTTTCATTGGTTAAGGAGATAGTCCATTGGGCATGACGTTCACGAGGTCCCAGAAGCGACATTGACATCATTGCACCATTATCATTTTGACGTTCCAGCAATTTGCAGTGCAAATATAGTACGATGTGAATGGTGAGATTAAAAAGTTCAATTAACGTCGTTCGCTGCGAGATGCTCCATTGCAGCAATTTCTGGCCCATTATAAATGTTACCTCAGCTTTTGAAACTTGCTCTCTTGTTTTTGAAAATTATTTGCCGAAAAGCTACTGGGCAGAAAGTGCTCAAAGCTAAAGAGAATTATCTCATCAGTAGTGGTGACTGAATAACACTGACACATCCTGCGAAATTAGGTACACTGCTTGAGCTCAAACTGCACGGTTCAAATTCAGCTGGGAATCACAACTCTGGGCAAAAGAGTTAATTTCAAGCCCAGGCTTTTGGGAAAGGCTAGGGCATTTTACTTATGAGTAAAAATGGTAATGAAGGCAATAAAAGACACAAAAGTTTATTCAAATGTAATAATGCTATAGTAAAATCTGTAATTTTTAAAAGTCTTGTTGAAATCCCTATTTTCGATATTAGAAATTTCCGTTACTGAGGAAAAAATAGTAGCTGAAGAAATTTTCAGGTAGTATTTGAGTGATTTGTGGATACCTGGTGGCCCATTGTGCAATCTCAGTGTAACATAATGTATTTATTATATATGCATTTACTTATTTTCAAATGAGGAACATTTAATCCTGATACTGCATTGATACAAAATAATAGACTGGCTAGATTCCTATTAAACAAGTATTAAGAGACCCTTAATGAACAAGAATCTGGAATGTCTAATAAATTGATACGCATATATGTATTACAGAACTTTCCAGTACATGAAAGTTGCCATAAGACCCTGGTGCAAAAATATATAGAGGGGTAATGTACATTTACAAGCTAAGGATTTTTTATCAATAAAAGCAAAGCAATCCGATGGCCTTTACTGGTGAAGGAACCAATGATTTCCATGCTGTATGAAAGATTGCTTTGAGACATCACGTGTAGTCAATAAAACAACTTTATAACAATAAGCACTTGTAAACTAAAGTCTTTAACATGTATTTGTAAGTAATAGAAAATGTTAAGTATAATTTAATGTTTTACTGCAGAGCTACACATTTATGAATCAGGAACAGTTGCAGATTATAGTAGGAAGGATGGATCCCAGCCAGCCAAAGGAGGTGAGAGTTCTTTTGTGGGATTTATTAGATGTCCACTATTTTATTGCCGGTGTCAATATTTCTTGAGTACTTTTCTGTTGTTGTGTAAGGTGAAGAATAGACTACATAAATTAATGTTTTACCTGGCTTCAGCAAACAGAAAAAACACTACCAAAATAAACAGTTCAATTTTATAGCACTAGAAAAAGCTGCCTTTTCTTAGCAAGCTGCCTCTATTCTCAGTCTGAATTAGCACTACATTATTTACACAGCCATTCAGATGCTCATATACAACAACAACAACTTGTATTTATATAGCGCCTTTAACGTAGTAAAACGTCCCAAGGCGCTTCACAGGAGTGTTATAAGACAAAAAATTGACACCGAGCCACATAGGAAATTAGGGCAGATGACCAAAAGCTTGGTCAAAGAGGTAGGTTTTAAGGAGCATCTTAAAGGAGGAAAGAGAGGCAGAGAGGTTTTGGGAGGGAGTTCCAGAGCTTAGGGCCTAGGCAGCTGAAGGCACGCCCACCGATGGTTGGGCAATTTATAATCGGGGATGCTCAAGAGGGCAGAATTTGAGGAGCGCAGAGATCTCCGGGGGCGGGGGGGGGATTGTGGGGCTGATGGAGATTAGGAGGGGCGAGGCCATGGAGGGATTTGAAAACAAGGATGAGAATTTTGAGATCAAGACGTTGCTTAACCGGGAGCCAGTGTAGGTCAGCGAGCACCGGGCACGGCTGAACGGGACTTGGTGTGAGTTAGGATTCGGGCAGCTGAGTTTTGGATGACCTCAGGTTTACGTAGGGTAGAATGTGGGAGGCTAGCCAGGAGTGCGTTGGAATAGTCAAGTCTAGAGGTAACAAAGGCATGGATGAGGGTTTCAGCAGCAGATGAGCTGAGGCAGGGGCGGAGATGGGCAATGTTACGGAGGTGGAAATAGGCGGTCTTAGTTATGCCACGGATATGTGGTCTGAAGCTCATTTCAGGGTCAAATATGACGCCAAGGTTGCGAACAGTCTGGTTCAGCCTCAGACAGATGCTACGGAGAGGGATGGTGTCGGTGGCTAGGGAACGGAGTTTGTGGCGGGGCCCGAAGACAATGGCTTTGGTCTTCCCAATATTTAATTGGAGAAAATTTCTGCTCATCCAGTACTGGATGTCAGACAAGCAGTGTGTCAATTTAGAGACCGTGAGTTACTGATCTCTACCTTGTGCAACACTACTCCTAAGAGATCTTAAGACTTTAGTGGTTAATATATACAACATGTTCAATATTGCTTTGCTTTGTCTCCATTGTTAAAATTTCTAATACTTATCAGAAATTGATTGAATTTCAATTTTTTTTAGGTTCGACAGGAGGCTTTGCAGACTCTCTGCTGTGCTCCCCCATCTGATGTATTGAACTGTGAATGCTGGGTTACTCTCCGCAAATACCTTGCGACAGCTCTTTCAGATCCAGACTCTACGCTGAGTGTAATAAATTAAAAATAAACACTCACAATTTACTAAACATTATAAGTAACTATTAGATTTAGGAATGCACTAAGATTTTTTATAATTAACCTTTGTGTTTATTGATCAATAACTCTCTTTTTGTCATATATTTTACTAAGCTAACTTGGAATCTATTAAGGCTGCAGTCCTCCTGCTTAGGTAATCCAAATAGTAAAAACTTGGATTTTCAGAAAAAAATGTGTATCCCTGGCCACTCTTTCTTTTGTTCCGAAAGCAAGCCTTCAGAAGAACGAGGAAACTTTAGGATGAGAAAAGGCTGTTTGGCCTACTGAAGCTTGTCACTCCAGTATTCTAGCTCCAGCTTAGCATCTATCTGCTTACATGTCACTAAAGTCTGCCTGGTAAATTATTCCAGACATTTATCACCTTTTACGTGTAGAAATTATTTTTAATATCTAATAAAAACATAGGAGAAAATGCTTCAGCTGCATGCACATTTGAATATTTGCCTTAATGCAACACTTAGTGATCTGTAGAAAGATGGACGTTTAGAAATTTGCAAAGATAAGTTGTCATTGCAGAGAATGCTGGAAAATTGAAGTATTTGGAAGAGGACCAAAAAAAGATGCAATGGGATATGAGGGAATATGAGGGAAGACAGATTATTATCTGAATGGCAATAGATTGGGAAAAGGGGAAGTGCAACGAGACCTGGGTGTCCTTGTGCACCAGTCGCTGAAGGTAAGCATGCAGGTGCAGCAGGCGGTTAAGAAGGCAAATGGTATGTTGGCCTTCATAGCGAGAGGATTCGAGTACAGGAGCAAGGATGTCTTGCTGCAGTTGTACAGGGCCTTGGTGAGACCACACCTTGAGTATTGTGTGCAGTTTTGGTCGCCTTATCTGAGGAAGGATGTTCTTGCCATGGAGGGAGTGCAGTGAAGATTCAGCAGACTGATACCTGGGATGGCAGGAATGACGTATGAGGAGAGATTGGGTCGATTAGGCTTATATTCGCTAGAGTTTAGAAGAATGAGAGGGGATCTCATTGAAACTTATAAAATTCTAACAGGACTAGACAGACTAGATGCAGGAAGGATGTTCCCGATGGCAGGGGAGTCCAGAACCAGGGGTCACAGTCTAAGGATAAGGGGTAAGCCATTTAGGACTGAGATGAGGAGGAATTTCTTCACCCAGAGAGTGGTGAACCTGTGGAATTCTCTACCACAGAAGGCAGTTGAGGCCAATTCATTAGATATATTCAAGAAGGAGTTGGATATATTTCTTAAGGCTAAAGGGATCAAGGGATATGGGGAGAAAGCAGGGACAGGGTACTGAATTTGGATGATCAGCCATGATCTCATTAAATGGCGGAATAGGCTCGAGGGGCCAAATGGCCTACTCCTGCTCCTATCTTCTATGTTTCTATGAAGCAACAGCAATGTTGAGTTGTAAAATATTTATGGATTTCAGAAGAAATTTAGTTATATTGTAATCCCTTTCACATGCTACATTAAAGAGAATTGGATATTGTGCACAGGGTTACAAACGTGCAGTACCATAGATTGGAGAGATGCAAGTTCAAAACTTGCTTTTTGCTGAGTTACCGAGCTCTACCTTGTGCTGGCAAGATAGTGAGTAGAGGCAATTCGGGTGGCAGAGGGAGAAAATGAGAAGAGTTGTCCCCACAGGCTGCTATCACATGTCTCCCGGGCTAAGAACAAAATGGCTTGGAAATTAAGATATTTGGGGTGAGAGTGGATCAGGCTTAAGTGGAAAATTATTTACACTTAGCAGGGTTTTTATAATGATACTTGAAAGTGAGGAGTTGTCTCTGTGCACACCACCAAAAAGGATGAACTTGTAAAATGTATTACGATATAAAAAATTGATCATCAAACCTTCCAAGTTATCCTACATTTGGCATAATTAAAGTTTCTGCAAATGCTTGTGTGGCTGCTTATTGTTTAGAGCAAGTTTAGTTTTTTTAAAAGAAAAAAATACTTTTATGTGGAAGTGTTTTTAATAGGAATTCATTCCCCTTTACACTAGCTGATTGATTTCAAATTGCTTTTAAACCACATACCTTTAAATTGAGAAACTCAGTATTGCCCAGCTTTAATTGTTCAGTGCTGTAAAGTAAATTTAAAGTATTCATGTTTTACTGGATGGGTACATTCTACATGCAAAGAAAGGTGATAGAATGTTAGATGATTTAAAAATGATGCATTGTACTCATTTTCTTTAGGACAAAAGCCTACGATTCTATGCAAAAACATTTTCATCATCAACATTCAGCACTACAAGAGAAACCTACACAAGTCTGGGTATGGATTAAAAATTGCTTACATTTAAAAAAAAAAAATCCTTACTAGAATTATTAAGTATAATTCTGTTCTTTGTGGCTTGATGATAAGAATATGTCTTGTTGTAATGTTTTTTAAAAAATAATATTAATTATATCTAAAGCTACAGCAGCAAACTATGGTGCCTAGAGTTATTAAAGAGTTGTTCATTTCCTGGATACACTTATTAGGAGTAAAATGAAATCCAATTAAATGTTAACAAGCTAATGCAATAGCATCAACATCACAACTGGTATATTATTTGGTGCACATTTGAATTTGAAATGAAGAGTTTACAGTATTTATATTTTTTTTAGTTCCAATTTGATGGTCTGCCTAAGATGTTTGCAGTAAATAATTAATTTGTTCTATATGCAGCTGGTCTTTATATAAATTAATGGATAAATAAGTTGAAGCTATTGTACAGGGTGATTACAGCATGACTCTTTTCATAATCAGAAGAAATTTGTGTAACTAAAAATACAGATTGTAACATAGACTTTAACTGAATATGTGGGGATAATAACTTCCTTAGCTTTTTAAATGTATTTGGGTAGGTGTTTAATTTATAGCTGTCACTTGATTTGTTCTTCAGCTTGGGAAGGGTATTTCAATAACCTTTCGGTTGTCACAATAGTTTTATTTGAAAGTAATACAATACAACTCTGACTTACAGTCACCTCTCTTGCAGCCACTTTTTGTTGTCCTGAATTTGTTTCAATTACAATCAATGTAAAATTTCTTCTATAAAATAGTCATCTGCATACTCCATATTATAGCCAATTCATTTGGGCATTTTATTTATACTGCCTGTATAATGAACCTTTGTACAAAGGTCAACTGCATAAAAGAAGCATGCAGAATGACAGCAGACAGTGTTTACTGCACAGTGCTATATACATGGCATTTTTAAAACAACTATTTTGATTTTACAACGTTTTAACTTGCCCTTTTGAATCCATTTTATTTGCTATGTATGACCGTACACATTCCCAGTGCCTGTTACCTGTTTTTGAGTTGTTACATTTGATTAGTTCACAGATTTTGATTACCTACATTAGTTCCACTTGCTTTGTTAGCATAGTTTGACGATCGTCAGTTTTACCACTTCATTTGTTCAGGTTTTTAAACATGTCTAGGGTTTGAAGCATTTAATATACATGTTTGCTGCTCTCAGTTTGGTGAAAGCACAGGTGGAGTGCGTTATTCGTAAGGTGATTTCTGAAACTCAGGAGGACAAAATGGCAAAAAGATTTAGTAGAGAGCTAGCAATTGCTGAAAGCCAATGCAACCTGGAACTGACTGGAAAAGGAATAAGCAGACATCTGGAAGGATGAAGACATTTGTACTAAACATGAAGAAAATGTGACAAATGGAAAATAAAATTTATCATATAGACAATACTTAGTAAGTATCAGCTTATCTCAGTTGGCAGCACAGTCTCCTCAGTCAAAATGTTGAGAGTTCAAAACTCAATCCAGGATTTGAGCGCATAATCTAGGACTTTCAGTGCTGTACTTGAGGGAGTGTTGCATTTTTGGAGGTGTCAACTTTTAGATGAGGCATTAAACTGAAGTCCTGCCTACCTGTTCAGGTAGAAGTAAAAGATCCTGTGGCACTATTTAAAGAGCAGGCAGTCCTCCTGATGTCTCGGTCAACATTCCTTCCTCAACCAGCACCATCAAAAAAAATTAGCTGGCTATTTATCTCATTCACTGTTTGATTCAATGTGGAAATGGTTCAGCTTGCTAGGTCCAAAAACATTTCATTGTTAAAGTCATAATCACTCCAGTAAACCTCTGCACCCTCTCCAAGGTCCCAACATCCCTCCTAAAATGTGGTGCCCAGAATTGAACACAATACTCCAGCTGAGGCCTAAACAGTGTTTTATAAAGGTTTAGCATAATTCACTTGCTTTTGTGCTCTATTCCTCTGTTAATAAAGCCAAGGATCCCATATGTTTTTTTTAACCGCCTTCTCAACTTGTCCTGCCACCAAAGATTTGTGTACATACACAAATGTAATGTAGAAAGAACCGGATTTAAACTTGATTGTAAAACAGAGCCTGGAATTTGTGGCAGGAAATAGGGAATAACCGGGATTGTAAAGAAATCACACTTTTAACAAAGTGCGAATAGCTGCCTTTGTAATTGATGCCTATAGCAATATGGACAGCTGTCCCGGATAAGTGTCGATGGTGTAAGTGCTGATAACAGTAATACCACATTAAGGGGTATGGCAGACTGACAAAATATTTGTGATACTGCAGGAGGACATAGCTAGGTTATAGCAAACATGTGGTAGATACACTAATACGATAGCAAAATACTGCGGATGCTGGAAATCCGAAATAACAACAGAAAAAGCTGGAAAAACTCAGCAGGCCAGGCAACATCCGTGGAGAGAGAAAGAGAGTTAACGTTTCAGGTCGAAACCCTTCGTCGGAACTGGACGAAGGGTTTCGACCTGAAACGTTAACTCTCTTTCTCTCTCCACGGATGTTGCCTGGCCTGCTGAGTTTTTCCAGCGTTTTCTGTTGTTATGTGGTAGATACAGTTCATTGTACATAAATGTGAAGTAGTATATTTTGGGAAGATGAACACAAAATGTAAATATACCCTAATCAGTAGAATCTTTCAGTGGAGTGAAGGAACAGAGATATCTGGGGTGCAGAGACCATAAAAAGGGCAAATATACTGCAAGGTATTAAACATAGAGGCATTCAATACAAAAGCAAAGAGATGATCATGAATCTGTACAAGACATTGGTTAGACCACAGCTGAAATATATGCAGTTTTGGGTACACACTCGTAGAAAGGATATTGACGTTGTGGAAAGGGTGCAACATAGATTCACTAGGATTTTTTTTGGACAGCCAGGTTTAAAATTCTTCAAACCAAGCTACTGAGAAATCTACACATCTAATTTCCATTTACTCGATACCCAATAAGGACACCTCACTTACGCAAATCCAGAAAGCTCGGCATAGCCAAGGCTGAGCATTCCCAAGTGTGTGCAGGGCTACTGCTGGAGCTTAAGCAGCTAAAACCACAAAGCTTACCAATACAGATCTTTCTGCTACTTTGCTTGCTAGGATCACTTTACCCATTAGCGCATTGGCTTGCAAGGTTATCAATCTTACACGTTGCCAATTACTTAATCTAGATCCTTTGCTTTGGTAAGAAGGCATGCCCAGCATGAGGCTGACTTTCCCCTCCAGGCTGCTCAGTGACACGGCATGGGTCATTGGCCTCTCTCCCTGCTTGTAGCTGCTTCCCCTTTTTACCATAAATCCACTTTACAGCATGGTCTTGGATCTTGCACAGGGACCAGAGGAACCCCTTCCGTTGCATGATTAGGAGCTTTGAATTGTGATGAATGTCTGTTTGGAAACATGGCTAAAATGCCAGAAGCTTAACCTGCATTGATACTTTTCTGTTAGAAAGATGAGAAAGTCTAAAGTGCTCTTCGGCCCTTCCCACGCAGTCCTGAAGTACTGTGTGCTGGCTAAATCTGCCATCAAATAAGGCTCTCGGGTACCAATACGAATCAACAATTGGAACAGAAGCTTTTTGTATCTTCCAGTCAATACCTTTTGAGCACAGTAAAGCCATAATACCCACCACCATATCCAATTGGTTAGCCCATTGTTCAAGATGATGGGTAGGACACACTACAGGGGTGACGCTGCAATCCATACAATTCTAGCGAGGAGCCACACTCACAAGGACCATGATTTAGAGAATTGAGGCTACAATGCTGTTGCCCTATCTTCAATCTGAATCACCCCTTAGATCTCAGAGAGTCCTGCCACCAACGCAATGCCATCTGTGAAAAAGAGTGCAGTAATACTTTCAAAATGCCTGAAGCAAATGCTCCGACTCTTACAATGTCACATCATTAATGAGCACATGGAATAGGACTGGTGAGAGCGGACAATGTTGCCTCACTCCTCTTTTGAGAGAGATGGCTATGTACCTTTAAATGGATTTTTGAGGTTAATTACACATCTTGGATAAAATCCAAGGTTTGGCCATGTACCGCCATACCTTCGAGCTTCATGAGGGCTACGTGGGACACTAGATAAAAATACTTTTGAAAGTCGACTAAAGTAATATAAGTAGGTTTCCTCTGACCCTAATGATGCTCTGTAATCATGTATAAAACCACAACCTGTCCTACACATACTTCGTGAGTGAAATTTAGGCATTTCCTTTCTGATTACTCCACTAACCTTCAGAGTATCTGATACACATGCTGCAACAAGCCAAAGAACCACCTTAAGAGCTACTGATATCAATGAGATTTCTTAGTAAATTTTGGGCTCACCGGGGTCTTCCTTTTTTGTGGACAGAAACCATAACTGGATTCTGGAATGCTGACTGTATCAAGAGTATGCGTGTCTCAAACAGAACACTATTCAGCAATCACAGAAGGGCAGCTCAGAGACAAGTCGTTGGTTCCTGGCGCTCTTCCCTAAGAACATTGTTATTTCGCTCTTTCCCCTCTCCCATTTAGAACTTTTAGGAACTCGGCATGTAAACTATCTACATTTGATGCTCTACCATTGGCTAGGTGATGCAGCGCAGAGTCTGCATCCATCAAACTGGTTCATTAAGGCTTTCAATCTATGTTGCACATTTCACCGGCTTTTCCAGCCTTCATGCTGATGGCTCTTTACGGTCCGTTGAGCCAGACATCAACTTAGTATAGTATTCTGTCCTGACCCCGAGGATAACCTCACTGGTATATTGGAGAGCATTGGACCTGATAGTCGTTGGCCAAGATGAACTATAACAGACTGTAACCAAAGAAAAAACAATTGGTACTGAATTTGGATGATCAGCCATGATCTCATTGAATGGCGGAGCAGGCTCGAGGGGCCGAATGGCCTAATCCTGCTCCTATCTTCTATGTTTCTATGTTTCTATTACGGATGAACAAAATTTTGATCTTGCTTCATCTCCCTAAAGGCATATTGGCCTCTCGCATGTGCTGTGTCATAATCTACCTTTGCAGCAGCTCGATTGCTGTGAGGAGGCTTCAATTACTGTTTTAAAGACTCTTACTTTGGTCAACACTTCTTCCTTTTGCACTTACCTTAACAGTGTGTCACTTAGTTATGGAAAAGCAAGCAGACTCTAGCTTCAGTTTATTTATGACTTCAGCTGCAGAGACAAGGTAATCATTGACCACATCATTTGCCATCGAGTCTGTCCTAATCACTAAGAAGGTAACAAGGACAGGAGAATATAGTTAAATGAGAGATTTGAATATTCTGACTGCTTTCAATAGAGCACAGAAAATTATAGAAGTGTTCAAAATTTCAAAGATTTGAAAGGATAAATAGCAAAAGATTATTTCCACCAGTCAGTGAATCAGTAGCATAAGAACATAAGAACATAAGAAATAGGAGCAGGAGTAGGCCAATCGGCCCTTCGAGCCTGCTCCGCCATTCAATAAGATCACGGCTGATCTGATCCTCACCTCAAATCTAAAGAACACAAGAAGTAGGAGCAGGACCCGGCCACTCAGCCCCTGGGCCCGCTACGCCACCCACAGGGCCTCGATCGATCCGAACTCAGCCTCATGTCCAATTTCCTGCCCGCTCCCCGTAACCCCTAATTCCCTTTACTTCTAGGAAACTGTCTATTTCTGTTTTAAATTTATTTAATGATGTAGCTTCCACAGCTTCCTGGGGCAGCAAATTCCACAGACCTACTACCCTCTGAGTGAAGAAGTTTCTCCTCATCTCAGTTTTGAAAGAGCAGCCCCTTATTCTAAGATTATGCCCCCTAGTTCTAGTTTCACCCATCCTTGGGAACATCCTTACCGCATCCACCCGATCAAGCCCCTTCACAATCTTATATGTTTCAATAAGATCGCCTCTCATTCTTCTGAACTCCAATGAGTAGAGTCCCAATCTACTCAACCTCTCCTCGTATGTCCACCCCCTCATCCTGGGGATTAACCGAGTGAACCTTCTTTGTACTGCCTCGAGAGCAAGTATGTCTTTTCTTAAGTATGGACACCAAAACTGTATGCAGTATTCCAGATGCGGTCTCACCAATACCTTATATAACTGCAGCAATACCTCCCTGTTTTTATAATCTATCCCCCTAGCAATAAAAGCCAACATAGCATGGGGACACATTAAAGATTAACACTAGAAGCACAAAGCGGTAGGTTAGAAGATTTATTTTTCATGCAAAGAGTTATTTGAGTATGGAAAAATATTAAAGTGCAGAGAAATGGAATAAGTGTAGATAGCTCCGATTTGGAGATAGCACTGGCACACACACAATGGGCGGAATAGCCTCCATCTGTGCTGAAATTTTAATGATTCTGTAACTTACTAGACAAATAGGCAAGGTTTGGTTTAAGCAGGAGAAAGAAATTAAAATGAATTAAAATTTGGCAACAAAAATAACTTGCGACAGTAGTGGGATGGGAAAAAACTTACATAAAAATATAATTAATGACCCATATTTTGCTTGGATAATAACGGTGAGGCTATCAATGCTCACCGTTATTATGGAGAAAATCGGGCAGCAACTTCCAGCAGCTGCACATGCGCATTTAAAGGTGGAAATCTGGAAGTTGCTGTCAGAGATACTCCGCTACTCCACAGGGTGCGCTGTAACAGTCCTTGCCGATAGACTCGGCATTGAAATACGTGCAGTGGCGTGAACTTGGGTACTTGCCCACTAGTTCCCCACTAAAGACGCCATAAAAAGTTAGGGCTGGTGCATTCAGGAGTAATTGAGTTTTTAACAGCGTGTTAATTGATACTTACTGCCAAACAACCTCTCTGGCCCTGAAAATTTAATTTTACAAATGTGGAGTCTCATTCCTTCAGAAGTTAGTGTTTTATCTCTCTCTCTTAATCCTATCTGTCTTTCCCAATCTTTATTCCTCTTTCTGTACATGATTTAAATCTAATTCATTCTTCCTGCATTATACTTCCTGGTTTAGACTCTGTGTGGCTCAGTGAGGATTCTTCAATCTGATTGGTTGAAGAGCCACGCTGTTTCTTGCTCTGCTCACTGACCCCACAGAACCCCTGTAGAGAGCGCCACACTGAATCAGATGCTGGATTTGAGCAAGCCTGCGCTCAAAAGCCCACAAAAACATTGTGGGCAACTGTCCGCGAGGTGAACGGCGAGTGCCGTTCCTTCGAAGCTGACCACAAAATCCAAGCCATCATTTTTATATTATACTACATGGAGCAAATTTTCTTGTATTTCTTTGCAATTATGACACAAATATTCCTGCTCCTGTGCCTGGGCATATTCGATTGCCTAGGTGCAGCACATAGAAGTAAATCAGGCAGGGAGGATTGTACGCCTGTAAGGGAGCCTGCCTGATTTTCCATCCAAGCACAGAAGGCAGGAAAATCTGCCCTGTCTGCACTAAGGTTGGGGGTCGGGGGCGGAGAAGAAAAGTTCACCAGAACATGGTCATATTTAAAATAATTCTTGAGTTTTCATTTTAAATACTTAATTAACATACTATAGAAACGGAATATATAATATGGAGATGTGCAATACCATTTGTGTAGCAATTGAGTGACTAACTGTATCTTGCTTGTGAACAACTGAACCTGTCCACACATAGGGGGAAAAATTCAGTTGGTTGCGCCTCCCGTTGGCGCCTTAAGAGGGCGCTAATGGGGCGCAAAGCAGCTAGCGCCCAGGCGCGGCGATGTTTGCGCCGCTCGCGAAATTAACTAGACATTTTGCGGCGGCGCTAAACACTACCGCCACGATCTCCTGCGCCGGCAGATCGTGACGTCAGTCGAGTGCGCAACGCCCCGGTATCGCCCCGGAGCGGATATTGAGTGGCGCCCCCCTGCCTGACCGCCTGCCGCGAGCAATGACAGGTTGAGGGGAGCGTTTTGCAGTCAGGAAGGGACTGGGGGAGCGCTATTTAAAGGCGACTGCTTCCTGCCTTTTATTGTTGGTGACATTTTTGAACCACGCATTCTGAGAGAGAGAGAGAGAGACTTCTGGAGAGATTCAACGCTGTATGAAGGAGTTTTGGGTACTGAGCAGCACTTTGCGGGTTCATTTTGATTTGCCCTTCCTTGTATCGATTTAGAAGAGATTGTGGGGGCTGCACCCTGAGCTCTTTGCCTGGTACTCTCCATTGTTCTTTCCAGCAGATTTGATGTACAGGTCTCTCCAGGCCGAGATTCAAGGCTGCAATGAGCAGGGTGTGGATGGAGAGCAAGATCGACCCTCCCCTTTAAGAACTGGCCCGTGCCATTGTGTGTGTGTTCCATTGCTGACTGACATCACATGAGCTTCGCCAGCGCTCTGAGGTAGCGCCTTGCTCCTCGGCCTTTGCGCCTGAAGACAGGTGTGAAGCGCCTGATTTAGCGCTCCAATCACCTCCAGGGGCGATAAAAGTCAAGTTTGCAGTCGGAGGCGATAATTAGCGCCAGGCACTAATCTTTGCGCCCGGCCGATAATTGCGCCCCAAATGGGGCGATACTGAATTTCTCCCCCATAGTATCTTCATCATGTATATTGTATGTATGTTTTGTTTGATAGGGTGGGAGTAAGAAAACAAATGATTTGTAGTGATATTGAAAATTATGGACAGTTCCTGAGGTATTTATGTATAGTGGGCCTGAATTTGTGGTCGGAGGCTTCCCACGGACGGATGCCTCCAAACTGCAATAAATCTACACACCTACCTGATGGTCCTGGAGCCACGGAGACTCGCGCTCCTAGGCCTCTATGCGTAGGCCTGCGTAAAGGCCCATGTATCCCAGGAGCGCATGCAGTTCGCAAGCGCCTCTGGGATCACGTAGGCCGGCCCAGCCAATCAGAAAGGGGATTCCCATTATGCTTATGGGGATTCCATTTATGTTCGGGATCCCCCTAAGCTTAATAGGAATCACCCAAAAAACACGTACACAACCTTGAAATTAAAAAAAATTATATGTTTAAAATTAATTAAAATACAATTTCATTACATATTTAAAACAAAATTACATTTTTTGAAAAATAAATTAAAAAAATTTTAAGGAGCCAAAAATAACAGACTTATTTTACAGGTTTTTGAATGTTAAAATGATTTAAAAAATATTTTAATATTTATTTTCACCCTTGTACTGGTAAAAGAAGGCCTTACGCCTGCTTTTACCAGGTGTAAGAATTTCATGGGCATTCGCTGGGCAAGAGTTGGGCAAATAGCACAACTCTCTGCCAGTGAATGTCCATTTCCTGTGCATGCAGAGGATCTGTCAAGAAGATTCTTGACAGATCGCAAGTTCCGGGTTTTCACACATGCGCAGCCCATGCGTAAACCCGGAACTTGCGAGGCATTTACGCCGCGTACGCGTACGCACTCGTATGTGGTCACAGGCCACGGAAAATCTGGGCCATTATCTGCTGTTATGAGTCATTCTTGTAGTATAATTGTGACAGAAAAGAACTTAACTTCATATAGGATTAGCTTTTTTAATTAATTATGAGTCTCTAATCAGTTGCTGGTAGGAATCTTATGTACCGAACTTAAAAAGGTTAAAAAGCACCTCCTATTCATCTAACTACAGGGTACTAGCGCAGTTTCCTTTCTCTACCATTTTTGTGCAACCTCAGTCTCTTAACCATTTATAATCATATAAATTACAGCGAAGAAGGATGTCATTCAGACCATTGTGCCTGTGCTGTCGTTAGCGTTTTACTGGAGCTGTCTACTTTAATCCCATTTCCTTTTGCTTGTATCCTTTTATATTCTTCCATTTCAAGTATTTATCCAAACTCTCTTAAATTATGTTACAGTCTCAATAGCCACTGTAATAAAGCATTCCAGACTCTAATAACTCTGTGTTTTAAAAATAATGTGCTTCTAACATTGTCCTTCTAGTGAAAATCCTGACTATGCTTCCTTGTTACCAATTTGCCAAACAATGTTTCATTATTTACCCTCTCAAAATCTTACGTAATTTTGAAAACCTCTATTTGATCCCCCTTTACCTTCGGTGTTCCAGTAAAGCCCCAATATTGTAAGCCTTTCTTTATAACTATAACCCCTTATTCCCAGTATCATTCTAGTCAGTTTTATTTTGGACTTGCACCAAGTATCTAAGAACATAAAAGCTTCAAAATGCTACTAGAACAAGATGCCGGCACTTATGCCAGGATTGTGCCCTCCATAATCCCATCAGGGTATGCTGGGTGAGGGGAAGGGCACCTAATTAGCATGAGGCCACATTAAGCAAACAAAAATGTTCTGAAAGCCTTCAATGGTCCAGGCCTGGATCCCCATGGCATCTCCTAACTTGCACCACTGAAGAAGCTGGTTCATTTCTTCTCACTTGGTGTAGTGGCCTCCAAAGCTACAAAGATCCCTTTCATGCTGACGACGTAGAAACTCCCAGCGTAGGAAGTGTCTGCCCCTCCCCTCCAGCACAGGTACACATGAATACTGGCATTGCTGGCCTGGACCCAGCCTGTTTTTCTGGCTTGTGAGATGCATTCTAGCTGAAATTACAAAATTTTAGCAACAGGATTCAGCCCAACTAGACTTTTTCTTTTAGATGGATGAGTCTCATCTTCCCTCCTTTTCATATAACTTAATCCCTTCTATCGCCAGAAACTTATCTAATTGCGTCTTAATCCCAATTTACACTGTCTACGTCAGTGATCTTTCTTGGTTCTGCCTGACTTCACTTCTCATTCATAACTTCCTAATTTAACAAAAATTTGGAATTTATAACTATTTATTTACTTTACACCATCCAGAGAAGTATATTTTTTAAATCTGTTGAGATGTCATGGATTAGAAGTAATGGGTAGCAATATTATACATTTAATTTTGATAATTTGCCTCAGATATCATATTGGAGTGCTGTTTTTATAATATGTATGTTAATGTTATATCTGTTTTCTTGTAGCTAAGCATCTGGAGTCCTGCTTTACTTCGCAGAAAAGTCCAGTTCCCACTCTTTTGGCTGGCATGGATATAACAAGTCCTGATGTTGTACGGTTACTTAAAAAGGTAGCCTTAATGTTTGTTGATGCAAGTTATAATCTTTGTACTTTGTAATAGTAATCAATTTATTGTGGGCCTTTTTTTTAATTTAAAATCCTTAATATTGTTTACAGTTTCGCCTCCTTAATGAGTTTCAGAAAGAAGTTCCATCCTTTTGGATACGTCATCCAGAGAAGTATATTTTTAAATCTGTTGAGATTTCATGGATTAGAAGTAATGGGTAGCGTTTTAAGTTATAACTAAAGTCTTAATCATTTAATTTTTGTGGCTTATCATGCTGGAATGCAGAATACTTAATCACATATATCTGAAAAAATTCAAATCACAAAAATTTTGACAGATGAAAAACCTTGAAATACTCTGCTTGTGGAGCTTTACCTGCAAAAGTAAAATATATTGCTTAGCTTGTCACCTTAAAAAAAAAGTAGAATGAATAATACTGTATTGCATGTCTATGTGATTCACAGCTAAGAATTTGCCACAGTAGTAACAGTAGTTGTAAATCTTTGATTTTCAATTTTCTAAAGGTTTATGGAGGAGATAGTGGAGAGTACTCTTTCATTGCTGTCATCAACTCATGAACAGACTCTCAAAGCCGATACCTCACTCCGCGTAATGGAGCCCGTCTATTTCCTGGCGTTGTTGGATATAAAAGCTTCCTGGTTCAAGAAGTGGATGGTAAAAATAATGAGTGTAAAAGAACCATAATGATAGCAGACAGTGAACCTTAAAACAGTAGTAGTATTGAAATAAATTCTACTATAGGGTGGAATGTTGACAAATCAGTAGAATCATGGAATTTACACACACAATCTTGGACTCCTAATTAGGTTTTGGTCACTATTACCCAAGTGCTGTCCGAAGCTCAGGTCACTATCTTTTCCTGCTTTATTACCCTAGATCTAGCACCGCAGCTTCCTTCTTGGATGCATTTTAAGAACCCCTCCCTATTTTAATCACAGACATAGATTACATAGGATATATGGCACAGAAACAGGCCATTCAGCCCAACCAGTCCATGCTCCACTCGAGCCTCCTCCCATCTTTCCTCATCTAACTCTGTCAGCATAACCCTCTATTCCCTTCTCCCTCATATGCTAATCTAGCCTCCCCTTAAATGCATCTATACTAATTGCCTCAACCACTCCCTGTGGTAGCGAGTTCCACATTCTCACCACTCTCTGGGTAAAGCGGTTTCTTCTGAATTCCCTATTTGATTTCTTGGTGACTATCTTATATTGATGGCCTCTAGTTATGCTCTTCTCCACAAGTGGAAACACTCTCTGTGTATCTACTCTGTCAAAACCTTTCATAATTTTAAAGACCTCTATTAGGTCACCCCTCAGCCTTCTTTTTCCAAGCGAAAAGAGAGCCTGTTCATCCTTCTCTGATGGGTATACCCTTGTATTTCTGGTATCATCCTTGTAAATCTTCTCTGCACCCTCTCCAGTGCCTCTATATCCTTTTTATAATATGGCGACCAGAATTGTATGCAGTACTCCAACTGTGGTCTAACCAAGGTTCGATACAAGTTTAGCATAACTTCACTACTTTTCAATTCTATCGCTCTAGAAATAAACCCTAGTGCCTGGTTTTTGTTTTCTGGCCTTGTTGACCTGTGTCGCTACTTTTAGTGATTTGTGTATTTGTACTCCGAGATCCCTTTGCTCCTCTACCCCACCCAGACTCGCACCCTCCAAGTAATAAGTGACCTCCCTATTCTTCCTACCAAAATGTAATACCTCACATTTATCTGTGTTGAATTTTATTTGCCAATTATATGCCCATTCTGCAAGTTTATTAATGTCTTCCTGTAATTTGTTGCAGTCCTCCTCAGTATTAACTATTCCCCCCCCCAATTTGGTGTCATCCGCAAATTTAGAAATTGTGTTTTTGATTCCAAAGTCTAAATTGTTAATATATATTGTGAACAACAGTGGTCCCAGCACTAATCCTTGTGGAACACCACTACCCACCTTCTGCCACTGTGAATAGCTACCCTTTACCCCTACTCTCTGCTTTCTGTCTTGAAGCCAGCTAGCTATCTATTCTACTACTTGTCCCCTGACTCCGTATTCTCTAATCTTATTCATTAGTCTATTATGTGGTACCTTATTGAAGGCCTTTTGAAAATCTAGATAAATTACATTTACTGCATTACCCTTGTCTATTCTCTCTGTTACCTCTTCGAAAATTCAATGAGGTTGGTCAAGCAAGAATTTCCGTTTTGAAATCCATGTTGACTATTCACTATTATATTTTTGGCTTCTAGATGTTCTTCTATTTACTCCTTTAGTAGGGATTCCATTATTTTTCCTAACACCTATGTTAAGCTGACTGGTCTATAGTTCCCTGGACATGTTCTATCTCCCTTCTTAAATATAGGTATTATGCTAGCTGTCTGCCAGTCCTCTGGCACTACACCTTTTTCTATTGAATTATTAAATATGTGTAGTAATGCCTCTGCTATCTCTTCCCTAGATTCTTTTAAAATGCGCAGATGTAATCCATCCAGACCAGGGTTTTTTTCCTCTGAGTTTGATTAGTTTATTTAAATATCTCCTCTTTTTATTTTAAATGCAGTTATTTCATTACTAATCTCATGATCCAATATCATGTCCACCTGTTCTATCTCCCTGTTAAATACTGAGGCAAAGTAATTATTTAATATTTCTGCCATCTCTCTATCGCTGCCTGTGGTATTATCCTGTCCATCCTTTAGTGGCCCTATTCCCATCCCGACCTTCCTTTTTTTATTGATGTGCCTGTAAAATATTTTACACTTTTGTTTTATATTCCTTGATAATTAAATTTCATATTTCCTCTTTGCCTTCCTGATTGTTTTTTGACTTCTTTTCTAATCTCTCTGTATTTTCCCTTATCATGCTCTCCCCTGCTGTCCATGTACTTAATGTATGCCTCTTTCCGTACCCTCAATTTTTCCCTTATGGCTTTATTCATCCACGGTGTCTTATTAGTGTTTAGCTGCTTCTTGTTTTTTAGAGGAATATATTTTTCCTGCACTCTGTTGAACACCGTTTTAAATGTTTCCCTTTGCTGTTCTACGTCATTGTTTGCCAATATTGTTGTCCATTTTATTTTCCCAAGTTCTATTCTCAGCCCCGCAAAATCAGCTTTTCTCCAATCTATTACCCTGGTCTTCGTCATACTTATGTCCTTCTCAATTATTATTTTAAAGCGTATTATATTATGGTCACTATTGCCTAGTCGTTCCCTTACTTTTACTTCTCTTTTCTGCTCTGGTTCATTCCCCATTACTAGATCCAATAGCGAATCCTCCCTTGTTGGGCTTTTTACATATTGGGTTAGAAAGGAGTCCTGTATACATTGTAGGAACTCCATTCCCTTGTCCCCTTTACCTACCTCTTCTGTCCAATTAATATCGGGGTAGTTGAAATCCCCTGTGATTATTATTCTATGTTTTTTACTCATTTCCCTTATTTGTTTGCATATTTCTTCCTCCACCTCCCTTCCACTATTAGGTGGCCTGTAGACTACCCCTATTAGTGTGATTGATCCTTTATTATCTTTTATCTCTATTCATATAGATTTTATTTCTGTCTTGCTGATAGCTGCATCACTTTTTTCTACTGCCATTATGTTATCCCTAATAATTACAGCTACTCCACCTCCCCTTTTTCCCTCTCTATCGTTTCTGAATATGTTATACCCTGTATTTTTTATCTCTGTCTACTTTTAAGATAGTTACAACTCTGTTACCACTGCAAACTTCTATAAGTTGCGTACAAATCTTATTCTCGATTTTCTTTCACACTATTCTGTAGTCTAATATGGTAATATATCCTTTATTATTCCTTACCTCTCCCCAAACAGACTTAGTTTGAGCACCACAATTAAATGAAAACTTATCTTTCTATTTATGTAATTGTGTCTGTAATTGTAATCAGACCATGCCTTTTTCTTTTCTATTTTTCCTAAAAATGTACAGCTGGGAATACTTAGTCTGTTAGCATTGTTTTTCTAATCTAATTAGTGCTTCTAAATGCTTGACTTTATTTCTAATACTGTGCACATTCATTCATAACTACCGCAACACTGACACCTTCTGACACATGCATACCTTTTTCCTTCACTAATTCTCTCCTTAACCTCTGTCCTACCTGCCCAAACATGTCTCTCCAAACTCCCTTTTGAGTTTCCTATACTTCCTAAACCCTTCCCTATATACTTTAAGATTAGCTCCTCTCCACTGCCTTAGTGGTTTAAATCCCTCCCTCTGCTCTCTTTAGCCTCTGTGCAAGAACATTAGTAAAAGTTTAGTTTAGTTGAAGCAGATTCCATCTGTAGATCTTTCCCCTAGCTCAGTCCTCTGTCCTGTTTTTCTTTATATTGTAGTTTTAGCGTGAACCATGACTTCAGGCTGCTCATTCGCCCTTTCCAGAATCTTTTTCACTGGCTAGTACCCTTACCCAGGCACCTGGGAGGCAAAAGAGTACTTGAGACTCCTACTGCAGAAAAAGATAACAACTCCATTGTCACCACTTCCCTTTTCTCTGTGCTATCACTTCTTCCCTTGGGTAATAATTTACTTCATGGTACCATAGCGCTGCTTGTGATTTCCTTTGTGAGTCACCATCCTCCTGTGTCATAGATATCCGGTACTGTACACCTATCGGACAACTTCATACTCCCAGGAGTTTTGTATGCTGCCGCTACCTGAGTCCTTCTTTTCTCACAACAAATGTTCACCCACCTCTCTGCATCTGCCTTGTTTTTTTCCCTCCATTCTAATTATTGCTTCCAGATGTCTGGCTTTATTTCTAATGCTGGTCACATTCAGATATAAATACTGCAACATTGACACCTGCTGACTCCTCTGTAGCTTTTTCTTGTAGGGTGGCTACCTCCTGCAATGTGCGTTTCAGTAACTTTGAGTTCATCATCAATAGTGACAATAAATTGTATTTATATAACAATTTTAAAGTAGGAAAATGACCCAAAATGCTTCACAGAGGTATAAGGAAACAAAATGGATATAAACCAAAGAAAGAGATATTAATTAAGGGTGACAAAAGCTTGGTCAAAGAGCTGGGTTTTAAGGAGGGTCTTAAAGGGGAGAATTTCTCTTCAGATAATGTCGAGAAAGACACAGAGGTTAGCTTTGGGCTTATTCAAGGGGAATTTAAGCCTGAAACAATGGCAAGAGAATAGGAAGGCAGAGGGGGAAGTGATGGGTTGGGTGAGGGATTGGGGGCAGGGGTGTAAAATACCTTGATCGAGAAAAATGAAAGTCGGTATGGCTACATGAACAGGAGGAGAGAGGGGACAAGGGCCTGAGAGGGGCCAAGAGGAAAAAAGAGGGAGATAGAAGTCATGGGCTCAGGTCCGGAGAAGCAGCCAAAATGCGCATACAAATGGAACAAAGGAGCAAGTCCAACTGCAGAAACTTCTTACGTCTGTGGTTCTCCTGAACACTCTTGGTATCTAGAAACTTCCGCAAGTTCTGGACAACACTGCCACATAAGAACATAAGAATTAGGAGCAGGAGTAGGCCATACCTGCATGCTAACTCTCTGTACTAGGACGCCTAAATCTCTCTGAACACCAACATTTAATAGTTTCTCACTATTTAAAAAATATTCTGTTTTTCTATTCTTCCTACCAAAGTGAATAACCTTACATTTCCCCACATTATATTTCATCTGCCACCTTATTGCCCACTCACTTAATCTGTCTATATCCCTTTGCAGGCTCTTTGTGTCCTCCTCACAGCTTACTTTTCCACCTAGCTTTGTATCGCCAGCAAACTTGGATACATTACACTCTGTCCCTTCATCTAAGTCATTAATATAGATTGTAAATAGCTGAGGCCCAAGCACTGATCCCTGCTGCACCCCACAAGTTACAGCCTGCCAATCTGAAAATGACCTGCTTATCCCTACTCTGTTTCCTGTCTATTATTAGCATCCTTTATCCATGCTAATACATTACCCCCAACCCCATGTGCCCTTATCCTGCTTAACAACCTTTTATGTGGCACCTTATTGAATGCCTTTTGGAAATCCAGATATACTATCCAGTGGTTTCCCTTTATCTACCCTGCTAGTTACATCCTCAAAAAACTCTTAATAAATTTGGCAAACACGATTTACCTTTCATAAAACCATGTTGACTCTGCCTAATTATGATTTTCTAAGTACCCTGTTACCACTTCCTTAATAATGGATTCCAGCATTTTCCTGACGACTGATGTGAGACTAACTGGCCTGTAGTTCCCTGTTTTCTCTCTTCCCTCCTTTCTTCAATAGCAGGGTTACATTTGCTACCTTCCAATCTGCTGGAACTGTTCCTGAATCTAGGGAATTTTGGAAATTACAACCAATGCATCCACTATCTCTGCAGTCACCTCTTTTTAGACCACTAGGATGTAGGCATTCAGGTCCTGGGGATTTGTCGGCTTTTAGTCCCATTAGTTTCTCGAGTACTTTTTCTCTACTGATATTAATTGCTTTAAGTTCCTCGCTCTCATTGGCCCCTTGGTTCCCCACTATTTTTGGTATACTTTTTGTGTCTTCTACTGTGAAGACAGATACAAAATATTTGTTTAAAGTCTCTGCCATTTCCTTGTTCCCCAATATAATTTCTCCTGTCTCAGCCTCTAAGGGTTTTGCTACTCTCTTCCTTTTTACAAACTTGTAGAAGCTCTTACAATCTGTTTTTATATTTCTTGCTAATTTACTCTCATGTTCTATTTTCTCCCTTTTTATCAATTTTTTGGTCATTCTTTGCTGGTGTCTAAAGCTCTCCCAATCCTCAGGCTTACTACTATTCTTTGCAACATTATAAGCCTCTTCTTTTAATCGAATACAATCCTTAACTTCTTCAATTAGCCACAGATGGATCACTTTCCCCATGGAGTTTTTATTTCTCAATGGAATCTATATTCGTTGAGAATTTTAGAATATTTCTTTAAATGATTGCCACTGCTTATCTACTGTCATACCTTTTAATCTAATTTCCCAATCTACCTTCGTCAACTCGCCTCTCATACCTACGTAATTGGCTTTGTTTAAGTTTAAGGCTCTAGTGTCAGACTTAAGACTGTCACTTTCAAACTCAATGTGAAATTCTATAATATTATGATCATTCTTTCCTAGAGGATCCTTTACTATAAGATTACTAATTAACCCTGTCTCATTACACAAAACAAGATCTAAAATAGCCTGTTCCCTGGTTGGTTCCATTATGTATTGTTCTAGGAAACTGTCTCGAATATATCCCATGAACTCGTCCTCCAGACTACCCTTGCCAATTTGATTTGCCCAATCTATATGCAGATTAAAGTTTCCCACAATTATTGTATTACCTTTGTTACAAGCTCCTATTATTTCTTGATTAATACTCTGTCCAATGGTATAGCTACTGTTAGGAGGCCTATAAACTACTCCCACCACCGTTTTCTGCCCCTTGTTATTTCTTATCTCCACCCATACTGATTCTACTTCCTGATCTTCTGAGCCAAGATCCTTTCTCACTACTCTCCTTATGTCATCCTTAATTATCAGGGCTATCCCCCCTCCTGTTCCAGTCTGCCCGTCTTTTCGATACATCAAGTATCCTGGAATATTTAGTTCCCAACCCTGGTCACTTTGCAACCATGTCTCTGTAATGGCTATGAGATCATACCCATTTATCACTATTTGTACCACTAATTCGTCTATCTTGTTACGAATGCTTCGTGCATTCAGATAAAGAGCCTTTAGTTTTAACCTTTTACCATTATTCCCTGCTTTCATCTTATTTGCTGATGCATGATTACCTTTAAACTCTCTGTCCCTTCCTGTCACACACTGCTTATCTTTACCGAATCGCTATACTGCTCCATTGCCTTGACTTTTCTCTTTAGATTTCTAAACTTCCCTTCACCTGACCCCCCCCCCCCTTTAGTTTAAAGCCCTATCTTCAGCCCCAGTTATTCGATTCGCCAGGACATTGGTCCCAGCGTGGACACTGTCCCAACGGAACAGCTCCCTCTTTCCCCAGTACTGGTGCCAGTGCCCCATGAATCAAAACCCCTTCCTCCCACACCACTCTTTGAGCCACGCATTTAACTCTCTGATCTGTTTATCCCTATGCCAATTTGCACGTGGCTCAGGTAACAATCCAGAGATTATTACCTTTGAGGTTCTGCTTTTTAATTTGGACCCTAGCTCCTCAAACTCTCTCAGCAGAACCTCATTCCTAGTTCTATCTATGTTGTTGGTTCCTACGTGGATCACGACTACTGGATCCTCCCCCTCCCACTCCAAATTCTTCTCCAGCCGCGAGGAGATATCGTTAACCCTGGCACCAGGCAGGCAACACAGCCTTTGGAACTCCCGATCGCGACTGCAGAGAACAGTATCTATCCCCCAGACTATACTGTCCCCTACAACTACAACATTCCTTTTCACTCCCCCCACTAGAATGGCCTCCTGTACCACGGTGCTGTGGTCAGTTTGCACATCCACCCTGCAGACTTTGCCCTCACCCACACAGGCAGCAAGAACCTCATACCTGTTGGATAAGGGCAAAGGCCGAGGCTCCTCCATCACTGCACCTGGGGTCCCCTTACCTGCCTGAGTTGCAGTCATACCCTCCTGTCCGTGACCACTAACCAGACCTGTACTACTACCTAACCTAAGGGGTGTGACTGCCTCCTGGAACAAAGTGTCCAGATAACTCTCCCCCTTCCTGATGCCCCGCAATGTCTGTACCTTGGACTCTAGCTCAACAATCTGAGCTGAAGTTCCTCGAGTTGCAGACACTTACTGCAGACATGGTCGTCCAGGACCACAATGCTCTCCACAAACTCCCACATGCTGCAGGTGCGGCACACCACCTGCACTGCCATCCCTTTATAAACTTGTTTTAATTATTTAGTTAATTAAAGTTTATGGGGGAAAAATTCGGTTGCTTTGCGCCTCCTGTTAGTGCCCTAAGAGGGCGCTAATGTGGCGCAAAGCAACTAGCGCCCGGGTGCGGCAATGTTTGCGCCGCTCGTGAAATTGACCAGACATTTTGCGGCGGCGCTAAACACTACCACCACGATCTCCTGCACACCGGACCGGATATTGAGTGGCGCCCCCTGCCTTACCGCCTGCCACTAGCAACGACAGGTTGAGGGGAGCGTTTTGCAGTCGAGAAGGGACTGGGGGAGCGCTATTTAAAAGCGATCGCTTCCTGCCTTTTTTTGTCGCCGACATTTTTGCACCACGCGTTCTGAGTGAGAGAGAGAGAGACTTCTGGAGAGATTCAACGCTGTGTGAAGGAGTTTTGGGTACTGAGCAGCACTTTGCGGGTTCATTTTGATTTGACCTTCCTTGCATCGATTTAGAAGAGACTATGGGGGCTGCACTCTGAGCTCTTTCCCTGGGCCTCTCCATTGTTCTTTCCAGCACATTTGATGTACAGGTCTCTCCAGGCCGAGATTCAAGGCTGCAATGAGCAGGGTGTGGATGGAGAGCAAGATCGACCCTTCCCTTTAAGAGCTGACCGGCGCCACTGTGTCTGTGTTCCATTGCTGACTGACATCACATGAGCTTCGCCAGCGCTCTGAGGTAGCGCCTCGCTCCTTGGCGTTAGCGCCTTAAGAGAGGTGTGTAGCGTCTGATTTAGCGCTCCAATCACCTCCAGGGGCGATAAAAGTCAAGTTTGCAGTCAGAGGTGATAATTAGCGCCAGGCGCTAAACTTTGCGCCCGGCCGATAATTGCGCCCCAAACGGGTCGATACCGAATTTCTCCTCCTATGTATTTTATTAACGTAGCTTACAGTTTAGTTTTTAAACTAATTACTAGATCTAGTTTAAGTTCTAGATAGATCAAATTAAATATTTACTTGTAACACAAAGCACTCCCAAGTATTGGAGGCAAAAAGCAGCACCTCCTTCCCTCTCTGCTCCGAATTCCCACTCTCTCCAAATTCCCAAGCTCAACACTCTGTTTAAGTGCACTCCGTTTAAGACACTGTGGGCTAGAAATTCGGTATCGCCCCGGTTGGGGCGCTAAGTTTTAAAAAGTTGGAGAATTAGTGCCAGGCGCTAATCCTTCTGACCTCCCGCTAAATTGATTGTTAGTGCTCGAAGAAAAAACTGGAGCGCTAAATCAAGCGCTTATCACCTAACTTAGGGCGCTACACACAGAGAGCGGGGCACTACCCGCAGAGCGATAACAAATTTCAGGTGCACGCCAATCGGGACTCATCATTCACACTGGCTCCTTCCAGTTCTTAAAGGGGAGTTTCAATCATTCTGCACAACCTCATTCTCAACATTGCTGGCTCTGAAGGCGACCTCCAAGCAACTTAACAGCTACACCTCTTATCCTCCTGCCTGATCCCAGTCCCAGGGAGAGAGCTCGCCATTTCAGCGACCAGTCATTGGAGGCATTGGTCGTGGCAGTCGAATGAAGGAGGGCAGTGCTGTTCCCGGCCACTGGCAGAAGGTCATTACCCCATGTCTTCAGGGCAATGTGGAGAGAAGTGGCGCAGGACGTCTCGGCCAGCAGTGTGGTCCTCAGGACCCTCAAACAGTGCCGTAAAAAATTCAACAACCTCACTCGTGTGGTCAGGGTGAGTACATGCTTCAACAAGTTCTACATACCAGCATCTGAACCTCAGTCTGTACACACTGCACAAACCTCCACACCCACCAAGCATCTCCACCTACTAAAACTCACATCCACATCTCATGCCTTGCCTACAGTAACAGCTATTCAACTATGGCAGGCACATCTCCCAAATACATAGCTGCACACTCACTCACACACTTTCCTTTCTCTTGCAGGCCAAGCTGGGCCACAATAGGAGGGAGTGGGAACGAACAGGCGGGATGAAGCGGACATCCAACAGCTTACAGTTCTTGAGAAGCGAGTGCTGAGAGTCATTGGGCGCCAGGTGGTGGGTGCCGTGGCCCTCTTGGGGGCAACCATGGTATGTTCATCCCCTCTCCTCACATTCCACTTCCCCTTCACACCACAAGCCTTTCCTACTTTCTAGCTCATTATACTGTCTGCATTCCTTCCTCCTTTCCTGCCCCCCCTGCCCTCACCTTAACACGAGTCTTGTGCCTTTATGCTTTCAGGTAATCAGCAACCAACTGACCAACCTGCCCCTGAGGCTTAGGGGCAGGCTGGTCAGTTGGTTGCTGATTACCTGAAAGCATAAAGGCACAAGACCCGTGTTAAGGTGAGGGCAGGGCATGTCGCACCCGCAGGCACCACCTCGGATACTGGGACTACGCGATCTTTAGAGGCATGTTTAGTAGAGGGGTCTGCACTAGGTGATGCACCGGGGACGAGTGGGCTGCAGCAAGGCCAGGGGGAAAGGGTAGCCCGGGAGCCAGATCCCCGGAGGGCGAGTTCGCGCGCAAGTTCTGCTGCACAGGACCCAGATGAGGACCTCGATGAGGAGGCGTTCACAAGAAGGGTGATGGCCATGCACACCGAGATGATAGGTGCAATGGCAAGGGTGCCCGAGAGCCTGTCGGCAACGGTAAGGAGCGTGGAGGAGTCCGCCTCCAACATTGCACAGAGCTCTGCGCACACCATGGAGCCCATCCTTGGCAGTCTGCAAAGGATGGTGGATAACTTGAGAGACCGTGGGGACCCAGACCTCATGCGGCGTGTCAAGGGCGATGTGGTAGCATCCATTGCAGCACAGGCGGAAGCCACGCAACGTCTTACTGCTTTAATGCAGTCAGTGGTTGCTGCCATCGAGTCTCAGACTGCTCTCATGCAGTCTCAGCTTGATGCCATGCAAGCTCTGACTGCTGCCATAGTCGCTAGTCCACCACAGTCCACCAGGGATCTCACGGTGTCGCATCAGGCCAGCAATCTGTGCTCCAGCAGATAGGGATGCTGAGGTGCTGCCCTGGGGGAGTGTCAATGGGTTAGTGGAGCAGGAACCTGCTGTCCTCTCTCAGGATGACAGCATTCCTGCTCCCACCACTTTAACTCCGCCATTGCCCTTGTCGCTTCCTGTCATCAAGCCAGGCCAGACTGCTGCCGCCCAGCCTGAGGTGGTGCAGTGTACATCCAGGCCTTCCAGGCTCAGAGCTGGTCGAGGGTGTCCTGCAAGACCATCTGTAGTCTCTGGCAGCGACACTCAGCAGCCTTCCACCAGCCGTGCTGCAGCCACTGGGGACAGACTACGTATGAGCAGTAGATTAGGAAAAGGCACTATAAAGAGGGGAAGTAAGGCTTTGCACAAGATTGATTAGTTAATGTTGTTGTATATATGTGTTTACTGAATGTTGATAAATTTATTAATTGAATTTTGCAGATTTTGTGATGTCTGTCATATGGCATGCGAAATGGATGGAATGATGGGGATGCGGTGAGCAACCGGGATGTGAGATCGAATGTATTGGAACCGCAGTCTGATGAGGCGGTCACAGATCGCCCTTCCAGAAGGTTGATTGAGTGGCTGCCTCCTCCCTTGCTGCTGTTCCTCCTCCTGTTCCTCCTTGTCCTCCTCCTCTCCCTCTTCCTCTGCCTGAGGTGGTCCTGCTATGCCTGGTGGCAATGGCTGGGCCCTCATGATGGCCAAGTTGTGCAGCATGCAGCACACCATGACGAAAAGGGACACCCACTCAGCCGAGTACTGGAGGGCTCCTCCCGAGCGGTCAAGGCAGCGGAATTGTTGCTTCAGAACTCCAATGGCCTGCTCGATGATGTTCCAGGTGGCGGCATGGCTCTCATTATATGAGTGCGGGGCAGGAGTGTTGGGGTTGCGGAGGGGAGTCATGAGCCAGGTGGAGAGCGGATACCCCTTGTCTCCGACCAGCCAGCCGCGAGCTTGATGTGGTGGCTCTAAGAGTGCTGGCACACTGGTCTGGCGCAGGATGAAGGCATCGTGGCTGCTGCCAGGATAGCGGGCATTGACTGAGGATTCGCTGTCTGTGGTCGCACACCAACTGGACATTGAGTGGTAGCCTTTGCGGTTACGGAAGACCTTAGGATTGTTATGGGGTGCCCGCAAAGCAACGTGGGTGCAGTCAGTGGCGCCCTGCACCATGGGGAAGCCCGCTATCCTGGCAAAGCCACATGCACGCTCGTCCTGCTTCTCTCTGGTGATGGGGAAGGAAATGTAGTCCCTTCTCCTTCTGTAGAGAGCCTCCGTGACCTCTCAGATGCAGCAATGGACGGCGAACTGCGAGATGTTAGATATGTCTCTTGCTGCAGACTGAAAGGATCCGCTGGCGTAGAAATTGAGGGCGACGGTGACCTTGACTGCCACTGAGAGAGCCGTGGTGGTCCTGATCTGAGGCTTGAGGTCTGGCTGTAGGAGGTGGCAGAGGTCTGTGACCACCTCCTTGCTGAAGTGGAGCCTTCTAAGACACTGCTCCTCAGTTAAATTAATATAGGAGAAGTGCTCCCGGAATACCCTGGGAGGGTAAGGCCTCCTGTTGAGAATCCTGTTGGCCCTCCTCCCTCTGACCACATTTTCCAATCTTTGTCACTGCCTCCGACATTGATGCTGGAGGGCGAGGTCGAGTGCCAGTACAGCCTCCATTAATGTAACCAAGTGTAGGACTTTGTCACTTTCATTCTGCTAAGATTTCATCTTTTTAGCAGGCAGAACACTCCTGAAAGTAAGAAACGTTTAACTCACTGAAAACGGCTGTTTCGCTATGTGAAACTGAGAAGGTAGCATTGATTGGCCAGTAAAATGAAAGCAGATGTTGATCCCTTTAAATACCGCTCCTACAGCGGCCATCCAACTGCAAAATGCCTCCTCTTCCTGCGGTTGTTCAGGCCAGGCGCTAAGGCGGGGGCGACAGTCAATTTTGCATCTCGGCCGTTAATGGGGCGTTCCAAACTCATTGATGTCATGATCTGCCAGGTGCTAAACCCCTAGGCGCTAATTGTTAGCGCCACCGCTAAATCCCGGGTGAATTTTGCGTGCAGTGTTAGATTTGCCGCGCCCCACCGCAAATCCATTAGCGCCCCCTCTAGGCGCTAACATGCTGAATTTCTCCCCCTGTGCGTCAGCAGATACTGCTTTATACTGTCCTGCCATAATAAGTGACTCAAAGGACTCAGAATCTCAAATGACAAAGTAGTTTCAAGTTAACTTCAGTGTCTCACTGCAATTCTCAGATCATACTCCGTTTCCTCACTGCCTTCTCTACTGACCTCTTGCAACCTGACTGCTTTTGCTTGTAGAATTTACTTAAATCCACTCAAGACAACAGAATCAGCACAAACATTTTGTCAATTAAAATATAGGCACTACTTTCAAAAAGGCCATTTTTTAATGAAAAAAGTCACACCCAGCCATCAGCTAATTAATATTGTAAGTAGTTTGTCAAGAAAGCTTGGGGGAAAAATTTGGTTGATTTGCGCCTCCCGTTAGCGCCCAAAGGGGTGCTGCGCCGCCGGTGATGACGACATCGACATGTGCAGCGCACCGGCCGCGATCTTCGGTAGCGCCCCCTGATTTACCGCCGGATGCTATGTCCGACGGGGTCAGGGGGGCCTACCTGCGGCTGGGGCAGCGCTATTTAAAGGCGAGGTGCCGGGCGGCCATTTTTGTTGCTGGCCGCCTGCCAGCACCTGCCTCCGCTGCCGTCCCTGGCCTCCTGACCCGCCACCCCCGCAGAGTGCTGGCCGCGCTCCATGAGCCCGGCACTTCTCTTGATCCCCGGTGGTCCAGCTGGGCCCCGGTTCGCGCTGTACAAGGCCCCTCCCCTTTAAGAAGAGGATGAAGGCCTCCAATACCGCGGCACATAGCGCCGCGATATTCCCTCGCAGCGCCCCAAGAGGGAGGCGGGGCGCTTCCAGTAGCACCCCACTTCCCTCTTGGGGCGCTACCACTCAATTTCGGCTGCGGGGGCGCTCATTTTTTCGGGGCGCTAAAAGTATCGCCCCGGCGAAGTTAGCGCCCCAAATCACGACTCAATTTTTCCCCCCTTTAGGATTTATTGAAATTACTGAATGTTGCAGTGATTGGATTATTGTTCATTCAACTCTGGGATCAGGTTGGAATCCATCCTGCTGCGATGAAACTTGGGATGTAAGAACCCTACCTAAATTGAGTCTTGTTCTTAATGGACACAAGTCCACAATGAAAAAGCTACCTTTAATTTGAGTCTTAATTTCAAATCGCATGCCAAGATGTCATAAGAATAGCTACTGTAGAAAATAGAATTATTACAATGGTGACTTATGGAACATTGTACTTAGGTTGGGAATTTGGCTCATTGTTCACGCAGTGTCATGGAAGATTTTTTTCAGTTTTGATGATAACCCTGGTACCGAAATAAGAAATGTTTAATTCCTCAGCACTGATACACTTCCTTGGTGAAGCCAACATTCATTAAAATTGCTAAAACCATTTTTTTTGAGAGAATTACTCTTCTCACCTCTGCTGCTGAAACCCTTATACATGCTTTTGTCATTTCCAGTCTCCATTATTCCAGTACTGTACTCTCCTTGCTAAACAACAACAACTACAAATTGTATTTATATAGCGCCTTTAACGTAGTAAAACGTCCCAAGGTGCTTCACAGGAGTGTTATAAGACAAAAAACTCCCATCCTCCTCCCTCTATAAATTCCAGCTTGTCTGAAATTGTGCCCTGTCTTGCCTCAATTCTCATTCATCCCTCACCTTCATTGGCTTTTTGTGCTCCAACACGTTAAATTTAAAATACGCATTTTTGTCTACATATTCCTTCTCACATCTTTACCCCACCCTATCTCTGCAAGATCTTCCAGTCCTATAACTGTTCCCAACTGCTTTGCTCCTTTGATCCAACCTTCTATTCCTTCCCCACACCTTCACCCCACCATTGGAGGTAGACCCTTCAGCTGTATAGGTTCTGATCTTAGGAACTCTCTCCTTGGACTGCACCTCTTCTGCTTTTTCTGCACCTTTAAAACACTTGTCAAAACCCATCTCTTCAGTCATATCTCCTAATGCCTCCTTCTCCCTGGCTTGGCATCCATTTTCAGTGCCCATCTATGAAGTACCTCGGGACAGTTTTATGTTAAAGGTGCTACACAAATTGAAGTTATAGTTTTTGTCATTGCAGTTGTACTGCGGATAGCAAATCACCCAATTTAGAGGGCTGGATTTTGATACTGGGGACGTGATGGGACTCCCACTTTTTGGGTTGTAGTCCCACCTCCATCAACTTGTGGCCAACCTACTGCATTTTCACTTGATTGACCTTGTTGAGCCCGCCCAGTGGGCTCAGCAGGCCAATTAAGGGCCACCCGGCAACAGGTGACGTCACAGATTGACATTTCATCTGTCAAGAGCTTTTGACAGATGAAATATCAGCATTTGACAGCTCTTTGAAGCTGTCAAACACTGACAATCTGTCTTCTAACTTGAGTCCTTCCTCTCAGGCTGAGTTAGAAATCATTCCAGCACAGAAAACAGAGGCTGCAGTTTTTGACAGCTCCACGGCCATTGTGCTTTCTGTGCTGGTGAGATTTCTGACTCCCGAGACCTGAAGGAGGAAGTTAAGGTAAGTAAAACTTTTTCCCACACTTTACACTTACCTTACACACTTACCTCTGCACACATGCACCCATCACTCACCTGCCCACCGGACATATCGACCCCTCCAACCCCTGCAGACCCACGGTCCGCCTCGCTAACTTGGCGTGGTTGGGACCTGTCGGGAAGCCCACATTTCACGCATCAAAATAGGGATTAGGCAAAAAACTGCCTGTTAACTAAGGGTTGGGGGCGGGATGGGTTCGGGACCCCCAAATCTGCAACTTTAACCCCCCACACGCCTCCAAACCCGCCTCCACGGGTCAATGAAAATCCAGTCCATAGTGTTTGTGCCTCAGTCCATATAAAGTTACTTTGGGATCAAAAACTTAGAGTTGAAACTTGTATTTGAGGTAAACATTGTCTGTGATGGTAATCAGAAAACTTTTGACATCCAGGGGTGAATTTTAACACCCAAAAACGGGTGGGTTGGGGTCGGGTCGGGTCAGATGTTAAAATTTAAAAATCTGAATCCCGACTCCAACCTGCCCACTTCCAGGTTTAATGGAGATGGGACAAGGAGCAGGCAGCCAACCCACTCCTAAGAGGCAGATGGCAATTTAAATATTTTAATGAGGCTGGCAGTCTCTGATATAACCTGCTTTGTAGGTTTAACAGAGCCGGCCGGGTTTCTCAGGCCTCGGGAAACCTGGCAGCTGAAGGGAGACGAAGACGGCTTCAGGGAGAAGGTAAGTGCCTTTACAGCACTGCTTGTGGGCCAGGAGGAGCAGGAGTGCTACCCGGAAGCTCCACGCCACCCATCAGACCCCCACCCCACCATACAAAGACCTCCGAGGTTGGAGATCGGACCCATCGGTCATGGATTGGACCTACATGCTCCTGCGGCCTGCTTGGCAGTCCTCCCCGTCCGACTGGAAGCCAAGCCTGTCAATCAGGCTGACTTCCGGGCGGGGAACCTGCCTCGGAGAAAGTTAAAACTCCACTGCATGCGAGAAAACCCAGATGTCCGCCACCTCCACACGCCTACGTAACCCGCCCCTGTTAATATCCAGGCCCCGGTGTCTGCTTCAGTTATTTCCAGACCTTGGACTGCATACACTGGATGTACGGCATTGCTTCCTCTATACTGATACTCCAGTGTGGCATTTCAGTTTCCTGTGTCAGTCATCCTTATGGACCATCTGAGTGAGAGTACCAGATCACAGACATTTAGTTTTGTGCTGCAGATTCACACCTAATAAGGTCTGGTTTGAAGCTTCTCAAATTGATTTCACAATGAAGCTTTCCAGTTGACAGAGCATGGACTTTTCATCCCATTAGTCTTTGCTGGTTTTAAACTTAGATGATTTATTTTAGCCCCTGCACTATATAAGCCTTTAGCTAAGTCTCCTGACATTAGAAGCTTTTAACTAACATGTCCAACATCTATGTGCAAATTTGTACATACGCTCAGCAGCTTTGCAACTGTATTGCAGCAACCAAAAACATTTAATTGTTAGGAAACAAAATGATCTTTTACAGCAAAGTATTAATGTGTAAAATCAGAGATGTATAGATGAAGCTAGAATATATATTATATATATCATACTTAGCATATCAAATGTGAATATTAGGAGAAATCATAATTAAAGTGCTGTGTCCAGTTGTGAATTAATATGGCATTTTATGGATCAGAATTGTGCTGGGAGTAATGGAAGTTAAATGTGTCTATCATTGTTGATAACACCAAGTTGCCTTTCACTCATGATTTCTCATACCTAAGACATGTACATAAAATAATTAATAACAAAGCACGTAACATTGTCTTAAAGTAAGTTGGTTTCTATAGAATTAACTATAAGACCTTTCAGGAGATTAATACAATTTGTTCCCATTCCATAGCATGGTTACTACAGCAGAACAGTGGTTCTAAGACTCCTTGAAAATAAATACAAGTCCTTGGTAAGTCTTCCACAATTAAGAATTGGATTTCTTCTCTCATCTGATATAAATTACAACTATTTCAGTTAAAAGTCCAGCTGGTCCTTGTGCTTCTGTCAATCAAGATTGCTGATTTTTTTCTGTATTGTTTCTTGGATTTATGCAATGACCAGAGGATTAAATTGGTTTATTTTATAAACAAGAAAATGCAACAAGTAAAAGGGGACCCATTGGATTATGTTGGATGATGCTAGCTCTCACAACATACAGGAATGCTCCAAGGGAGACTCACGATAAGAATATTCATGAGCCTTCTCCTAAGAACTTAGTTAATGATATAAACTAAAATCAAAGCTTGCCTCTAATAACTTTCTGTTTTTGTATTCCAACAACTGTCCCTTGTGTGCTCTAAAATGAGCATGAAAACTAGGGAATGGCTGCAGCCATCGTGATGCACAGGACAGTCATTGGAATGAAAGTTGTGAGAAATACTGTAATCTACAAATAGAAACAAAAAGAAAGGCAAGGAGAATCAAGAGGGAATATTTAAAAAAACATAAAAGACAATAACATGTTTTTACAAAGAGAAAAGAAAATCATTAAGGAGGGACTGAGGGCACTCAAATGAGCATGGTGAAATTATAATGGTAGATAAAGAAATGGGAGAATTGTTTAATAATTTTCTGCAGTATTTACAGAGGGAAGTGAAGGAAGTCTTCAAAGGCTTGCAGATGTGGAAATAGAAGAGTAAACAATAGACATATGCTAAATAAGGAAATAATTGTTAAGGGGCTGAGGACGCTAAAAATTGGTAAGTCTCCTGGATCAGCTGATATGCATCCCAGTATACTGCAGGAAGTTGTGAGGAATTAGCAGAGGGACTAACCATAATTAAGTACATTGACCTCCTATGGCATTGCTCATAAATGAATATAAAAATTGTGTCTGTTTGTCTTCCACTGACATTTTTTCTATCTCTTCTCTCTTTTATATGTTTCCCACATGTGTGTATGCATCTCACATGTTCCATTGAGCTAGAAAAGAAAAGCTGAAAATGTTAGAGATCTGAAATAAAAACAGAGGAGGCAAATGCTGTGGGGGTTCCCACGCTCATCCACTATAAGTTTAGTGGAAGAGCCCCATAAGCACTGAAATAACGGTGCAAACTGCATTTATGTTTTTCCAGGTTTCCGCAGCTCTTCCGCCAAACTTAGTGAGCGAGAGCGCACGGGCGGATATTCACCCCCAGAAAATGCTTGAAATGCGCAACATTTGAAAAGAAAATGGGGTAGAAGTTCGTCTTAGATGGTAGCACAAAACGGTAGTATCACATCGACCACCTGTTATGCGCCCCGCCCAATATCAGTTTTATTGACCTGTTTGAGCTACCACCCAAGACGAATTTCTAGCCCACTGTTCATCTAACTTCGTGTTATCCAATACCATGTGGGCAGTAGCAAATTGGGAATCCATATGTGGCCAATTGCATTTCTGTTTAGTCAATAAAAATGAGTTATAGTCACTGTCGTTGGGTATGTGATCTCAACACTCGTGCGCATGACATATGCATGTGTACTTTAACCTTTTTGTGCATTTGTTGATAAAATGTAAGACAAAAGCAGATAGTGGGCCTGTTTTTTGATTGTTGTGAGTGCTTTCCTTCCTTGGTTACTGAATGGTGGTAGCTGCTTGTTAAGTAAATATACACATGTGTAGTACATTTACCTGTATGTTGTGAGTGTATGTAAGGCGTTTTCTACTAAAATTAATGCATGTGGCTAAAACGATGTTGACGTAGCCACACCTGTGGTTAATGTTCCCCCCTAAGGTGCGCAGGTGTGTGACAGCGCATCAATTGGGAGGTTTCACGCAGGCCGCTCACAAGCTGTTGCCACTGGAAGATACCATACATGGGCGGCTGCTAATTTAAAGGGACCACGCACACAAAAAAAATTTAGAGGGAACATTGCCTGTGGCTAGTCAGGGATATCTATTGGACAGCACTGATCTAGCTTTCTCTTTCAGATGCTGCTGAGTTTTGCGCAATGGGTGCACATTTTGGGAAGGAGGTCAGTGTGCCTGATTTGTGGTCTGCACAGTTTTCCATTCACTTGGATCACAAGTTGGGCATGCTACCTCTGCACTCAGATTCCCAATATATGCTCCTGTCATGTGAAGCTCTCTGCTAGGAGAGCTAATCATTAAATTTACCTTCCCCTGTATTTCCAGCATTTCTAGGGTTTTTCACATATTTTCCTTTATTTACTAAGCTTACTAATTTTTGTGTCTTTTACATTTTTTGAAGGCTAAGCATCAAAATGAGAGAAAAATGTACCTGATCATAGGCGGGGATCTGGGCAGGGTGACTGTGATGTCATGTGCATGGATGTAAGAGAAACTGGGAGGGAATTGGGGCCTGGTCTGGAAAGGAGGATGAAGTGGGACAGAGGATACTGGAATCTGGCTTGGGAAGGAGTGCTGGATGCTGACTTACATTTTTGTGCCCCAGATTTTCTTCCTGTTAACGTGGATCCAACATAATGACCTTAATTGGTACTGGTGCACTGCAGCACATGTGGTTGACAAAGAAAACTAGGGTATGGGGGTGGTGCTGAAGTCTGGAATTGGGGAAACAATTATTTTCTGATGGTAAAGAGGGGAAGGAAAAGGCCGCAGTGTTAGAAGGGATGACACCTTTGAATATAGCGGAGGGTGTGAATCAGAGCCCGAGGCCTGAAGGTGAAGTGGAGAGGGAGCACAGTAGGTCACAAAGCCTGAAAATGAAACGGAGAGATTAGAGTGAGGACCGAATGCCGAACAGGGAAGAAAAATGGAGTCAGAGGAAGACTTAATGATGCTAGCCTCTTTCTGTTTCATTTCAATATTAAACCTTCAAATTGTACTAAATTACAAATGTTAGACCAACAATTATACAACTGGGAGCGAGGAAATGTGGGAAATGAGCAAGTGACAAACAAGCTGGTATGGGGAATGGGAATGTTGAAGGATTGAATGGAGAAAGTACGGACCCCCAGGATCTGGAACCACACCACGGCTTCTGCAAGTTGTAGTATGGTTACTTGGTTAGGTCACATCAGTGTCACAGTCCAACTCTGCTTTTTACGCATGCTTTGTAATAGCGACTGAACCACATGGTTCAGGGGAGTTGCAGAGCTTTGGCTTTGAAGTCAGAGCTAAGTTGGGCAGGCCAGGGTTTAAATTTTGAGAAGGATCTATTCATTAGGCTACAAAGATGCATCGGCCATTTGTGAGGGGGAAGTTTGGTAGATGGGATGGGTATGTTTTTGGGCAAGTCTGTGTTTCTTTTAAAATTGTGTTACATATTTTGTTTCTTGAGGTATTTAGGGGGGAATTGTCATGGGAACTGCACCTTGGAAAATGTCTTTTGTTAGTATGTGATGTATATAATGTAATTGGGGAGAAATGTTGGCATATATGATTGCTAAATAACAGTGATCAGTTGGAAAGTAGAAACATGAAACCTTATAAAAAGGGCCTATGTTCATTGGAGTATTAAAATATCTATGTGAAAATACTGTTTCACAAAGAATCCCTTTATTTTGTTTTCAAAAAGCTGGAGGCAGAGTATTGACTCATTTTGCAGCACTTTCTTTTCCAATTAGAGATCCAATTTGTCTCCCACACAAGCTACCGCTTGGAAAACCTGAAATGTAGTGACATCTCTTTAACTGATGATAGAGCCTTGATTTAGAAAATGTTTTGTGTGGTACTACCACTTTAAGTATTTTATGACGATTTCATTAAAGACAAAAAAAGTGGATGTTTTTCCTATCTCAAAGAGTGTTAAGAATTAGGAAATGTGTGGTTCCAGTTCTAGTAATGTAATTTTGTTTTATAATTGGCATTAGAAAAGCAAATATCCTCATCATTGTTTGATCTGTGTATGTGTTATGATAGCCTCAGCGAGAACATTCAAAGCTGAAGTGGTAAGATGAAATGAAGTGTCATAGGAAAATTTAAAACTTTCATTTATATTTTTGTGTAGATTACTGCATCTGTTCAGCAGTGCTTGGATTACTTTGATTCGAGAAATTTAGAGAATGATGGTACTGACAATTTATGTACCATGCTGTATCACCTAAGTAAGTAGCTTTGTTAGCTGTAATCATGTATTGAGAGCAATGCACTGAAAAAGACTTAATCTAATATTTACGTATATTTTTGAATTTATTAAAAGTCATGAGATAAAGCATAAGGTGGTAAAACGATTGTTTTATAACAGGATTTTTTCCCACACTGAATGACATTGAGAAAGCTCATTCTCGTTCTTTGTGTACAGATTGCTTTACAGTAGTTCTAATTTTTCTTTTGTGTCCAAAGACAGTGGTCGGAGGACATACTATACAGGACATGAATTGCAATACATTTACTTCGTGCATTCACTTTGTCTTCTGGGAAGACTGTTGATGTACACGCATGGTAGAAAACTATTTCCTGTAAAAGTGAAAAACAGAAAAGGTAACAAATATTCAAATGTTTTGCTGAAACCTGAATTGTATAAATATGACAGGATGGCCTCTTCTGAGCTGCTTCAGCACACCTACAGCTTTCTGTTTTTTAATGTGCGTATTTATCGATCTGTATCTGAAATTTGAGATACAGAAATATGCATATTGTTGTACAATGAGCACTGAAGTATATATAAAACACTTGGGGGGCAAAATGGGGCGCTAACGGGGGGGGGGGGGGGTGCAAAGCCCCTAGCGCCTGGGCACAGCGGTGCTGCGCCTCGGCGATGACATTGTCGCCGTGCGCTGCACCCCAGCTGCAAACTTCAGTTACGCCCCCTGACGTACCGCCGGACGATATGTCCGACAGGATCAGGGTGGTGTATTTGTGGCCGCGACAGCGCAAATTAAAAGGCAGGTGCTGGACGGGGTTTTTTTTTGGGCCGCCTGCCTGCCCCCTTTCGCTTCCTGATGCGGGGTGCCAGCCGCGATCGGTCAGCCCGACACTCCTCTTGAGTGCCGGGCTATTTTCCCGGCACCCCGCTCCCCAGTGGTCCAGCAGGGCCCCGGTGCGCGCTAGGACCCTCCCCTTTAATCAGGGGAGTGAAGGCCTGTAATACCGCAGCGCTGTTGCACGTAGCGCCGTGATATTGAATGGTAACGCCCCAGAAAGGAGGGGGAATGCTTCCAGTAGCGTCCGCCTCCTGCTTGGGACACTACCACTTAATTTACGGCGCGTGGTTGCTAACTTTTTCAGGCGCTAGAAGTGGTGCCCTGGCGAAGTTAGCGCCCCAAAAGGGGCGCGACTGAATTTTTCCCCCTTAGTAAATGGTAGTTGGAGCCCCCAAGTTTCTTTGTGACACATGGGCCTGTGCAATTACTCAGAGTGTGGCCTTGTACAGGCCGAAGGGGAGGAAGCAGAATTTCAAGAAATACAATTTTCACTGGCAATGCAGAGGCTGTCAACATCCCTATACTACGACTGGCCTTAGAGGCCGGCCACAGCTAAATCCATCCCCATCTTTATTTCCATGCAACTTGATCCAACCGTCCCCCCCCTCCCCTATTGCTGCCAGACTGTGTCCCTCTCCCCAATGCTATCAGCTCCAAGATCTCTTTCTCCCTTCTTGCCGACCCTATGACAACCTTTCCCTGCTCCCAGACCCCAGGACCACATTCTCAGTGTTCCTGACATTGAATCCTGGGCTTTAAAAAAAAAAAGTAAAATTAAAGCTCTATTATATATTAAAAATGGTAGGTGGTGAACACCATTTCATTTCAAAATATATACGAAACTCTTCGGTCAACCATGTCCTATGGAAAATGCCATTATAAAAGTGCCTACATTTATCTACAATACCTGTTACACCTGTAGATGGCACTATGTTAGGGATTTTCACTGTTAAATTTTGCTAGCATTGGAAAAAAGAACTTCAATTTATATAGTCCCTTTCACGTCTCAGGGCATTCCAAAGAGCTTCACAACCAATTTCTGATGCCAATGATATGGGTTCGCAAGCTCAGCTTGGGCTCAAATAGGACGCAGAATTGTGAACAGTCAGGTACAGCCTGAGACAGTGACCCACAAGGGGTAATGGAATTGATGGCGCAGGATTAAGTGTTTAAAGCTAAGTGTTTTTACACAAGTTTTTTTTAAAAAGCAGAGGCAAAAGATGATTGAAATGCTAATTGTCTAAGCATTGATGTTGTTTCTCCAAAGACTGTAAATAATAAGCAATTTGTTAACCTGTTTTAGTAATTGATAAACACTTTGGGGAAAAATTCGGTTGCTTTGCGCCTCCCGAGGGGGCTCTAACAGGGCGCAAAGCAACTAGCGCCCGGGCGTGGCGCCGCTAACGCCTCCTGCAAAATTCAGCGGGAGGTTAACACCGGTGGTAGCCGGTAGTGCCCCGTGGTGCTGCGCCTCCCGCAATGACGTAATCGCCGTGCGCAGCGCCCCGGCCGCAAACTTGGATTGCGCCCCCTGACCTACCGCTGGACGTTCTATCCGACAGGGTCAGGGGGGCGTTTTAGGAGTCGGGGCGGCGATAATTAAAGGGCAGGTGCCAGGCGGCCTTTTTTTTGTGCCGCCGGCCAGCACCTGCCCCCTCTCGCTTCCTGCTGAGGGGTACCGCCCGCGATCCGTCAGCCCGGCACTCCTCTTGAGGGCTGGGCTCTTTTGCTGGCACCCCGCTCCCTGATGGGCCAGCAGGTCCCCAGGTGCGCGCTGTGCTAGGCCCCCCCTTTAATCAGGGAGGGAGGCCTGCAGTACCGCGGTGCTATGTGCCGGCGTGCGTGGCGCTGCTGCACATAGCGCCGTGATATTCAATGGGAGCGCCCCAAGAGGGAGGGGAGCGCTTCCAGTAGCGCCCCGCCTCCTTTTTGGGGCGCTACCATTGAATTTCGGGCACGGGGGTGCTAATTTTTTCGAGGTGCCAAAAGTTATCACCCCAAAGGGGGCACGAGCCAATTTTTGCCCCTTTTATGTCCACTGTGTTGGGAGATCCCTGGTCCCGGGTGCTCGGCGGGGGTTGTTTGGCATAGACCCATCTCAAGGACTATGAACATAGAGAGATAAAAATTGAAATATAAACATTTCTCTGTCAGTGAGGCTTTAAAACAGAAAACTGTGTGGGCAAGTTTCTACCAGGTTTAGAAGATTTTCTATGCTTGTCATCTCACCATTCCCTTGTATTTTTCTTAGGCCTATTCACCTGTTCTTTGTTTCTTTAATGTTTTTCATTTGTTTAATGCTGCTTTCTCTTATTTCACTGAAATGATCTATTACATCATCCAGCAATCATTCAACTGGTAATTCTATGCTGTATTTGTTTGTTTCCCTCTGCATCCTCTTTTAGTCATTCTATTAGTACGCCTGCCCCCACTCTCTGTTCTTTCCCCAGATGCTGATTGGCCTGCCATGCATATCCATCTATTTTTGCTTTTGTTTCTGGAGCATATGGTGTGTTTTTTGCTGTGCAGTTTCTCTAGGAGAAAAATATTCTATTTATAAAAATAATATAGTACGAGATAACCTTTTCAAATCCAAAATTTTGCAGATGTTATTTGTTTAAAGAGTGCATTTGATGTCTTTAGTGAGATTTGCTGAAAATCAATCGTGCTTGGCATATCTTTATAGTCATGTCCCTAAAGGAGTTTGGGTTGAGGTACCAAAGCACTGCATCTCAGTACACCAGCTCATATACTTTCTACACCAGAGCTCCATTACCAAGGGAAGCTTTGCTGTCTAGGCATGAATCAAAAATCACGTCAGTATCAGTAAGCACCTGTTCTGTGAACCTGACCGAAAGTGCTACAAGGCATAGAAACCTGCTAAGAAGTAAAAGACAGCAGTTTCAAAACAGTTACTCCCTAACAAAGCACTGAGCTCAAACTGAGCATTATTATAACTGACACCTCAGAAGTTTCAGCAGTGACATGCTGCTATTCTGTCAAAAGATATTTGTCGAAGTTCAAGCACAAAGCGAATGTTTTGAGCACTGCAGCTATCTATATGTCTTGCATTTCTAAATGGCCAGGTTGGAAAAATATTAGAGATAAAGAAAAACTCGAAAAGAATAATGAAATATGATTTTGTAGCCAGGAGTCAACAGAGTAAGTAATTAACCAAAAGAAGTGAAACTTTGATGAAAACCATAATGAAAATATATTCCATTTTATTTTAAATAAAATCAACAATTTTGTGACTTGATTACCAGAAAATAGTAACTGTATAATGCATATTAACTGTATAAAATATCTTGTTTATCTCCCCATTTCTCCTTCCTTTCCTCTCACCCACTCTCCTGCAGATGCTGCTGTGACCGCTAACAAATAACTGAATGATTTGATTCCCATATTATGTTAAAACACCAGTTCTTCTGCCTATCTGTAAAAGAATTAAGTACATCTGACATCTTTATTAATTATATACGTAAATAATTAGCTTATCAAATGTTTTTATTTTGTACTTTGGCTGTAAAGTACTTTGGGATGTCCTGAGGTCATGAAAGGCGCTGTAGAAAGGCAAGTTCTTTCTTTATTAAGTTCCCAGAAATTCTGATGATGTTAAAAATAATGGTCTAATTTTTCTTATTGTAACACTGACGGGAGCCATTAAAAATGAAGTTTTTAAAAAAAACTTTTTTTATTCTGTACCCGAGAAGCAATTTGTTTCATAACTGATGCGTAGACATTTAGGTTCAAAATGTAAGCAGTGCAAAGTAGGTATATTCTGGAAAATTTAGAAAAGGTGGCATCTTGCATTATGAACTGCGTTGGGACAATTTGTGATTGAAAAGAGCAGCAGTACTGAAGATAAAATTTTTTTTAACATGTCAGAAAAACCATGGGCTGAAAATAAATGATAAATGGTGTGTTCCTAATTTAATAGTGGTCTGTTGGAGAATTTTGTAACAGACTAATGATTTTGATTTAGTAACTGTAGCCTACTTAAAAGCAACATTATGGGCAGGAGCAGCTTTTAACAGCATCACTAACTTGCACTAGTATAGGAACATCCCAAAGTGCTTTACAGCAGTGGTGGAGGATGAAACCAGATACCAAACAAGTGTTTGGGAGGTGATGAAAGGCATGATTGAAGAAATAGATTTTGAGTAGAATTGTGAATGTACATAGTTGACAGCAACAGCAACAACAACTTGTATTTATATAGTGCCTTAAACACAATAAAACGTCCCAAGATGCTTCACAGGAGTGTGATCAAGTAAAATTTGACACTGAGTCACATAAGGAGATATTAGGGCAAATGATCAAAAGCTTGGTCAAAGAGGTAGGTTTTAAGGAGCATCTTAAAAGAGGAAAGAGAAGTAGAGAGGCGGAGAGGTTTAGGGAGGGAATTCCAGAGCTTAGGGCCTTGGCAGCTGAAGGCACGGCTGCCAAATGTTGGAGCGATTAAAATGGGGGATGCTCAAGAGGCCAGAATTGGACGAGAGCAGAGATCTTGGAGGGTTGTAGGGCAGGAGGAGATTACAGAGATAGGGAGGGGTGAGGCCATGGAGGGATTTGAAAACAAGGATGAGAATTTTAAAAATTGAGGCGTTGCTTAACTGGGAGCCAATGTAGGTCAGCGAGCACAGGGGCGATGGGTGAACAGGACTTGGTCCAAGTTAGGACATGGGCAGCAGAGTTTTGGAATGACCTCAGGTTTACGGAATGTAGAACGTGCAAGACATTGTGGGTACGGTAGTAGTGGTTATGTTACTGGACTAGCCAGGACTAATAATCCAGAGAACGCGAGCTCAAATCCCACAATAGCAGTTTGAGTCAGTTTAAAAATAAATCTGAAAATAAAAAGCTGGTATCAGTAAAAGTGTCCATGACGCTGTCAGATTCATGTCATAAAAACTTAACTGGTTCACTGACATCTCTTATAGTGAAGGAAACCTGTTGTCTGACCTATATGTGATTCCAGTCCCACACCGACGTGGTTGACTCTTAACTGCCCTCTGAAGTGGCCTATCAAGCCAGTTAGTTGTATAAGCGCTGGACTTGCCAGTGACACCCACATCCTGAGAATGAATCTTTAAAAAGTTGACACACTCGGGCTGAAAATATTCAATCTCATCCCACCGCCATAAGTGTGGCAGTGAGCATCTGGGATCAAGACAGGATGAGGCATTTTAAATACTGCCGGCGGGCACCTGCACCAGTAAGCATGCAAACTTTGGCGCCTGCTGGGGAGGGGGTAGGAAGATCAGAGAGCTGGATGGCCACATGGGAATCCATTGGTTGGCTCCGATCAAAAGGTGGTGCTCTGCGTTTAATTGGCCCACTTTGCAAGAGGGCGAGTGTAAAAAAAAATTTAAAAAATTAAAAACTCAATTCTGGAAATCTTCTAGGCCATAACTGTGGCACAGAGACCTCAATGGGCCCAGTTGCGTCTGTTCCAAAGACCTGAGCACTGGTATCTTGCATCCAGATTGCGTGATGTTCAGTAACCAGGAGCCTTAGGAATTCTGGGAGGGGGGAAGGCATCCTGCCAGGCGGCCGCCTTCCGCTATCATGGGCTTTCTATAGAATGGATGGAACTTTTTTACCCACCCACGCCCCAGTAGGAATTTACATTGGCGATTCTTTGGGGGAATGGGCAAGACATGGCTTTTCTGAGCCCTGCCCAATTTTCCACCCCCACTGGCCTCTTCTCCTTTCACCCCTGCATTGTGCCCCAGACCCTGAGGAAATTTAGCGCTCCACTTCCCTCTTGGAGCAAAAGTTGGGAATTTCTCAAATGTTTGAAAAGGTTAGCGCCTGGTGCTAACTTTTCAAACATTTTTGACTTAGCGCCCCAAATGACCCTCTGGGGAAATTTCCACCCCAGAGTCTTGTGTTCCAGGCAAGGCTCCAATTAACAACTTTCTATGCACTGCTTGTGATAGATATCTTTTATAATAGAATAAGGAGCAAAGCCAAGAGCCATGTATTCAACAAAACTAATATTATAAACTGACAGATAATTTGTTTTTTTTTTTAACTAGAACCAGTATCTCTGATGGATTTATTAGTACTGTTAATCCGTATGATGTACCAGCACCCAAACTCAGCACAGAATGGAAACAGTTCGCAAACAGGTAATAACCAGCCACTGTGATATCTTCTTTACAAAAGGTCCGTACAGACAAAAAGAAAAAGACTGCAACTGAAAATTAGAAATAAAAATAGAAAATGCTAGAAATCCACATGGGGTGGATCTATCAGTATCTGAAAAATGAAGATATTTTAATGTTTTCGGTAACAGTTCCGACAAGGGATCTCTACATCAAAGTCAGGTTCATATGGATAGCAACCATTTGTCAGGAATTTACTAGAAATTACTACCTATTTCTTCCCTTTTCAAATGCTGCTGGGTCTGCTGTGGTTTTCCATCAAATTTTGAAAAGTCTGCAATTGAGCATTGTTAAATTCAATACATAACAAATTTTTCTTTTAGATTCCTATGCCCCTGCAAATCTTGTGATGGAAGTATTGCGCATGTTATGTGGCCGAAAGGAATGTGCTACCGAGTGCCTCTACAGAAGCATCGTTATTGATTCCCTTCTCTTCCCAATATCCACACTGCTGAAAGGAAAACAGGTGGGGTAATTTAAACAAACTTTATCAGTGCTTTTGCTTCAGAGCCTAGTTATAATTTAAACTTCTTCACTTGCTATTTTAACTTGCATGTAGCCTGAACATTTTTAAATTAAAAGAAAGGCACCAAAATATTTTGGGGGGAAAATTCGGTTGCTTTGCGCCTCCCATTGGTGCCCTAATGGGGCGCAAAGCAACTTGTGCCCGGCCACGGCGATGTTTGCGCCGCTCGAGAAATTGACCAGACATTTTGCGGCGGCGCTAAATACTACTGCCACGATCTCCTGCGGCCGCAGATCGTGATGTCAGTTGAGTGTGCAACGCTCCGGACCAGATATTGAGTGGCGCCCCCTGCCTTTCCGCCTGCCGCTAGCAACGACAGGTTGAGGGGAATGTTTTGCAGTCGGGAAGGGACGGGGGAGCGCTATTTAAAGGCGACTGCTTCCTGCCTTTTTTTGTCGGCGACATTTTTGCACCATGCATTCTGAGAGAGAGAGAGAGACTGACTTCTGGAGAGATTCAAATCTGTGTGAAGGAGTTTTGGGCACTGAGCAGCACTTTGCAGGTTCATTTTGATTTGACCTTCCTTGCATCGATTTAGAAGAGACTGTGGGGGCTGCACTCTGAGCTCTTTCCCTGGGCCTCTCCATTGTTCTTTCCAGCAGATTTGATGTACAGGTCTCTCCAGGCCGAGATTCAAGGCTGCAATGAGCAGAGTGTGGATGGAAAGCAAGATCGACCCTCCCCTTTAAGATCTGGCCGGCGCCAGTGTGTCTGTGTTCCATTGCTGACTGACATCACATAAGCTTCGGCAGTGCTCTGAGGTAGCGCCTCGCTCCTCGGCGTTAGCGCCTTAGAGAGGTGTGTAGCGCCTGATTTAGCGCTCCAATCACCTCCAGGGGCGATAGAAGCCAAGTTTGCAGTCGGGGGGCGATAATTAGCGCCAGACACTAAACTTTGCGCCCAGCCGATAATTGCGCCCCAAACGGGGCGATACCGAATTTCTCCCCCTTTACATTTTCCAGTGCTAAACGGCCTACTATGTTCCCAATATGGTGAGCAGGAGTGTGCCTCCTGTCATATTGAATAAGGTAGATGTACTGCTGGCTAGACCGCCCGTTGGGGTCATGCTAAGTGCAGAATAATTCATTTAAATTTGGGTTCTGCGAATCTTGCTGGACTCGTTTTCGATTTTTGAACGCCCTTGCGTTTAACTTGCCATGTGCTGAACTCGCACAGCACAACGTGGCGCTAACCAGCAGGAAGGCCACTATACTTTACCTGAGTATGGCGTTGAGAGGAGCAGGAGTGCTCCTCCTGCGTTCCTCCCTCCCACTCGCCCCCCCCACCCCCAACCCGCCTCCCTTTCTGCCAGCCATACCCATTGCAACTTCCCCCGCCAGCACTTCTCTGGCTTCCGATTGCCCCCTTGCAGTCCCCATCCCACCATTGCCCCACCCTGGTTACCGCCCCGCCCTCGGCCACCGATTGCCCTGGCCCAATGTCCAATCACCCACCCTACCTCACTTGCCTGAGGGCCACTGTGATGCCAGCAGTGGCCCAATCTTTAACGACGATTCGCCAGCAACTCTGCACATCTCGCCGGCTCCATGAAAATTAGGTTCAAGTACCTCAAGCTCGCCAATCAGGCATAAAGCTGTTAGGTCTGTATCTTTCAATATCAGTAAGGTATGTAATATTTTTACTTCCAGTCACTCATGCTATAACAGTAAGTTTGCTGCATTACAGAGGAGCATCCAATATAGAGTATAGTGTCCAAAAGTGGTTTCCTTTATTTATGTTTAATTTTGAAATAGAGGAACACTGCTTGGTGCTGTGGTTTTCACTTCGGAGATGTGAAACCAATGGGATGAATGTTTCCTGTCTTTTTCATCTGTCAGAATCCTTTGTGAAATGAGTTTGGGAAATTGCAACATAGTTCGATGTAGGTATGTGTGTGGGCAGCAGAACATTGCCTGTAATTTGGCAGATGTTCACTCAGACACCATAAGAATAACTCTTGTAGGAAATGGAAAGTTGCACTAGTGAGATACTTCGCTGAGATACTTCGTTGAGGTACCTTATTGTAGTAGAGGAGAGAGTGACTTACTGTGCATCTACTCATATTATGCCAAATGTGGCATTCCCAGCACTTGCATCCCTCATCCTGACAAGCACAGCAATTCAGTTATAAAAAGTCATCAAATGTTGGAGCAATATTTCTTTGGAAACAACACATAAAAAAATGTTTTACAGATTTTTTTCAAGTGTGAAAATGCTACAACAGTTTTTGTAAGATTAATTTTAATTTTGAATTGTCTTTTAGTTATTTTGCTCTGAAGTAAAAGTGCAATAGCAGTGATCATTTTAATGTTGATTTATTTGCATTGAATAGATGATAGTTACCTGTAATGAAACAGTGCTGATAAACACAGCGGATATTTTGGCAAGGATAGCCTCTACAGACCGAGGGCTTTCACTGCTCCTTTTTGGTGAAAATAACAAAGATGCTGCAAGGAACTGGTAAGAACATAAAGCTTAAGAGAAAATATAAGTAGGATAATTAGCCTGTGGTTAAAATATGTGCCTTTTTATCTCTTGGACACAAGTTCAAATTCTCTTCTGTCAGCTAAACTTCACAAGTGAAATAAGTCTTGGCACTTTCAGTCTAGTTGCTAAAAACTGTGGCTGCAAAATTCGGCTCCTTAGCGCCGATTGTGATTAGTTGCTGACTGGTTTCCGCTGGCTGTTGCTGCGATTGTACAAGTGTTTGGTGCTTTCTAGAGTTCTTTAAAGTTGCTAAAGTCTACAGGGAGTGGTGTGGCACGTGCTGAAGGACTTTGTCCTGACGTCAAGGCTTCTGCACAAACCAGTTGCTCCCAGACATGGGTGCTGCAATCCCTTTGGAATACAGCATGACTGGACGAATGAGCAGAGGCGATACAGAGCATGGCAAGCTGCTAGAAGAAGGAGGAGGAGGGGGGAGATGGCTCTCAGCAGGAGGCCATATCCACCCATGGTGTTCAGGGAGCAATCCTTCTACCTAAACCTCAACGAGGAACAATGCGTCAGACATCAGCGTTTCACTAAGGACATCCTCACTGAAATATACCATCTGCTGCAGCCACAACTGTAACCTCAGAGCAGGGCAGTGGCCGCACTGCCAGTGGTTGTGAAGGTGACCGTGGCCATGAACTTTTATGTGTCAGGCTCCTTCCAGGCTGGAGCTGAAGATATTTGCAATATCTCTCGGTTTGCTGTCCACTGTTGCATAAGGGAGGTCACTGAGGCTCTCTATTCCAAAATATATTTCATTCTCTCTTACCAAAGAGCAGCAGGCAGAGCCAGCACGCAGCTTTGTGAGGATTGCAGGCTTCCCCATGGACTGCATGCACGTCGCATTGCGGGTGCTGCATGTCAAATGAGATGTACCACAACCAAAAGGGATTTCACTCCCTCAACGTCCAGCTGGTGTGCGACCATAGGTAGCGAATCATGCAGGTCAATGCCCGGTATCCTGGCAGCAGTCATGATGCCTTCATTCTGCGGCAGTCCACTGTGCCATCACGACCATCAGAAACTGCATCATGGTTGGGTCCACATGTGTGTGCTAATGGAGTTGGCCACCACTTCCATACTGGATAGAATGGGCTCCAGGCTCCAAGGCTTCTTCGGCAGCACCTCCCAAACCCACAACCTCTCCCACCTAGAAGGACAAGGGCAGCAGGCGCATGGGAACACCACCACCTCCAAGTCACACACCATCCTGACTTGGAAGTATATCGCCATTCCTTCATTGTCGCTGGGTCAAAATCCTGGAACTCCCTCCCTAACAGCACTATAGGAGTACCTTCACTACACGGACTGCAGCGGTTCAAGAAGGTGGCTCACCACCACCTTCTCAAGGGCAACTAGGGATGGGCAATAAATGCTGGCCTTGCCAGCGACGCCCACATCCCATGAACGAATAAAAAAAAATAGAACACCTTGCATGTAGTTTGTCCATGTAACTTGGTGTCATCAGTAATTTTTTATATATATATATATATATATAAGCTGTTCCCTCCTTCATACCACTTATGAATAGTGTAAACTGAAGGAGAACCAGAAAAATTCCCTGCAGAATTCTACTGTTAACTTTCCCCAAGCAGAATTTTCCCCCATTCATCATTACATTATGCTTTTTATTGCTAATTTAATTTCAGTTGAGGTAGTTTATTTGCCATTAATTCCATAAATTTAAATCTTCCTTATAAGCTTCACAAGTAGAACATTAGGGAATGCCTTCTCAAAATTGGATGGACCTATCGGCAATGGCCTAGGCATCATACCAGGATGACTAAGGAAATCTTAGTTCAGTCTACCGTCCAAAGTCCACCTCACCAACATCTGGTGGTTGGTGACCAAATTGGGAGAGCTGTCAAACAAATTATTCAGGCAACAGAACCGTATCAATAAGCCAACATTTCAGACTGCTCCATCACTATCCATGGATATGTCCTGTCCCACTGGTAGAATAGACCCACAAGATGTGGGGGGACAGTAATATACAATCATATGGGAGTGGCTGTGCGAGTCCTCAGCATTGACTCAGAATCCAAGGTCAAGGAAACCTGCTTATCACCACCCATCTTCCCTCCCCCCTCAACTGAAGAATCAGTACTCTCAATGCTGAACATTATTTGGAGGAAGTTCTGAAAGATGCAAGGGCACAGAATATACTCTGAGTGGAGGACTTCAATGTCCATCACCAAAAGTGGATTGGTAGTATCACCGAGTTGGCCAAGTCCTGAAGGACATAGCTGCCACTGCACAGTCCTTATGAAGACAAAGGCCGCGAATTTCCCGACCTCGGTGGGTCCGTGGCGGGCAACGTCGGTGGCGGGTCCCAGCCCCGTTCCTGCCTCCATACATGATTTACTCAGACATGACTTTCCCCTGATTGCGCTTGTTAAGCCCGCCTAGCGAGTTTCCCGGCCAGTTGAAGGAAGCGGGTCTGATGACGTCATTTGATGATGCATCATCAGCCGGTTTCCTTTAAAGGGACCATGCGCAAATTTACTTCTACAGCATTGAAGTGTTGCAAACACTGACAAGCGGTGCACGGCTGCACCCAGGCTCTCCCATGGCTCCCTCCATATGCTTATGGAGGGAGTCGCAGCACGCAGGGAGGTTCTCCTCCCTTCCAATGGGCGGAAGAGACCTCCCCAGGAGACCAACGCAACCTGGTTGTATATTGCACAGGAGGGCACAAGCAGTGATGTCGTCAGGAGGACCAGGTTGCAGTGGTGCAAACCTTTCAATGATCTCAGTAGATCACAAAAACGTTACTGCAAAGCCACACTCAACCTCATCCTGCTGTGCCACTTATCACATCCCCATCATTCTGCCTTCCCTACCCTACTCCTGCACATCCTTACTCACACCAACTTACCTTGCACCTCCACCCATCCCTCTCTATCTACATTATCACTTCCCCATCTCACTCGCCACCCCTCACACTCATCCTTATCCTAGTCCAATCATACCAATTAACAACACACGGATCGGCACCTATGTGTTTTAGCCAATGTTCATGTGGAAGTTTCTGTAAATGTGCTGTCATACATTGAAATCCTTATTTTCAACACTTTGCATTCTTGGACAGATTTGTGTGCACCTTTGGAAGTGGCTTAGTGAGTTGCAGTGAATGGTGAGACGTAACGGTAGCCCCCGCAATGCTGATGAGTGTGAAAGGAATGGCTTGGGCATTGTTGAGATGCTTTATGTTGTTGGTGTTGGATGGTGCCAACCTGGCGCATCATGTGGCAGCCAGGGTGTGCAGCGTCAAGTGAAGTAAATGTGGCCATGGTGAGGCCATCCCTGGCGTCCCGGGCAGCAATGTGGTCGGGTGATGAAGCCCTCTGTGCAGCATCAGGTGATTGCGGAGAAGGTTGGTGTGGTTGTTGGTGCTGCTGGTGTGCCTGGTGATGCTGGTGTTGGGGCTGATCGTGGTCAGATTCTGAGGACGAAGGTGACAGAGTTTCAAGGGCACCTATGCTGATGGAATAGATGGCAGCTGAAGTAGAGATGACAGAAGCGATCTGTCAATGGTGGGAGAGGTAATGAGGTCAGACTGCATGGAAACTTGTGTAAAGACTTGCAGCATTCTGAATCTGTAGTGGAAATGCAGTTTAGAGAAGCTAGTGGTTAAGGGAACATTTCTCAATCAGCTGGGAGCTTTGACATGTCATTTGAACCTGTCAACTAATCAGCTGATTCAATGGCAAGTGACCTCCCACCTCAGCTTCACAGACGAGGTCTCGGCGCAGCAGGAAACCGGTGGGCAACCTGTCAAATTCAAAAAGCTGGGGGGAAAAAAGCATTGTTAAGTGGCTGTAAACAAGCCACTAATGATTTGAATTGGGTCCCCCACCACTGCCTGTCAGGTCTGCTCAGCGCTGACAGACCTGACATCAGGAAATGCAGGTGTGCGCGTTTTGACAGCGATTTCCCAACCGTTTTTTTATTAGTTCATGGGATGTGGGCGTCGCTGGCAAGGCCAGCATTTATTGCCCATCCCTAATTGTCCTTGAGAAGGTGGTGGTGAGCTGCTGCCTTGAACCGCTGCAGTCTGTGTGGTGAAGGTACTCCCAGAGTGCTGTTAGGTAGGGAGTTCCAGGATTTTGACCCAGCAATGATGAAGGATCGGCGATATACTTCTCAGTCAGGATGGTGTGTGACTTGGAGGTGGTGGTGTTCCCATGCGCCTGCTGCCCTTGTCCTTCTAGCTGGAAGAGGTCGTGAGTTTGGGAGGTGCTGCCGAAGAAGTCTTGGCGAGTTGCTGCAGTGCATCTTGTAGATGGTACACACTGCAGCCACGGTGCGCCGCTGGTGGAGGGAGTGAATGTTTAAGGTGGTAGATGGGGTGCCAATCAAGCGGCTGCTTTGTCCTGGATGGTGTCGAGCTTCTTGAGGTTGTTGGAGCTGCACTCTTCCAGGCAAGTGGAGAGTATTCCATCACACTCCTTACTTGTGCCTTGTAGATGGTAGAAAGGCTTTGGGGAGTCAGGAGGTGAGACACTCGCCGCAGAATACCTAGCCTCTGACCTGCTCTTGTTGCCACAGTATTTATGTGGCTGGTCCAGTTAAGTTTCTGGTCAATGGTGACCCCCCAGGATGTTGATGGTGGGGGATTCGGCGATAGTACTGCCATTGCATGTCAAGGGGTGGTGGTTAGACTCTCGCTTGTTGGAGATAGTCATTGCCTGGCACTTCTGTGGTGCGAATGTTACCTGCCACTTATCAGCCCAAGCCTGAACGTCGTCCAGGTCTTGTTGCATGCGGGCATGGACTGCTTCATTATCTGAGGAGTTGTGAATGTCACTGAACACTGTGCAGTCATCAGCGAACATCCCCATTTCTGACCTTATGTTGGATGGAAGGTCATTGATGGAGTAGTTGAAGATGGTTGGGCCTAGGACACTGCCCTGAGGAACTCCTGCAGCGATGTCCTGGGGCTGTGATGATTGACCTTCAATCACCACAACCATCTTCCTTTGTGCTAGGTATGACTCCAGCCAGTGGAGAGTTTTCCCCCCGATTCCCATTGACTTCAGTTTTACTAGGGCTCCTTGATGCCAGACTCGGTCAAATGCTGCCTTGATGTCAAGGGCAGTCACTCTCACCTCACCTTTGGAATTCAGCTCCTTTGTCCATGTTTGGATCAAGGCTGTAATGAGGTCAGCAGCAGAGTGGTCTTGGCGGAACCCAAACTGGTCATCAGTGAGCAGGTTATTGGTGAGTAAGTGCCGCTTGATAGCACTGTCGATGACACCTTCCATCACTTTGCTGATGATTGAGAGTAGATTGATAGGGCGGTAATTGGCCAGATTGGATTTGTCCTGCTTTTTGTGGACAAGACATACCTGGGCAGTTTTCCACATTGTCGGATAGATGCCAGTGTTGTAGCTGTACTGGAACCTGCTGTCAGTCATTTTAAATTTCCCACCTGACCCACCACCAATCGGGTCCGCTGAGTGCTGGCAAAATTGCGCCCAAAGTCTCTATATAAGTACATTTTCTATCGTGTATTGTGGCACTACCACCGTGCTAAGTGGGACAGAGTGAAGACAGATCAAGCATTCCAAAACTGGGCATCTATGAGGCACTGTGGGCCATCAGCTGCAGCAGAATTGTTAACCTCCACAACATGGCCCAACATTTCTGCCACTTTTTGATCACTATCAAGCCGGGAGACTATCTCTAGTTCAATGTAGAAGGGTGTGCCAGGAGTAACACCAGGCATACCTTGGGATACTTGCATTGGAGGCAGTTCAGAGAAGGTTCACGAGGTTGATTCCGGAGATGAAGGGGTTGTCTTATGAAGAAAGGTTGAGCAGGTTGGGCCTATACTCATTGGAGTTTAGAAGAATGAGAGGGGATCTTATTGAAACATATACGATTCTGAAGGGGCTTGACAGGGTAGATGCAGAGAGGATGTTTCCCCTCGTGGGGGAATCTAGAACTAGGGGGTATAATTTCAGAATAAGGGGCACCCTTTTAAATCGGAAATGAGGAGGAATTTCTTCTCTGAGGGTCGTGAATCTTTGGAATTCTCTTCCCCAGAGAGCTGTGGAGGCTGGGTCATTGAATATATTTAAGGTGGAGATAGACAGATTTTTGAACGATAAGGGAGTCGAGGGTTATGGGGAGCGGGCAGGGAAGTGGAGTTGAAGCCAAGATCAGATCAGCCATGATCTTATTGAATGGCGGAGCAGGCTTGAGGGGCCAAGTGACCTACTTCTGCTCCTACATCTTATGGTCTTATGGGATGAGGCACGAACCTAGTGAATCTACTACAAAAGGCTACCTGCATGCTAAGCACCAAAAGCAGCAGGCTATATGCAGAGCTAAGCAATCTATATGGATTAGAGCAAAACTTTGTAGTCCGACCACATCCATTCAAGAATAGTGGTAGGCAACCAGGCAACAAATAGAAGTTTAAGTTAATAATGCTTAATAAATTAAAAGATTAATCTTGAATAAGCCATGTATCATAAGAGTTATATATTTTTTTTTTATCTTGCCAGTCTTTCTGCTGCACAAGTAATTGCTGAGTTTACCAAAAGGTTACTTGATGGAGAGCTTCCTACTTTAGCTTCAACTGAACCATCCTCAGCTCTAAAGGGGGCTTTCATCTTTGTCTGTCGTCAGATGTACAATACCTGTGAGGGTCTAGAGGTACTGATGCCTTACGGCTTACATGAATCCATCTCCAAAGCATGGAAGAAGGTAACAATTACAGATGCAGCATTAATGGCTGCAGCCTACCTGGTTATTTCTTATCTCTAGCCCTTTTAGGAAAACAGTAACGACAAATTATGATTACGTTTTTTCACTTCATAATTAAAAAAATGTTTAAACAGTGTTTAGGCATTATGGGAAAACTGGCAGGGATAAGCTAATGAATAGATTGAGGGAACTGAATGAACTGCAGTAGGCAGACATTAAGCCAGGATACTATGCACTAATTTTATTCCTCTGTGTGCTAGTTAATGCATTTGGAAAAATACTTCCTACAAGAGCTATAAAAAAGTTGCGAGCCAGCTAAGCGAAACAGGTTAACGACTTGTTAAAATAGCACACAGAAAAATTTGATGCCAGTGTATTATTCAGTGCACCAAAATTGTGCAGAGGGATTTCAACCCCATGTGTTTACTGGCCTTTTTTATTGAGGTACCGGTTCAGAAAAGTTGCGTGCAAAGTTTGTATTATTGCACCTTCAGTCTGCATCTAATGGCTGCACCAGTACAAAAACTGATCGATCAATTTTTGAATATTAAGGGAATCAAGGGATATGGGGATAGTGCAGGAAAGTGGAGATGAAGTAGAAGATCAGCCATGATCTTATTGAATGGCGGAGCAGACCCCAGGGGTCAAATGGCCTACTCCTGCTCCTATTTCTTATGTTAAGCCACATCTGCAAGTTTTACTTAGAAATTATATGAATGATAAAATATTTTCCATATTCAGTGCACTCTGAAGTTTGCAGAATTTAAGCTATATCTTATTTAAAATCTTATGTCTGCTCGCAATTTCTGTCTACAAAACATTACTTCCTATTGTCACTCTTGGCACACTTTTATGTCAACATTTATGCCATTATAAATTCCTATATCCATATTTATAATGTAAATCGCCCATGTAAACACATCATGCTGTAATTGCACAATGTAGTGTATTTTCCCCACAATACCTTCAAAAAACATCATTCTTTTCTCAGCAGTTGAGATCTCTACTATCCAAGATAAGGTTTAAACAAAATAAAGAATTTTTAAAATTACACATTTCACAATAACTCGATTTATATTTATCCATTGAATTATTATTGTATCTTTTAATTTTAATACCTGCATTATTTTTTTTATTTGAAGACCATAGCCTCTCCTAAAAGCCTGGGCTGGGACCTGATATTTTTATCCAGAGCTATGGCTCTGAATTAGGATTGTGCAGTCTGAACATGTGCAGTGTGCCTAATTTCCCAGGATGCATCACTACTGTTCAGTCAGCTATACCAATGGAATATTTTTCTTTAGCTTCTACTACCTTCTGCCTGGTTGTTTTACAAACTATTTGAAAAGCTGGAGAACAAATTTCAAAAGCTTTATCGAGGTAAAATATAAATTATTTTTAAACTCATTGATTTGCTGGAGTGCCCTCTGGCATGCACAATCAATGATCCAGAACAGCAGACAGAGGGACTCGCAGTGCAGCAACCGAAGAAAAAAGAGTCAAACTGGACCCCTCCGGAGGGTCGCTGCCCCAAGCTTGACATGTATGCTCAAGCTGTCAGGAAATGCATCAACGCCAGATTCATCAGCCGCACTCACAAGACAGTCCAGAATGTCACCCGAGCACAACGCAACGCCATCCACGCTCTCAAGACCAACCGCAACATTGTCATCAAACCAGCGGACAAAGGAGGAGCCATCGTCATACAGAACAGAACGGACTATTGTAAAGAAGCATACCGACAACTGGACAACCAGGAACACTACAGACAGCTACCCGCAGATCCGACCAAAGAACACACCCGCCAACTCAATAGACTGATCAAGACCTTCGATCCAGACCTTCAAAACATCCTACGCGCTCTCATCCCACGTACTCCCCGCGTGGGAGACTTCTACTGCCTCCCAAAGATACACAAAGCCAACACACCCGGACGTCCTATCGTATCAGGCAATGGAACCCTGTGTGAGAACCTCTCTGGATACGTCGAGGGCATTCTGAAACCCATCGTACAGGGAACCCCCAGCTTCTGTCGCGACACTACAGACTTCTTACAGAAACTCAGCACCCACAGACCAGTTGAACCAGGAACACTCCTTGCCACGATGGACGTATCGGCACTCTACACCAGTATCCCCCACGATGACGGCATCGCTGCAACAGCCTCAGTACTCAACATCAACAACAGCCAATCTCCAGACGCCATCCTACAACTCATCCGCTTCATCCTTGACCACAATGTCTTCACCTTCGACAACCATTTTTTTACCCAAACACACGGAACAGCCATGGGGACCAAATTCGCACCCCAATACGCCAACATCTTCATGCACAAGTTCGAGCAAGACTTCTTCGCTGCACAGGACCTCCAGCCAACGCTGTACACCAGATACATCGACGACATTTTCTTCCTTTGGACCCATGGCGAAGGATCACTGAAAAGACTACACGATAACATAAACAAGTTCCATCCCACCATCAAACTCACCATGGACTACTCCTCAGAATCGGTCTCATTCCTGGACACACGAATCTCCATCAAAGACGGACACCTCAGCACTTCACTCTACCGCAAGCCCACGGACAACCTCACGATGCTCCACTTCTCCAGCTTCCACCCTAACCATGTTAAAGAAGCCATCCCCTATGGACAAGCCCTGCGAATACACAGGATCTGCTCAGACGAGGAGGAACGCGATGGACACCTACGGACGCTGAAAAACGCCCTCGTAAGAACGGGATATGACGCTCGACTCATCGATCGACAGTTCCGACGGGCCACAGCGAAAAATCGCATAGACCTCCTCAGAAGGCAAACACGGGACACAACCAACAGGGTACCCTACGTCGTCCAGTACTTCCCCGGAGCGGAGAAACTACGACATGTTCTTCGCAGCCTTCAACATGTCATCGATGACGACAAACACCTCGCTAAGGCCATCCCCACGCCTCCACTACTTGCCTTCAAACAGCCGCCTAACCTCAGAAGTACCATCGTTCGCAGCAAATTACCCAGCTTTCAGGATAACAGCGACCACGACACCACACAACCCTGCCATGGCAAACTCTGCAAGACATGCCAGATCATCAACACAGATACCACCATCACACGTGAGGACACTACCCACCAGGTACATGGTACATACTCATGTGACTCGGCCAACGTTGTCTACCTCATACGTTGCAGGAAAGAATGCACCGCGGCATGGTACATCGGCGAGACCATGCAGACACTGAGACAACGTATGAACGAGCACCGCGCAACAATCGCCAGGCAGGATTGTTCCCTCCCAGTCGGGGAACACTTCAGCAGTCAAGGACATTCAGCCTCGGATCTGCGGGTAAGCGTTCTCCAAGGCAACCTTAGAAACACACGACAACGCAAAATCATCGAGCAGAAACTGATAGCCAAGTTCTGCACTCATGAAGACGGTCTCAATCGGGATCTTGGGTTTATGTCACGATACATGACGTGATCCGGACTCGAGTCGTCGTTAGCTTGTTCACAGATGTGATTCCCAGTAAAAAAGTAAAAAATTTTCCCAGTAAAAAAGTAAATTTTTTTTTAAAGCTTTTCGTTTTACATACATACGGCAGCTTTTGACACGTTAGAACCCCTGCGACTTCACCTCATTGTCTCAGTTGTATCTTGCTATGTCTTTTGATGTGGTACCTTCCTGGCTGACTTAATTAACTTTATCACACCTCGGCAGATAGTCAGGATGATTTAATTTATTGGTCTGCAATTGTAAAGTACACATGCTTTTTTTTCCATCTATATATGCTCTGACGATTCTGTATCCAATTTACTTCACCTGAGGAAGGAGCGATAGTTCCGAAAGCTTGTGATTTCAAATAAAACTGTTGGACTATAACCTGGTGTTGTGCGACCTCTCAATATAAATTTAAGACACTGGTGGCGCTCACTGATGTCGTAATTTACTTAATTTGCTGGTACCCACTACTATTATAAATTTGTTGATTGAATGCTTCATACTGCTCCATTAATTTATTTTACTGGTGTCTATTGAGCTATGCTATAATATCAGTTTCCTTTTTTATGTCGTGAGTTGTGAAGCATGCAAATTGTGTTGGTATCTGAGTTTAGTATTCCTGTTGCAATTGTATGGTGTCATTTATTTTTAGTTCTAATTAAGTTACATAAAAACATAGGAACATAAGAAATAGGAGCAGAAGTAGGCCATTCAGCCCTTCGAGCCTGCTCCGCCATTCAATAAAATCATGGCTGATCTTCTACCTCAACTCCATTTTCCCGCACTATCCCCATAACCCTTGATTCCCTTAAAATACAAAAATCTCTCGATCTCTGTCTTGAATATACTCAATGAGCATCTACAGCCCTGTGGGGTAGAGAATTCCAAAGATTCACAACCCTTTAAGTGAAGAAATTTCTCCTCATCTCAGTCCTAAATGGCCGACCCCTTATTCTGAGATTGTGACCCCTAGTTCTGGACTCCCCAGCTAGGGCAAACATCCTCTCAGCTTCTACCCTGTCAAGCCTTGTAAGAATTGTATATGTTTCAATGCAATCTCCTCTCATCCTTCAAAATTCTAGGGAATATAGGCCTAGTCTACTCATTCTCTCCTCATAGGACAATCCCCCCCATCCCAGGAATCAGTCTGATGAACCTTTGTTGCACTCCCTCTAAGGCAAATATATCCTTCCTTAGGTAAGGAGACTAAAACTGTACCCAGTACTCCAGGTGTGGTCTCACCAAGGCCCTATATAATTGCAGTAAGACTTCTTTACTTTTATACTCCAATCCTTTTGTAATAAAGGCTAACATACCATTTGCTTTCCTAATTGCTTGCTGTACCTGCATGTTAACTTTCAGTGATTTGTATACAAGGACATCCAGGTCCCTCTGAATACCAACATTTCCCAATCTCTCGCCATTTAAAAAATATTCTGCTTTTCTATTTTTACGACCAAAGTGGATAACTTCACATTTCTCCACATTATATTCCATCTGCCATGTTCTTGGCCACTCACTTAACTTGTCTATATCCCTTTGCATCCTCCTCACAACTTGCTTTCCCATCTAGCTCTCACTTTATTCCGTTTTTGTTTTTCAATCTTCATGTTATTGTTGTAGCATTTTCTGTTATCTACTGTTTTAGGATGTATTGTCATTATATTGTGCGTGAACATTGAGCTAAAACGTTTCTAGACTGTACAGGTCTTGATTCCCCTTGTGCATTGCTACAGCCAATCAACTAGTGCATTATTAAAGATTTTGCGTATGTGTTCACTTCTGTCCACAAAGCTTACTTTCTGCTGTCAGGATTTTTGGAGATGCTTTTATGTCAATATTTAATAATGAATTAATTATGCACCAACATATTACAATGGTGCTTCCCCATGTAAACAGTTGTCATAATTAGTTTATCAACAAATCAAATCTCCAGCAGTCCCACCTCCGTCTGAAACCTCATTCACCTTACCCAGCACTGCTAAATACCAAATATCTAGCTACATCTGGTACATCTTACATACCATCTTGCCTAGTATTATCAGCTTTAAGATGGGTAAAGGATAAAATTAAACACATAGGTAATGAATACTAATAAATATAAAGGTCACTCATTTAATGCTTTCACAGAATAATGAACAGAGTAGTGTAATTCAATTCCTAAAGCACTGGTAAAAATTCTCAATGTCATTTCATAAAAATGGAATTTGATTTATCCATTCGCTGTAAAGCGGTGGCCCTGATCTTGCCCCATACATGACATAAACACCCCTATTATGGTAAAACTGTGTATCATTTGACTCACTGGGAGCATTATCATGAGTAATCTGCTGGTAAAGAACAATATGTTAGTTGCCTACCAAATTTAAACCAACAGTATATTTTACGATCTCTTATTGGTGATTTTATTTCAAGTTTAAAAAAAACCTCACGCAGTTCTTAAAACAACTAGAATATGAATATAGTTTTTGTTTTCTGGGTGGATGAGTCTCCATCCATAACTGTCTTGTGGTGTTGAATATGACTTCATATTAAAATCTGTTTTATGCAATCTGGCCTTTTTTAAAACATGGATTAAACTCAATATTAATCTAATTATGTAATTGAAGAGCAGATTCTATTTCCGTAGCTCAGTTTTAACTTTTTTTGTGAACCAGGCCAGTTTACTTTCAGAGCGAATACCAACTCCTGTAGCAGGAAGTGAATCAAGCTCTTCAACAGCTCAGGAATTACAAAACACGTAAGTGTAACTGCATTGTTGTTTCGCAATCTTGTGTAATCATGCTAGTTAATGACAATGACTTCTAAGCCCCCATTTTTAACTCAGGGTGGGCACATCCGGGGTAGATGGGGTGCGAGGCGGGTGGGAAACCACCACGTTGAATTGAATGTGAGGCCCGGGCCTTTTTAATTCCTGGGCCTCATTTGAATTCAGCAGAACTGTGTCATGCTCAAAAACGACAGAAGTCGTGCCCAAAAAGGGCCGGCAGTCGGAAGCGGGAATACATCATAGAAACATAGAAAAATAGGAGCAGGAGTAGGCCATTCGGCCCTTCAAGCCTGCTCCGCCATTCAATATGATCATGGCTGATCTTCTCTCAATACCATATTCCCGTTCTCTCCCCATACACCTTTTGCATCTAGAAATCTATCTATCTCGGTATAAGGATTACTGCTGGGTGGGGGTGTCTGAAAGGAGCTGCTGATGGTTTAAAGGGGAAGGAAGACTAAAGCTGTGCAAGCCCAAAGACTCCTTGTGGGGCCATGGGCAGTACTCCTGCTTCTCCTAGCCCATAGGAATCCTGACCAAAATTTAAAAAAATTACTTACTTGGTATCTTCTGGCCACTCTGCTACCTCTCGCCAGATTTCAGGTTTGATGCCGTGCATACCTCCCCTTTCCCCGAGTTAAAATGGAGTTGCGCTGCCGAAACATTTGTGTTAAGTAGGCCCACGCCTGCCTGGGGCGGGTGGCCCTCCGGTGCCGGAAATGTCACTGGTTAAAATGGTGGGTATGGGGAATGCAAATATGTCACACTGGCACAAACTATTGTTTGCTCACAGCATAGATGTGTATCATGACCCTCAGAGGCCAAGTACTTAAAGTTTGACTCCATGCTCCCATTAATGTACGTACCTGTCAGATTGCTGATACTAACAGATCTTGGTGTTTTGATATAGAATTTAGTCACCAATAAGGCAGAAGCACTAAGAGTGAGCGCAAGTTGCTCAGAGTAGATTTTCATCTTCACTGCCTGAGCAGTAATATTGCAGGATTGCCTGCCCATTATATCACTCGCCGGATTTTCATTTTCAATTAAATGAAAATCAGGCAGGTTCTATACGGGCAGTTAAGACAAAAATCTACCAACACAAATAAATCAAGTCCTATTTTAAATATTTTTTTCCTAACCTTGGAAAGTTATGTGTTGCTATGGAATCCTAAGGAATAATGCAGCACAAAAAGTTTTTTTAAAAACTAAAAATTATCTATATTTGTGAAAAAGGGCCATTAGTAAAGGAAATCAGACTTATTTATACTTAAACATGCTAGTCAGTGGTCCTGATACTTAACTGGGAAAAAAAGTTTAGCAATTCATGGGGGGAAAATTCAGTTGGTTGCGCTTCCCGTTAGCACCTTAGGAGGGCGCTAATGGGGCACAAAGCAACTAGCCCCTGGACGCGGCGATGTTTGCGCCGCTCGCGAAATTAACTAGACATTTTGCGGCGGCGCTAAACAGTACCGCCACGATCTCCTGCGCCGGCAGATCATGACGTCAGTCGAGTGCGCAACGCCCCAGTAGCGCCCCGGAGTGGATATTGAGTGACGCCCCTTGCCTTACCGCCTGCCGCTAGCAACGACAGGTTGAGGGGAGAGTTTTGTTGTCAGGAAGGGACTGGGGGAGCGCTATTTAAAGGTGACCGCTTCCTGCCTTTTTTTGTTGGCAACATTTTTGAACCACACATTCTGAGAGAGAGAGAGCGAGACAGACTTCTGGAGAGATTCAACGCTGTGTGAAGGAGTTTTGGGTACTGAGCAGCACTTTGCAGGTTCATTTTGATTTGCCCTTGTATCGATTTAAAAGAGACTGTGGGGGCTGCACTCTGAGCTCTTTCCCTGGGCCTCTCCATTGTTCTTTCCAGCAGATTTGATGTACAGGTCTCTCCAGGCCGAGATTCAAGACTGCAAATGAGCAGGATGTGGATGGAAAGCAAGATCAACCCTCCCCTTTAAGAACTGGCCGGGGCCATTGTGTGTGTGTTCCATTGCTGACTGACATCACATGAGCTTCGCCAGCACTCTGAGGTAGCGCCTCGCTCCTCGGCCTTTGCGCCTTAAGACAGATGTGTAGCGCCTGATTTAGCGCTCCAATCACCTCCAGGGGCGATAAAAGTCAAGTTTGCAGTCGGAGGCGATAATTAGCGCCAGGCGCTAATCTTTGCGCCCGGCCGATAATTGCACCCCAAACGGGGCGATACTGAATTTTTCCCCATATGTTTTACTGTTTGGTCATTTTGTTTTTTGTCTTCAGTACTATAGTTAGGAGGAATCCCATTCCTGGTATATTGCTTATTGTAACTACTGTTGCATAAGTTGCCATGATTTCTCAGCTACCATAAAAATGAAATCCTATAAACTCTCTTGTCAGGATGATCTTGGAAGAAATGCTGCTAGACAATCTGCTCAACTTTGCTGCCACTCCAAAAGGGTTGTTACTTCTGCAGCAAACAGGAGCAATAAATGAGTGTGTGATTTACATGTTTAGCAGATTCACTAAAAAGCTGCAGGTATGTGTAGAACGTGCGGCTATGTTTTGTTTTTCATAGGTATTAATTATTTGGGAATGAAGGGATCTGTATTTTGTCCCTTTTATAATAAACTATTATTTTATCAGCTCCTCTAATTTGTGTCCAGAATTCGGGACTGTTGACCTTTGATCATTCTTCCCTGTATCACCCTGAAGCCATTGTTAGCCTTGACCATGGCACTTTATTTCTTCTTGTCCTCCTCGACATCTCTGACCTTTGACACGATTGACAACTCCATCCTTTTACGTGGCTCCTTCTCCGTTGTCCATCTCTGTGGAACCACCCTTGTGTCTCTACATTCCTATCTGTCCCACTGTAGCTTGCATATCTCTAGCAAAGGTCTCTTCTCCTTCCCTGCACAGTCACCTTGGGAGAGCCCCAAGGTTCTACCCTTAGCCCCATTTCTTCCTCATTTACATGTTGCCTCTTTGTCACGTTATCCATAGGTATGGTGTCCGCTTCCACATATATGCTGATGACACCCAATTCTTTTTCTCTGTCACCCTCGACTCTATGACCAACACTGTGTTGTCAGACTGCTTGTTCACTATCAATTCATAAATGAGCCTGAACTTTCTCCAAATGTACACGGCAACACCAAACCCATTCTGTTCAGCTCCTGCCTTTATCTCCGCGCCCTTGCCTTAACTCCAGGTCTTTCTGCATCTGGTCACTTAAGATGAATCAGAAATACATAACTTTGGTGTCCTCTTTGACCCTGAGTTGAGCTTCAAACTCCTTATTCTATCCATCATCGTGAGCACTTAGTGTCATCCCCTTTATCTCTGACTTAGAAGGTTGTGAGTTTAGGTTCCACTCCAGGTCTTGAACACATAATCTAGGCTAACACTTCAGTGCAGCACTGACGGAGAGCTGCATTGTCAGAGGTGCTGTCTTTCAGATGAGACATTAAACTAAAACCCCACCTGCCTGTTCCAGTGGTTTAGGTGGTTATTAATGTTCCCATGAAGAAGAGCAGGTAATTTTCTCAGTGTCCAGACCAGCATTTCTCTCTCAGCCAACACCACGAAAAAAAAACAGATTAATGAGCCATTCATCACATTACTGTTTATGGGATATAAATGTGTGAAAAATGGCTGCCTCTTTTATTCACGTAACAACATTAACTGAACAATGAAGTTCACTTGGAACATTTCTGAAATGTGATCAGGCACTGGAGAAATTCAGTCTTTTTTTTTTATTAAAGCTCATGCACCAGAGGCTAAGGACAACTGAGAGATGCTTATGTAATGTTATTTTTATTTCAGTTTTTTTTTCTGCCTTCCAAATTTCATCACCCCCAAAAAGTGTTGACTCATTGCTGGGATATGGTCTTATGGGTGCTGTGCCCCTACCGCACTGAAGTGGCCATGCTTCATGTGTCAGCTTAGACAGTGAGTATCAGCAGGCTAGTCAAATAAAGAAGGCACCAGAGCCGAGGCCAGTTCTATCCTCAACCATCATCCACAAACAGGGATTCCAGCAGGAGAACACTGGATAACCTTGGTTGATTTCCGAACCCAGAGACTCTGTGGCTAACTAGCATTCTTATTGGATACTGGTCTTCAAGGACTAGTTACTCGCTCACTTAACCATCTAAACAATTGGGAGAATATGGCAACCTCTTACTTTAAAGTCATTATCATTTTTTTAAAATCCGCTTACACCTATAAGAGTAAATTTATCTTTTTTTGACTTGTCTGTATGTCCACAAATGAACAATTAATGTGTCATCTCAAAGATTCTTCCGATACCAATTAATGAAGCTTTCTCTGTCCCCATCGCCATAGTAGTGGTTTGAAATTCCAGAATAATGACATACACTATTGATTTACAGTGCACACCCTGAGTTCTGGTACTAACATTCTTAAGCAGAAGAGCACTGGAATTCCAATTGCAAATCAGCAGACCTGTTTTCTTCAAACAATCATAGATTAACATTGCATAGATAGTACCATCAATATGGTAAGTGATATAATGCAAAACCGGAATAATATGCAGAGAATTTACTTACTTTGCCTTTTCTCTTAACTTGGCAGGTCAGCAAATGTGAGAAGTTTGGATATGGAGTAATGGTTACACAAGTAGCTGCAACAGCTCCTGGCATTGTGGCACTGCAAAGTTCAGGTAAATATTGATTAAAGAGATGTCTACCAAATTGAAAATATTTTGCCATTTAGAACCACTGGATGTTTTAGTATATTACATTTGCAACGCAAACTAAAATATACATTCGCTGTAAATAATGTATTAATCTTTAACATTGCAGTGGAACACTCTTTATATCATAAATGTTTACATTTTCATTTTTAAAAAAAAAACCTTTCTCCTTTAGGTTATTTCTGCATCATTCCCATGTCAAATAAGTGAGCAGAAGGTCTGTTTACAGGCTTCAGCCAATGTTTCTCTAACTTGCTGCTAGGAGTTTTGTGTGGCAGTAGAATAATAGAAATTGCACCTCATGTGATCCATCACACCTTTGCTGTTGCTAACTCTTCAACTGGAGCTATCTACTCTGATATCATTTTCTTGTCCTTTCCCTTTGCCCTTTTATATTCTTTATTTCCAAATACTTATCCATTTCCCTTTCAAATTATGTTAGAATGTCTCTGGCTCAATAGCCACTTGTGGTAAAGTATTTCACATTCTAATAATTCTCTGTGTGGATAAAAGATTATTATAACTTTCTCCTTTATTTTTTCATGATAATCCTCAGTCTGTGCTCCCTTGTTATCCTCATGTCAATCAGTGGCAACAAACTTTCACCACTTACCCTCTCAAAACTTTTAATAATTTTGAAAACCTCTGTTAGATTCCCCCCCTAACCTTCCAAGTTCAGTGGAAAAAAATCCAACTTTTTGAGTCTTCATAATTATAAATTCTAATTTCTGGTATCATGTTAGTGATTCTTTACTGTACCCTTTTCATGACTCTAATATCCTTTGGGGTGCCTGAAAAGCATACTATAGTTCAAATATGAATTCAACTTGCTTTTATATTCAATGTCCCTCTTTATAAAAGCTAGAATCTCATTTGCCTTTTTCTGGCTTTTTCTACCGGCGCTCCCACCTTTATAGATTGTGGAGTGTAAACAGCAGCATAGACCTGTTGGGCTGAATGGTCTGTTTCTGTGCTGTACATTCTATGTAACTCTATGTAATCTGTGATCTGCCACTCTGTTAAGAATCTTACTATTTAGGGTTACTGTTCTTTTTACCAAAATAACTATTTCACATTTTTCTGCATCGAACTGCATCTGCCACCTATCTGGATACTCCACTAACCTATATATATCCTATATTCTTTCTCACAGTTTGCCATGGCCCCTAGTTTGGTATCACCGCAAACTTCAATAAAAAACGAGAAGTCTCAGCACAGATCCCTGGGGAACTTACCCTTTGATTTTCAGTTTCCCTCTTTTCTCAAAAGAGCAGATTAATATCAGGACACGGCAGGAAGGCAGCGGGATCAGAGGAGGTAAATTACTGCTCTCATTTTAACTGCCCACCTCTACCTGGTTTCCACCAGGCGGGGCGAGTTAAAATTGGGGCCTCTGTGACTACAGAGAGAATATACTTTCTTTGTCTCACTCAATTGAGGAGTAAGCCCAAGTTGCAGTGATAGATCAATATAGATTGGGCCCTTTTGAAACATTCTGACAATGTAACAACAGCCAGTATAAAGACTACTACTTAAGCTGATGCTTAGAAGCTGTTCTCTGTTATCAATGTATTAGCTCCATATGCCACTTGGTGATTTCTATTGCTTTGTTGGAGAAGGGTTGTAAGTAGTTGGAAGACCCAAGAGTCAGTGCTGGGTCTTTTTTAATATAGGTGATTTGGACTTTTGTAAAGGGAGCATGATATTCAAATCTGCGGATCACATAAAAGTATATTGTTAGCCAAAATGCGAGGAGGACTGTAAAAGACCAGAGGATATACACAGGTTAGCAGAATGGACAGATGGGCAACAGATTTTACTTAATGTACAGAAATGTGTGGTAATATATTGTCAGTGCAAAAGCAATAAATGCATTGAGTATGCATTCAATGGAAAGTTGCTGGAGCATGTGGATGAACAGACAGGTTCAACTACATTAATTCCAAGAAAGTGCAAATGCAGGCTGATAAAGCCAGAAAAAAGGCCTCTAGCATAGGGACCTGTAGTACAAGAGCAAGGAGCTAATAATTTTTTTACAAGGCAATAGTTAGGCCATAGTTAGAGTACTCTACAGTTTTGAGCACCTTATTACAGAAAGGTCATTAAAACCATTAAAAAAAAAGTACAGTGTAGGTTCACCAGGATGAATGTGGTTATCAGGAGAGACTTGAGATATTGGGACTATTTCCACATAACAGAGAAGGCAGAGGAAATTTAATAGGGATTTTTAAAATATGTGGTTTCAATAGGATAAAACTATTTCCTCTGGTTGCGGAGTCAGTGACAAGTTCATCAATTTCAAATTGTCACTGACTCCGCAACTAGAGAAGTGGGCTCCTCATTCTTTCAGTGGCAATTTTAAATTGATGAACATTTGTCACTGAAAGAGTGAGGAGCCCACTTCTCTAACTCTCATAGCTCTTTCTCCCACCTCTGGGTCTCTCCACTGTCGGCTTATTACTGGGCTACTTTAAGCCCTTCTCCCCCTTCTCTCACCTACTCCTATTCCACCTCCCACCTCATTGCCTGGACATTACTGAGCTGTTTTAGGCCTGCTCCCCTTCTACTCACCAAATGTCAGCCTTCAGCTTAGCTTTGACACCACTCTTCAGCTTTCAGTGCCATTATATATGCCCTTGACATCAAGGCAGCATTTGACTGAATGTTGCATCAAGGAGCCCTAGTAAAATGGAAGTCAGTGGGAATCAGGGGGGAAAATCTCCACTGGCTGGAGTCACACCTAGCACAAAGGAAGGTGGTTGTTGGAGGCCAATCATCACAGCCCTAGGACATTGCTGCAGGAGTTCCTCAGGGCAGTGTCCTGGGCCAACCATCTTCAGCTGCTTCATCAATGACTTTCCCTCAATCATAAGGTCAGAAGTGGGGATGTTCGCTGATGATTACATAGTGTTCAGTTCCATTCGCAACTCCTCATATAATGAAGCAGTCCATGCCCGCATGCAGCAAGATCTGGACAACATTCAGGCTTGGGCTGATAAGTGGCAAGTAACATTCGCGCCACACAAGTCCCAGGCAATGACTTTCTCCAACAAGAGAGAGCATAACCACCTCCCCTTGACATGAAAGGTCATTACCATTGTCGAATCCCCCACAATTAACCTCCTGGGGGTCACCATTGACCAGAAACTTAACTGGACCCGCCACATAAATACTGTGGCTACAGAGCAGGTCAAAAGCATGGTATTCTGTGGCAAGTGTCTCACCTCCTGACTTCCAAAAGTCTTTCCACCATCTATAAGGCACAAGTAAAGAGTGTGATGAAATACTCTTCACTTGCCTGGATGAGTGCAGCTCTAACAACACTCAAGAAGCTCGACACCATCCAGGACAAAGCAGCCCGCTTGATTGGCACCCCATCCACCACCTTAAACGTTCACTCCCTCCACCACCGGCGCACCGTGGCTGCAGTGTGTACAATCTACACGATGCACTACAGCAACTCGTCAAGGCTTCTTCAACAGCACCTCCCAAATCAGCGGCCTGTACCACCTAGAAGGACAAGGGCAGCAGGCGCATGGGAACACCACTACCTGCAAGTTCCTCTCCAAGTCGCACACCATCCTGATTTGGAAATATATCGCCGTTCCTTCATCATCGCTGGGTCAAAATCCTGGAACTCCCTCCCTAACAGCACTGTGGGAGTACCTTCACCACATGGACTACTGCGGTTCAAGACGGCGGCTCACCACACCTTCTCAAGGGCAATTAGGGATGGGCAATAAATGCCAGCGACGCCCATACCCCGTGAATGAATAATAAAAAAAAAACTAAATAAAAATCCAGCAGCACTTCTTTTGCCTCTCACCTTGCTCTTTGGGCACTAGTTCTGCAGTGATCCTTCTCTTCAGCAGGGTAGGTGAAAAATGAGCAAAGGGAATGGGAGAATGCAGTGGTTGAGGGGTGGTGTAAAGGGATAGATGAGGCAATGGAAATGAAAGGGCGTTGATAGTGAAGGCGATTGGGGAGATGGAGTTTTGACTGCATCAAGCCCACATCCCACTGCTTCCCAGCCCCCTCAGTGGTTGCAGTTCCCATCTAAATGCTCTAACAACACAGTCCCCCAGTGCTACCACAACCCAGCCCCACCCGTCTTCTCCCATGCTGCAGCTGTGCCCACACCCCAGTTTCCCAGTCCCTTGGGCCCCTCGCTGACTGACTACAGATGCCAGAAACCCCCCTATTCTTCCTAAACCTAATCTCTCAGTACTCCCAGTCTCTAGACACCCCCCTCCCCTACCTTCCAAATACAGGTGCCAGACTCCTTAATCCCCATGGTTCCAACCAGTATTGCTGCATCCCATAATTTATGGTTGCAGCTGAAGATTTATAATGCACCTTTGCCAATTAAAAATAATCTAAAAATTCCCATTGTTAATCCTGTGAGCACTTTTATATGCCTCCTTAAATGAACGTTGCCAAACATTCAGCTCCTATTTTTCTACTGTTGTTGATATTGGATTTTTACACTTTTGAAAAATGTAAGCTGTAGGTCGTGCGATTACCAATCTTAGCCACAGGATGAATAAATATACAAGGTAGTAGGTCATATGTGAGTAACTTCAGCTGTGCTGACAATCCATTTGATACGGAATATCTGATTAATCAATATGGTATATCCTAGCCATCAGATTTTTGATGTACAGTATTTCTTAGCGTGTCATCATTTAATATCTGAATAATAGAATCTATTTTTGCTGTTAGGGTTTATCAAAGCCCTTGTAATGGAGCTATGGTCTGTTCTGGAGTGTGGAAGAGATGATGCAAGAATGATCAACCCTAAACCAACACCGGTGGAGCCCATAGACAGAAGTTGTCAGAAGGTAAGGGGGAAGTTTGAAACAGAATCTTGGATTTTAAACCATCTGGTGATGTCAGTAATAAGGAATGGAATGCTTTCCATTTCAAGTGATCCATGTTAGGAGAGATTCAGGAGAACCAAACTCTCCCAGGTTAGATATAGTATGGTAATACCTTCCCACTGGCCAGAAGAGCACCCCCTACTATCCCAGTTTTCTGTCTCTCACACCAGCCATTCTATGACCTCTCAGATTGCCAATTTTGGATCAGGGAAGTTTTCTGCTGTATGCACATGATTTAGACTGCCCAGGGTTATTTCACAAAAGACCCCTGCTTTTAATTCTTTTAATTCACTAGTCGGAGGGGAATTTGAACCTGGGTTCCAGCAGTGAAAGCCCAACACTGAACTACCCTGACAAAGAATCAGAATTATGAAAGGTTTTGATAGAGTAGACACAGAAGGAGTGTTTCCACTTGTGGGGAAGAGCAAAACTAGAGGCCATCGATATAAGATAGTCACCAAGAAATCAAATAGGGAATTCAGAAGAAACTTTGTGGCACTCGCTACCACAGGGAGTGGTTGAAGCGAATAGTATAGATGCATTTAAGGGGAGGCTAGATAAGCGAGGGGGAAGGGAATAGAGGGTTGTGCTGATACAGTTAGATGAAGAAGGATAGGAGGAGGCTCGAGTGGAGCATAAACCGCTAGCATAGACTGGTTGGGCCAAATGGCCTGTTTTTGTGCTGTGTATTCTATGTAATTCTATGCAAGACGAACATTTCCATTTAATCCAAAGAAATAACCTATTTGCAGTTTTCTATTTCTGGTTAAATCTAATTTTCTTCTTGTAGAAAATTATTTTTCTTCGTTGGTTTATTCCAATAATCGTAATAACTTGCAGCTAGAAATCTGTCACTGGTATACTTAACTTTTTATTAATTATTTGTCTACAATCCTGACCTCTGCTGCAAAATTGCAAGTTTTGCAGGTTGTGGTTAGTGCTTAAAAACAAGCAGCAAATAAGTAAAAGAACAGTTTTTCTTAAAGTAAGTAGAAATCTATATCCTCTTCATCTTAAACAAAACAATGTTAAATAAAAAAAATTAAAGCAGTTTAATTTATATTTTAAAGAAGTTCTTGTGGTTAGACTCTAAGATCAACATTTTTAGGACCTAATTTTAGTTGTCACTTAAGGATAAATTTTCCAATTGCATTTTCGCGACACAGAGCCTCACCTGCCAGGCATACAAATCATGGACTTATGATCATGCTGTCTATGATTTTCCATCCATTCATTTCCCAGTGGGCAAGAGTCTGCAACAGGAGAGTACAATCAGAAAATTTACCCTTTAATATCGTATTGGCCTGTTCCCCTAACTTCATAGTTTAAAAATTAAATCTTCCTCCAGTGCTGAGTTAACTGATCTCAGCTGGGACAGAGATATAGGGTGCTACAATTGGCTTCAACCACCCCTGATTAGTAACCAGCAACACATGCTGGAAGTGCAAATCTGTGGACATAGGGTGAGGACAAGATTAGACTTGGCATTGGAATACCTTGTTGAGGCTCATGCATGAATAATTCCACTTGGGTGAGCTACCACACAGTAACTGGTGCCTATAGAATGTCACAAGGTATCAATGCTTTTAGGAAGGGAGGGGAAAATTGGTGAGGAAAAAAAATTCTTATTTAAGATATTTTTGTATATGATAACTGCTAAAGGCTGCACAGTAATTAGTTCAGAATGTTGTTGAAATTCCTGTTGAACAGTCTTGTGTATACTTAATTCACAAAATGCAATGATAGTATGAAGACATTTTATTGTTTGAACAAAATACAATCATATAGAAATAGCACCGCAAACAGAAGCTGTGTAGAACAAACATCTTTTTCATTTGTGAATATACAATTAGGACTGTGAAGCGATTAAAATTTTCACATTTAAGTTGGGAAACTATGACATTTTATTGAAAAAAATGTTACATCTCATCTTAATTTCAACTAGTTGCATTCCATGAGCAGAACCTCATTAATGTTTGGTCAAAAAGATGGTCCAATACGTGTTGATCTTTGGAAGAAGAGCATATTTTCAATATATAACAATAAAGAACTTGCATTTGTAAAGTGCCTTTAATGACCTCAGGATGTCCCAAATTGCTTTTTGGTCAATGAAGTGCAGTCACTGTTGTAATATAGAAAATGTGGCAAGGTCCCACAAACATCAATACTCTGTTTTCAGTTGTATGATAAATGTTGGCCAGGACACTGGGAGCACTACCCTCCTCCTCTTCATATAGTGTCATATCATATACGTCCACCTGAGAGAGCAGACAGGACCTTGGTTTAATATCTCATCTAAAAGACAGCACTGTGCTCCCTCAGTACTTCACAGAAGTGTCACCTAGATTATGTGTTCAAGTCTCTGGAGTGAGGCTTGAAGTCAGATCTTTCTGACTCGGGTGGGAATGTTACCCTGAACCAAGGCTGATAGGTATTTTAAATAGCTCATAAAATTCACATATCAGTCCATCTACAGTGATCAGTACAGCTCTCTTCGTTATCACATTCATCTATATGGAAAGAGATGGATGTTTGTAATCATCATGGAGACAGTTTGTATTGGTTGGAGTAGTTATAGAGGAAAACTTTTCATTATATTTTGCTCCAAATAAAGATATGACCTTTGGCATATTTTGGCTGGAAACAATTAATTGGTCATGCTTGTGTTTAATATACTGTCAACAATTTGTATTTCCAAAAAATACACAGTGCACTATACCCTTTCTAATCACTGTACAATATTTATGGTTTCTTGTTCTGTGTTTTATGTTGGAGAATTTTTCTTCATGCTTACTATGAAACACTTTTTAATTTTTCTATATATTAATATAAATTTTTGTGTGCTTTAAGTCATTCCTAGCTCTGGTAAACCTGCTATCGTCTTACCATGCTGTGTTTGAACTGATTGGTAATCTACCACTGCCAAACAAGGCAGCATACTCCTTACGTGAAGTGCCTAGCTCGATTGTTGTAAGTGTAACTGCATTTTCTAACAATTACTTTACAGTTGTTGATTTATTATTGCTATTAAAAAAATTCTGCATAATAATGTTTTAAGATAAATGTGTTTACCTTAAACTTCAGCAGCTAGAGTTTTCTTTTGACAAACAGGAACGTGTTTTTTTTTCTATTTTTTATTTATTCTTGGGATGTGGACGTCACTGGCAAGGCCGGCATTTATTGCCCATCCCTAGTTTCCCTTGAGAAGGTGGTGGTGTGCCTTATTTTTATGCTGCAGTCTTGTGGTGAAGGTGCTCTCACAATGCTGTTAGATGGGGAGTTCCAGGATTTTGACTCCGCGACATTGAAGAAACGATGATGTATGTCCAAGTCAGGATGGTGCGTAACCTGGAGGACAACTTGAACGTGATGGTGTATCCATGCACCTGCTGCCCTTGTCCTACTAGATGGTGGAGGTTGCAGGTTTGGGAAGTGCTGCTGAAGAAGCATTGGCGAGTTATTACAGTGCATCCTGTAGATAGTACACACTGCAGCCATGGTACACGGAGGTGGAGGAAGTGGACGTTTAAGTCAGTGCTGATCCAGCGACTGCTTTGTCCTGGATAGTGTCAAGCTTCCTGAGTGTTGTTGGAGCTACACCCTTTTGGGCAAGTGGAGAGTATTCCATTACACTCCTGACATGCCTTGTAGGTGGTAGAGAGGCTTTGGGGAGTTAAGAGGTGAGCCACTCGACACAGAATATCCAGTCTCTGACCTGCTCTTGTAGCCACTGTATCTATGTGACTAGTACAGTTAGGTTTCTGATCAATGGTGCCCCCCAGGATGTTGATGGTGGGGGGCTCGGCGATAGTAATAACATAAGAACATAAGAAATAGGAGCAGGAGTAGGCCAATCGGCCCCTCGAGCCTGCTCCGCCATTCAATAAGATCATGGCTGATCTGATCCTAACCGCCAATCTACTATCTATCACAGAACCATCTCCTGCATCTAACAGAATTGCACACACGAAATAGGAGCAGAATCAGGCTACACAGTCCCTGGGCCCGCTCCACTACCCACAGGGCCATGACCGATCCGAACCTAGACTCATGTCCAAATTCCTGCCCGCTCCCCGTAACCCTTAATGCCCTTTACTTCCAGGAAACTGTCTATTTCTGTTTTAAATTTAATTAATGTTGTAGCTTCTACAGCTTTTTGTGGCAGCATATTCCATGGACCTACCACCCTCTGAGTGAAGTAGTTCCTCCTCATCTCAGTTTTGAAAGAGCAGCCCCTTATTCTAAGACTATGTCCCCTAGTTCTCGTCTCACCCGTCATCGGGAACATCCTCCCCGCATCCACCCGATCCAACCCCTTCACAATCTTATATGTTTCAATAAGATCGCCTCTCATTCTTCTGAACTCCAATGAGTAGAGTCCCAATCTACCCAACCTCTCCTCATATGACCACCCCCTCATCCCCGGGATTAACCGAGTGAACCTTTTTTGCACTGCCTCGAGAGCAAGGATGTCTTTCCTTAAGTAAGGACACCAAAACTGTATGCAGTATTCCAGGTGCGGTCTCACCAATACCTTGTACAACTGAAGCAATACCTCCCTATTTTTATATTCTATCCCCCTAGCAATGAAAGCCAACATTCCATTTGCCTTCTTAATCACTTGCTGCACCTGCATACTAACCTTTTGAGTTTCGTGCACCAGGACCCCCAGATCCCTTTGCACTTCAGTACTCTCCAGTTTCTTGCCATTAAGATAATAAATTGCTCTAGGATTTTTCCTGCCAAAGTGCATCACCTCACACTTTCCAGTGTTGTATTCCATCTGCCAAATCTCTGCCCACTTACTTAGCCTGTCTATGTCCCCTTGCAGGTTTTTTATGTCCTCCTCACTCACTACTTTCCCTCCCATCTTTGTATCATCTGCAAATTTTGATATGTTACACTTGGTCCCTTCCTCCAAATCGTTAATATAGATTGTGAAGAGTTGGGGACCCAGCACTGACCCCTGTGGAACACCACTAGTTACTGATTGCCAGTCTGAGAATGAAGTAATGTCATTGCATGTCAAGGGGAGGTGGCTATGCTCTCTCTTGTTGGAGATTGTTATTGCCTGACACTTGTGTGCACGACTGTTACTTGCCACTGAGCAGCCCAAGCCTGGATGTTGTCCATGTCTTGCTGCATGTGGGCATGGACTGCTTCATTATCTGGGGAGTTGCAAATGAAGCTGAACACTGCAATCATCAGCGAACAGCCCCACTTCTGACCTTATGATGGAGGGAAGGTCATTGATGCAACAGTTGAAGATATTTGGACCGAGGACACTGCCCTGAGGAACTCCTTCAACGTTGTCCTGGGGCTCAGAATATTGGCCTCCAACGACCACAACCATCTTCCTTTGTGCCAAGTATGACTCCAGCCACTGGAGAGTTTTCCCCTGATCTTCATTGACTTCCATTTTGCCAGAGCTCCTTGGTGTCACACTCAGTTGAATGCTACTTTAATGTCAAGGATCGTCACTCTCACTTCACCTCTGGAATTGAGCTCTTGTGTCCATATTTGGACCAAGGCTGTAATGAGATCTGGAGCCAAGTGGTTCTGAACATCGGTGAGCAGGTTATTGGTGAGTAAGTGCTGCTTGGTAGCACTGTTGATGACTCCTTCCATCACTTTGCAGATGATTGGAAGTAGGCTGATGGGGTGGTAATTGGCCAGGTTGGATTTGTCCTTTTGCAGACAGGACATACCTGGGCAATTTTCCACATTGTTGGGTAGATGCCAGTGTTGTCGCTGTACTGGAACAGGTCTTCAGCACTACAGACGGAATATTACCGGGGCTCGTAGCCTTTGCTGTGTCCAGTGCACTCAGCGATTTCTTGATGTTATGTGGAGTGAATTGAATTGGCTGAAGGCTGAAATCTGTGGTGGTGGGGACCGCAGGAGGAAGCAGAGAAGAATCATCCACTGGCATTTCTGGCTGAAGATTGTTGCAAACACTTCATCCTTTTCACCTTAATTTATAACCTACTAATGAAATTGTAAGAATGCATAGTTTTGAAATGTTCCTCCTTAAGCATGCAATTTTGTTAGGCAAGACAAAATGTTATGCTGACCTGCCAACCTTTCACAAACTAAAAGATATTGTCAGCAATGTAATTTTTATGCATTTTAAATCGGTAATTCCAAAAGTAAATATATTGTGTGTGTTGCAAACTAATGGATTGATATTCCGATGACTTCATAAACTGCAGGAGCAAAGTTCAAGCAGATTACAGTTAAAGGTTGCAACACCAACAGCTTTTTTTATAGTGAACATAATTTTGTTTTGTATTTATAATTTGCCATTCAAAAATTGGTGTATCAATCTGTAGTGTTTTGTTCTACAGGTTTACATCTTCTCCTACCACTTTAGAGTTTTGCTGCACAGTTTAGAAAGAAAGAAAGAACTTGCATTTATATGGCACCTTTCACAACCGTAGGACATCGCAAAGAGCACCACAGCCAACAACGTACTTTTGAAGTGTAGTTACTGTTGTATTGTAGGGAAACATGGCAGCCAATATGCACACAGCATGGTCCCACTAACAGCAATGAGATAAATGACTAGATAATGTGCTTTTAGTAATATTGGTTGAGGGATAAATTTTAGCCAAGGTACTGGGACAACTCCGCTGCTCTTCTTTGATTAGTTCCATGGGACCTTTTACGTCCACCTGAGAGGTTTACGGTCTCATCAAAAGTCAGCACCTCCAACAGTGCAGTACTCCCTCAGTATTGCACTGGTGTCAGCCTGGATTATGTGCTCAAGTCTCTGGAGTAGCACTTGAACCCACAACCTTCTGACTTAGAGACAAAAGTGCTGTCAACAAGCCAAGGCTGACACCTTCAGCATCTTCTGTTACTATCTCTGAGTTCTGCCATTTGAAGATGCTAAAGGCTGATACCTTCAGTTCTTCTGTTAAACGTATTTTGTTACTATCGCTGTGTTCTGGCATTTGTTTTCCTATTTTACCATGGAGTTTTGGCAGCAGAATGAACAACTTGAGGTAACAATCGTGATGTAGACAAATAAAGTACAATTGCACCATGTGAGAGGTACTAAAGTGCCAGGCAATGACTATCTCCAACAAGAGAAAGTCTAACCACTGCCCCATGACATTCAACGGCATTACCATCGCTGAATCCCCCACCATCAATATCCTGGGGGTCACCATTGACCAGAAACTTAACTGGACCAGTCACATAAATACTGTGGCTACAAGAGCAGGTCAGAGGCTAGGTATTCTGCGGCGAGAGTCTTGCCTCCTGACTCCGCAAAGTCTTTCCACCATCTACAGAGCACAAGTCCGGAGTGTGATGGAATACTCTCCACTTGCCTGGATGAGTGCAGCTCCAACAACATTCAAGAAGCTCAATGCCATCCAGGACAAAGCAGCCTGCTTGATTGGCACCCCAATCACCACCTTAAACATTCACTCCCTCCACCACCGGCGCACTTTGGCTGCAGTGTATACCATCTACAAGATGCACTGCAGCAACTCACCAAGGCTTCTTCGACAGCACCTCCCAAACCCACGACCTCTACTACCTAGAAGGACAAGGGCAGCAGGCGCATGGGAACACCATCATCTGCAAGTTCCCCTCCAAGTTACACACCATCCTGACTTGGAAATATATCGGCGTTCCTTCATCGTCACTGGGTCAAAGTCCTGGAACTCCCTCCCTAACAGCACTGTGGGAGTACCTTCACCACACGAACTGTTGCAGTTCAAGAAGGCAGCTCACCACCACCTTCTCAAGGGCAATTAGGGATGGGCAATAAAGGCTGGCCTTGCCAGCGACGCCTACAACCTGTGAATGAATTAAAAAAAATTACAGGCTTATTTTGCAGTGTGTTAGTTTTGTTTTGTTCTATTACCTATATATATTTACTGTTAGTTTTGTAAACTAGATTTGACATAAATACAGCATGGGTTCCATTTAAATATTTTGACCTGAACATCACCATTCATTCAGTATGCGGCACATTTATTGCATTGTAAATGCCATACAGATGGATGTTCTCATTTTAGTTCACCCTATATTGATTGCCCTGATACCATGTTTATCTGCTGGAATACCAGCCAACTAGGAACTAAAAGCTGACAAATCCCCTGGACCTGATGGTCTGCATCCTAGGGTTCTAGACGAGGTGGCTGCAGAGATAGTGGATGCACTGGTTGTGATCTTCCAGGATAGCATAGATAGAGGATGAGTTAAAGGACAAAAAAACAGAGTAGGAATAAACAGGTCATTTTCAGATTGGCAGGCTGCAACTAGTGGGGTGCTGCAAGGATCAGAGCTGGGGCCTCAGCTATTTACAATCTATACTAATGAATTAGATGAAGGGACTGAATGCAATGTATCCAAGTTTGCTGATGATACAAAGCTAGGCGGGAAAAGTAAGCTGTGAGGAGGACACAAAGGCCGCAATCTTACCTGAAGAGGCGAGTTGGGAGCGGGTCATCTGATATGCGGGTTCCGATCCCGCCCCCAACGACGTCCGACGCACAGACGCTATTTTGCGTCAATTGGCCTTGTTAAGCCCGCCCTGCGGGCTTGCCGGCCAATTAAGAGAAAGCCGGTGTCAGATGACGTCAGTTGATGACGCGTCATCTGCCGGTTTTCTTAAAGGGGACACGCTCATTTTTGGTTGACAGATGATTTTTCAGTGTTTGACAGCATTGAGGTGCTATAAACACTGCCAATCACTGTACAAAGGTGAGCCCTTGCATCCAGGCTCTCCAGAGACACTTTCCTTAGGATAAAACAGATGGCAGCTGCAGGTGAGGTTACAGAAGCGATCTGTCACTGGTGAGAGAGGTTCTCCCAATGAGCTGGGGCTACACAAACACTTCCAACCTTATTACCTACAGAAAAGTCTAAAAACATGAAAAAATGATTTTCCCAGCATTTCCTTACCTCTGAAACTCACCAGTGTACCATTGGATCCTTCACACCACTTCTGCAGCTGTCATCAATGAAGAAACATTACAGTAGACTCACAACACGCCACACTTACCTGGCGTGGAGTCCGGACGTCGGGAAGCCCGCAGTCGACCTGGCAAAATTGGAAAAAGCCTCTTAACTGCCTGTTAACAAGCTGTTAAGTGGCTATAATCCTCGGGTCCCTGCGCAAATCGGGGACCCAACTCCCGGGAAGATTGATTGGAGGCAGGTTGGAAGCGGGTTCGGGACCCGCTGCCAATCTTTTTGATTTTGCCAGCAGTCCCGCCTCCAAACCCGACCCCTGAGTGCCATCAAAATCGAGCCCAAAGAGTCTGCAAAGGGATATAGACAGGTTTAGGGAGTGGGCAGGAAGTTGGCAGATGGAGTATAATGTGGGGAAATGGTAGGAAGAATAGAAAAAATAATATTTTTTAAATGGTGAGAAACTATTAAATATTGGGTGTTCAGAGGGATTTGGGTGTCCTTGTACACAAAACTCAAATTCAACATGCAGGTACAGTAAGCAATTAGGAAGGCAAATGGTATGTTGGCCTTTATTGCAAGGTATTGGATTACAAGAGTAAGGAAGTCTTGCTGCAATTGTACAGTGCTTTGGTGAGACCACACCTTGAGTACTGTGTACAGTTTTGGTCTCCATACCTAAGGAAGAATATACAGTACTTGCCTTAGAAGGGGTGCAATGAAGGTTCACTAGATTGATTCCTGGGATGCGAGGGTTGTCCTATGAGGAGTGATTGAGTAGAATGGGCCTATATTCTCTGGAGTTTAGAAGAATGAGAGGGGATCTCATTGAAACATACAATAAGCTGAGAGGGCTTGACAGGGTAGATGCTGAGAGGCTGTTTCCCCTGACTGGAGAGTCTAGAACTAGGAGGCATAGTCTCAGGATAAGGGGTCGGCCATTTAAGACTGAGATGAGGAGAAATTTATTCACTCAGAAGGTTGTGAAGCTTTGGAATTCTCTATCCCAGAGGGCTGTGGATGCTCAGCCATTGAGGATATTCAAGGCTGAGATTGATAGAATTTTGGACTTCAAGGGAAATGGGGATAGGGCGGGAAAGTGGAGTTGAGGTCAAAGATCAGCCATGATCTTATTGAATGGTGGAGCAGGCTCGAGAGGCTGTATTGCGTCCTCCTGCTCTTATTTCTTATATTATTATGTAATACAATTTTTTTTTTAAATTACAGTGCACAAGAGCTTGTAAATTCCGTGATTGTATATAGACTAATTGAAAGATTAATTGGTGTAAGTGTGTATGTCGACAAAATATATAAAATAAACTTATACACCTAGTCATTATTTTCTGTCATCTATAATTTTAAACCAATGTCTATTTCTGTATAGTATTTACAACTGACGTAACATTATACTTTTTTTCTTTTAAAGGATGTAATTGATCGACTGATAATTATGAATTTAAATGCCAAAATACACTCACTGTTCAACTATGAACATTCCCATATGTTTGGTGTTAGGTAAGCTGGAATCCTGTTCCTTGAAGCTGGAAAATTTGTTTTCAAATGCATTTTCTTGTTCATTTCAAATATTAGGCAATACTGTACCTGGAATTTCTGAATGACCATTTAAAGCATGGCCTAAGTCCTTAGGAGTCCCTAGTTGTTATCCCTCTCTCCCTAACTTCAGTTGGGCACTGAAACTAATTGTAGTGTCCCTACTACCCCAGGAGAGATCAGCTAACTCAGCACACATCAGGGACCGAGCCTAGGACACTTACATATAATTCAGCTACTCACTGAATAAAGAGACTGAACCATGGGGAGAACTGACTTGTAATTTTAATTTCAATCGATTATGGACAGATTCATCTCTTGTAAGAAATAATGTTCACTTTTGTGCAGCAGGCGTTTTATTTCAAATGTTTCTGACTTTCTGATTTGCTTAACCTTCGGTCTTGTCCCCTAGAGAACTATGTGGGACTGAAATTAGATTATACTTCCTTAGAATACATCACTGATCCCAGCAGTATAGAAGCGTCTCTTAATTTCAGACTGCCCTGAATGGTAAAGAGACATGGTTATGACTTCATTTTATGTTGTATTATTTAAGATACCACAACTGTCACTATTATTTTTATTCAATTTTGATCACTAAAAGTTAAAGTTTTGCTTTATTATAAATTATACATCAACTGCTAGAATTTCTCAATGCAGAAATAAACCACACATTTACATGCCCCTATATCCTGAAGTAATGCCATAATAGAGTCTAAAGAGTTCTGCAATTGGTCCTTTAGCAGCTGATTGTAAGTCTGTCTAAGTGTACAGTACTAAACACATTTAAAGTCGTAATGTCCCATTCACCTTTTATCATATGGTGACCATGTTTAAATTTCAAGGCTGAGCTTACTGACTAAATCTGGTTATGTTTAGTGTGCTTTATAGCATGATACATTGGTGTATTGCTTTATATATAACTTCAACAAGGTGACATTGTTTCTGACTTTATCCCTCCCAAAGAATGATTTTCTTCCTCTTCATTCGAGCACCCTGGATGTGCTGCCTGAATAAGCCCAGGTTGAGGACCAACAACAAAGATTTATAGACATGGGGAGGAACGTTGCAACCAATGCTTAGGTTAAGGAAATCACAGAGCTGTTTTTACATTGTATGGTGGGGCTCCTGGCCTTTTTTGAAAAGTTATTTCAACCATTTGCCAATGCATACGTTAACAGATATTCTTCTGAAAGAGATGTGCTTGGGGTTTATAGATGATGTCACACTGAATTTTGGGGAAAAAGGTTTTACTGCAACGACAACAACTTGCAATTATATAGTATCTTTAAGTTTTAAAAAAAAGTCCCAGGACGTCTCACAGAGATACAAGGAAAATATTAATGCCATGCCAAAGAAGGGGATATTGAGAGAGGTGATCCAAAGGCTTGGTCAAAGCATTGGGTTTTAAGGAAGATTTTAAATAAGGAGTGGAGGTGCAGAGGTACTGTGGTTTAAGAAGGTAATTCCAGAGCAGGGTGCCTAGGCAACTGAATGACGGGGCAAAGGGAGAGGGGTAGGGATGCACAAGTGGCCAGATTTAGAGGAAGGAGAGTTCAGTGGGGGGGTTGTAGTACTAGAGGAGTTTACAGAGATGGGGAGGGGCAAGGCCAGGAAGGAATGTAACACAAGAATGAGAATTTTTCATTTGGGGGACTGGGGACCAATTTAGGTTAGCAAGGACAGGGGAAATGGATGAGCAGGACTTGGTGTAAGATAGGATATGGGCAGCACCAATTTGAATGAGCTGAAGTTTATGGAGGGTGGAGGATGGGCAGTTGGCCAGGAGAGTATTGGCAGATTCAAGTCTGGAGGTGACAAAGGCATGGCTGATGGTTTCTGTGGCAGATGGGCTGAGGTATGGGTGCAGGCATCGATGAGGTGGAAGTGGGTGCTTTTTGTGATGGAGAGGACATTGGATTGGAAGCTCAGCTTGGGGTTGACTAGGACGCCGAGGTTGCAAACAATCTGGTTCAGTCTTGGGTACTAGCCAGGTTAAGGGGTGGAGTCAGTGTTGAGGGTGTGGAGTTCATGGCAGGGGCCAAAGATGATAGCCTCAATTTTAAAAACATGTAGCTGGAGGAAATGATGGCTAATTCAAGACTGGCTGTTGTTTCACTCAGGTGGTTTCTGCCCCAACTTCGGCCTCTGCAAGTTGAATAAGCCGTACAGGGCAGTTACTTTGCCTCAAACTATTTGGGCAGCATACCCATAGCTGCATTTGACTTCAAGGATTACTATATCACACTGTGTCCTAGTCATCAGAAATTTCTGAAGTTTTGTGTTCCAGGATAAAATTGCCAATATATAGTGCTCTCTTTTGGCCTCACAACTGTCCTCAGAATTCTCATGAAAATAGATGCTGCTACCATTCTATTACGTTTCATCGACCATTGTTCTTCCCACTTGCTTATTTTGTCCAATTCATTTTGTAGTTCCTGAGCTGCCTCCCCTGATTCCACTTCCTAGCCTACTCCTGCTCCTATTTCTTATGTTTTCATGTCCCTTTGGTAACATCTGTAATTTGACCAATTTGTATTGAATATCTGAATCCAAGTCATTCACCTATTCAGCAGATGGTCTTCCTGCACAGTCTCTCTTATCGATTAAGGATCACTAAATCTTGGCCCTTGACCTCATATGGCGATCACAGAGGACAACGTAGTACATGTTAGACCCTTGTGACAGTCTTCTCCACCACTGAATGTAATAACTGAGTGCCACACAGGCTGAAGACAAACATGAGTATTTTAAAAGAGCCATTTTTCTTTTAAATAAAGTAGTCAAACCCTGCCAGGCTCGATTATCTTTTCTTGATATCCTCTGTAGCCTTACAGAGAGTCTCAATAGAAATCTCGCCAGCTCTAAAGGGCATAATGGATGTAATTCCCAGGTAGCCTTTAAAACTGTAGACAAAATCATCAAACAATCCATTTTTGCTACATTGATCAACTTGACCACAAAATGAGACATCTGTTTGAAACCTAGTTAAATAATCGTGCCAATGGAAGTTTCTCATCTGATTTACTATGGGGTCAATTATGCAATTTGACATTCCTGACATAGGACTTTGCACAATGGGAGCACATTTTGAGAATTTGGGTACGGACATCAGTTTTAATGGACAGAAAATCGTGGAGGTGACAAATTGGTCACGCTGCCTCCACTCATGATATGTGTTCCCACTTGGCAAAGCTCTATTTCTTTGCACCATTTATTAACCTGATTTTCCCTCATCTGTATAAAGTTTTCACAAATTGATTGGAAAGTCATCTGTTTCATTTGTACCAAATGAGCAAACATTTGCTTTGTTATTACTGATCACTCTCTCTATCTTTGTTTCCGTAGGCTACTGAGTGTTATGTGCTGCAATTTGGATATTCTCTTACTTTTAGAGTCCCAATACAGTGTATCAGAAATTCTCTTGCATGCACAAAAAGAAAATGTTAGAGAAAGCTTAGAAAACCCAGGGTAAGGAAGTGGTAATATCCTTGGCATGCTACATGTTTTGTATTTAAAAAAAAAAGTAACTTTTTTATCCTGAAGTAATCATAATACTATGTATTTCAGGGATTTCATAATTGATGGTCTCTCTGTGGAGAGGAATCATATACTTGTCCGCATGAATCTGATTGGGGGACCATCGGAACGGGTTTTGCCTCCAAGAGTTTTGCAGAAGGTTGGAAAAAATCTCCTTTTCTCCTACTTATTGTGTAGCTTCCTTCTTATTTCAAATGGAATAATGTGTGTGTTTTTTTTATTGATCACACTGACGAGCTCATTGATTTCTTTGTCTGCAGCGTCGATAGTATCGGTCACCTCCTCTTCTACTGTCTCTTCCGCACTAACCAACACTCTGCAGCTTCTCCCACATCTAGTCCCCATAAGATTCATCGGCATGACACACATATCCTCCCTCGAATCCTTCACTGACATCATAAATGGCTACCTTTCCATAGACATTGCTCCCACTTACCCCACAAAGCTGCTGTGATCACTCCTTCTTAAAAATCCTACCCTTGACTCGCCTCCATCCTCTCCAACTACCTTTCAAACCTCCCTTTCCTTGAATTTGTAATTGCCACCCAGCTCGCTACTTGTCTCTTACACCACTTTCGGTTTGAATCCATTCAGTTTGGGTTCCATCTTGCCCATTGCACTGAGAATGGCCAAAGTCCTCAGGAGCATCCTTGTGACCACTACCATTGCACACTGTCTTCTTTGACCTCCTTGGCCTTAGATATGTTCAATAACCTCAGTCTCCTCCATTGCCTTTCCAACAGTCATCCACTTCTGCGATACTGCTTTCTCTTGTCTCCATTCTTACCTGTCCCATTGCAATCAGCACTGTTGCTGCATTGGCTTCTTTTCCTGTGCCTGCCGAGGTTCCATCCTTGGCCAGTCCGATTGCTTATCTATGTGATGACCCATAGCAACATTATTTTTAAGCACCAGGTCAAATTCTACATGAATGCTTGTGAAATGACCTTGCCACATTCTACTTCTGCAAGCTCCTCCAGTTCTACATCCTAGCCCGTGCCCTTTGATCATCAGACTCTGTCTTCCTGTGATACCACTGTCTTCACCCACCACCACCCCCCCCCTTCCTCCCCCACCCCACGTGCTGCCATCAGTGGCAGAACTTTCCATAATTTCTGCCCTACACTCTGTAACACTCTTCCTAATGCGTCTGGATGTTTTACTACATTAAAGATGCTATTCAAATTACTGTTGCAGCATCAAATATTTTGTCTAGTATGACATAATTCAGGGCATTGTCCTGATAATATATCCAGCCTCTATTACTCCAGTATGATACTTTTGTTTATGGTATGAAAATGTCCTTGTTCGGGTCGGTCATAAATACCTTCTTGGGTTCAGTGGCATCATTTATTCCTGTAAGTGACTTGGTGCCTTACTTTCATGGTAGTTTACTGTCATGGTCCTATATCTACTTGTATAGTAGCATAATGGTGCTTCCTGTCCCCTGACTCCATATGCTCTAACCTTACTTATGAGTCGACTATGCGGTACCTTATCGAAGGTCTTTTGAAAATCCAAATATATTACATCTGCTGCATATTTAAGACCTTTATACAAGAAAGAAGAAAAAGAAACAAAAAAACATAACATGCAATGTAGCTCTTAAAAAAGAAGTGTGGGGGAAAAAAAGACTGCAGTAGTGCATTTCAAAAGAGACCAAGGAAAATTAAAAGCACACAGTGCAACAGGGCTGTTAATAAATGTGGAATAAAATACAAAAGAAGCACAGGGAAAGGGGGGGGGGGGGGTGGAAGTACAACTGGGGTTAATAAAAAGCAAGATAAAAATTAGGGGATATGACAAAAAAGTGATCTCTATAGGGAACATTGAAAAAACAGAGCACAACCAGGATATTCTTTATTTAAAAGGGTAAAAAATGAGGGCCAAAGGCAGAAGAACCAAGAGTATTCCTAAAAAGGCAGTAGAATAGAGGCAATTTGAAAGAAAGTAGTTCAACCAGAGCTATTTTTTTTTTAAAAATCAGGAAAATAAGGGTACTTTTTTTTTAAAAAGCAGGATAATGGAGGCTTTTAAAACAAGAAGCACCAAAACAAGGCGACTTAAAAAAAAAAGCGTGATTTTAAAGAAAAAATTAGCCCAAAAGAGCAACACAAACATTGAGGCGAGAGAACAAATCGGGCCAGCAAGAAATTAAATGGAAATAGGGGAGTTGGGGGACCTCTTGGTTGGGGATCAATGTAGCAAAGTTAGGGAGACTTGAAGTGGGCCTCTGGATCAGGGAGCAAAGCAAAGGAAAGAATATAGGGCTTCAGGACGACCAGGTTTTGAGCAGTAACAGGGAAGAGAGCAGGAAACTTTTCAGGAATGGATCTTTGGGTGGTTGAGTTGAGGAGAGTGAGGTTTGGGTCAAAGCCTGGAAGAGCGATTTTTTTTTTTTTTTTTTTTTTTGGAATGTATTTAAAATCAATTTTATTTATAAACAGATGAGGATAATGAGCCAAATCTTATGGAGTGGGGAATCACGCGGTGTACGCCATTAGTTAAACTTTTTCCTGGACCCTTCAGCTCGAAAACTTTTTGCATCGTGACGTGCTGGAAGTGCGAGCTGATAACAGCGCGGTGAGGACAACTGGGCATCTGGGACCTTAGTGAACAGCGGGGCCAACAGTCTGTCTCCTTAACCAATGAGATCTAAGGATAGAGAAAGAAACAAAGGAGTAACAGAAAAGGAAATAGGGTGAATTAGAGACAAATTAGATACAGAAAGGGACACTAACATGAATATCTGCATAGAAATATTTACATGGCATTGTTCAACGGAATGCATGACCCACGCACTGCTCTTAACATGTCTACCAGTTGGTCTCCTGTGGCGTGGCACACAGGGAGTTGAGTATAAGGGAACTATTCAGGTTAAGCAGGGTAAGGGAATAATTGGACCAAGATGGGGACGAGCAACAAGAGGGAGAGAAGGGAAGGGCATAGAGGGAGGAAGAAAGAGGATGAGGATGGAGAGGACAAAAGAAGGATAGAAGGCATGGAGAAGGCAGCAGGAGGATAGGGCAAGGATGGGGGGGGTCGCAGGGGATTGGGGCAGATGAGGAAGGGAGGGGGTGAAGGGAAGAGAGCAGCGGATGAAAGGCAAAAGGATGAGGAGGGGAGTGTAAGAGGAGCATTGGGGAAAAGAGGGAGAGAAGAGGCTAATAGACTGCTTAGTGGGGAGAAGGCCAAATTGCAGCTAGAATTAGCAAGAATTTGGGAGGATGGCAGGGTGAGGAAATCTGCAGCACAGCAGGACAGACAACCAGTTTGGACAAAAAGACCAGGGGACCAAAAGTAACACTGAATCCTCCATTATCTAGCAATGGGCAAGAAATGTGGCCTTGCCATTGTCGTTTACATCCTGAGAACAATTTTTTTTGAAAAATCCAATAGGACATTTGAAGGGAGAGCCAGCAGGGTGAAGCAGCCTCGAAATATCAGTGACACAATGTATGTCAGTGGGTGGGGGAGGGAGGGGAGAGATTTCAGCGGTGATAGCTGCTGCTGTTGCTTCAAAAGCAGCAAATGGGTGTGACATGGGTGAAATATTGGCATTTGCTGCAGTGGGTGCCAGCAGAAACAGCGGATTCTCGAGGCATGCAGAGCATAGGCCATGGCCGAGTGGACCCGCAACAGCGTGGGTGGGGGTCGGGGCGGGGGGTGGTGGGTGATGAAGGGGTCTGAAGCAGGGACAAAAGACCAGGAAGAAAGGTAGTCAGGAGAGCGAGAATTTCAAGAAAGCAAAAGATTTAAAAGTAGATTTAAATTCACGTGTAAAAGTTCTTCCTTGTCTCCTTCACTTGCCTATACCAACGTGGCAAAGGCATCTCAAAGATTTAGGCTGTGCCACATGGTGACCAGAGTATGCAACTACATACAGACTCGACCAGAATTGTTTACCATAAATTCTCCATATACTATAGCAGTTATTTTTTGTTTGTGACATTTCAAGTTGAAAATCCCTATCACAGGACCATATACAGGCATAAGTACTACAGTCTGACATTTTGAGAGAGAATATTGCAACCCAATCCGCATTTTTAACATGTATAATATTATGGGAGAAAAATTCGATCGCGGTGGTGGCGTCGTTGAGGCGGCAGTAATCCCCGCAGGGGCGCCAACCCCTGCCTGGTTTGGGGGCGATGTGGAGTGGGGAGGCCCAGGGACTGTTGGAGCGGTGGATGATGCCGAGCTGTTCCATGGTGGCAAACTCGGTCCACTCGATCTCCAGTTTGGCCGGGTCCAGCCTGCGGGCGTGGGCGTACACTGGGGGGCCTGTGGTGGGGATGAAGTGTTCCACCCCGTGTTTGGCGGCCTCCGCGGAGAAGGTCGGATTGGTAAGGGCCGGGAATTCGGCCAGGAGTGCCGAGTAGTCATCTGTGGCCCGGGGGTGGCACTGTGACGCCATGTCGGCGGGTTGACGGGGGGCATGGCGCCCAGGATGGAGGACATGGTGTTCATGTCCACGAGGCGGTGACGAGGGATGTCTACCAGTAGGACGTGGGCGCACAGGAAATTTGCGCCAATGAGAGGGGAGAGCACCTTGGCAGTGATGAACTCCCATCGGTAGCGGCGACCAGCAAGGTCGAGGGTGATTGTCCGGGTGCCGTACGTCCGGATTTCCGAGCCGTTAGCAGCAGCCAGCGCCGGTAATCGTTCGCCCTTTTGGATGTCGAGGGAGGAGGTCGGGATGATGCTGTGCTGAGCTCCAGTGTCGCACAGGAACCGGCGGCCGGTTTTGTCATCCGTGACGTACAGCAGGGAGCCCGCGTGGCCCACGGCCATTGCGGGGGCTGGTACGGGGGCGGACTTGAAAGAGCAGGGAGGTGTGCACCATTGTGCCCTGGCGCCGAACCGTGCGTGGTAGTAACAGTGGCCCGGGTTAGTGGGGCGCGAAGGCCCCGTGGGCCTGGTGGCTGGTCCTTGTGGCCGCGTGGTGGCCGGTGAGGGGCGCGCCCAGGCATTGGCTGTCAGGTCCGGAGTGACGTCGCGGCTGGAGTGAGCAGACAGCAGCTTGTCGGCCTCATCGGCCAGGGCTTCCAGGTTCGTGAGGCCGGACGCCACGATCGCTGGGCGGATGCTGAGAGGGAGCTGGCGGATGAACAGCGTGCAGAAGAGGGATCCGGGTGGGCTCTCATCGGTGAGGGAGAGCATGTGGGAGAGGAGGTCTGACGGTGAGGCATCACCGAGGCCTGGAAGGTCGAGGAGGTGGCAGTTTCGCTGGTATGCCGAGGCCGTAAATTTTTTAAGGAGCGCTGCCTTAAGATGTGCATACTTGCCTTCCTCTGGTGGGTTCTGCAGCGTTGTCGAAACCTTCGAAACTGTGGAGCTACCGAGTGATGTGACGAGGTAGTCGTACTGCGTCCCATCTGTGGTGATGTGTTGCAGCCGGGATTCGGCTTGGAGAAACCAGGCTTCGGGCTGGTTTTCCCAAAACTCCGGCAGTTTCACGGAAACTGCGTTCGTGTCCGCCATTGCAGTGCTCTGAATACGTTCTGAGCGTCGGGGTCACCAATGTTGAGGCTGCCGCGAAACACGAATTAAGAACGAGTCCATGTGTGGAACACAGGCTTTTTAATACAACTGCCTGGTCAAAAATGGCTGAAACAAAATGCTCACAGAATTATCTGGAAAAATCCTGAGGCCCCGCCCATCCTTTTCTCCTGCCTTAAAAGCAAGGTGCCTTAAAGGCAAGGTGCCCGATATATTGTCCACGGACGGAAAAGTGGATAATGCCCGTTTAGGTGGCGATCCGCCACAGCGCCCCCTTTGAGGCACTAACTTCGCCAGGGCGCTACTTTTAGCGCCCTGGAAAAGTTAGCGCCGTAAATTGAGTGGTAGCGACCCAAGCAGGAAGCAGGGTGCTACTGGAAGCGCTCCCCCTCCTTCCTGGGGCGCTACCATTCAATATCACAGTGCTACGTGCAACAGCGCCACGCACGGCGGCACGTAGCGCCGCGTCATTGTAGGCCTCCCTCCCCGATCAAAGGGGAGGGGCCTTGCGCAGCGTGCACCGGGGTCCTGCTGGACCACCAGGGAGCGGGGTGCCGGGAAAGCAGCCCTGCACTCGAGGAGTGCCGAGCTGACCGATCGCGGATGAAGCGAAAGGGGGCAGGTGCTGGCAGACGGCCCAAAAAAAATAGCCGTCCGGCACCTGCCCTTTAACTTGCACTGCCGTGGCCGCAAAAACACCACCCTGACCCTGTCGGACATATCGTCCAGCGGTAGGTCAGGGGGCGCAACTGAAGTTTGCAGCCGGGGTGCTACACACGGCTACGACCACCGCTAACCTCCCGCTGAATTTCGTGGGAGGTGTTAGCCGCGCTAGGGGCGCTAACGGGAGGCGCAAAGCAACCCAGTTTTTGCCTGCATGTCTTTCCTGTCAACTTTATCCATTATAAATTCTTGCAACACCACCACTGTCACAGCATGACCCGTTTACTTAGACAGAGGATTGGCTATCTAACAGAAGGCAGAGAGTTGGGATAAATGTTCCGACGAAGGGTTTCGACCTGAAACGTTAACTCTCTTTCTCTCTCCACGGATGTTGCCTGGCCTGCTGAGTTTTTCCAGCGTTTTCTGTTGTTAGTTGGGATAAATGGTTCATTCTCAGACTGGCAATCAGTAACTAGTGGTGTTCCGCAGGGGTCAGTGCTGGGTCCCCAACTCTTTACAATCTATATTAACAATTTGGAGGAGGGGACCGAGTGTAACATATCAAAGTTTGCAGATGATACTAAGATGGGAGGGAAAGTAGGGAGTGAGGAGGACATAAAAAATCTGCAAGGGGACATAGACAGGCTAAGTAAGTGGGCAGAGATTTGGCAGATGGCATACAATACTGGAAAGTGTGAGGTTGTGCACTTTGGCAGGAAAAATAGTAGAGCAAGTTATTATCTTAATGGCAAGAAACTGGAAAGTACTGAAGTACAAAGGGATCTGGGGGTCCTGGTGCACGAAACTCAAAAGGTTAGTATGCAGGTGCAGCAAGTGATTAAGAAGGCCAATGGAATGTTGGCTTTCATTGCTAGGGGGATAGAATATAAAAATAGGGAGGTATTGCTTCAGTTGTACAAGGTATTGGTGAGACCGCACCTGGAATACTGCATACAGTTTTGGTGTCCATACTTAAGAAAAGACATACTTGCTCTCCAGTCAGTACAACGAAGGTTCACTCGGTTAATCCCGGGGATGAGGGGATGGACATATGAGGAGAGGTTGGGTAGATTGGGGCTCTACTCATTGAAGTTCAGAAGAATGAGAGGCGATCTTATTGAAACATATAAGATTGTGAAGGGGTTGGATCGGGTTGATGCGGGGAGGATGTTCCCGATGATGGGTGAAACTAGAACTAGGGGTCATAGTCTTAGAATAAGGGGCTGCTCTTTCAAAACTGAGATGAGAAGGAACTACTTCACTCAGAGGGTGGTAGGTCCATGGAATATGCTGCCCCAAAAAGCTGTAGAAGCTACATCATTACATAAATTTAAAACAGAAATAGACAGTTTCCTAGAAGTAAAGGGAATTAAGGGTTACGGGGAGCGGGCAGGAATTTGGACATGAGTCTAGGTTCGGATCGGTCATGGCCCTGTGGGTAGCGTAGCGGGCCAGGGGCCGTGTAGCCTGATCCTGCTCCTATTTCGTGTGTCCAATTCTGTTAGGTTCAGGAGATGGTTCTGTGATAGTAGATTGGCGGTTAGGATCAGATCAGCCATGATCTTATTGAATGGCGGAGCAGGCTCGAGGGGCCAATTGGCCTACTCCTGCTCCTATTTCTTATGTTCTTATGTTTCCATTATAAATATGGGCATATGGATTTATAATGGCAATATAAATGTAATGATAGAATGTAAGATTTTATAAAGAGGACTGTGTATCGTCTGTGTGCCCTGGTCCAATTTATCCCTTGCCCTCTAACCCTACTTCACTTGAAGGCTACACTTGGTCTTTCTTTACCCTCCATGTAGAAATAATAGATATGTGAAGAGAAGGAATGACATATTGTAGATTTTTAGTCGTTATAGCTAGTGCCCGTGATTTGCCTGTCCCCGGAATCCGTTGCCCCTGCTGGCTCCCAATTCTACAGATTTTTCGGCAGCAGCCATCATCGATATATTTGATTATCAGCTCTTTTTTGAGTTTGAGATGAATATTTAAATTTCTTTTGTCCTGGTCACATTTTGAAAAGTATTTCTTGGCCTGTCTTGTTAAAATTACATATTCCTTCTAATGACATCAGAGAGATAAATAGGCCAGGGAAATTCTGTGGATTATAATTTTTCTGTGGGAGTTTGTTGATTAATATTCAGGGTTCTTGTGTCTGGTCAAATTTAGGGTAGCTGCTGCAATTGTTTGTTATTTTCTATCTTCTGAGGAAGTATAATTAAGCTGCAACTATGTAAAATCTACAAATTTCATTGCTTCTGTTCACATATCAGTTTACTATTTAAGAATTCAATTTGGCAGTTTATTGGTTAAGCATGGTCTAGTGAAGTATTTATTCTACCAATTTGCAAAGTGAGGGGACGTGATATAATTGGTAGCCAAAGTACAGTAAAGGGTTCTCTGCTCGATCCCTGGGCTTTCTACAAATTACTTGTGTTGGGGAAGTAACGACATGCTCGGAGTCAGGGTTCACTTACAGGAGTAGTCTGAGACGCTACACGTGGGAAAAGTATCTAATCCCTGATTTTCCAATATTGAAAAGATTGGTGTTGAGCTGCCAATGGTGCAGGCATACCTGTACCAGTAACTCGAGGTGGGCTATGCAGAATATGTTGATGGGAGTTCCTCCCCCTAATTTGCGTAATCTAGCATATGAAAAGCTTGACCTATAGAACAGTTGGCTGGGGAGCAGAAAATACAGTGAGATGGCAGCTTTTAAAGGGCTGCAGCACATCATTAATGGAGTTTTTTTGGTGAAAGCAAAGTTAACTAATTGTTCACAATGGTACAGTGAAGACATGTGGGCAACACTGCTACTTTTGATTGTGAAGGGTTGCAGGTCCTGCTGCAGGATATATGCCAAAGCAGGGCGATTCTATTTACCTGAGGGTTGCCTTCAGGTAAAAGTACGGAGCAAGCTTAAGGAAGGAGATTGCCGACTGAGTCATTGCAGTCACCCAGGTACCTGGCTGCAAACGAGGAAGAAGTTTGCTGGTTTTGGGAGGAAGGCAACAGAAACTGTATTGCTCAATTGTGCTTACTTCGATTCGTGGGCCTATCATGCATGGAACAAAACGAAGTTGGGAATTTCCATACGATCTGGGAGGTATTTGAAGCATTGCACACAACCATTGCCTTTTTGTATGCAATATTTCACTATACCAAAGCTGGACACACAGGCCCCGATATTTACGGGACGGCAGGAAGGGAGGAGGGGGGCGACTGTCAGTGGCCGAGAAACTTGGAAATACGGGAAAGGCAGGCAGAGATCTTGTCGAATTTAATGGCAGGACCTCATTTGAATTTTTTTACTCTGTTTCACACACAGCAGTCAGCCAGATTGAAAGGCTAGCTGGCTGCCAGGCAGGAAAGCCTGCTGTACAAGGCAGCAAGCCAGCCTGAGGGGAGGGAGAGATTGTGGAAGGGGAGAGATCACGGGGGCGGGGTAGGGAGACATTGGATCGCAGGGTGTCTTGAGATCGCGGGGAGTGGGTCGGCCGATCGCTGGGAGGGAGGCAGATCGCGGCAGGTTAACTTGGGGAACTGGGGGGAAGCACTTCTGCACCTCCTGGCCCACAAGTAGTGCTTGAAAAGCATTTACCCACTGGATCCCTTCAGCTGCCGGATTTTCCATGGCCTGGAAAGCCAGCTCGCAGCTGTTAAATCCAAATGGCTGCTAAAATCTGATGCGCACAGCTTCATTTAAATAATCTAATTACTGACCCCCCTCTCAAAAGCAGGTTACTCACCCAACCCCCCATGGTTAAACCGGAAGTTGACACGTTCACGGTGGCTTGGAGTCGAGTTTCCCATTTTTAAGAATTTACATGCCCATGTTAAAATTTGCCCCACAGTTTTTTTGAAGGTGGAAGTGGCAGCCAAGAAATACTGTAACAAAAATACCAAAATGTTAGAGATAATATTCGTATTGTATTAGTTACTGAGACAGACAAACTACCATGTCCCATAAAACTTGAATTGGTTTTAATTTGAAGAAACATGCATTTGTTCATATAAAAAGTTCAGCACTAAGTTAGATACCTATGCAAGCTTAAAATTAGATTAATTGATTTGCTGAGGTGTCTAACCTGAGACATTTCTCTGCTGTTAGGGGTTTTGCTTATAGTGTCAGCAGCCAGAATTGCAGAGGACACTGCATTAGGGTTAAATATATTCTCCCAAGACCTGTCTGCCCAGTGTTTCTTTTCTTTCAAATAATGTGGGCATGGTGGACTACCATACAGTGAAGGCATCATGGCTGCTTCCTGGTTAACAGCCACTGCAGAGCTCTGGGAAGTATGCCGAATTAGTTTTAGATTGCTCTAGAGCTGCTAAACACAATGGGCCAAATGACCTCCTTCTGTGCTGTAAACTTCTATGATTCTGTGGTCCATGTCGCTTTGATTTATCATTCCACTTTCATTCAGTGTTTTCACAGCAATTACCAATGTTTTGTATTTACAGCTTAATCCTTCAGCTAACTTGCACTACTGCTCCCACCATCTCAGTCTTTAACAAGTTTCAAAGATTCATCTGAATAGTCCGCTCCAAATACTTTTATGACACACTAAAGTCATTCATGTTTTCTCTAAGCTATGCTCGTGGCTGTCTGGTTCATGGTTTATCTCCTGACCCTTTTCCCATCAACTTGCTGGTTTTGCAAGGCTCTGTACCTTGTCCGTATCAATAATCTCCTGCACTCATCATCCAATCCTATCCACTTTTGCTGATGATTCCTCAAAGATTATGGAACTCAAACTATACAATCTAGAAAGGTGAGGAGGAACCACATTAAATATTAAATAGTAAGACAGTTAAGGTGAAATCAAGAATATCATTTTGAAAGATTAGAGCAGGAGGAAATACATTTAAAATAGTCTAAAAAAAATCAGTATTGGGAAGAACATCTTTACTGAAAGCGTGATAAGTGCATCAAATAAATTACCAGGCAGGATAGTGGAGTTAGAAACATTAGGGACATTCAAAATGCAGTTCGATGCTTTGGTTAGAGAGTTAATGTATTAGTGAGTGATCTTAAAAGATAATAACAGCCTTTTCTCATCCTTGATTTTTCTTATGTTCAAAATTCAATGTCCTTCAGAGCACCTAGCCATCTTTCCTCATGCAGTGCAGTGGTGGATCACTACACTTTGATCTACTTTCTGTTCAGTGGACTGTGAAAATTGTGTTTCTTTCACTTCTTCAAAGACGCAGCAGAGCTGATTTTCATTACTCTAATACCCCAGGAAGTATGAAAGACATGGCAGACTACAAACTTAGCTGGAGACATATAACACTGGGGCCGCAATTTTTCCTCTCGATGCGGCTTGGGGGCAGGACAGCTGCCTTCCGAGTTCCAATCACGCCCCCAATGAGGACCAACGCACAGACGCGATTTTGCGTCAATTGGCCTTGTTAAGCCCGCCCTGCGGGCTTGCCGGCCAATTAATAGAAAGCCGGTGTCAGATGACGTCAGTTGATGACGCGTCATCTGCCGGTTTTCTTAAAGGGGCCATGCACAATTTTTTTTGACAGCTGATTTTTCAGTGTTTGACAGCATTGAGGTGCTGCAAACACTGACAATCACTGTACAAAGATGAGCCCTTGCACCCAGGCTCTCCAGTGACTCCCTCCTTAGGCTAGAACAGATGGCAGCTGCAGGTGAGGTTACAGAAGCGATCTGTCACTGGTGAGAGAGGTTCTCCCAATGAGGTGGGACTACACAAACAATTCAAAACTTGTCACCGACAGAAAAGTCTAAATACATTAAAAATGATTTTCCCAACATTTTCTTACCTCTGAAACTAACCAGTGTACCATTGGATCCTTCACACCACTTCTGCAGCTGTCATCAATGCACAAACATTACTTGTAGACCCACAGCACGCCACACTTACCTGGCGTGGTGTCCGGACGTCGGGAAGCCCGCAGTAGACCTGTCAAAATTGCAAAAAGCCTCTTAACTGCCTGTTAACAACCTGTTAACAAGCAGTTAAGTGCCTATAATCTTCTTCCTGCTGCTAGGTGTCGGGTCCATGCGCAAATCGGGGACCTGACACCTGGGAAGATTGGTTGGAGGCAGGTTGACAGCGGGTTTTCGACCCGCTGTCAATCTTTGCAATTTTGCTGGATGTCCCGCCTCCAAACCCGCCCCCTGAGCGCCGACAAAATTCCCCCCTGGGTGTCTGCTCCCATCCTGAACTTCTGATTGCTTTTTTTGCCTGGTGCATTGCTGAGAGGCGCTGCTATGTAAATATGTAGTTCTCATCACGGTTATGATATTATTATGACCCGACTTCCTGGTTTTGCAACATTTGCTGCCAATTAGGAGAAGGCTACACGCATCTAAACACTGTGCCACAAATCTACAATAGCACTGTGTGATACAGAGTGATTTACAGAGAATTTACAAGTACACTGAATTTTAAGTTACAACTTCTTACACAATGGATTTTCTGGATATCCAGCATCTAAAAATACTTAGTGACCTTGTCATCTGCAACCTTTGAACGGCATAAAGTTACCTGAGGGTTAGCAAACCCTATTACAGAAGTGACAAGGCATCTGTTGTTGGGGACTATGCAGGAAATGACCCCCACTCCAAGACTTCGAATTCTGCGCACCAGCACCGCACCATGCAGGATGTGCACTCCTCCACACATTGTCATGTTGCGGAAGCTGCTGGCCACATCACCCCATGATTACAACAGTCAATCATGGCAAGGAACATAGGCACAGGAGTAGGCCATTCAATCCCTCAAGCCTGTGCTGTCATTCAATCAGATCATGACTGTTCAGCTCCATTTTTCCTCCTTTGATCCTCCCTTACTTAACAAATCTGTCGATCTCGGTTTTGAAAACTTCAATTGCCCCAGCATTCATAGCCTTTTGAGGGAGCGAGTTCCAGATTCCTACTACCCTGTGTGTGGAAAAAGTGCTTCCTGATCTCACACTAAATGGCCTAGCTCTCATTTTTAGATTGTGCCTCCTTGTTCTGGATTCCGCCCCCAGAAGAAATAATTTCCCTGTACTTAGCCTGTCGAATCTCTTAATCATTTTAAACAGCTCAATTAGATCACTCCTCAACCATCTAAACTCAAGGGAAAACAAGCCGAGATTATGCATCCTGTCCTCATAATTCATCACTTCAAGCATCATTATCATTCTGATGACTACACTGTATCCCTTCCAAGGCCAATAGAAGTCATTGGAAAATAAAATTGGGTGGGGGTTGCCAATTTGTTATTGCTCATTTTGCACTACTGCCAAAGACCAATTTCATCCCAATTGTTTCTTACCCTTCAACTAGTTTCTTATCCATTCCCAGGGTTTACCCTACATCCCCACAACTATGAGCTTAATTAATAACCTTTCATGTGGAACTTTGTGAAAAGCTTTTTGGAAATCAAGGTACACCACGTCATAGGGCTAACCGCTGTCCACTTGGGTTGTCACGCTCAATTAACTTTTATAGTTTTCTCATTCTATGGTTCATATAGCAAGCCTGTAATGATGGAGGGAATCATTATTCTCCCTCCTCCTCTTGAGATATTATTTGTTCAGCCTCCAGCAGTGTGTGGAGCATCCAATCTGTCGAAAAAAGATTATCAACTTTATAACGTCATCATAATTATTCCAGAGAGCATCCTGAACACACTAGCTGTTCATTCAGCCATCTCCCAAGCCTGGTAGGGTGTGAAAATTACCAATACATTTTCTTTTTGAGGAAATTGCTTTTTTTTGGGTGGGGGGGAAGCAAACTGAAGCTGCAGGGTAAAGCGAGCCCTTGTATGTTGTGTAGGAGCACAGTTGGTCATATACAGATGCCTCTGATGCTATGATGTCACAAAACATCTTCTCGGATCAACGTTTACTTTAGCTACTGTGGTAACACAATACAGCTTCCTGTGACTCGAACTTTATTGCATCACTTCCTGTGATTAGTCCAGGATAAATACTGGACTGAGCAGTTGGATCCTGGAGAGGCATAGAGTAAGACCTCTTTTGTATGTAGCACCTTTTTAGTTGATTAAAGCTTACTTTAAGTTCACCACGCGTAAGGCTCATTCTTACGACAATTTAATCAACTTTGAAAAACTTCGCACTCAAACTTTTTGGACGAACTCGGAACTAAGGATCCAGGGAATCACCCATCATGGAAAACATCCTTAAACCATCGCGTCTTGACTTGGACCCAAACACCCCAGCAGCCGGTAAGGTGTGGAAACACTGGTATCGCACGTTTGACAATTTTCTCGAATATTGCAAGGCTGATGATGACACAAAGTTGCGGATACTCATCAACTGTGTCACTCCGAATGTATTTCAGTATGTTGAGGAATGGGGCAGTTACGAGGAGGCAATTCGGACGCTTAAAAGACTATATACTAAGACACCGAATGAGGTCTATGCCAGACATCTACTAGCTACAGCCCAACAAGGGCCGGAGGAATCCATTGATAAATTCCTCCAAGAGCTTCGCAGACTTAGTATGGACTGTAACTTTCAGGCGGCCTCAGCTGAGCTGTACCGTGAAGAAATGATCCGTGATGCTTTCATCTGTGGGCTTGCCTCCCCATTTATACGCCAGCGTCTACTGGAAAGTAAGACACTTGAGCTTCAGAGAGCTTATGATATGGCTTGCTCTCTAGATCTGGCAAAAAGAAATGCAGACCTTTATACAGTGCCCAGACCTCGGTCTGCTGCCTTAACTACAGTCAGGCAATTTAAGAGGCCACAGGTGAACTCTATTAGGGAGGACTTTATCCCTGACGATCAATCTGATGACTTCACTGATGAAGAGGATGATGACCCCACTGTGGCAGCCTCTTGGCAATCTAAGAAATGCTTCTTTTGTGGTGATGAGTTTCACCCTCGGAAATTCTGCCCTGCTCGCAATGCGTTTTGCAGTCATTGCAACAAAAAGGGTCATTTTGCAAAGGTTTGCCTATCAAGAGCCTCTACGAGGGCTTATCAAGCTAAGTCCTACCGAACTGCCCCGGTAAGGGCCTATCAAGATGTTCCGGCTAAAATCTATCGTGCTTCCTCTCGGGTTTTCTCTCGAAGAAACACACCTAGAGTTTCAGCCACTCTTTGTGCAACGACACCAATTACAGCTGCTTGTCCTCAGAACCTATTCCATGCAGCTACAAAAGCATCAATTAATGGACATACTTTAGATGCCTTAATTGACTCAGGTAGCACTGATAGTTTCATTAGGGAACAGATTGTTGCAGAGTTAAAGCTACATGTTTTCCCATCGGACCAGGCAATTGCGATGGCTCAGTCATCACTTAATACCAGAATTTCTGGCTTTTGTATGGTTGAAATAACACTTAATGGTCACAGGTATCCCTCCACCCGGCTTTCGGTGCTCAAGGACTTATGTAGTGATCTTATCTTAGGGCTGGATTTTCAAAAGCAGCATAAGAAGCTCACCATTGAGTTCGGCGGATCCAAACCTGAACTCACTATTTCTAATATACGACCTCGATTACCGTTCTGTGCATTGTCAGCAGCTTCACTGGATGAACCCTCACTGTTTACCAGTATCCCTCCTCGATGCAAACCGATTATAACAAAGTCACGACGTTTCAGTCAGGAAGACCAGTCTTTTATTGCGGCTGAGATTTCTCGGCTTTTAGCAGAGGATATCATCGAGCCTTGTTCGTCGCCATGGCGCGCCCAGGTTGTTATTGTTAAGAACCCTCTACAACCTCAAGAAACGGCTGTGCATTGACTATTCACAGACCATCAATCAATATACGGACTTGGATGCATACCCATTGCCGCGCATCGATGATATGGTTAATAAACTGGCTGAGTACACGGTGTTCTCAACATATGATCTGAAAAGTGCCTATCATCAGGTACCCTTGAAGGTCTCAGACAAGCAGTATACGGCCTTTGAAGCCAATGGATGGCTGTATCAATTTCGTCGCCTCCCCTTTGGGGTCACTAATGGAGTGACTGTCTTCCAGCGAGCAATGGATGACCTGGTCAAACAGGAAGACTTGAAGGATACGTTTCCTTATCTGGACAATATTACTGTCGCAGATCGCAATCAGCGGGAACATGACGCCAATCTCCAACGATTTTGGGATGCACTCCAGCACCGTAATTTGACATTAAATGCGGCTAAATCCATTGAGTCACAACCAACCATCAACATCCTTGGCTATTGTGTGGGCAATGGCATCATTAAACCTGACCCTGAAAGGCTTCGCCCACTCCAAGAGCTCCCGCCACCTAAGAATCCGGCCTCCTTGCGCCGGGCCCTCGGCCTGTTTGCATACTATGCTAAATGGATTCCTAACTTCTCGGACCGAATCCAACCTCTACTGAAGGCCAGCACATTCCCACTAGACACAGCGGCTGTTGCAGCCTTTAACCTCCTGAAAAAACAGTTGGAGAAAGCGGCTCTTCACTCCATCGATGAGAGTCTTCCTTTTGTTGTTGAGTGTGATGCCTCGGAGGTGGCGATCTCGGCCACTCTGAATCAGGAAGGTCGTCCGGTGGCATTTTTGTCCAGGACTTTTCAAGGGGCTGAGCTACATTATCCTCCAGTCGAGAAAGAAGCTACAGCCATCATAGAGGCAGTACGGAAGTGGACTCATCTCCTAGCTCGCCAGCACTTTACCTTAATCACGGACCAGCGATCGGTCGCCTTCATGCTCGATAATCGAAAACGGACCAAAATTAAAAATAATAAAATCCAGCTTTGGCGGCTGGAATTGGCCTCTTTTGGTTACACCATCCACTATCGACCTGGCAAGGAGAATGTGGCTCCGGATACCCTCACACGAGCATTCTGCTCCGCCATGGCACCCTCTACGCTCGTAGACATCCATGATGGGTTGTGTCATCCGGGCGTTACTCGCATGCTACACTTCGTGCGGTCCCGAAATCTCCCATTCTCTACCGGGGATGTAAAGAAGATGTGCTCGGACTGCAGAGTCTGTGCGGAATTGAAACCTCAGTTTTTCCGCCTCTCGGGTGGTATACTCATACATGCGACCCAGCCAATGCAACGGCTTAGCATCGATTTTAAGGGGCCGTTGCCCTCTTCAACTCGCAACACTTATCTATTGACCATGGTCGATGAGTATTCCCGTTTTCCGTTTGCCTTTCCCTGCCCCAATATGCTGACGACCACGGTTATCAGCTGCCTTGAGCAGGTATTTGCTTTCTGTGGCATGGCATCCTATGTTCATTCGGATCGGGGCCCTTCTTTTATGTCAGGAGAACTCAAGGCCTATCTCTCGGAACGGGGTATTGCTGCCAGCAGAACGACGCCTTATCATCCGGTCGGGAATGGGCAAGTCGAGCGTTTTAACGCTATCATCTGGAATGCGGTACGTCTGGCTTTGAGATCTCGGGGCCTACCCAACCAGCAATGGGAAGCAGTACTTCCAGATGCATTACACTCCACACGGTCCCTCCTTTCGACCGCCACGAATACGACGCCTCATGAACGGTTCTTCCGATTTCAGCGTCGCTCATCCTATGGGATATCTCTCCCGTCGTGGCTGACTGCACCGGGACCAGTGCTACTCCGAAGATATGTCCGGGCGTCTAAGAATGACCCCCTGGTAGATGAGGTTGAGCTCACTGACGTCAACCCTACCTACGCCTATATTCGGTATCCGGACGGTCGGGAATCTACCGTGTCATTGCGGGATCTGGCTCCCTGCCCGCCGAAACATAGAGGGACACCAGGGGATGATATTGTACCAGGCACATCTCTGGGCTCGCCAGGTGCCTCTCATCACGATCTGGATCTGACGCCGGCTGGTACCTCACTCCAGCGTGCCGACCTGGGGCAGACTGACTATGAGCCCGTCGGGGCTCGCACGCGCAGCCACGATCCACCCCGTACCATACGCTCGGAAACGGATCTGCCACAGCCCTGCCCGACACCCGTTCGGGCACCAGTACACAGTCAGGATCGTCCTGACCCCTCACAGAGCGGGCTGGATCACTCAGACTCTGGTCCACGGCCCGCGGCGGGTAAACGGGCTAGGGGCCCTCTACCGCTACGAGAACCCAAACGGGTGCGGCTCTCCCTCGTCCGGCGGCTACGAAATGGAGGGAGCATCCCGGCCTCCTAATCTTTTGGGGGGGGAGAATGTGGTAACACAATACAGCTTCCTGTGACTCGAACTTTATTGCAGCACTTCCTGTGATTAGTCCAGGATAAATACTGGACTGAGCAATTGGATCCTGGAGAGGCATAGAGTAAGACCTCTTTTGTATGTAGCACCTTTTTAGTTGATTAAAGCTTACTTTAAGTTCACCACGCGTAAGGCTCATTCTTACGACAGCTACTCTCTTCCTTTTTATATACTTGTAGAAGCTCTTGCTGTCTGTTTTTATATTTCTTGTAAGTTTACTCTCATAATCTATTTTCTCCCTCTATTATTTCTTAGTCATCCTTTGCAAGTTTCTCAAAATTTCCCAATCTTCTAGCCTACCACAAATCTTTGCAACATTGTATGCCTTTTCTTTCAATTTGATACCCTCCTTAACTTCCTTAGTTAGCCATGGATGGTTCATCCTTCTCGTAGAGTCTTTCTTTCTCACTGGAATATATCTTTGTTGAGAGTTATGAAATATCCCCTTAAAAGTCTGCCACTGCTTATCTACCGTCTTTTAATCTATTTTCCCAGTCCATTTTAGCCAACTCTGTCTTCATACCTTTGTAACTGCCTTTATTTAAGTTTAAGACATTAGTTTCAGATCCAAGTTTCTCACCCTCAAACTGATAGAATTTCACAATCATGTTATGATCACTCTTCCCTCGAGGATCCTTTACTATGAGATCATTAATTAATCCTGGCTCATTTAACATTACCAAATCTAAAATAGCCTGTTCCCTGGTTGGTTCCACAATGTATTGTTCTAAGAAATTGTCCTGAATACACTATGAACTTGTCCTCAAGGCTACCTTTGCCAATTTGATTTGTCCAATCTATATGAAGATTAAAATCGCCCATGATTATTGCAGTACCTTTCTTACAAGCCTCCATTATTTCTTGATTTATACTCTGTCCTACAGTGTAGCTACTGTTAGGGGGCCTATAGACTACTCCCACCAGTGACTTCTTCCCCTTATTATTTCTTATCTCCACCCAAACTGATTCTACATCTTGATCTTCCGAGCCAAGATCATTTCTCACTACTGTACTGATCTCATCCTTTATTAACAGAGCTACCCCACCTCCTTTTCCTTTATGCCTATTCCGAAATGTCAAATACCTTTGAATATTCAGTTCCCAGCCTTGGTCACCTTGCAACCACGTCTCTGTAATGGCTATCAGATCATATTGAGAGGTCGCACAACACCAGGTTATAGTCCAACAGTTTTATTTGAAATCACAAGCTTTCGGAGCTATCGATTTGCTCCTTCCTCAGGTGAAGTAAATTAGATACAGAATCTCCAAAGCATATATAGTCTGTGTTGTATGTCGACTTGAGTGGGTTCGTGATCTGTAGTCCTTTCGGGATCTTGTCTGCTTTCTTGCATCTCTGTAGATACTTGATGTCGGTGTCGATATGCGCGATCTTCTTGGCGATTCTCTCCACTTTGAGCCGGCAGTTTGTGGTGTCGGCTGCCGGCTCAAAGTGGAGAGAATCGCCAAGAAGATCGCGCATATCGACACCGACATCAAGTATCTACAGAGATGCAAGAAAGCAGACAAGATCCCGAAAGGACTACAGATCACGAACCCACTCAAGTCGACATACAACACAGATCGACACCACAAACTGCCGGCTCAAAGTGGAGAGAATCGCCAAGAAGATCGCGCATATCGACACCGACATCAAGTATCTACAGAGATGCAAGAAAGCAGACAAGATCCCGAAAGGACTACAGATCACGAACCCACTCAAGTCGACATACAACACATATCAGATCATACCCATATATTTCTATTTGTGCCATCAATTCATCTCTCTTGTTACGAATGCTGCGTGCATTCAGATAAAGAGCCTTTAATTTTGTCTTTTTACCATTTTTCCCTACTCTGACCCTATTTGCTGGTGCACTCTCATGCTTGTACGCTCTGTCCCTTCCTGTCACACTCTGGTTATCATTACCCCTATCACTACCCTGCACTATTGCATTGTCCTTTCTCTTTAAATTTCTAAGTTTCCCCTCACCTGAACCCTCCCCCCCCCCCCCCCACTATTTAGTTTAAAGCCCTATCTACAGCCCTAGTGACACAGTTCAAATTGCGCCATGGCAATTTGTGAAATTAAAATCATTTGTGGACTAGCACCAGAAAAGCATCACCATGAAATCCGCTGAACCCTTTTTGGAAAAACCCAAACTGTTCAATAATGTCTTTCAGGAAAGGGAACCTGTCACCACTATGGGTGATTCCATTTCCACACTGTGACCCTTAGTGTTCTCCGAAGTGGCTTAGTTGTTTAAAAAAAAATGTTTCAAGAAGGCAGCCCAACATGGATATTAAATGTGGTTGTGGCATCGTTGCCACATCCCAAGAGAATTTTTTTTTAAAGTAATGTTTCTTTGTTGTCATTTTAGTGTTAAAAGTAGAATGTGCATTAGGGAACTATTGAACAAAGAAATATTCAGCTCACGAGCAGGCTGACACAGCCCACGCACAACTTCATTACTCATGGATTACACAGTTAGGTCATGAATTTATTAACATCTTGCCTTATTGAGCAGTATTATCGAATTAATGCTAGTAAGTGCCACATTGGGGAGATTATGAGCTACGAATTTTTATTCACTGGGAATTTGATTAAAACTGTCCACTCTCATTTCACTTAGAATCCTTAACAGCATCAGAGAGAGATGTTAAGAATTTGTTCAAACTGAGAAGGACAGTGTTCTAACAGGTCGTGCCACTAAAGTGCCCTTTCTCCTTAGCTTGTTAATAAATTTACTAAAATATTTGCCAGGTAGCTTTTATTTTCTCCCTAAACATTATTATTTATGGTATTATTTATTATAAGTTTTGTTTAATATCCACTTTGTTAAATAAACAATTCAAAGGTTTTTGAAGAATTAATTTTACTTTAAACATAACATTCTAGAAATTCTATTGATATGATGTAACAGCCACTAAGTTAAGCCTTTGCTTACTAAGGGATCATTTCAGCTTTCTGAATGCACCCATAGTGATGAATTTTCAGCCTGAGAAATTTGTAAAAACAAAAAATTTAATTAGTATTGTTTGAAGATCCAAATGAGTATATATTTTTGATTTTGTTATAGAAATTCTACTGCAGTTTTCAAATGATTAATAGTCAATAATGAGAATTTACAATTATTTGAATTCACTACATTTTTATTAAATTTACATTGTCATTGCAGTCTGGATTTTCAAAATACTAAATAATTTGAGCTGTGTGAAATTAATGATGGATGCACTGTGATCTATTATCTTTCTACAGAAGTTCTTTTTTCTAGTTTATTTTTCTCAGCCAAACGTAGCCTGATGATCTGCTAAGTCCCATTTTGTGATAGCACTCATCAGTATGCTCAAGATGTCGTATTTGCTAGAGTATTTTCTTTGTATGCTACATGCTTCTATTAGCTGTCAACTTTATACAAAGGATGAGGAAATTACTGTCATAGAGAAATATCAGTAATCCTGCTGAAATTACAGTAGTTTTTTCCCTTAGGGCTTCAACTTCTTATGCATAGACATCAGTACAATCTAAGAATGGTGCCTGCATGGATAGCTATGTTAGCTTTTGCAATGATGAAGATAGTAAAGGGATATCTATCATTCTGCATTTTTTTCTAATTTAGTGGCATTGCATTACAATATACTGTCTTCAATGGGAAAGCAGTAAACCATGAAAACATCATAGACCCAAGATGCTGTTAAAAAAAAAATCAATCAATGTATAAACTGTATCTTGTACTGTGGGGAAACATTGCTTTAAATCTGTTTTCCCAATTTTGTTGTACTTTTTTTTCCAGGGAAATGACCCATATCCTTGGCCACTATTTTCCTCCTACCCTTTGCCAAAATGTTACCTTCGAGAACCATCAAAAACACTTGCTTTGAAACAAGGTAAGACACCAATAAATGAGTGCATTAGTAGCTGGTGGAGTTCTCTTAAAATATCCAATAGTTTCTGCCTCAATTACTCCTTGTGCAAAGCACCCCTGGCTCTCTCAACTCTGAGTAAATAAATTTCTCATAACCTCTCCCCTCACTCTTTTATTGATGTTTCTCTATCACTGAATCTCCAACTACAGGAAATAGTCTTTCACTATTCACCCTATCAAAACATTTCATAATTTTAAAACCTCAATCAAATCACCTCTTAGCCTTTTCTGCTCCAGTGGAAATAGCCCCAATATCTCACCCCACTCCTCATAACTTTTGGGCCATAATTTGCTATAGGAGTGAATCTAACAGCGTCAGCCGTTAGTTACATTTGCCCTTGACCGTTTAATATTGACAATATTTTGTGCTGCAAGTTGCTGAAAAACTCGCAGCGAGGGAAACTGGGCATCTGGGACCTGAGTGAACAGGGCAAGTAACTCCTTAACCAATCAGATTGAAGGATTGTGAAATAAACAGCGCAATCAAAACGCAGAATCCTCACAGACAGCGAGTAAGCTCTTAAAATTCTAAGGGGGAAAAATTCGGTATCGACCATTTTAGGGCACTAACTTTAGCGCCCGGTGGTAATTAGCGGCGGCGACTGTGAAATTGAGTTTTAGCACCCCAAGAGGCAAATAGAGCGCTAAATCAAGCGCTCCACTTCCTTCTTGGGGCGCTAACGTCGGAGAGCGGGCCGGAGACTTCAGCAGTGCTGCACACTGGCCGCGTTCAAAGGCTCCTTCCCTCCCTTAAAGGGAAGGGCCATCGCTGCAGGCTCTGCAATTTAAAAAGTACCTACCTGGACCACCAAGGCAGCTGCAATTCCGCACGATCAGCCCGGCACTCGAGCAGAGTGCCGGGCTGATCGATCGCAGGCAGGAAAAAAACTAGAACAGGAAAAGTACTTTTTTTTTCACTTACCTCGGCCACCTCGCCTTTAATCATAGCCCCCCAAGCGGCCGGCCGCCCGATGCACGCCTCGTGCAGCTGTCGGTGTTTTTGACCGGCGCTGCTGCAGGGGATGGAAGTCAATTTCAGGTCCGGGCGATGCGCACGGCGATGACATCTCGATCTCCGGGCGAAAGAGATCGGGGCGCAACGCCGTAGCGGCGCCACAAAACTCCTGCCGAATATGGCGGAAGTCGATGTCAGTGCCGCGCCCGGTCGCAAAGCCATTTGTGCCCCGTTAACGGGAGGCGCAAAGGCACCCAATTTCACCCCCTAACTTTTAAAAAATGTTCGAGACCCCAAAACAAAGACTGGGGCTCTCACATGGGGAAGAGACGAACCTGAAATAAAGATGGACCAACTTTAAAAATAAATATTCTTTTGAAGTTTCTTAATTTTAATTTTTATTAAAATGGACAAATTTCACACTGCACAAAATTAATATTCGTTATTCAGGCCCTTAACATTTGTTTAGCAGTAATAATGCGATCAAAACCCCAGCTATACCTGATCCCTTTGGGTCTAACTTTTAGTGGAGAATTTAACAGGGTAATTACTGCGAAAGAGCCAAAATTTTCGTCAGTTTCCCTGATTTTGGTGATTACACAGATTGCCGGCTCTGTGTGTGGGGGACGGCACAGCGCAGTCTGTTTCAGAGCTGTCAGTGACAGACCACAACATCAAGATTTCCACATGTGCCAAATCCCGAAGTTGCGGTCAGATCGCCGGAATCCCGACTGCAAATTCCAGGCCGTTAAAAAATATTTAAAATTTTACATTTTTCGTATCTACCGTGCAAGTACAGCAATGCAATTCAATAGTGAGCCAGACAGCAAGATGTCGTTTTCACGAAACTAATGGCGGAGTAGTGCATCTCAGACAACAACTGTTGGATTTCTGCATTTAATCGCACATCTGCCCTTGCCTGAAGTTACTGTAGCGTTTGTGCATAAATAACGGCGAGCGCCATTAGCCTCCCCATTATTTTGACAGCAAATTATGGGCCATTGTTTCCTATCCCTGGTATCTTCCAGATGAACCTAAATTGTATGTTCTCTATGACTTTGATGTTCTTTGTATAATAAAAATTTTACTAAAATATTAGAATTTAGATTTTAAAAGATATCCTTTGTTATATAATGTAAACAATATTCTAAGGCCTAGAAATTTGTGTTCGCCACGAAAGTTGCCGGTGTCACTGGCAACTGGAGTTAACGGCTGTTGAAAATGGGTGCAACGATAACGAGACTAAATTCGTCTGGGGGGGGCTGGAGATTGATGGCGCAGTGCTTACCTTCCGTGCAACACCGTCCTGGTGGCATTAGTGGAGACCTCTGAGGCGAAGTTCCTGTCCTGAAGTGGTGTGGTAGCTTCGCAGAGTCTCTGGAAGCAAGGCTGTGCAGCTCACAAGGAATTGTAGGCAATCAAAAGGGCTGTGAATTAAAGGGGCCATGCACTCCGAACTAATACAAATTAAAATGCAGTGAAACAATGTAGTTTTCAGCCCTTACTGCCTTTCAAAAAAATTAACATTAAAAAGAATTCCGAAATGTGAATATTCAGCTCTTAAAGCTCGATTCCCTTCCTAACCTCAAAAAATGGGAAAACTGCTTCAGCACTAACACAAATGGCTCAGCAAGCCAGGGAAGAGGCACCCAGGGTCTTACACGCAGCATTCTAGCTTTGTGCAGAGGGTCAACACTGCAAGACAGGTCCTCTACAGACAGGGACCAGGAGTCCCTCCAGAAAGAAGGATGTGGGACTACATCACCGACCAGCAGTGTCGCCCTCCACCACCTGGCTCCAGTGCCCAAAGAAGTTTCATGACCTCAGATCACTGGTCAAGGTCAGTGAATGCATCTTCAAAAGCCATCTCCTATCAACTGCACCACTAGCCTCACACACTGCTCAATGCACGACCCCCACCCCCAATCACTCACCTACCAACAATCTACAACAATCACGAGGCACATCTTTCATTCCTAGCCTCACCTCACCTCCTTGGAGGAAACGGTGCAGGCCATTCTTGGCAGGAGCTGAAAGGATAAAAGATGCTGGTATCCTCATACGTTATTCTCCTCCTGACATGCACCTCTTGCTTTCCCGCCCTCCCGTCATCACAACTCCACCCTTGTGCCTTCCTCATTTCACACACCCAAAAAATGCAGCCTGCCAGCCAGTGGGTGACCAAGAGGGAGGGGAGAGTGAAGAAGAAGATGATGATTGATTTGACAGCTCCTCAAAGTCAACCAGTAAGCTCATTTGCAGTGTCCCCCACTGAAAGTCAGCAGCCTTCCACCAGCCATGCTGTAGCCACTGGGGTAGCACTGCATGACATCAGTAGGATAGGCAAAGGCACACACAGCATAGTCACTAAGAGAATACATACGGATGATGAGTTGATGTCTTGATGTCATACTGGATGGATAGACGTATATAGGTGAATTGGAAAGTTTGCTTTGTGGTGGCTTTTATTTCAGCATCGTGGCCAAGAGGACGCTGTGATGGTCAGTAACAGAGGGAAGGTAAGGTGCAGGAGAAATGTTGAAAGGGGAATTGGGATTGTGGTCACTGGGACTGCAGGCGTGTGATTCCATTGCGGATATCCCGGTCACAAAGGGGCTGTCTGGAATGCATCCTTCCATCTGTTTCCTCCTCCTCGGCTTCCTCCTCTTCTGTGCCTTCTCTGTCTCTGCGAGCAGATGCTGTAAATCTGAAATGACAGCATGAAATGCTGGAAATACTCAGCTGGTCAGGCAGCATCACGACCTGAGACGTGAACTTTGCTTTTCTCTCCACAGATGTTGCCTGACCTGAATATTTGCATGATTTTCTGTCTTCTCAAAGACCTTTATTTACCATCCGAGCCCTTGCAAGCATCCAGCAGCACTCCTTACACACTTAAAAAAAACTTTTTAACATCTATTGCAGAAAGCCACTACTTCAATAAAAAATTTTAAAACCCAGTCCAAACGCTTAAATGCAAACTTACCTGAAAGATGTGTGTGGAAGAGGTACTGACATCGCCTCTGTCAGCCTGCTTGCACCTGGCATGCTTAGGACCCAGCGCTGAAGGGTCGAAGTTCGTACTGGTGACATTAAGTCGGCGTTGCATGCCGCCATTTTTTTCTGCATGGCGCTACCAGTTACCGGGTAAGGACGAAGATGGCGGCCGCTGTGGGACCCGGCACCAGCTGGCGAAAGAGCAACCACCAGCGTTTTAACGCCATAAGGCGTTACAGAGTGGCGCTGAGGGGACGAATTTCTAGCCTGAAGTATTTTTCCATCTAGGATCTAGCACTTGGCTGAGGAGATGAGGTATTTCCTCGAAGAGCTAGGGTGAAATTCAAGAGGGTAATGAACTCTGAGCTGCAGTCATCCTCTTCTAGTGGCTGATTACAGAACAGCAAATAGTGCATGTTTATGATGCCCAGCTACTTTAATCAGCAAGGGTGTATTCTTTCATAGCCTCTTTTAAATCTGACAATATGGGCTGGATTTTCTCAATGGATACGAGTTGGAGGCAGGACTGCTGCTTGTCGGGTCAATGTCCCGCCTCCATTATCTTCTGGCCAACCAGAGGGATTTTTCCCTGATTGACCTTGTTAAGCCCGCCCTGCGGGCTCAGCAGGCCAATTAAGGAGGAAGTCACTGACAGAGCACGTCAACGTCTGACGTGCTATCTGTCAGGACTTCTTGAAAGAAGAAATGTCAGCGTTTGACAGCTCTGTGAAGCTGTCAAACACTGACATTCTCTGTAGTTTGATGAGCCCTTGTGTTCAGGACTCATCAAACCTTTCAACTTTGTAGATTTCAGATGGCTGTTGGGTTGGAGGATCCAACAGCCGGTCTGTGAAATCGACAAGGAAGATGTCGGGTCTCCCAATCCAGGGTGGATGAAGGCTGTAGGCAGAAAACAAGGTAAGTGAACATTTTTTAACACTTAGCACTCGCCTTACATACTTACCACTCCACACTTGCACCCATCACTCACCTCTACATCTTACTTTCAGGTGCCTCCAACCCCCGCAGACCTCCTTCACGTCTCCTCCAACCCGGTGGGGTTCTCCGAGGTCGGAAGCCTTCACCTGAGAAGGTAAAATGGCACTAATCCTTTTTTCTGCCTGTTAACTACCTGTTAACAGGCAGTTAAAAGGATTTAATCCCTTTCCCGCCTCCAGGAGACGGGACCCGAAGCAGCACATCGTCCCGCCTCCTGGCAAAAGGGCACGGAGGCGAGATGGGGGCGGGTTTGCCATCTGCCCCCACTTTCTGCTACTTTACCAGCAGTCCCGCCTCCATGCCCGCCTCCTCGGGGCTGAGAAAATCCAGCCCTATAACTTAGTATGTTTTTTTTTAACTCCCTACTTCAGAGAAGTCCTGGCCTTCTGGAGACCTCACAGTGAAAACAAACTAGACTATGAACCTGTCATGTGGGGAATCATGAGGATAAACTTGATTTTTTTTTGGACTAGGTTTAATATTTACAATTTTTTATAACAATGTGGTATGTAAATTCTCCTCAAAAATAACCACGGCAATAATTGCTACTTAATAGTGTTCTCCTTTAGTGCAGAGCCGTATGTCCAGTGTGAATATTGCATATAAATTAGATTCTGAAAGGAAATTATTGTTTGAGCCGTCAAACCAAGCATAAAATAAGGGAGAATGGCAGACATTTATGGCATCTATGTGCTGAGTCATTCTTCCTTGTTTTTATGTAAATTTTAATCTGGAAGCCTGTAAGCTCTTAGCCCCAAACCAGTATGGCTGGTTTAATCATGTTTAGGAAGCTCGTTGCCCTTATGCTGAAAGTGAGGAAATTGTATTTCCATAATTCATTAGACTCGGGAACAGTGCCCATGGATTGGAGGGTAGCTAACGTTACCCCACTATTCAAAAAGGGGGGTAGGGAAAAAGCAGGTAATTACAGACCTGTAAGCCTTACATCAGTTGTGGGCAAAATGCTGGAGTCCATCATTAAGGATGAAATAGCGGAGCACTTAGCAAATGGGGACAGGATAGGACAGAGTCAACATGGATTTACAAAGGGTAAATCGTGCTTGACTAATCTATTGGAATTTTTTGAGGGAGTAACTGGTAAAATAGATGGGGGAGAGCCAGTAGATGTGGTGTACCTGGACTTCCAAAAGGCCTTCGATAAGGTCCCACATAAAAGATTAGCAGGGAAAATTGAAGCTCATGGGATAAAGGGGAAAGTATTGACGTGGATAGAGAACTGGCTGTCAGATAGAAAACAGAGAGTTGGAATAAACGGCTCATTTTCTGAATGGCAGGCAGTAACAAGTGGGGTACCGCAGGGATCTGTCCTGGGTCCCCAGCTGTTCACAATTTACATTAATGACCTGGATCAGGGAGTCGGATGCAGCATTTCCAAATTTGCAGACGACACTAAACTAGGAGGGGGGGTGGGCTCAGAGGAGGAGACCAGGAAGCTCCAGAGCGATTTGGACAGACTGGGTGATTGGGCGGATAAATGGCAGATGCACTATAATGTGGACAAGTGCGAAGTTATCCACCTTGGGTGCAGGAACGGGAGGGCAAATTATTATTTAAATGGCAATAAATTGGGAGAGGGGGAAGTACAGAGAGACCTGGGTGTTCTTGTACACCAGTCACTGAAGGCGAGCATGCAGGTGCAACAGGCGGTCAAGAAGGCAAACGGTATGCTGGCCTTCATAGCAAAAGGGTTGGAATACAGGAACAGGGATACCTTGCTGCAGCTGTACAGGGCACTGGTGAGACCACACCTCGAGTACTGTGTACAGTTTTGGTCGCCTCATCTGAGGAAAGATGTTCTTGCCATGGAGGGGGTGCAGCGGCGATTCACCAGGCTGATACCAGGAATGGCGGGATTGACCTATGAGGAGAGACTATGTAGTTTAGGGATGTACACACTGGAGTTTAGAAGATTGAGAGGGGACCTCATAGAAGTGTATAAAATTCTGACAGGTCTAGACAGACTAGATGCAGAAGGAATGTTTCCCTTGGTGGGTGAGAACAGAACTAGAGGACATAATTTAAGGATAAGGGCTAAACCATTTAGGACAGAAATGAGGGGGAATTTCTTCACTCAGAGGGTGGTGAACCTGTGGAACTCATTGCCACAGAGGGCAGTGTACGCCAGCTCATTAAATATATTTAAGAGGGAATTAGATATATTTCTACAGGCAAAAGGGGTTAAGGGTTACGGAGAGAAGGCGGGGACGGGATACTGAATTGGAGGATCAGCCATGATCTCATTAAATGGCGGAGCAGGCTCGAAGGGCCGGATGGCCTACTCCTGCTCCTATCTTCTATGTATCTATGTATAATCGTGGACCAATATTTTGTATGCAAAGTCCCCTTAGAACTGACTTAGAAAGAATGAAGTGGCATGTTTGATGATGGTGCTCAAAAATGCCCTAATAAAATGCACTGTTTTAAATGGCTCAGAAATTAATATTACCATCAAAAGCATCATTAACCAATATAAAATTTAATGATGCCAACATAACAAGGTATTTAATTTAGTCTATTAACCTATTGGAATGATTGCATCTGTATCCATCTTGGGTGTCAGCTTTGGCTCAGTGGTAGCACTCTCACCTCTGAGTCAGAAGGTTCTGGGTTCAAGTCCCACTCCAGAGACTTGAGCATATAGTCTAGGCTGACACTCCAGTGCAGTACTGAGGGAGTGCTGCACTGTCGGAGGTGCAACATTAAACCATATGGACATAAAATATCCCATGGTACTATTCGAAGAAGAGCAGGGGAGTTCTCCCTTGTGTCTTGGCCAATATTTATCACTTAGCCAACATCACAAAAAAATGGATTATGTGGTCATTATCTCATTACTGTTTGTGGGACCCCCTGCTGTGCATAAATTAGCATGCCGTGTTTCCTACATTAGAACAGACAGTAACTACACTTCAAAAGTACTTAATTGGCTGAAATGCGCTTTGGGATGTCCTGAGATTGTGAAAGGCACTATATAAATGCAAGTTCTTTTTTTATCTAACTGTCCACTGCAAATATTACTTGAAATCAAATGAATAGAGCGATTTTTTTAAAAAATTATGTAATATTATGCAATGTAAATAATAACTAATCTTATTATTTAGATAATGAATTTAACAAGTTACTGAAAAATTCAGAGAAGCAGACAGGCTGGATGGAGAACTGTAAAAAGCAGTTCTGTAAAACCATGACAACCAAACCTAACATCATCAAGGGAAGCAGTAAGTATTCAGTTCTGGACAACACTAAATGTATTGTGGGGCAACTAGCTTTATTACTCGAGCATATACAGCAATTATCAGCAGTTTTAATGGAAACTTTGCAATATGATCTCAATGTTTAATTTTTATTATTCTTTTCCAACAATGTTTTGGTCAAATATTTTTTTCTTGGGAAAGTAATAGCATTGTTTCGTTTTATAAATTGCAGGTCTGGCAGTATTCTGCCCCTTTTTAAATGAAAATTGTGCTGAGATTACTCAATTTTGTTTAAAAAATGCCATTCAAATCCATTTAATTTAAAAGATATTACAACAAGGATGAACATAAAACAATGAATTAATGAATACTTTCTCCCAAGTATTCACTAGAAAAGACGCCCCCAACCCCCTTAATCCAAGCTGAATTAAAGACTTTGACATCAATAAAAGTCGTAGACAAACAAGAAAATCCTCAAGAATGGATAGTATTTATCAGGGTCCTAAAAGTGACACTGTATTAGATTTGTGAAGCACCGACAGTCATTACGAGGAAGTCGATGAATGCTAGGGAGGTTCCACTAGATTGGAAACAGTCTAATGCATCCATTTTCAAAAAGGGTGCTAAAACAAACCCAGGCAATTACTGTAGCAAAAAGGCCTTTGCCACCATATCAATTGGACTCAACAAGACCATTGAGTTCTACCATGACTCAGCAATCAATAGTCAATTTTCTGACTGCATGAAGCTATCCATACAATTCAACAACTTAAGAACATCTCCAGGTATAACACTGCCCTATAAACTTCTCCAGCTATAGCAGTCCCAAGTACCTTGACTCTGACCCTAATTCCTCAGCATTGACTAATGCTAAATGTGGACTGATCTCATTGTCATGCCACCTTTAATGCTGCCCAGTATAAAACAATGCTTTGCTGTAGGGGTCAGTGCTGAATGATGACTTGCTTTTGGCAACCCAGCATAAAACAAAAGCAGGACCATTTTTAGAGATGGCATCCTCTTGGGCTAGCACTAAGGGCTTATTTATATTGTGACCTAGTACGACAGCTCATTCCTTACCTCCTGCCACCCCTTGCACCACCACCTGACGAGGATGGCCCATCCGTGTGCAAATGGTGTGGACATCTGTTAGGAGTATGCACATACATCTGACCTCGGAATTTGGGACTGGGTTAGAGACCTATCCATGGGGGGGCAGGTGAAAGTTCTGTCCCACCCCAGATCCATCTCCAGAAGGCTTCCCCTGAAATTTCTGTATCTAGATTTTCTATTGCCGTTTTAGTCTTCAAATAATTAGCTCTTTACAGCTTTTGATGCATTGAAGGAATAAAATGTATAATTTTGCTCATACTTACTCAGAAATCTGCATTTTCAGTACATCCAAAACATTTTTGCAAAATTATGGTACAGTAGTTGGGCAGCTAATTGAAGTATAAATAGTAAGTAAAACAGATAGTGAGATTTGTGCTAATACACGATCACTTATCCTAATTGGTTCTAAATTAGCAATCTTACTCAGAGACGACAAAGATGGCTGATGGAAAATTCATATTGGTGCAATAGGAGATGCTTTTCTGAGGTTTGAGCCATGGCACATTGGAGCAGAATCGGGCCCATGCTAAACAACCTGGGAGTGCTCAGTGATGAGAGTGAGTGACAGAATAGAAAAAGCATATTCCATTTCCCAGCACTTAATTAAGAAGAGGGATTAGAATTTCAATTAGAACTGATAGTGATTTTAGAAAAGAAATTGGAACCTCTGTTTGAATTAAGAAAAAAAATGAATTTTAATTGAGACAATGGATTTCAATTTGAATTTGGAAAATAGAATGAATTGGAATTCAAATTAGAATTGAGAAAAGTTATTTAAATTAACAACTTTGATCTGACTGTCCATTTGGATTAGGAAGGGAGTACACTATCTTACCAAATTGAAAAAGTATGGGCATTATCTTTATCAGACACCCGTAGCTTTGTAAAAAAGATCAGTGCACAGAGGAAATTCTGCTAACGTGGGTAGAATACACTTCCTAAAAAAAAAATGTAGCCTTTTGTCTTCAAATGAGATACTTTTATTTCTTGCAGAATAAGCCAAGTGTTCTGATATGGCAAGCACTTGAAAATCAAAGGACTGGGTGATCCTTTGGCTTTGGTTTGATTAATTTAGAATCCCTAATTCACTCTGAAATAAGAAAAGGGTGAGATGAAAATAAAGCTGTGATTCTGACAAAACCAGAACCATCACAACACCAGTTCAACCCAGCTCCACCTCAGTGCATGCTGGGATAGCTCCTGAAGGCCCCTTCCCAACTCCATTCCCTCCATGGAGACTGCCAACAAAACACCTTGATTTTTAAGTCTGTAATACTGCTGGAAATCTGAAATACAAACAGAAAATGTTACCCATGCTTTTTTGGTACTGGCTACTGGTACTTACAAGATAGGTCTCTACTATCATTAGAAAACTTTTTTTGTTGGATATTCTCAGTCTAAGTGGGGAAAATAGGAATTTTTGATGGTAAATTAAATTGGCACAAGAATAGGAATAGGAGGATAGAGCAGATGAATGCGTGGCTAAAGAGTTGGTGCAGGAGGGAGGGCTTTAGTTTCCTGGATCACTGGGTCTGCTTCTGGGGAAGGTGGGACCTGTACAAGTCGGACGGGTTGCACCTGAACCGGAACGGGACCAACATCCTTGCGGGGAGGTTTACTAGTACTGTTGGGGGGGCGGTGGGGGTTTAAACTAACTTGGCAGGGGAATGGGATACGGAGTGGAGCTATAGTAGGGGATGATGCACAGCCAAATATAGAGGAAAAAACAAGTCAGCCTGGAAGGCAGAGCAAATATGTAACGGCACAAGGGAGTATAGCAAGGCTGGATGGCATTTATTTTAATGCAAGGAGTCTTGCGAGTAAGGCAGATGAATTGAAGGTGTTGATTAACATATGGGAGTATGATATTGTTGCTATCACAGAGACATGGTTGAGGGAGGGGCAGGACTGGCAGCTCAATATTCTGGGGTATAGAATCTTCAGGCGAGACAGAGGGGGGTGTAAAAGAGATGGGGGTGTCGCAATATTAATCAAGGAGTCAATTACTGCTGTAAGGAGGGATGATATCTTAACAGGTTCCTCTAATGAGGCCATATGGGTAGAACTTAAAAACAAAAAGGGGGCAAGCACTTTGCTGGGAGTGTACTATCAGCCCCCAAACAGTCAGGGGGAGATAGAGGAACAGATATGTAGGCAAATCTCAGAGAAGTGTAGAAATAATAGGGTAATAATAGTAGGGGATTTCAACTTCCCCAATATTAACTGGGATAGTCAGAGTATGAAAGGCTTAGAGGGTGCGGAATTCTTAAAGTGCATCCAGGAGAACTTTTTGAGCCAGCATGTAGAAAGTCCTACAAGAGAGGGGGCGGTACTGGACCTAATTCTAGGGAATGTAGCCGGGCAAGTGGTAGAAGTGTCAGTAGGAGAGCATTTTGGTGACCGTGACCATAATTCGGTGAGATTTAAGGTAGTCATGGAAAAGGAGAAAGATGGACCGGAAATAAAGGTTCTAAATTGGGGGAAGGCCGATTTTAAAATGATAAGGCAGGATCTGGCCAAAGTGGACTGGAATCAGCTACTTGTAGGAAAATCCACATCAGAGCAGTGGGAGTCTTTCAGAAAGGAAATAGAGAGAGTACAATGCCAACATGTTCCCGTAAAGGTCAAGGGTGGGACCAACAAACCCAGGGAACCCTGGATGTCAAGGGATATACAAGAATGGATTAGGAAAAAAAGGGAGGTTTTTGGCAGATACAAAGGACTAAGAACAGTGGAAGCCCTAGAGGAGTATAGAAAGTGCAGGGGGGTACTTAAAAAAGAAATTAGGAGAGCGAAGAGGGGGCATGAAAAAACACTGGCGGGCAAAATAAAGGAAAATCCCAAGGTGTTTTATAAATATATGAAGGGCAAGAGGATAACCAGGGAAAGAGTAGGGCCCATTAGGGACCAAAGTGGCAATCTGTGTGTAGAGCCGGAAGATGTAGGTGAGGTTTTAAATTAATATTTTGCATCTGTGTTCACTGGAGAAGGACGATGTAGGCATAGAAATCAGGCAGGGGGATTGTGATATACTTGAACAAATTAGTATTGAGAGGGAGGAGGTACTAGCGGTTTTAGCGGGCTTAAAAGTGGGTAAATCCCCAGGCCCTGACGAGATGTATCCCAGGCTGCTGTGTGAGGCAAGGGAGGAGATTGCAGGGGCTCTGACACAAATTTTCAGAAGTCTCTAGCCACAGGGGAGGTGCCAGAGGACTGGAGAACAGCTAACGTAGTACCATTATTCAAGAAGGGTAGTAGGGATAAACCAGGGAATTACAGGCCAGTGAGCCCAACATCAATGGTAGGGAAATTATTGGAAAAAATTCTGAGGGACAGAATTAGTCTCCACTTGGAGAGGCAACGATTAATCAAGGATAGTCAGCATGATTTTGTCAGGGGGACATCATGTCTAACCAATTTGATTGAATTTTTCGAGGGGGTGACTCAGTGTGTGGATGAGGGTAATGCAGTTGATGTAGTCTACATGGACTTCAGTAAGGCTTTTGACAAAGTCCCACATGGGAGACTGGTCAAGAAGGTAAGAGCCCATGGGATCCAGGGCAATTTGGCACATTAGATCCAAAATTGGCTTAGTGGCAGGAGGCAGAGGGTGATGGTCGAAGATTGTTTTTGTGACTGGCAGCCTGTGTCCAGTGGTGTACCGTGGGTGCTTTGCTGTTTGTAGTGTACATTAATGATTTAGATATGAATGTAGGAGGTATGATCGGTAAGTTTGCAGATGTCACGAAAATTGGTGGAGTGGTAAATAGCGAGGAGGGAAGCCTCAGGCTACAGGACGATATAGACGGGTTGGTTAGATGGGCAGAACAGTGGCAAATGGAATTTGCCCTGAAAAGTGTGAGGTGATGCATTTTTGGAGGACTAACAAGGCAAGAGAATACACAATGAATGGTAGGACCCTAGGAAGGACAGAGGATCAGAGGGACCTTGGTGTGCATGTACATAGATCCCTGAAGGCAGCAGGACAGGTAGATAAGGTGGTTAAAAAGGCATATGGGATACTTGCCTTCATTAGCCGAGGCATACAATATAAGAGCAGGGAGGTTATGATGGAGCTGTACAAAACGCTAGTTAGGCCACAGCTGGAATACTGTGTGCAGTTCTGGTCGCCACACTATCGAAGGATGTGATTGCATTGGAGAGGGTGCAGAGGAGATTCACCAGGATGTTACCTGGGCTGGAGCGCTTCAGCTATGAAGAGAGACTGGACAGGCTGGGGTTGTTTTCCTTAGAGCAGAGAAGGCTGAGGGGGACCTGATTGAGGCGTACAAAATTATGAGGGGCATAGATAGGGTAGTTAGAAAGGAACTTTTCCCCTTAGTAGAGGGGTCAATAACCAGGGGGCATAGTTTCAAGGTAAGGGGCAGGAGGTTTAGAGGGGATTTGAGGAAAAACTTTTTCACCCAGAGGGTGGTTGGAACCTGGAACTCACTGCCTGAAAGGGTGGTAGAGGCAGGAACCCTCACAACATTCAAGAAGCATTTAGATGAGCACTTGAAGCGCCATAACATTACAAGGCTACGGACCAGGTGCTGGAAAATGGGATTAGAATAGACAGGGCTTGATGGCCGGTGCGGACACGATGGGCCGAAGGGCCTCTTTCTGTGCTGTATGACTCTAATGGAGGAACTAAAATAGCCTCTGACTTGAATTGGCTTATTCAAGTTCCCTCTTAGAACTTTGCACTTTCTGGTGTATTCTAAAACGTTTGATCTCCCAGTCATTTAGTCCTTGCCTACAATGAATTTGAAATCTTAAAAGGTACAATGTCCTATGATTTCTGCCTCTCCTCTGGAAAAATGGATCACATCCTCTTCTTTAGCATGTGGAAGATAAAGAATTAAAAAGATGAGGAAAATTAGGCAAAGATAGCCAACTGAACAGTCTTAAAAATTGTTTCTTAAATGTTACTGACAATGAGACTACCTCTTTAAGGGATCTTGTCAAGATTTGGAGTTCTAGATTTCATCAGTTCATGCTAGTAAGTGTATTCATGTATTTTTCAAAAACCGCCATAGTTGCTGTTCATGAAAATCTTAAGGATTATTTTACTGCTTTCTTCAAATCTGTTTTCCCTTTGAAAGGGTTTGCAGACATTATGGCCGCGATTTTATCGATCGATGCAGCTTGGGAGCGGGTCAGCTGGTTTCCAGGTTCCAGACCCGTCCCCAACTTCATCCGACCCACGGACGTGATTTTACGTCCATTGGCCTTGTTAAGCCCGCCCTGCGGGCTTGCCGACCAATTAAGAAGAAGCCGGTCAGATGTCATCATTTGAAGACGCGTCATCTGCCGGTTTTCTTCAAGGGACCACGCACATTTTTTCTTTGACAGCTCATTTCTCAGTGTTTGACAGCATTGAGGTGCTGCAAACACTGACAATGACTGTTCACAGGTGAGTTCTTCCACCCAGGCTCTCCAGTGACTCCCTCCTTAGGCTAGAACAGATGGCAGCTGCAGGTGAGGTTACAGAAGCGATCTGTCACTGGTGAGAGAGGTTCTCCCAATGAGGTGGGACTAGACAGCCAATTCAAAACTTCTTACCTACAGAAAAGTCTAAAAGCATTTAAAATGATTTTCCCAACATTTCCTTACCTCTGAAACTCACCAGTGCACCATTGGATCCTTCACACCACTTTTGCAGCTGTCATCAATGCAGAAACATTACACCAGACTCACAACACGCCACACTTACCTGGCGTGGTGTCCGGACGTCGGGAAGCCCGAAGTAGAAGTGTCAAAATTGCAAAAGAGCCTGTTAACTGCCTGTTAACAACCTTTAACAGGCAGTTAAGTGGCTATAATCCTCTTCCCGCCGCTAGGTGTCAGGGTCAATGTGCAAATCGGGGACCCGACACTAGGGAAGATTGATTGGAGGCGGGTTGACAGCGGGTTTCCTGTCCGCTGTCAATCTTTGCGATTTTGCTGAATGTCCCGCCTCCAAACCTGCCCCCTGAGCGCCGGCAAAATTCCGGCCTATTTAACGGATTTTATATCCTACAAGTGACCTCCAAAATTTCAAAAAAATTGTGTTCTGGTAGTTGAGCCAGCTTTTTTTGGAATAATAACAGACTTTATTTTGTTGTCCATTAATGTCTTATTTATTTCTTCAAACTTCAGTTCTTGTAGAATTGCTGGAAAAAGTTGTTGGGCACCTCTCTGACAATCCATCAGAGTGTTTCTTCAGACCATATGAAGGTGAGTTGTTTTCATCTGTTGTCAAGGAGATTAAATGCAATATAACCTGAAATTGACACCTGTCTTGGTATACAAGAATACATTGAAATTAAAATGCTAATTGTGCTGATGTAGAAATGTTTTTTCAAAAACGAATTTGTTGCAAAATATTGAAAATAGGGTTTTTCCCGAATTCTTTTTAGGAATGGTAATTAGGGACTTAGTTTAATGAGGCAAAATTTACAACATGGATTTGGAAAATGCTGTGCGAGTAATGTAATCGAAATCAGAGTTCAGAGGTTGATGGGTTTAAGTAATGGGTCAATAGATAATTAAAATATGCTTCTCTGAGAAGAGTCTGATTGTTCAGAAGCCTTTCCAAAATCAATCTTGTTATCCCAGCTGCTCTTATTATAAATCTGTGGATTGAAGCAGTTGCACATTTGGAAAAGAGAGCACTCAGTGTCTCTGTGGAGTAATTGCTGAGAAAACATTCTTTCCAAAGGCTTTGAGTAATTTTCTGTAAAAGAGATTAATTTTTGGATAATACAAAATGAGCCTATATGTTTCTAAAACAGTTGTTGTGAACATGGCACTTGTAAACATGGTTGGTCAGAACATAAAATGTTATGAAAAGGTTAGCATTTTGAAGCAATTGATTGAATCAAAAATTTGGTACATTTTAAGTTAAATGTTTGTTTTTACTTTTCTTATGCAATTTTCCCGACCTGCTGAAGTAAGCTAATGAGACCAGTGAGATATCCCTCATGAACTTCTCATGGTGTTTGCAAGATGTGTTTCTTTTTATGAGGGAGTGGCTAAATATTATCAACATGTTTTTTTTTAAAAAGCCAAAGCTGTTACACTCTATATTCAACAAACTCTCCACCATGATTATGTGAGGTGATCAGATCAGACCATCTACAGAGCCCTATCATGTTAGTAGAATTGACAGTTGAGATTGACAAACTAGTAGCATTCGCAGGTGATAGAAAGAGAGGGAACAAGGGCTGGACTCTCCTCTGTAATCACACCTAAAATGGAATGGGATAGCGGTGGTGAATGAGGAAAAATCTTAGCGGTGCCTACTGCAACCTCACCATACGACCTCAATTTCCTTCCCTCCTCCCCATCATTATTGTTGCTGGCCGCCCCTTCCCTGCCTGCCGCACGCAAATGCCGAGGTGGGGGCAGGGGAGGGTGTGGGACAGGGTGCCCAGTCCATTTCCCTCCAGTCCACTCCCTGGACTGCCATGTGGAAGGTGGCGGTAAGCCCAGAATAGTGGCGTGAGAGGCCCAGAGGTCAAGGAATAAAGGAAAAGTGCCTGGCAGAGATCTCTCTCTCTCTCCATATAGACCCCACCTATTTAACCTGTGCCGGTCTTGGACTCTGACTACAAGGCTGAGGTGTAGGTACCTTCTGGACTCTTCTTTTCCTTTAAATCATCGGTGCCTCTGCTGGTGTTACATCACCAGTCCCACTGCAGCACCTGTAGAACCGTCTCCCTCTTGGTAACAGGAATTTTCTCAACCTAAGGAAAGTCCTGCTCCACTGCAACTCCGTTCCAAAAAAGGAGAATCTTGCCCAGGTTTTTGATCTAGGTTTTTTTGTAGTCTAGATGAGCACACTAACTGAAACTGGCTCAGCAACATTGATTCGCAAAGCTCACAAGGTTAAGCACAGATCTGGGAGCGCATCAAGCCCGTTATTCCATATAAACCTATGATCCAATCACTGAAATCACCACCCGCTGGTAAACATTTCATTTCAAGTTTACCCAACCACGTAGGCCTCATCTCCAGAAAGCCTCGAACCCAGCAGGAATTTGGACACACAACACTGGATGAGGAGCGGAGAAAAATCGGCCACAAACTCTCTTGCCCACACATATAGCTACACCCTTTGCCCCTTTATCACTTGAGCCTTCACCAACTCTGAGGTAATTTCCAATCACTTCCTCCTCTTGAGCATTTACATCCCCTTGCCTCCCTCTATCCCTTCTACTTTCACTCTCTGTCTCTGGAGTAAAACTCCTAGATCCCTCACCAGCACCCTCAAACTCTCAGCTTCCTCTCCTCTGTTTCACTACCTGTCATCACAACTCTCTTGCCTTCACTTTTGATGCACTCATCCCCATCAGATCTCAAATAATTTCCCACCTTGGCACTCCCAGCAGATATCATCGCAAACTCAAATCTAAGGGCTGCAAGCTTGAGCAGACACAGCTCGCAAGGCCTGATCGATTGTCTCTCTTTGCAGCTAAAACCTCCCACTAACTGAGTCATCTTGGAGGACAAGGATAATTACAAACTCCTTCATCACAAATTACCTTCTGTGACAGCTGATGTGAAGACTTCATGGACTTTTCTATCTCCAAAATTGAGGCTATCTGCTTTACAGCCTCTATCTCCTCCAACCCCACAGCTCCTACCCACAATTCTGTAATATTATGTAGCTTCTCCCTTTAGTACTCACTGGATAAGTTTTCTTTGAGTATACTAGCTGCTCCCTCGATCTCTTGCTGATGCAGCTCTTTGCTGTACTACCATTGAGCCTAATTTTTGCCAATATTAATAGAGCTTATAACACAACATTGAAAGAAGTATGCAGCTGTGTTCTAACTCGGTTAGTCTTATTTTGTGTGGTGTTCACCATATTCCCGAGTATTTTCAGAATGTGTTCTGCATTGGTATAAAGCCTAGTTCTATTCTGGTGTATTTTGTGGCTACTTCAGTCTTTTATATCCCATTGGTATTTGAATTTTAGGGTACTGCCTATTAGTATCCTGTTTTCTTTAAACCTTTTGGAAATTATGTCCAGTTAGGCTCTCACTGATTCCCGAATGGGACCTTGGTTTAGTTGCTTACAAGTTAATGTAACATCAATTGAAACTCATTTAACATTTGAATTTCAGTTGGTCATGTGGAAAACTGCACCATTTGTTTTGGCTCGCATAGTTGTGAAGAGCAAGTCCTTACTGTAGATCAGCCGTATTCTGTTTGGCATTCTGATGGGGCGGTTTTGAGACTCAGCTGTAGTTCTTTTCCCAGTTTCAAGTATCATATCAAGAAATTGTTGTCCCATTATTCTATGTGCAGCCACACAAGTTACAATTGTAATATTAGCTCCGAATTTGCAGAAACAGGTGGTGATCCATCCGGCCTCCTGGAGCATTAGGCCTGGGAGATTTTAACTCCCGGGCCTCATTTGAATGCCCCATTACTAACTCCCTCACGAAGCCAGCGGGGATGATGTCAATGCTGGCGGGTAGGAGTGGAAATTCGCGGGGGTCGGGCCACCGCCGGGGACCCAGGGAAACAGTCCCAGGCAAGGTAAGATTGGAATCGGGGAGGGGGCGTGGAAGCCTGGGGCAGTGGAGGCCCAAGGTATCTATGTGGAGCCAGGAGGATCTCTCCTGTTCCTCCTGGCCTACAAGGAATCATTAAAAAGTGTAAAAATAACACTTACCTGGGCCTGGGTGCTGCCTGTCGCAAGTTTTCGCTAGCGGGTCCAATTAGTTGGCCTGAAGTTAAAATGGTGTGCGTGTCCCAGTGATGTCATTGGGACACGACTTTGCCATTTAAATTAGGCCCGTGCTCCCCTTGGGTGGGCGACCTTCTCGTGCCTGATTTCAAGTAAGTTAAGATGGTGAGGTGGGGGGGCGGGAATGTGCCGCAGCCTCTCCCCACACCATCTTTACCCTCGCACTTGGCGGGGTTGGGGGTTAAAATACCCCCTATTGTTTCCATCACCTAGAAGTAGGCACTACCTATCTGCAATGCATGGCATCATTTTTTTGTGCATGCTTAGCATGTGGTTTCCCCAGCTGCTATCAAACTAAGCTGTACTCCCATGGTGCGTGAAGAATACATTGGCCCAGAAATCCCGTTCGCAGCCCTCCTGCGGGCAGAGGGCTGCGATCCGGAAAGATCTGCGCCTGGACCGGAGGGCTCCCGGGAGGCGCAGAATTCCGTTGCTGTGCCTCTTCAAACTGCCGGTGTGCAGGGCACGCGTATCCCAGGGGCGCAGGCGGATCGCAGCGTCCCTGTGATCACGTGGGCCATGGGGAGCCAATCAGAGCAGGGAACCTCCATTCATAGATTTGACAGGAAGACCTGTCAAATCTATGAATAGAGATCAGCCCCAAAACAGAAGTAAAACTTCAAATACATTTTTTTTTAAATCACATTTTTAAAATGACTATAAATTACATAAATTAACTATTGTAAACAAAAATTAAAATTTTTGAAAAAACTAATTGAAGTTTTTAACGGGACTAAAAATAAACTTACCTTTCTTTAAAGTATTTTAAAATGATAAATCAGTGGAAAAAATTTTTTTTTTTACTTTCTTGAACTATTAGCCTGGTAAAAGCAGGCCTTGCACCTGCTTTTCTAGGCGCAGCTGTTCCCGACTTACCTGGACTGAAGCAAACGTGAAAAAAACGGAAGTTTCTGCTGTACGCGCTGCCTATCCGGGCAGGCGTTTGTCCAGTCAAGCCCTTTCTGCAGAGAACGGAAGTTCCAGATTCCAGCGCATGCGCAGTGCATGCGTAAAACCAGCACTTCCGTTGGCCCTACGGGTGAGTACACAGCGCGTACACAACCGTAGGGAACGGAATTTCTAGGCCAATAACTTGAAGAATGGAGCAGAGCCTACTAGGCTGGTAATCTGTCTTCTTACACATCAGAAGTATTTTAGAATGATATACAATGGATACATTTTGTTCCTTTTCTCAAATGCAAGCAGTGATTCAGCTATGAAAGTGAATTAATCACTAATTAATTTGGGCTGCTCCCTGGTATGGAAATTACTGCAAATTTTAAATATCTGCTATTTTTTCCACAATTAACCTTAGAAGGCATACTTTGTATTAAAAGAGTATCTCTATACATTTCATTTAAGTTTGTTGAATAGGTCATTGAGGCCTGTTGAACCGTCTTTATGCCACCCCTTTTTTCCCTTTATGAAGACACTGATTTTGCTGAGGTACAGTATTACAGCAGCACATCAGTGCTTTACCAAGGAACCCTTCATATGTAAACCTAGACAGTGAATTCAGCGCAGACTAGAAATCAATCCTTCAAGAACAGGCCGAATACTAATGATGCGAATAGAGTTTCCGTCCCCGTCAACATAGTATAAGGTTCTCAGCAGACCACCAGAGTCAGTGAACGTTAATCCACAACACTTTGGGAAACACTTCCTCTGTTCACGATTTGTAGCAAAATCATATGTGTTCTTTATGAATATTTTCAGGATCTCATTACAAACAGCAGACAGAGAAAGTCTTCTCCCTTTTCTGCAAGATAGGTGTAAAATATTCTGCATTTGCTTGCAAGAAAGAATGAACACATAGAAATGAACACATAGAAACAAAAGAACGCATAGAAACAAAAAATATCATTTTTTTCCTTATTGAAAAGGTTTGAAACTAAGGTATTTTTAATTCATGCATGTCATGCAATATTGTGAGCAAACTATTTTGAATTTGATTATTTCAAACTTTTTCAAGGTCCATCTCAATGGCTTAGCTGTGAGGAGCTGAGCTATGCAGATCAGCAGGGACCACGGTTCTGTTCCTAATCTGTGCTGAGTTAGCTGATCTCATTGAGTTGGCAGCAAGGGCACTACAATTGGCCTAAGCTACCCTAGGGAGGGGAAAATTGGCAAAAACCACTGTTGATTGCTTTCCACCAACCCCTGCAGAAAGTGGGAGCATTGTGAGGCCTCCTGCTGCCAAGCAGCTTGCTGACACTCATTGTCAAAGCTCACAGATGAAAAGTGGGCACTTGTGCAAGGAATCGGAGGCAACTGGTACACTGTAAAAGTGTAATCCAACAAGGAGTCGATGCCATTATGAGAGGTGGGGAGGGAAGAAAATTGGGGAGAAGGAAAATAAATTAACATTTTCAAAACCAGTGTTGCACTATTTATTTTAGTCAAGCACATTAACAGATTTCATTTCCAACAAAATGTAACCCTGATAAACGCTTCAAATTTGTAAAATTGTTCATAAAATAACATGAATAATGATCTTCAATTGGGCAAAATATTCGACCATGAAAAGGGCTAGGAGCAATACAAGTTTTGTCACATTTACATTTTACCCTTAAAGAGGAATCACATTTTCACATTGTGTGCTGAAGTTATGATAAAAATAATTGAGAAAATTAATGATTACGGTCTTTATGGAATCACTAGAAGTATCTCAGAAGCAGCAAAAATTAGGCTTACTATGTTTGTTGTTGCACAATGTACACCTCATTAAAGTTTTCATCATGGAGAAATATGAAGGTGCAACAAATTATCAAGTGTTTTATATCGTACACATGATTACAAAATCAAAAAGGTCAAATTCACCTCTACATGAAATAAATGCCCAACAGCCAGTCATGTGGGCTGTCATTTCTGTTGGTATATACAAGAATTAATTAATTTTGTAACAGAATCCTAGACAATTTGTGAACAGATTAGTGATTACATTGTGTGGATCACAGCCTACCTGCAAATTCACAGAAGGCAAACCTTTTCAAATATTATTTAGGCATGAATTCTGGAAAGTGGATAACCCAGTTACTAAAAATATTGTCCTTTCACTGTTGGGACCTGTGCTTGAATCCAGCTCAGACTGATGGGATCAAGTGTTTGCTCTCTGCCAAATGTAAGGATCCTGAATAAAATGAGTTTACTGCAGTTCCTAGTAGCTGCAACTACATCATAATTAAGTGCTAAATTAGTGGTCTTCGCTGGACTACAACCTGGGTTGGTGTGGGCCTGGAAATAATTGAGGAGTAGCCTTCTGATGTTGGGATTAAGGCACGTTGTTAGGACCCTGGTTATTGAAATTATAAAGTGCTCCATACTTCACTACTGCTATCTCACCTTATTGATCACAAAAATTCACCTCCAAAATAAATTCTGTGGGGGTGAATGTATTTCAACATGAGATTCATTTATTACTGTTAAGAACCTGTGTCACTGAAAGCAAAGTGAGTTTTCATTTACTATTGGACTTTTGTTCATGAAGGCAAAATGACCTTTTTAAAAGCAGCAGCTGTATGTGGCTTTGATATGGAAGCTTGATTGTATGTTCTTTGATCTATGAGGCAAGAAATAAGAACATAATGAAAAGAAAAGACTGGCTTCCTTCCAAGAATGACAATTCAACCTCCTTTGCAATCTCCACAAATTCAGTTTCAGTAGGCCCAAATCAGTTTTCTTCAACTCTGACCAGGGTGGATAAGCGTTAAAGTCCCAATGACCAACACTTCATTAACTCCTGTTTTCGATTCATTCATTTTAATCTCAGTACAAAGTATTTGAAGTCTACACACAGGAAAATAACCCTTTTGGCCCTGAAAAAAATATTGCTCTAATTTTTGTGTGTTGATAATTTTTACAACCAATTTAATGCTAGGCAGGGAATAACACTTGTGATGTTCTTAAAGCTCATTTTATGGTATTAGTGCCACTTTGCAGTCTCTGACATAGTTGGATTCCTTCCACTGGTAGACTATAAAATAACAATTGAGCCATTTATTTAGGGTAGGATCCTATCAAGTTAAGTATGTAATTTTCCAAATTTTTAAAGGCATTATACTACTAGTGCTGCAAGTCACGCTTTATTACTGACTTCTGGATCTCCCTTGACAGTGCTCATAGTGTCAGAAACTATGTTATTTTACAATGAAAGAAGCATTATTCCACGCAATGCACAATATAATATTTGATTTAACAAAGTTGATCTCTGTGACATTGTTCATTGTGATTTGGAGGTAAAGCTATTTTATCATGACAGGAGTGTTGGAACAGGAGTAGGCCATTTAGACCCTCAAGCCTATCCCGCCATTCAATTAGATCATGGCTGATCTGTACTTCAACTCCATTTACCTGCTTTTGCTCCATATCCCTTAATACCCTTACCTAACAAAAATCTATCTCTGTTTTGAATTTTTCAATTGACCCCTAGCCTCAACAGCTTTTTGAGGGAGAAAGTTTCAAATTCCACTACCCTTTGTGTGAAGAAGTGCTTCCTGACATCACCTCTGAATGGCTTAGCTTCAATTTTAAGGTTATGCTCCCTTGTTCTGGACTCCCCCACCCGAGGAAATAATTTATCAATGTCTACCTTATCAAATCCTGTAATTATCTGAAACACCTCAATTAGATCACCCCTTAAACTTCTATACTCAAGGGAGTACAAGCCTAGTCTATGCAACCTGTCCTCATAATTTAACCCTTTTAGTCCCGGTATCATTCTGGTGAATCTGCGCTGCACCCCTCCAAGGCCAATATATCCTTCCTGAGGTGCGGTTCCCAGAACTGAATGCAGTACTTCAGGTGGGATCTAACCAGAGCTTTTTAAAACTGCAGCATAAGTTCACCCCTTTGTATTCTAGACCCCTTCAGATAAAATCTAACATTCCATTAATCGTTGTACTGGTCCACTTTTAGTACAGCTTTTAGTAATTTCTGTACATGAACCACTAAATCTCTCTGCTCCTTCACAGTTCCTAGCTTCTTACTATTTAGAAAATACTCTAACCTGTTTTTCTTTGGTCCAAAATGGATGATATCACACTTCCTCACATTGAACTCCGTCTGCCATAGTTTTGCCCACTCACTTAATCTATCAATGTCTCTTTGCAACTTTCTGCTCCCAACTACACTGCTTACTGTGCCACCAAACTTAGTGTCGTCACCAAACTTGGATATACGGCTCTCTCTATTCCTTCATCTAAGTCATTAACAAATCTAGTGAAAAGCTGTACAGATCCCAGGGGGGCACCACTAGTCACATCTGCCAATTGGAATACATACCCATTATCCCTACTCTCTGTCTCCTACCTCCTAACCAATTCCCTACCCATGTGTCCTAATAAAGACTGGGATAGTAATAGAATAAAGAGGGGGAGGAATTCCTGAAGTGTGTACAAGAGAACTTTCTTCATCAACATGTTTCCAGCCCAATGAGGAAGGAATCAGTGCTTGATCTAGTTCTGGAGAATGAAAAGTTGCAAGTGGAGCATGTTTCAGTGGGAGAGCATTTGGAGAACAGTGATCATAATATCAAGTTTAGAATAGTTATGGAAAAAGACAAGGTAGAACCAAGCGTAAAAATACTTAACTGGAGGAGAGTTAAGTTCAGTGAGTTGAAAAAGGATCTGGCCCAGGTGGATTGAAATCAAATATTGGTAGGCAAATCAGTAATTGAATAATGGTAAGCCTTCAAAGAGGAGATGCAAAGTAGACACATTCCCATGAGGGGCAAAGGAAGGGCATTCCAAGCTAGAGCTCCCTGGATGACTAAAGATATAGAGGTTATAATGAGACAGAAAAGGGAGTCTTATGACAATTGTAAGGTCCATATTACAGTAGAGAACCAAGCTGAATATAGAAAGTACAGAGGAGATCTTAAAAAAGGAAATAAGAGGTAAGAGAGAGTATGAGAATAGATTAGCGGCTAACCTAAATGGGAAACCAAAGGTCTTTTATAAACACACAAATAGCAACAACGTAGTCAAAGGAAGGATGGGGCCGATTCAGGACCAACAAGGAGATCTTGTGGAGGCAGTGGGCACGGCTGAGGTACTAAATGAGTACTCTGCATCTTTCTGCACTAGAAAAGAGGATGCTGCCAATGTAGCAGTACAGGAGGTGCCAGTAGCAATATTGGATAGGATAAAAATAGATAAAGAGGAGGTACTAAAAAGGTTGGCAGTCCTCAAAGTAGAAAAGTCACCAGGTCTGGATGGGATGCATCCTAGGCTTCTGAGAGAAGTAAGAGTGGAAATATGCAGAGGCTCTGGCCACATCTTCCAATCCTCCTTGGATATGGGGATGGTGCCAGAGGACTGGAGGATTGCAAATGTTACACCCCTGTTTAAAAAAAAAAGGGGAGAGGAATAAACCTGACAACTACAGGCCAGACAGCCAACGTCGGTGGTGGGGAAACTTTTAGGGGGAAAAATTCATGTGGTTTGTGCCACACGTTAGCGCCACAAGATGGCGCTAAAATTCCGTGGACAACTGTAACGACAGCTGATGCCGGTTCCAGCACCACACACCATATCAGTGTTGCCGGTAGCGCTATTGGTAAACTCGATTGCCAGGGACCTCGCCATCGTGGAGATCGGGACGTTAGTGAGTGTGCAACGCTCACTAGACGTCCGATCTCCCAACTTCGTTATAGCCACTTACCTTAACGGCAGCGCAGAACAACAACAGGGAGAGCTGGCGTCTACCAGCAGGAAGCCGGCTGCAGCGGCGATATTTAAAGGTACCATCCCCAATCAGCTCCAACTAACATGGTTCTGCAGTTTCAGTGGATGTTTACTCCTTCCTGCAACTGAAACAGCTTTCTTTAGTTATTTCAAGTTTTTTTGGTGACAGGGAATGTTGATTCAAGTGCAGAAGTCACTCATTATTTGTTAAAGGCTTCTGTTCACAACACTTCCTCACAGTCATGGGGGCTGCGGGATTACCTCAGGAGGAGGATGAGGCAGAGGAGGACGAGGAGGAAGAGGACAAGGCAGAGGAGGCGGAGGAACAGGAGGGAGGGTGGAGGCAGCAAGACAATCGGCCTTCTGGACGGGCTGTCTGTGACCGGCTCATCAGACTCCGATTCGCATGAATAAAATCCCAGATTCCCATAGCTCACCACATCCCCATCATACAATCCCTGTCACATGCCATATCACAGCATCCTCCTGGGCACAAAGGTGAAATGAGAGAGACCACAAAATATTCCAAACACACTTAATAAATATATCTATAAACATATCACATGAATTCTAATAACTAATGACCCTTGTGTCTGCCTTAGTTGAATAGCTGTCATTGTGTGCAAGGTGTGAGATGTGGATGTTAGTGTTGCTAGGTAGAGATTGTTGGTGGGTGAGTGCTGGGAGTGTGGTGCATTGAGCAGTGTGTGAAGCTTATGGTACAGATGGTAGTATGCAGCATTTGTTGAAGCCTTCACTTACCCTGACCACCCGTGTGCACTCGTTAAACTTCCTCCTGCACTGGGTGTGGGTCCTGGGGAGCACAGTGCTGCCCGTGACGTGGTGTGCCACCTGCCTCCACATAGTCTGGCAGACTTGTGGCGAGGGCCTCCTGCCAGTTGGCGGGTACAGGACCGCCCGCCTTCTCTCCACCGCTAAAACCAATGCCTCCAATGCTTCCTCGGAAAACCTCCAGGCTCTCCCTGAGGCGGAGACCTGCCATCGGGATTTGTAAATAAGTTCTCCTTGGCCGCCTTCTTATGGTTGTTGAGGCAGTTGCACACCCAACAATGCTGAGAATGAGGTGCTGCAACATCAATGAACCTCCCCATTAAGTAGTGAAAAAAACATGTGGCAATCATTACTTGCATTTAGACTGGCCCCGATATTGGTCCATCTTTTCAGTGTAACGCCAATGAGCTTGAGCTTTTAGACTAGAATTATGACTGCAATCATTTTAATGAGGATGAATTTTACATGCAGCCTAGATGATTTTCACCTGGTGCTACTTAACCATTTTTATTCTAAACGCTGCCCATTTCTTGGTTATAACGAATTTCTAGCCCATAAAGATGATAATCTGGAACAAAATTATTTGGCATTTGGAAAACTATGGGCTAATAAATGAAAGTCAGTTCTTTGATGAAGTAAGGGAGAGGGTAGTGTGGTTGATGTGTATATGGAATTTCAAAAGGCGTTTGACAAAGTACCATATAATAGACTTGTTAGCAAAATTAAAGCCCATGGGATTAAAGGGACAGTGATAGCATGGATACAAAATTGGCCAAGGAATAGAAAGGGAGTAGTGATGAACGGTTGTGTTTTCAGACTGGAGGGAAGTATACAGTGGTGTTGCCCAAGGGTCAGTATTAGGACCACTGCTCTTTTTAATATATATTAATGACTTGGACTTGGGTATGCAGGGCATCATTTCAAAGTCTGCAGCTGTTACGAAACTCGGAAACGTAGTAAACAATGAGCAGGATAGCAACAGACTTCAGGAGGGACATAGACAGACTGGTAAAATGGGCAGACACATGGCAGATGAAATTTAATGCAGAGAAGTGTGAATTGATACATTTTGGTAGGAAGAATGAGGAGAGGCAGTATGAACTAAATGGCACAATTTTGAAGGGGGTACAGGAAGAGAGAGACCTGGGGGCATATGGACATAAATCTTTGAACGTGGCAGAAGTTGAGAAGGCTGTTCAAAAAGCATATGGGATCCTTAGCTTTATTAATAGACAAATAGAGTACTGTAGGACTTTCTCCTACTGCTGTTCGGATCTCGAGAATTACAAATAAGCGTAACAATGAGACAGATAAGTTTGTTATCAATAAAAATGGTCTTTATTCACACTACAGTTTAATAATTCATGCGTACATAAAAGTACCCCCAGCAATTTATATGCCCTACAGTTTACTCCAGCAATTTATATGCCCTACAGTTTACTCCAGAAATTTATACGCCCTACAGTTTCGTACATAAAAGTATTCCCAGCAATGTATATGCCCTACAGTTTATTAATAAACAAATGTACATAAAAATACCCCCAGCAATGTATATGCCCTATGTCTGACTTTCATACATACACTGCTCCTCGGGTGATCAATCCAAATTGGTGGTAGGCTTCACGAGTCGACTGGCCATTCAAAACAGCTTCCTTTGTCCTTTTAGTTTTCGCGCTTCTGTCTCTTCCCTTTATGATGTTCTCCTGCATCTGTTCCTGTGTCTTTTCCAGTTGCTTCCCTCTGATAGGTCAGTTTCACTCCCTACCTTCCCTGATTGGTGTTTCTTCTGCAGGATACGCTCATGTCCCTGTGATGTGTGTGGGGGGGCGGGACTTCCTCTTCATCCTGTGTTCCCCCTTCCTGTCCATGTGCTCTTACAAACAAAGGACCACATGCTGACCTCCTCCATTTTGAATCCATACAAACAAAGGATCACACACTGACCTCCATTTTGAATCCGTCCGTTAGCATCTCACAATTCGTTCGCAATTTCGATCTCCACACGGTAGCAGCGATTTTATTATGTGTATAGCAGCTTACAGTACAACAAGCAAGGAAGTTATGCTAAACCTTTATAAAATACTGGTTAGGCCTCAGCTGGAGTATTGTGTTCAATTCTGGGCACCACATTTTAGGAGGGATGCCGTGGCCTTGAAGAGGGTGCAGAGGAAATTTACTAGAATGTTACCAGGGATGAGGGACTTCAGTTATGTGGAGAGACTGGAGAAGCTGGGGTTGTTCTCCTTAGAGCAGAGAAGGTTAAGAAGAAATTTGGTCGAGGTGTCAAAATCATGAATGATTTTAATAGAGTAAATAAGGGGAAACTGTTTCTAGTGGCAGAAGGGTAGGTAACCAGAGGACACAGATTTAAGGTGATTAGAAAAAGAACCAGAGGTGACATGAGGAAACATTTTTTTTACACAGTGAGTTGTTGTGATCTGGAATGCACTGCCTGAAAGGGTGGTGAAGGCAGATTCAATAGTAACATTCAGAAGAGAATGGGATAAATACTTGAAGGTAAAACATTTACAGGGCTATGAGGAAAGCGTGAGGGAGTGGGATTAATTGGATAGCTCTATCAAAGAGCCGGCACAGATACGATGGGCTGAATGGCCTCCTTCTGTGCTGTATCATTCTGTGATTCTCTGTCAATAGGTTGCCTCTAATTCCATGCGCTTTCATTCTTGCTAACAGTCGCTTGTGTGGAGCCTTATCGAATGCCTTCTGGAAGTCCATATAAATAACATCCATAGATGCTCCCTTATCTGCCACATTAGTAACCTCCTCAAAAAATTCAACTAGGTTAGTTAGACATGACTTAACCTTGAGGCTCTGATAGGTGCCATTAAACCAGCTATCCCACTGATAAGTGGGGCCACAAATCTAGGGCCTAGTACAATGGCAATGGCTAGAATCCATCTTCCCAATACTGCTGTCTCTGAGGTCAGCAGAATATGTCAGGCCTTCGGCCTTCCCCCTCAGAGCACCACACCAGTGGAACGTAGGCGGTGAGAGCAGGCTGCTCAGAAGCAAGTTCCAGAGAACAAGGCTGATGTGTTATCATGTTGTAGGATGTGTAGTGAATTGAAAGAATGTCTCTTTATTAGAAAATGGACGAGCAAGAGGTAAGGCAATGGTGTCAAAGGCAGACTGTGTTACACAGAAGTCTTGAGTGATGAGATGTGCTCTAAAGCCCCTTGCAGCAATCACTGAGGTGTACTCGGACTGTTGGTTTTCATGATGCTCTCTGCCATGTAGTTCTAGCTCCAATTCCTCCTGACCAGCAGTATCAAAGTCCAGCCCTTCTTGAATGGTGAAGTTGTGATGGGCACAGCAGGCTATAAACTATCAGTGGCACACGATCTGGAGCATACTGCACACCCCTGCCCAACCTGTCCAGGAAGTAACAATGTGGCGTGGAGGATCCTTTGCAATTTGCCGCGCACAATCTGCACACTCAGGATGTGGGAAGGGCTGAAGACAAATGCCAGGCAAAATTGAAGAGCAAGGAAATTGAAAATTAAGCCATGAAACTGAGTCTATAGGCAAACATTTTTCAACTGTACCATCAATACTTAAAATTCCATTTAATTAAAATGTGGCCTCTGTGCCTGATCTGTGTTACCATTTCCCACTCTTCTGCTACCACGAATGATAAATCTGCAGTTAAACCTGCCGGCTCATGGTGTTCTCTAATCAAGCAAAGTAGAGCACACATAAATGTATGCACAGAACTCTGTTTACCAGCCTCCGAGAACTGGTAAAAAAAACATTAAATGAAAGAGGAGCTGACTATCCAGTCAACCCTTTCATTTAAAAACTTTGGGGCAGTTTTCCCTGCAACTCTGGTCAGAGACCAGTGGAGACCCAGTTATGCCGGGTTTCCCTTTGCCTTTTAAGGAGTGGAACTTGCTGTGCATCCCTTGCAAGACAGGTAGGGAGTTACCACTCCTCAGCCTAGAAGGGGACCATGTGTAGTAGAAGCAGTAACTATGGCAAGTAAGTGTAAGCTTAATGGTCTCAACAATGTGGGAGGATCAGCGCTGAGGACACCATTGGGTGCGATCTCGGCATAAACACTGGGATTGTAACCCAAGGAATTTCAGAGCCTTAGGGGGAAGAATTCGGTTGCTTTGTGCCTCCTCTTAGCACCCTAAGAGGGCGCTAACGGGGCGCAAAGCAACGAGCGCCCAGGTGCGACACCGCCAATGCCTCCCGTGAAATTCAGCGGGAGGTTAGCGGCAGCGGTAACCGTTCGCGCCGCCAGCCGCAATCTTCGGTAGCGCCCCCAGACCTACCGCCGGATGCTATGTCCGACGGGGTCAGGGGGGCCTACCTGCGGCCGGGGCAGCGCTAATTAATTAAGGCGAGGTGCTGGGTGGCCATTTTTGTTGCTGGCCACCTGCCAGCACCTGGCCCCGCTGCCGTCCCCGGCCTCCTGAGCAGCCCCCCCCCCACCCCCCCGGGCGGAGTGCCGGCTGCGCTCCGTGAGTCCAGCACTACTCTTCAGTGCCGGACTCTCTTGCCGGCACTCAGATCCCTGGTGGCCCAGCTGGGCCCCGGGTTGCTCTGCGCAAGGCCCCTCCCCTTTAAGAAGTGGAGGAAGGCCTGCAGTACCGCGGCGCGATGTTCCCTCGCAGCGCCCCAAGAGGGAGGTGGGGTGCTTCCAGTAGTGCCCCGCTTCTCTCTTGGGGCGCTACCGATAAATTTCGGCCGCAGGGTTGCTAATTTTTTCAGGGCGCTAAAAGTAGCGCCCCGGCGAAGTTAGCGCCCCAAAAGGGGCGCGACTCAATTTTTCCCCCTTAAAGTTTACTATTAAAGGTGTTCAGTAGACTGAAGTTTCAAAATTTGGCTTTTCAACAGTTAGTTATATCAGCAAAGATCTATAAACATTTAATATAACAACAGAAAATGCTGGAAAAACTCAGCAGGCCAGGCAGCATCCGTGGAGAGAGAAAGAGAGTTAACATTTCAGGTCGAAGACCTTTCGTCAGTTCTGACGAAAGGTCATCGACTTGAAACGTTGACTCTCTTTCTCTCTCCACGGATGCTGCCTGGCCTGCTGAGTTTTTCCAGCGTTTTCTGTTGTTATTTCGGATTTCCAGCATCCGCAGTATTTTGATATCGTATGAACATTTAATTACTGACTACTGTTTTCTCTTTGAACTTGGATGTATTCTACCCCTCTAGTTACCTGTTTGGTATCTCTTCTACAGTGAAAGCTACTCTTAAAAATAATTTAAATACTATGTTGTACTGATAACCTTCCTAGCTATCTCTCACATCTCATTCTGAGTGGCCTATTTGCTCTTTAATACTGTGTCTGCCACGAATGTACCTAAATAATCTCTTCATTTCCCCTTATGGCCATTGCAATTTACTTTTTCGATTTTCTTTCTTTACTCTTGGTTATCATTTTAGCATTTCTTACTTTGTTTCCTTGTAGTTTCCAATCTTCATCCTTTACAGATTCCTGAAATGATTAAAAACATTTTTGTTTTTTTCTTTATGCCTACTTTAACCTCTCTAACCATTCATGTCTAGGTTTTGCTATCATCCTCCATGCTCTATTATTTATATTTCATTTGTACTTCTTTAGCGTAGAAACATAACAAATAAGAGCAGCTTTCACATTTAGGACTGCCAGAAAGGAAGTGCTCACCACTTCATCTGTTTTGTCCACAAACAACATTAAAGTGCATTTTGCGTCATAAATAGATTTCACATTTGTTGATTTTTCAAATTAGAAGTTAATCAGCTAAGCTGCTCATTCACTGGAGGATGCATCCTTCCCACTAGTTCTCGGCTCACCTTGTCTCATTATATATAATTATAGAAATAAATCTATGTCATGTTTCTCTGAATTTGACTGCTGGAGCATATATATTTGTGCTTTGTGCAAGTTAACCCTTGCTGTACTGTGGGTGAGTTATCTTGTCTGGGTATAATCGGGCTGCCAGCATCACTGAGCTGATCTCTCACCAGTGGCATTATTTCCTGGTTTATCGTGTAAAAACTCATTAGAGGTTGGCCTAGCTGCATCAATTATGGAACCATATCAAACTTTAGACTTGCTACACTCAATTAAAAAAATGATATTTGGATTTATCTATCAGCCAATCAGCATTTTTGTTTTAGTGTGGGTCCCACTTCCACAAAGTTGGACCTGGGAGGGTCAGAAAAAAACAGAAGTTTACAGCACAGAAGGAAGCCATTGGACTCATTTACAGGGAATTTCCTTGGGGTTCTCTGTCTCTGCCGCCGTAACTTTCCATGTTAACGGTGTTTCCGCCAAACTTTCACTAAAGTTACGGCAGTGGACAGGAGAAGCCCTGAGGAAATTGCTGGTGATTGTGTCTGTGCGAACTCTTTGCAAGAGCAATTTAAAACTCATTCCAGTGCCCTGCTCTCTCCCGATAGCCCTGTGTCTTCCTCTGTTTCAAATAATTATAACATTTTCCCTTAAAAAGGTGCAGTGATCTCTGCCACAATTACTCATGTGGCAAATGATTCTCCAACAATCCACTGCATAAAGAACTTTCTCTAAGCTCTTTCCTCACTTTCTTAGTGATGATATTAAATTGATGACCTCTTGTCACATTTTTTATATTCATTCTCGGGATATGGGCATTGCTGGCAAGGTCAGCATTTATTGCTAATCCCTAGTTGCCCTTGAGATGGTGTTAGTGAGTCATCTTGAACCGCTGCAGTCCATGTGGTGAAGGTACTTTCACGGAGCTGTTAGGTAGGGAGTTCCAGGATTTTGATCCAGCGACGGTGAAATAACGGCGATATATGTCCCAATCAAGATGGTATGTGACTTGGAGGTGATGGTGTTCGAATGCACTTGCTGCTCTTGTCTGTTACCTCTGGAGTCTCCCAAGGGTCTATACTTGGCCCTCCTATTTCTCGTTGACATGCTGCCCCTCGGCAACATCATCCACATACACGACAGCAGGTTCCACATATACGCTGACGACATCCAGCTCTACCTCACCACCACCACTCTCGACCTCTCCACTGTCTCTGATTTGTCTCACTGCTTGTCCGACATCCAGTACTTTCCTCCAACTAAATATTAGAAAGACTGAAGCCATTGTCTTTGGTCCCCGCCACAAACTCCGTTCCCTAGCCACCGACTCCATCCCTCTCCCTGGCAACCGCATGAGGTTGAACCAGACCGTTTGGAACCTTAGTGTTGTATTTGACCCTGAGGTGAGCTCTCGACAACATATCCACTCCATCACCAAGACCACCAACTTAAACCTCTAACATCGCCTGACTCCACCCCTACATCAGCTGATCCACTGCTGCTGCCCTTGAGAAGGTGGTGGTGAGGAGCCGCCGCCTTGAACCGCTGCAGTCCGCGTGGTGAAGGTACTCCCATAGTGCTGTTAGGGAGGGAGTTCCAGGATTTTGACCCAGCGACTATGAAGGAACGGCAATCTATTTCCAAGTCAGGATTGTGTGTGACTTGGAGGGGAAGTTGGAGGTGATGGTGTTCCTATGCGCCTGCTGCCCTTGTCCTTCTCGGTGGTAGAGGTCGTGGGTTTGGGAGGTACTGTCGAAGAAGCCTTGGCGAATTGCTGCAGTGCATCTTGTAGATGGTACACACTGCAGATACGATGAGCCGGTGGTGGATGGGGTGCCATTCAAGCAGGCTGCTTTGTCCTGGATGGTGTCGAGCTTCTTGAGTGTTTTTGGAGCTGCACTCATCCAGGTAAGTGAAGAGTATTCCATCACACTCCTGACTCGTGCCTTGTAGATGGTGGAAAGGCTTTGGGGAATCAGGAGGTGAGACACTCGCTGCCGAATACCCAGCCTCTGACCTGCTCTTGTAGCCATAGTATTTATGTGGCTGGTCCAGTGAAATTTCTGGTCAATTGTGACCCCCAGAATGTTGATGTTGGGGGATTCGGCAATGGTTATGCCGTTGAATGTCAAGGGGCGGTGGTTAGACGGTCTCTTGTAGGAGATAGTCATTGCCTGGCACTTGTGTGGCACGAATGTTTCTTGCCACTTATCAGCCCAAGCCTGAATGTCGTCCAGGTCTTGCTGCATGCGGGCATAGACTGCTTCATTATCTGAGGAGTTGCAAATTGAACTGAACACCGGAGCTGAGCAGCGGACCTGCGAGAGGCACAGAGTCAGCGAGAGGAGGCTAAAAAGAGCGCGGAGAGTAGGCCTGGGACCGGAGCTGAGCGGCGGACCTGCGAGAGGAGAGAGAGAAGTAAAAAGTAATCGAAGTGTGACGTCACCAGAAAGCAGGTAAGTGATTGGTAGGTGAGTATTTTTTCTCTTTCTCGCTTTTTTCCAAACTTAATTTTTGTGGTTTATAGTTTCTAGGGTCTCTGTTGTGTAGCGGGGAGTGCTGGTAAACAAGGGCCCTTGAGTATATCATTTAATTGTAGTGTAATTAGTGGTATTGATTTGATTTGATTTGATTTAATTTGAATTAATTAAAGGGTAAGTCATGGCAGCACAGCTCGGCCCCGTGGCATGCTCCTCCTGTACTATGTGGGGAATCAGGGACACTTCCTATGTCCCTGACGACCATGTGTGCGGGAAGTGTATCCAGCTGCAGCTACTGACAGACCGCATTGCGGCGCTGGAGCTGCGAATGGATACATACTGGAACATTCGCGATGCTGAGCACATCGTGGATAACACGTTTAGGGAGTTGGTCACACCGCAGGTAAAGGCTGCACAGGCAGGAAGGGAATGGGTGATCGCCAGGCAGAGTAGTAGGCGCAGACAGGTAGTGCAGGGGTCCCCTGTGGCCATCCCCCTTTCAAACTGATAGACCACTTTGGATATTGTTGAGGGGGATGGCTTATCGGGGGAAGGCAGCAGCAGCCAACTTCCTGGCACCATGGGTGGTCCTGCTGCACAGGACGGGAGGAAAAAAAGCGGGAGAGCTATAGTGATAGGGGATTCTATTGTAAGGGGAATAGATAGGCGTTTCTGCGGCCATAAACGAGACTCCAGGATGGTATGTTGCCTCCCTGGTGCAAGGGTCAAGGATGTCTCGGAGCGGCTGCAGGGCATTCTGGAGGGGGAGGATGAACAGCCAGTTGTCGTGGTGCATATAGGTACCAACGATATAGGTAAAAAACGGGATGTGGTCCTAAAAGCTGAATATAGGGAGTTAGGAGGTAAATTTAAAAAATAGGACCTCAAAGGTGGTAATCTCAGGATTGCTACCAGTGCCACGTGCTAGTCAGAGTAGAAATAGAAGGATATTTCAGATGAATACGTGGCTAGAGAAATGATGCAAGAGGGAGGGATTCAAATTCCTGGGACATTGGAACCGGTTCTGGGGGAGGTGGGACCAGTACAAACTGGATGGTTTGCACCTGGGCGGGACCGGAACTGATGTCCTAGGGGGAGTGTTTGCTAGTGCTGTTGGGGAGGGTTTAACCTAAAATGGCAGGAGGTTGGGAACCTGTGCAGGGAGACAGAGGAAAGGGAAGCAAGGATAGAAACAAAAGACGGGAAGGAGAAAAGCAAAAGTGGAAGGCAGAGAAATCAAGGGTGTAAATCAAACAGGGCCACAGTAAATAATAATTCTAAAAGGACTAAGGGGGAGAAATTCAGTATCGCCCCATTTGGGGCGCAATTATCGGCCGGGCGCAAAGATTAGCGCCTGGCGCTAATTATCGCCACCTACTGCAAACTTGACTTTTATCGCCCCTGGAGGTGATTGGAGCGCTAAATCAGGCGCTTCACCCCTGTCTTAAGGCACAAAGGCCGAGGAGCGAGGCGCTACCTCAGAGCACTGGCGAAGCTCATGTGATGTCAGTCAGCAATGGAACACACACACAATGGCACAGGCCAGTTCTTAAAGGGGATGGTTAATCTTGCTTTCCATCCACATCCTGCTCATTGCAGCCTTGAATCTCGGCCTGGAGAGACCTGCACATCAAATGTGCTGGAAAGAACAATGGAGAGTACCAGGCAAAGATCTCAGAGTGCAGCCCCCACAGTCTCTTCTAAATCGATACAAGGAATGGCAAATCAAAATGAACCTGCAAAGTGCTGCTCAGTACCCAAAACTCCTTCACACAACGTTGAATCTCTCCAGAAGTCTCTCTCTCTCTCTCAGAATGCGTGGTTCAAAAATGGCACCAACAATAAAAGGCAGGAAGCGATCACCTTTAAATAGCGCTCCCCCAGTCCCTTCATGACTGTAAAACGCTCCCCTCAACCTGTCGTTGCTAGCGTCAGGTGGTAAGGCAGGGGGCACCACTGAATTTCCGCTCCGGGGCGTTGCGCACACGACTGACGTCACGATCTGCCGGCGCAGGAGATCGTGGCAGTAGTGTTTAGCGCCGCCGCAAAATGTCTAGTTAATTTCGCGAGTGGCGCAAACTTCGCCGCGCCTGGGCACTAGAAGCTTTGCGCCCCATTAGCACCCTCTTAAGGCGCTAACGGGAGGCGCAAACAACTGAATTTTTCCCCCTAAGAGTGTTAAAAAATCAAGCCTGAAGGCTTTGTGTCTTAATGCGAGGAGCATTCGTAATAAGGTGGATGAATTAGCTGCGCAAATAGATGTAAACGGATATGATATAATTGGGATTACGGAGACATGGCTGCAGAATGACCAAGTCTGGGAACTCAAGATCCAGGGGTATTCAATATTCAGGAAGGACAGGAAAAAAGGAAAAGGAGGTGGGGTAGCATTGCTGGTTAAAGAGGAGATTAACACAATAGTAAGGAAGGATATTAGCTCTGATGATGTGGAATCTGTATGGGCAGAGCTGAGAAATACCAAGGGGCAGAAAACGTTAGTGGGAGTTGTATACAGACCCCCAAACAGTAATGCTGAGGTTGGGGATGGCATTAAACGGGAAATTAGAGACACATGCAATAAGGGCACAGCCGTTACCATGGGTGACTTTAATCTACATATAGATTGGGCTAACCAAATTAGTAACAATACTGTGGAGGAGAAATTCCTAGAGTGTATACGGGATGGTTTCCTGGACCAATGTGTCGAGGAACCAACCAGAGATCAGGCCATCTTAGACTGGGTATTATGTAATGAGAAAGGATTAATTAGCAATCTTGTTGTGCGAGGCCCCTTGGGGAGGAGCGATCATAATATGATAGAATTCTTCATTAAGATGGAGAGTGAAGTAGTTGACTCAGAGACTAGGGTCCTGAATTTAAATAAAGGAAACTACGATGGTATGAGGCGCGAGTTGGCTAGGATGGATTGGGGAATGTTACTTAAAGGGTCTAATGAGAGGGAGGAATTGAATGAAATCAGTATTTGTAGGGAAATGGTGTTAGGGAAATTGACGGGATTGAAGGCCGATAAATCCCCAGGGCCTGATAATCTACATCCTAGGATACTTAAGGAAGTGGCCCTAGAAATAGTAGATGCATTGCTGGACATCTTCCAAAATTCTATAGACTCTGGAACAGTTCCCATGGATTGGAGGATAGCTAATGTAACCCCAGTATTTAAAAAAGGTGGTAGAAAGAAAACGGGGAATTATAGACCGGTAAGTCTGACATCGGTAGTGGGAAAATGCTAGTGTCCATTATAAAAGATGTAATAGCAGAGCACTTGGAAAACAGTGACCGGATCGGACAAAGTCAACATGAATTTACAAAAGGTAAATCATGCTTGACTAATCTACTGGAATTTTTTGAGGATGTAACTGGTAGATAGATAGGGAGAACCAGTGGATGTGGTGTATTTGGACTTTCAGAAGGCTTTTGATAAGGTCCCGCATAAGAGATTAGCGTGCAAAGTTAAAGCACACGGGATTGGGGGTAAGGTACTGTCTTGGATAGAGAATTGGTTGGCAGACAGGAAGCAAAGAGTTGGAATAAACGGGTCTTTTTCCAAGTGACAGGTAGTGACTAGTGGGGTACCGCAGGGATCGGTGCTAGGACCCCAGCTATTCACAATATATATTAATGATCTAGACGAGGGAACTAGATGTAATATCTCCAAGTTTGCAGACGACACAAAGCTGGGTGGGCGTGTGTGCTGTGAGGAGGATGCAGAGAAACTCCAATATGATTCGGACAGGTTGGGTGATTGGGCAGATGCATGGCAAATGCAGTATAATGTGGATAAATGCGAGGTTATCCACTTCGGTGGCAAAAACAGGAAGGCAGCTTATTATCTGAATGGCAATAGATTGGGAAAAGGGGAAGTGCAACGAGACCTGGGTGTCCTTGTGCACCAGTCGCTGAAGGTAAGCATGCAGGTGCAGCAGGCGGTTAAGAAGGCAAATGGTATGTTGGCCTTCATAGCGAGAGGATTCGAGTACAGGAGCAAGGATGTCTTGCTGCAGTTGTACAAGGCCTTGGTGAGACCACACCTTGAGTATTGTGTGCAGTTTTGGTCACCTTATCTGAAGAAGGATGTTCTTGCAATGGAGAGAGTGCAGCGAAGATTCACCAGACTGATACCTGGGAGATTGGGTCAATTAGGCTTATATTCGCTAGAGTTTAGAAGAATGAGAGGGGATCTCATTGAAACTTATAAAATTCTAACAGAACTAGACAGAGTAGATGCAGGAAGGATGTTCCCGATGGCAGGGGAGTCCAGAACCAGGGGTCACAGTCTAAGGATAAGGGGTAAGCCATTTAGGACTAAGATGAGGAGGTATTTCTTCACCCAGAGAGTGGTGAACCTGTGGAATTCTCTACCACAGAAGGCAGTTGAGGCCAATTCATTAAATATATTCAAGAAGGAGTTAGATATATTTCTTAAGGCTAAAGGGATCAAGGGATATGAGGAGAAAGCAGGGACAGGGTACTGAATTTGGATGATCAGCCATGATCTCATTAACTGGCGGAACAGGCTCGAGGGGCCGAATGGCCGACTCCTGCTCCTATCTTCTATGTTTCTATGTAACACTGTGCAATCATCACGAACCTCCCCACTTCTGACCTTATGATGGAGGAAAGGTCATTGATGAAGCAGCTGAAGATGGCTGGGCTTAGGACACTGCTCTGAGGAACTCCTGCAGCGATGTCCTGGGGCTGAGATGATTGGCTTCCAACAACCCCAACCATCTTCCTTTGTGCTAGGTAGGACTCCAGCCAGTGGAGAGTTTTTCCCCTGATTCCCATTGACTTCAATTTTACTAGGGCTCCTTGATGCCATACTCGGTCAAATGCTGCCTTGATGTCAAGGGCAGTCACTCTCACCTGACCTCTGAAATTCAGCTCCTTTGTCCATGTTTGAACCAAGGCTGTAATGAAGTCTGGAGCCGAGTGGTCCTGGCGGAACCAGAACTGAGCATCAGTCAGCAGGTTATTGGTGAGCAAGTGCTGCTTGATAGAACTGTCGACAACACCTTCCATCACTTTGCTGATGATTGAGAGTAGACTGATGGGATGGTAATTGGCCGGATTGGAATTGTCCTGCTTTTTGTGGATAAAATTGAAAAGTTTACTTTGTGGTGGTTTTTATTTCAGCATTGTGGCCGAGAGGACGCTGTAATGGTCAGTAACAGAGGGAAGGTAAGGTGTGGGACAAATGTTGAAAGGGGAACTGTGGTTGTGGTCACTGGTACCGCAGGCGGATGATTTCATCCCAGATATCCTGGCCAGAAAGGGGCTGTCTGAATTGCATCCTTCCTTCCGCTTCCTTCTCTTCTGTGCCTTCCTCTTCTGCCTCTTCCTCTTCCCTCTGCGAGCGGATGCTGGAAATCTGAAATAAAAGCAGAAAATGCTGGAAATACTCAGCAGGTCAGGCAGCATCTCAACCTGAGACTTGAATGCTGTTTCTCTCTCCACAGATGCTGCCTGACCTGCTGAGTATTTCCAGCATTTTCTGTCTTCTCAGAGGCCTTCCTTTACCATCCAAGGCCTTGCAAGCATCAAGCAGCACTCCCTGCGCACTTTAAAAACTTGTAACATCTATTGCACCAAGCCACTACTTCAATAAAATATAAAAAATCCAGTCCAAAAACTTAAATAGAAATTTACCTGAAAGATGTGTGTGTACCTTTAAATAACGCTGACAGCATCTCTGTAGTACTGCTGCATGCTCGCTTTTCTGAGTTGAGTTTAGGACCCCGCATTAAAGTCAGCGCAAAGGTCCAAGTTTGCAGAGCGTGGCATCAAGTCGGCGTTGCACGACGACTGATGTCACGCTCTGCTGTTTTGTATTTCTAGGGCCAGCACTGCTAACGGCAGCGCTATGCCCCTCACCAAAATGGCGGCCAGCGAGTCCTGCACCAGAGGCGAGCTGTCGCCTTTTTTTTTCAAGAAACGGGCCTTACCGGAGAGCGATAAGCACTGTTCACTCTAAGGTGCGATCTGTAAGGTCCTACACATTCAAATTCAAAGACCGCACACAATGAACTGGATTGGGGGAAGGGGCCAAATTCACAGTGGCCCGGGAATTGTCACAGAGAGTGCTTTGCGACCTCACAGAGCCAATCCGAATTGGAACGGCATTTGCTGAGATACAGAGCCCTGGAACTCGGCGAGCGTTGTCTCGGGATTCTGTCAGTACTTTTTCTGTGGAGATCCGTGTAGTCCGTTTCCGGGGACCGAGCGGAGACTGCACTTTGGAACAACACAAGCTGTCGCGAGAGGCGTTCTTTATGGTGGCAACACAAAACCTAGGGAATCCTCTCCTTAAGAATTACTGACTCGGTGGGGGGTTACGTGGCTTTTTTGCTGTCTGTCTGAGGAGACTCATTAGATGGTGCGACTGCCCCATCCCGACGTCTGCAAGCAGTTGGGACTGTTATCATCTGTCGTCTGACGTGCATATCCTTATTCCCCTCCCCCGCCACCCACCCCCACCCAAACTCCGAGCCAGAGTGGCCTTGCCTTCCTCGGGCCTTACAGACCCCAGGCATGGGAGCAGCATGATGAGATGACCTGACCTGCGATTTCATTCTGCAATAACTCACGTCTTAATGAAATCGCTCCGTAAAGTGGTGAGTCCAGGTATCGTTCGCTGTTCCTGTTGTATTTCTTTTAAAACGAGCGCAGAGTTACTCGAGTTCTTTTGCAAATTCTGTTATCTTTCCTCCTCAGGCTTGTGGCCACACAATCCGGCAATCCATCTGCGATCGTGTTTCAAAAGAATTTTGAATCTTTTCCAGGGAGTTTCACTTCATTTCATTGACACGATTTCACAGCTCTGTACCCGGCAGCTTAAAAGGAAAACCAGCCGGACCCACTGGATTTATTTCTCTGATGGATCAATTTGAACAGAAGCTCAATCCTTCCTTTCTCCTCTTCATTTGTTAATTTTCTCCCTCTGTTCCTTCATTTTCTCCTCTCCTCGTTCCTTCCTTTCTCCTCTCATCATTTCTTCCTTTCTATCTCTCTCCTTGTTGCTTCCTTTCTCCCTCTTTCTCTCTTTGTTCCTTGCTCTCTCCATCTCACCTCGATCCTTCCTTTCTCTCGCCCTCTCTCCTCATTCCTTCCTTTCCCCTGCTCCTGGCCGTCGGGAGATGTCTCCCCGTAGGCCATGTTCTGGGTTTGGATCAAAACTTTTGTTTTAAAAAGTGTTTGTGTTGAACAGTATTTCCCAGTAAAAGGGGATTTCAGATTTGCGCCTGGCAGACAAGGCACTAGTTAAAAGTGCCTTTCGTTGACTGCCCGTTGTCTGCTGTGTACCTTCGCACACTGGGCTGCCAGGCTCAGAGCCACTTGTACCCCCTGCCGCTTGATGTGTTATACCAACCACAGCATGCTTTCTATGGCAGCCCCTTCATCTGGGGATTATCTGGCCTCAGCTTAGCTCAGATGGGAGTTGGCAGCAGATGTTGCGAATGGGGCTAGCTTTTATTGTACCTTCCGAGAGTCGATGAGCATTATGGTCTTTCTAGGCAGTGCGATGTCTGAATTTGCATTTTCTGTATGAGAAACGACTTTCCTCAGAGAGACTTTGGCCCAAACTTAAGATGGAGGCGAAGTTTAATGGGGGTACTGGTGAATGGAAGTTACACTCTCGCACGCTCCTCTGCCCAGTCCTGCCTTCCTCTCTAATGGACTTTATAAAAGTGGCAAGATGTTCACAAGAGCTCAAGAGGGCGAGGAGTGAACAGTGTGTGAGTGTGTGGAGTATCTGTATTGTGTGGTGTGTGTGTCTGTGAGTATGTATCTATGTGTGTGTGTCTGTGGTGCATGAGTGTGTGTGAGGGGTGGGGCTTGCAGATACGGTTAATTCAACAGGTTAAGGGCTATTTACCATATAGCTGTTCGGACTTATTGTTTATTCAGAATAACTTGCATTTGTATAGCACCATTAATGTGGAAAAACACCACAAGGCACTTCAGAGGCGTGATCAGGTGCAAATGTACATAGAGTCAAATTAGGGGATATTAGGATTGGGTGAGCAAAGGCTTGGTCAAAGAGGTGGGTTTTCAGGACGTTCTTACAGGAGCAGAGAGAGGTAGGCACGAGGTGATCAAGCTTGGCTTCTGTAGGTGTTGGACTTTAAGGTGAGTCATATCACATGGGCTAAATTAAAAAGCAGAATCACAAAGGTAATCATCTCTGGATTACTACCTGAGCCACGTGCAAACTGGCATAGGGTAAATAAGAACAGAGAGATGAACGAGTGGCTCAAAGATTGGTGTGGGAGAAATGGATTTCCATTCCTGGGGCACTGGCACCAGTACTGGGATAAGAGGGAGCTGTTCTGTCAGGACTGGCTTCATTTGAACCAGGCTGGGACCAGTGTCCTGGCGAATCGAATAACTAGGGCTGCAGATAGGGCTTTAAACTAAATAGTGGGGGGGAGGGATACGCTGAGCAGAAATTAAAAAAGTCAAAGAAAAATGATACGGCAAATGTGCAGGGTAGCGACAGGGGTAATGATAACCAGAGTGTGACAGGAAGGGACAGAGTGTATACACATAAGAGTGCATCAGAAAGAGGGGTCAGAGGAGAGAAAAATGGTAAAAAGACAACATTAAAAGCTCTATATCTGAACGCACGCAGCATTCATAACAAGATAGATGAGTTGACAGCACAAATAGAAATAAATAGGTATGATCTGATAGCCATTACAGAGACGTGGTTGCAAGGTGACCAAGGCTGGGAACTGAATATTCAGGGGTATTTGCCATTTCGTAAGGATAGGCAGAAAGGAAAAGGAGGTGGTGTAGCTTTGTTAATAAGGGATGAGATCAGTGCAGTAATGAGAAATGATATTGGCCTAGAAGATCAAGACGTAGAATCAGTTTGGGTGAAGATAAGAAATAATAAGGGTAATAAGTCACTGGTGGGAGTGGTCTACAGGCCACCAAACAGTAGCCACACTGTAGGACAGAGTATAAATCAAGAAATAATAGAGGCTTGTAAGAAAGGTACAACTATAATCATGGGAGATTTTAATCTTCATATTGATTGGACAAAGCAAATTGGCAAAGGTAGACTTGAGGAAGAGTTCTTAGAGTTTATACGGGATGGTTTCTTGGAACAATATGTTGTGGAACCAACCAGGGAGAAGATGATTTTAGATCTGGTAATGTGTAATGAGGCTGGATTAATTAATGATCTCGAAGCGAAGGATCCTCGTGGGAAGAGTGATCATAGCATGGTAGAATTTCAAATTCAGTTTGAGAGTGAGAAAACTAGGTCTCAAACTAGTGTCCTGAACTTAAACAAAGGTAATTACAAAGGTATGAAGGCAGACTTGGTTAAAGTGGACTGGGAAAATATATTACAGGGTAAGAGTGTAGAAAAGCAGTGGCAAACATTTAAGGAGATATTTCATAATTCTCAGCAAAGATATATTCTAATGAGAAAGAAAGACTCTAAGAGAAGGATGAGCCATCCGTGGCTAACTAAGGAAGTAAATGATGGTATCAAATTGAAAACAATAGCATACAATGTTGCGAAGAATAGTGAAAGGCCAGAGGATTGGGAAAAAATTTTAAACCAGCAAAGGACGACTAAAAAATTGATAGAGAGAGAAGATAGCTTATGAGAGTAAGCTAGCAAGAAATATAAAAACAGACAGTAAGAGCTTCTACAGGTATATTAAAAGGAAGAGAGTAGCTAAAGTAAATGTTGGTCCCCTAGAGGATGAGTCTGGGGAATTAATAATGGGAAACAGGGAAATGGCGGAGACTTTGAACAAATATTTTGTATCGGTCTTCACGGTAGAAGACACTAAAAGCACCCCAATAATGGATAATCAAGGGGCTATTGGGGTGGGGGGTGGGGGAACTTAAAACAATCACTATCACTGGAGAGAAAGTACTAGGCAAACTAATGGGATTAAAGGTGGACAAGTCCCCTGGACCTGATGGCTTGCATCCTAGAGTCTTAAAAGAGGTGGCTGCAGAGATAGTGGATGCATTGGTTGTAATCTACCAAAATTCCTTGGATTCTGGAGAGGTCCCAGTGGACTGGAAAACCGCAAATGTAAAGCTCCTATTTAAGAAAGGAGGGAGACAGAAAGCAGGCAACTATCGACCAGTTAGCCTAACATCTGTCATTGGGAAAATGCTGGAGTCCATCATTAAGGAAGTGAAAGCAGGACATTCATAATATAGTCAAGCAGAGTCAGCATGGTTTTATGAAAGGGAAATCATGTTTGACAAATTTGCTGGAATTCTTTGAGGATGTAACGATCAGGGTGGATAAAGGGGAACCAGTAGATGTTTATTTGGATTTCCAGAAGGCAGTCGATAAGGTGCCACATAAAAGGTTACTACGCAAGATAAGGTTCTGGGGGAGGTGGGACCAGTACAAACCGGACGGTCTGCACCTGGGCAGGGCCGGGACCGCTGTCCTAGGGGAAGTGTTTGCTAGTGCTGTTGGGGAGGATTTAAACTAATGTGGCAGGGGGTTGGGAACCTGAGCAGGGAGACAGAGGAAAGCATGTCAGGAAGGGACAGAAGGTATGGAGTAAAAGGTAAAGTGTTAAATAAGGAAAAAGCAGGAAGTAAGTGTCGCAAAACACATTTGAAAGTTCTTTATCTGAATGCACGTAGCATTCGTAACAAAATTGACGAGTTAACGGCACAAATAACTATGTATGGGTATGATCTTGTGGCCATTACAGAAACATGGCTGCAGGGTGACAACGTCTAGGAATTAAATATGCCAGGGTATTTAACAATCAGGAAGGACAGGCAGGAAGGAAGGGGAGGGGGGGTGGCTATGTTAATAAAGGAAGGAATCACTGTAATACAGAGAAATGATATTGGGTCAAAAGATCAGGATAATGAAACAGTTTGGGTAGAGATGAGGAATAATAAGGGGAAAAAAACACTGGTGGGCGTAGTATATAGGCCTCCTAATAGTTGCAACTCTGTTGGAAGAAGTATTAATCAGGAAATAGTTGGGGCATGTAATAAGGGAACAGCTATAATTATGGGGGATTTTAACTATCATATTAACTGGACAAATCAAATTGGGCAGGGCAGCCTTGAGGAAGAGTTTATTGAGTGTCTTAGGGATGGATTTCTTGAGCAGTATGTAACTGATCCTACAAGGGGGCAAGCAACCTTGGACCTGGTACTGTGTAATGAGTCTGGATTAATTAATAATGTCCTAGTTAAGGATCCCCTTGGAATGAGTGACCATAACATGGTTGAATTCCATATCCAATTAGAGGGTGAGAAGGTTGGTTCTCAAACAAGCATACTGAGCTTGAATAAAGGAGACTATGATGGCATGAGAGCAGAATTGATTAAAGTGGACTGGGAAAATAGATTAAAGGGTAAGACGGTACATGAGCAGTGGTGTTCATTCAAGGAGTTATTTTACAACTTTCAAAATAAATATATTCCACTGAGGAAAAAAGGGTGTAAAAGAAATGACAGCCATCCATGGCTAAGTAAAGAAATTAAAGAAAGTATCCAACTAAAAACAAGGACATATAAGGTAGCCAAAGTTAGTGAGAGGATAGAAGATTGGGAAGTCTTCAAAAGACAACAAAAAGTAACTAAAGGATTGATTAAGAAAGGGAAAATAGACTATGAAAATAAATTAGCAAAAAATATAAAAACAGATAGCAAGAGTTTCTATAGTTATATAAAAAGAAAAAGGGTGGTTAAGGCAAACGTAGGTCCCTTAGAGGATGAGACCGGGAAATTAATGGTGGGAAACATGGAGATGGCAAAAATGCTGAACAAATATTTTGTTTCAGTCTTTATGGTAGAGGACACTAAGAATATCCCAACACTGGACAAACAGGGGGCTCTAGTGGGGGAGAAGCTAAATACGATTAAAATCACTAAGGAATTGGTACTCAGTAAAATAATGGGACTCAAGGCGGATAAATCCCCTGGACCTGATGGCTTACATCCTAGGGTCTTGAGGGAAGTGGCAGTAGGAATTGTGGATGCTTTGGTAATAATTTTCCAAAACTCCCTGAACTCAGCAAAGGTCCCGGCAGATTGGAAAACTGCTAATGTAACACCCTTATTTAAAAAGGGTTGTAGGCAGAAGGCTGGAAATTATAGACCAGTTAGCCTAACATCTGTGGTGGGTAAAATTTTGGAGTCTATTATTAAGGAGACAGTAACGGAACATTTAGATAAACATAATTTAATAGGACAAAGTCAGCATGGCTTTATGAAGGGGAAGTCATGTCTGACAAATTTGCTCGAGTTCTTTGAGGACATAATGTACAGGGTGGATAAAGGGGAACCAGTGGATGTAGTGTATTTAGACTTCCAGAAGGCATTCGACAAGGTGCCACATAAAAGATGATTACTCAAGATAAAAAATCACTGGATTGGGGGTAATATTCTGGCATGGGTGGAGAATTGGTTATCTAACAGGAAGCAGAGAGTTGGGATAAATGGTTCATTCTCGGACTGGCAACCAGTAGCCATTGGTGTTCCGCAGGGGTCGGTGCTGGGTCCCCAACTCTTTACAATCTATATTAACGATTTGGAGGAGGGGACCGAGTGTAACATATCAAAGTTTGCAGATGATACAAAGATGGGAGGGAAAGTAGAGAGTGAGGAGGACATAAAAAACCTACAAGGGGATATAGACAGGCTGGGTGAGTGGGCAGAGATTTGGCAGATGCAATACAATATTGGAAAATGTGAGGTTATGCACTTTGGCAGGAAAAATCAGAGAGCAAGTTATTATCTTAATGGCGAGAAACTGGAAAGTACTGCAGTACAAAGGGATCTGGGGGTCTTGGTGCAAGAAAACCAAAAAGTTAGTATGCAGGTGCAGCAGGTGATCAAGAAAGCCAATGGAATGTTGGCTTTTATTGCTAGGGGGATAGAATATAAAAACAGGGAGGTATTGCTGCAGTTGTATAGGGTATTGGTGAGACCGCACCTGGAGTACTGCATACAGTTTTGGTGTCCATACTTAAGAAAAGACATACTTGCTCTCGAGGCAGTACAAAGAAGGTTCACTCGGTTAATTCCGGGGATGAGGGGGTGGACATACGAGGAGAGGTTGAGTAGATTGGGACTCTACTCATTGGAGTTCAGAAGAATGAGAGGCGATCTTATTGAAACATATAAGATTGTGAAGGGGCTTGATCGGGTGGACGCGGTGAGGATGTTCCCAATGATGGGTGAAACTAGAACTAGGGGACATAATCTTAGAATAAGGGGCTCCTCTTTCAAAACTGAGATGAGGAGAAACTTTTTCACTCAGAGGGTAGTGGGTCTGTGGAATTTGCTACCCCAGGAAGCTGTGGAAGCTACTTCATTAAATAAATTTAAAACAGAAATAGACCGTTTCCTAGAAGTAAAGGGAATCAGGGGTTACGGGGAGCGGGCTGGAAATTGGACATGAGTTTGAGTTCGGATCGGTCAAGGCCCTGTGGGTGGCGGAGCGGGCACAGGGGCCGAGTGGCCTGGTCCTGCTCCTACTTCTTGTGTTCTTTAGAGTTGAGGTTGGATCAGATCAGCCATGATCTCATTGAATGGCGGAGCAGGCTTGAGGGGCCGATTGGTCTACTCCTGCTCCTATTTCTTATGTTCTTATAAGAGCTCACTGGGTTGGGGATAATATATTAGCATGGATAGAGGATTGACTAACTAACAGAAAACAGAGAGTTGGGATAAATGGGTCATTTTCAGGTTGTCAAACTAACTAGTGGGGTGCCGCAGGGATCAGTGCTGGGGCCTCAACTATTTACTATCTATATTAATGACATGGATGAAAGGACTGAGTGTAATGTAGCCAAATTTGCTGATGATACAAAGATAGGTGGGAAAGCAAATTGTGTGGAGAACGCAATGAATCTCCAAAGGGATATAGATAGGCTAAGTGAGTGGGCAAAATTCTGGCAGGTGGAGTTTAATGTGGGAAAATGCGAGGTTATTCACTTTGGTAGGAAAAATTAAAAAAAGCAAATTATTATTTAAATGGGGAGAGATTACAAAATGCTGAGGTACAGAGGGATAGAGTTATATAGCACAGAAAGAGGCCCATCATGTCCGCGCCGGCCATCAAGCCCTGTCTATTCTAATCCCATTTTCCGGCTCTTGGTCTGTAGCCTTGTATGTTGGCGTTTCAAGTGCTCATCTAAATGCATCGTGAATGTTGAGGGTTCCTGCCTCTACCACCCTTTCAGGCAGTGAGTTCCAGATTCCAACCACCCTCTGGGTGAAAAAGTTTTTCCTCAAATCCCCTCTAAACCTCCTGCCCCTTACCTTGAAACTATGCCCCCTGGTTATTGACCCCTCTACTAAGGGGAAAAGTTCCTTTCTATCTACCCTATCTATGCCCCTCATAATTTTGTACGCCTCAATCAGGTCCCCCCTCAGCCTTCTCTGCTCTTAGGAAAACAACCCCAGCCTGTCCAGTCTCTCTTCATAGCTGAAGCGCTCCAGCCCAGGTAACATCCTGGTGAATCTCCTCTGCACCCTCTCCAATGCAATCACATCCCTCCTATAGGGCTGGATTTTGATACTGGGGCGGGTTGGGGTCGTGTCATCCGCATTTCGTGTTATCCACCCGACTGCAATTGGATGTGGGAGATTGATGCAATTTTCACCTAATTGGGCAATTGAGTTCCAGCATGTGGGAACCTATGAAACAATTAGTGGTTTCAGTCTGAAAGTCGCCTCTGATGATGTCATCATTGCTGCTGCATTGCAGGTCAGAGACTGCCTAGCCTTTGCTGTGAGAGGACCTGGATGCAAAATGAAGAGAGAGAGAGAGAGATTTTTTTTTCCATCCAGGTCCTCTCACAGCAAAGGCCAGGCAGTCTCTGAAGACCTTCAATGCAGCAGCATCAGAGGCGACGTTCAGACCTAATACTACTACTACCTTCATCACATCTCCGTTGTAATAGTGGACCTGCAGCTGATAGTCAGCTATCCAAATGTGCTCCCGCCAGGTTTCACATTCGTGGTTCAGAACAGGCATGCTTCACGTAGATCAAGGGTTAAAATCACAAAGGCCTTTCAAAATGGCATTATAGAGCCAATTTAGTGCTTGTTAAGGTCCTTAACAGCCTATCCCGCCTCTTAAAGGCGGGACGGAGTCGAGACCAGCAGACACGATTTAATGAAAATTGCATGGAGGCGGGCTTGTGCCCGCCCGCCAGTTTTCACAATTTTAACCCCCCACACGCCTCCAAACCCGCCTCCACGGGTCAATGAAAATCCAGCCCATAGTGTGGCGACCAGAACTGCACACAGTATTCCAGCTGTGGCCTAACTAGCGTTTTGTACAGCTCTATCATAACCTCCCTGCTCTTATATTCTATGCCTCGGCTAATGAAGGCAAGTATCCCATATGCCTTTTTATCCACCTTATCTACCTGTCCTGCTGCCTTCAGGGATCTATGTACATGGACACCAAGGTCCCTCTGATCCGCTGTCCTTCCTAGGGTCCTACCATTCATTGTGTATTCCCTTGCCTTGTTAGTCCTTCCAAAATGCATCACCTCACACTTTTCAGGGTTAAATTCCATTTGCCACTGTTTTGCCCATCTAACCAACCCGTCTATATCATCCTGTAGCCTGAGGCTTCCCTCCTCGCTATTTACCACTCCACCAATTTTCGTGTCATCTGCGAACTTAGATCATACCTCCTACATTCATATCTAAATCATTAATGTGCACTACAAACAGCAAAGGACCCAGCACCGATCCCTGCGGTACACCACTGGACACAGGCTTCCAGTCACAAAAACAACCTTCAACCATCACCCTCTGCCTCCTGCCACTAAGCCAATTTTGGATCCAATGTGCCAAATTGCTCTGGATCCCATGGGCTCTTACCTTCTTGACCAGTCTCCCATGTGGGACTTTGTCAAAAGCCTTACTGAAGTCCATGTAGACTACATCAACTGCACTACCCTCATCCACACACCTAGTCACCCCCTCGAAAAATTCAATCAAATTGGTTAGACATGATCTCCCCCTGACAAAGCCATGCTGACTATCCTTGATTAATCCTTGCCTCTCCAAGTGGAGACTAATTCTGTCCCTCAGAATTTTTTCCAATAATTTCCCTACCACTGATGTTAGACTCACTGGCCTGTAATTCCCTGGTTTATCCCTACTACCCTTCTTGAATAATGGTACTACGTTAGCTGTTCTCCAGTCCTCTGGCACCTCCCCTGTGGCCAGAGAGGTTCTGAAAATTTGTGTCAGAGCCCCTGCAATCTCCTCCCTTGCCTCACACAGCAGCCTGGGATACATCTCGTCAGGGCCTGGGGATTTATCCACTTTTAAGCCCGCTAAAACCGCTAGTACCTCCTCCCTCTCAATACTAATTTGATCTGGGGGTCCTTGTACATGAATCACAAAAAGTTAGCATGCAGGTACAGCAATTAATTAGGAAGGCAAATGGAATGTTGGCCTTTATTGCAAAGGGAATGGAGTATAAAAGTAGGGAAGTCCTGTTACAACTGTACAGGGTGTTGGTGAGACCACACCTGGAGGACTGCGTACAGTTTTGGTCTCCTTATTTAAGGAAGGATATACTTGCATTGGAGGCAGTTCAGAGAAGGTTCACGAGGTTGATTCCGCAGATGAAGGGGTTGTCTTATGAAGAAAGGTTGAGCAGGTTGGGCCTATACTCATTGGAGTTTAGAAGAATGAGAGGGGATCTTATTGAAACATATAAGATTCTGAAGGGGCTTGACAGGGTAGATGCAGAGAGGATGTTTATCTCGTGAGGGAATCTAGAACTAGAGGGCATAATTTCAGAATAAGGGGACACCCTTTTAAATCGGAAATGAGGAGGAATTTCTTCTCTCAGAGGGTCGTGAATCTTTAGAATTCTCTTCCCAGCGAGCTGTGGAGGCTGGGTCATTGAATATATTTAAGGTGGAGATAGACAGATTTTTGAAAGGTAAGGGAGTCAAGGGTTATGGGGAGCGGGCAGGGAAGTGGAGTTGAGGTCAAGATCAGATCAGCCATGATCTTATTGAATGGCAGAGCAGGCTCGAGGGGCCAAATGACCTACTTCTGCTCCTACGTCTTATGTTCTTATGCCCAGAATGCATATTGAAGCATATTGTAGTATTCCTACTCACCAAACCTTCAGACCTTGACATAATGGGCATCTTAATGGTTTAACTGCTAATCAATTTAACCTGATATTTCTTGTCTGAACTTTCAAAGGATTAGGAGATGACCTGTGCAATCCCAGAAAGTTAACGTGACCTTGCTAATAATTGCTAATATGTTCGCTTTGGTGCCTCTATTGTTGTGGCCAGTCTACTATTAACACCTCACATGGGATGTTGCCGACTCGTCTGCTTCTTCTGACTCACCCATTGTCCCGACTAATCTCCAATATTAGCATATCCTAATGACCTTGAGAAGTTATGATTAACTTTGATGGGACACCTGACAGGCTGACACAGAGAAAATTCTAACACGAGACACGTGTAATATATTGTTTGTAAGAGCTGTCATCTGTTAGAGGTTAAATAAAGCCACTAATGAGGTTTATTATCCAAAAAAGAGCAACTGATTTCATGATTTTTAAGAGTTTGTCTGATGTCTCATGGTTTGAGAAGGTGGGGTAGCAATATGGCATTACTGTATATATGCTTTTAAGTGGTTGCTGTTGTTGTAAAAGTTGTTGTTGTACAATTTGCCCACGGACAAAAAGGTCGCACTCAAAGGAGTGAATGGCCCACTCAGTGCAAAAAAAATTTAGATGGAACATTGGCGGTAAGTACCCGAATTTCTAGGCCAAGGATCCCATATGATTTTTTTAACAGCCTTCTCAGCTTGTCCTACCACCTTCAAAGATTTCTGTACATATACCCCAGGGGGAAAAAATTGGGTATCGCCCATTTTCGGGCGCTAATATCGGCCGGATGCAAAGTTTAGCACCCGGCGCTAATTATCGCCTCCGACTGCAAAATTCGCCTCTATCGGCCGTGGAGGTGATTTGAGTGCTAAATCAAGGGCTACACACCTCTCTTAAGGCGCTAACGTTGGGGAGTTAGGCGCTACCTCAACGCTACCGAAGCTTAGGCGATGTCAGTTACCATGGAAGCCAGACAGACTGGCGCTGTCCAGTTATTAAAGAGGAGGGGCGCTTCAGCTATGAAGAGAGACTGGACAGGCTGGGGTTGTTTTCCTTAGAGCAGAGAAGGCTGAGGGGGGGACCTGATTGAGGTGTACAAAATTATGAGGGGCATAGATAGGGTAGATAGAAAGGAACTTTTCCCCTTGGTAGAGGGGTCAATAACCAGGGGGCATAGTTTCAAGGTAAGGGGCAGGAGGTTTAGAGGGGATTTGAGGAAAAACTTTTTCACCCAGAGGGTGGTTGGAATCTGGAACTCACTGCCTGAAAGGGTGGTAGAGGCAGGAACCCTCAACATTCAAGATGCATTTAGATGAGCACTTGAAACGCCATAACAGGCAAGGCTACGGACCAAGAGCTGGAAAATGGGATTAGAATAGACAGGGCTTGATGGCCGGCGCGGACACAATGGGCCGAAGGGCCTCTTTCTGTGCTGTATAACTCTATGACTGCGTGTACCAAAAATTGTGCCGACAAGAAAAAGCAGGAAGCGCACGCCTTTAAATAGTGCTCCCCCAGCCCCTTCCCGACTCTAAAACGTTTCCCTCTACCTGTCCTTCCTAACGGCAAGCGCTAAGGCGGGGGCTCAACTCAGTTTCCAGTCCGGGGCGTTGCACGCTCGACTGATGTCACGATCTGCGGGCGCAGGAGATCGTGGCGGTAGTGTTTAGTACTGCCGCAAAACGACTGGTCAATTTTGCGAGTGGCGCTAAAATCGCCGCGCTCGGGTGCTAAGTTCCTAGCGCCCTGTTAGAGCCCCCCAGAGGCGCTAACCAACCGAATTTTTCCCCCCTTGTCTCTCTGTTCCTGAACCCCCTTTAAGTTTGTACCATTTAGTTCATATTGCTTCTCCTCATTCTTCCTGCCAAAATGTATCAACTTCACACTTCACTGCGTTAAATTTCATCTGTTGTGTGTCTGCCCATTGTCCCAGTCTGTGTCCTCCTGAAGTCTGTTACTATCCTTCTCATTGATTTCTACATTTCTGAGTTTTGTGTATCTGCAAACTTTGAAATGATGCCCTGTGTACCCAAGTCCAGGTCATTAATATGTATCAAAAGAGCAGTGGTCCTAATACCAACCCTTCAAGAGTGAAAAACAACTGATCACCACTACTCTCTGCTTTCTGTCCCTTAGCCAATTTTGTATCTGTATCTATGCTGCCATTGTCCCTTTAATTCCATGGGCTTTAATTTTGCTCTCAAGTTTGTTATGTGGTACTTTGTCAAACACCTTTTGAAATTCCATGTACACAACCCTCATCAACCATCTCCAGTACTTCATCAAAGAACTTGATCAAGTTAGTCAAACACGATTTGCTGTTAATAAATCCGTGCTGACTTTCATTTATTAGTCCATAGTTTTCCAAATGCCAAATAATTTTGTCCTGTATTATTGTCTCTAATAGTTTCCCCGCTACAGATGTTAGGCTGACTGGCCTGTATCTAAGGGGTTTATCCCTCTCCCCTTTTTTGAACAGGGGTGTAACATTTGCAGTCCACCAGTCCTCTGGCACCACCCTCATATCCAAGGAATGATGCGGAGATGCCAGTGTTGGACTGGGGTGGAAAAAAGTGAGAAGTCACACAACACCAGGTTATAGTCCAACAGCTTTATTTGAAATCACAAGCTTTCGGAGCGCTGCTCCTTCGTCAGGTGAAGTGAAGAAATACATATGGGCACAGCATAAATAGTCAGAGAACAATGCCGGACGATTAACTGTAGTCGTCTGGCATTGTTCTCTGACTATTTATGTTGTGCCCATATGTATTTCTTCACTTCACCTGACGAAGGAGCAGCGCTCCAAAAGCTTATGATTTCAAATAAAGCTGTTGGACTATAACCTGGTGTTGTGCGACTTCTCACTTATATCCAAGGAAGATTGTGCCCAGAGCCTCCGCAATTTCCACCCAAGGGATATGGGGATAGTGCGGGAAGGTGGAGTTGAGGTAGCAGATCAGCCATGATTTTATTGAATGGCGGAGCAGGCTCAATGGGCTGAATGGCCTCCTGCTGCTCCTATTTTGTATTTTCGTATGTTTTTATGCGCTTCCCTCAGTAACCTAGGATGCATCCTATCCAGGCCAGGTGACTTTTCTACTTTGAGGACTGCCAGCCTTTTAAGTACATCCTCTTTACCTATTTTTATCCTATCCAATATCGCTACAGCTTCCTCCTTTACTGCTACATTGGCAGCATCCTCTTCTCTAGTGAAGACAGATGCAAAGTACTCATTTATGCTGTGAACTTCAGTAGTTGTATACAGCTAATAGAATCATTGGGCTTAATTTTGACTCCCGGGCGGGAACGCAACACAGCAAGCCACGTGCCCACCTGGGAGAGACAGCAGGCAGGTTTGGCCGATTTTAATAGCCGGGCTTCATTAACGTGCCACTTGCTGACTTTCTGGGGGAAAAAAAGGTCGGGTTAACGACAAGAAGAGGATGTTCGCTCAGGGCTCAAGTTAAAATAGCAGAATCGGGTCCCGATGATATAATCTTCAGGCAGGTGTCCTTGCTGCCTGCAATTTAACACTGCATTCAGCCAGATCAGAGCGGGACATGAGTGGGTAAATCCCCCGCTCCATTTTAACTGCCCCCCTCTTGGGGCTGGATTTTTCCAACCTCAGCAGGTTCGGGGCAGGCGACATCCATGGCATGTGGGGACCCCGCATCTGTCTCGATCCCGGCCTCCAACAAGATTTTCCGTTGATGGGGCTTGTTAAGCCCGCCCTGCGAGGTTCCTGACCAATTAATAGGAAGCGGATCTGATGACGTCATTTAATGACGCGTCATCAGCCAGTTTCCTTAAAGGGACCATGTCCACAATCATTTTGACAGCTGTGCTATCAGTGTTCTGCAGTATTGAGGTGCTGCAAACACTGACGAGCACTGCACAAAGGTGCACGGCTGCAACCAGGTTCTCCCATTACTCAGTCACAGTACGCAGGGAAGTTCTCTTCCCTTCCAATGGGCGGAAGAGACCTCCCCAGGAGACCAACGCAGCCTGGTTGTACATTGCACAGGAGGGCACAAGCACGGATGTCGTCAGGAGGACCAGGCTGCAGTGGCGCAAACCTTTCAATTATCTCAGTAGATCACAAAACGTTACTGCAAAGCCACACTCAGCCTCATCCTGCTGTGCCCCTCCACCCATCCCCCTCTATCTACATTATCACTTCCCCATCTCACTAGCCACCCCTCACACTGCAAGCATACCAACTAACAAGACATAAGGGTAGGCAGTTGGATGTTATCGCCAATGTTCATGTAAAGTTTCTGTTAATGTGTTGTCAAACATTGAAATCTTTATTTTCAACACTTTGCCTTCTTGGACAGATCTGTGCGCACCTTTGGAAGTGGCTTAGTGAGTTGCAATGAATGGTGAGACATAACAGTACCCCCCGCAATGGTGATGAGTGTGAAAGGAATGGCTTGAGCATTGTAGGGATGCTTTTTGGTGTGGGGTGGTGCCAACCTGGTGCATCATGTGGCAGCCAGGGTGTACAGCGTCAAGTGAAGTAAATCTGGCCATGGTGAGGCCATCCCATGCCTCCCGGGCAGCAAGGTGGTCGGGTGCTGATGCCCTGTGCCCTGTGCAGCATCAGGTGATTGCGGAGAAGGTTGGTGCTGTTGTTGGTACTGCTGGTGTGCCTGGTGATGCTCGTGTTGGGCTGATCATGGTAGGATTCTGAGGACCAAGGTGAGATTGTTTCCAAGGGTACCAATGCTGATGTAATAGATGGCAGGTGAGGTTAAGATGACAGAAGCGATCTGTCAATGGTGAGAGAGGTTGGTCCAAGGAGGTGATACTGGATAGAGAGTTTGCTCCAAACACTTCAAACCTCCATAAAGCTGAAAAGTGTGTTCCAAATCCTGAAGTCTCCAGCCTCTAAGATTGGAAATTGAGCAGCTGTGAAATGGTAGCTTTTATAGCACTTTTGCAGCTGTCAACTATTCACAGCAATGAAGAGTCATTGAGAACCCGACACACTTACCTGATGTGATCCCCGAGCGCCGGGAACCTTGTAAAAAATAAACATGAAAAAATCGTTAAGACCTGGTAAAATGCTGCTTAAGTACCTCAAGTATCTCAATTGCCTGACCCGCCGCTTAGTGCCAGGTCTGCAAACCGCAGGCAGAGCCGCCACTTGGGAAATTAACAAGGAGGCAGGTTCAGAGCGGACTTCCGCCCCGCTGTTAATCACTGCCATTTTGACAGCGAACCCGCCTCCGAACCCGCTCTGAGCGCCGGCAAAACTCAGCCCTTGGTGTCCATCAGGCCCTGTTATTGACCCTGTTATCTACCACAGTGATTTGATATATGGTAAAGAATAACCCTCAGTCAAGTTTATGAAACCCTGCTGGATTGCATAAGACCTCAATGATATTCAAAAATCTAATATATTACTTTAAAGGAAAACACTGCCGATAGTTGCGCATGTAAGACATTTAATATAGAATCATATATCACAGAAGGAGGTCATTCCGCCCATCGTGTTTGTGTCGGCTTTTTGAAAGGGCTATCCGAATAGTCCCACCTCCCTGCTCTTTGCCCATCACCCTGCAATTTTTTCCTTTTCAAGTACATATCCAATTCCCTTTTGAAAGTTACTATTGAATCTGCTTCCATCACCCTTTCTGCAGCACATTCCAGATTACATCAACTCATTGAGTAAAAAAAATTCACCTCATCACCCCTCTGGTTCTTTTGCCAATAAATGAAGATGTAATGGAAGTACAGTATGGTTGTAATAATATTGGTAAGACATTTAGTTGAACAAGTGTCTGCTTTCTTAATCCATTGCTGTTTGGGTTTTGAAATTATACTGCAGCATATCTGGATAGAGATGATGGGCTTCCATCTGAATATTGCACTGAATATTTCCTTACTTTTTTTTCTTTTCATAGCGACTGATACTAGTGTCAAACATCTCAGCCTTTCTCCTATTCAGCAGCTTGGAATAAAGATAGTTGTCAGGTATTTTGCACTTTATATACATCTTTTAAACTGTATGTTAAACTTTTTTTCTATGCAACAGGTCATTAGATCAAACAGAAAAGTATTTAGAATTCTTAATTGTGAGATTGGGTGAATGTAAGTTACTCTTAGTAAACTGTAGATTGTTGAATTCCTTTAGGGTCTGTTGATGTAATTTCCTTTTCTTACATTAGGTGGCACTAATGTCATTACAAAATTGTAAATGTTTGTTTCAAAAGTAATAATGTTTAAAACTATTTCTTTTAGCTAAATGTTTTTTCCATTGTGCTACTTCTTTATCTGTTTCATAATAATATAAAAAAGAAAGAAAGACTTGCATTTATATAGCGCCTATCACGACCACCGGATGTCCCAAAGCGCTTTACAGCCAATGAAGTACTTTTTGAAGTGCAGTCACTGTTGTAGTGTAGGAAACACGGAAGCCAATTTGCACACAGCAAGCTCCCACAAACAACAATGTAATAATGACCAGATAATCTGTTTTTTAGTGATGTTGATTGAGAGATAAATATTGGCTAGGACACCAGGGATAACTCTCCTGCTCTTCTTCGAAATAATGCCCGAGGATCATTTATGTCCACCTGAGAGCAGACAGGACCTCGGTTTAACATTTCATCTGAAAGACAGCACCTCCAACAGTGCAGCACTCCCTCATTACTGCACTGGAGTGTCTGCCTAGATTTTTGTGCTCAAGATTCTGGAGTGGGACTTGAACCCACAACCTTTTGACTCGGAGGCAAGGGCATTACGACTGAGCCATGGTTGACACTTTAAACATTAGCAGGTCAATAGTATTGCTACCATAGCTCAACCTACAGATGGTTATTTGTATAACAAAACAAACATTTTAGTACATTTTGGTCGGTGTTAACCATACACAAGACTGCAGTCTCACTTCTTTAGGATGCCTAGATAATACTGTAATAACTGAGTATGTTCAAAATCTCTCTGTTCCAGATATGGCAGGTTCCTTGGTTTATTAAAGGATGATTCTGACCAGGAGCTTGCAATTTTGCTGATGCACTGTGATAGATTTATGAAACAACAACAAACTACCATAAGCTCGTCACTTTGTATCCTTGTGTGTGGTTTTATACTTAGTGTTTTGAATACTTAATACTTATGCAGAGCCATATATTTGTTTTCATTACTTTGAATTACACATACAGTAGATTTGATTACTGTGGATTCCTAAAAGTCTGCCTTCATGTCTTTAATCCCACTTCAATTCCCAGCTGTACTTTTTTTTTCATTATTATTAATTTCTATTTTGATGTTACTTAATCAGAATAGTCCCAAGAATATAACTCAACATGTGATTTTTTTTGGGCCCCTGGAAGCAGAGTGTGGACTACATTTGCTTAGAGGAATAGTGATTAGGCATTCATTTAATTTTTTTCACTCAAGTGCTATGTGCCAAATGAAATTCTATCATCAGACAGTGCATTCCAGATCTCAACAACTTGATGTGTCTAAAAACCACTTTTCTCTATTTTGCATCTTGCTCTTTATAAAGTGGTGGGCTCACAACTCATTATCACATACTGTTTCATTGCAATTCCAATACTCTGGTGCACAAAAAGTGCTCAATGGAAAGCATTTTAAAATTAAACTTTAACATCAAGATTTCTGGCTGATCGCTGAACAGTGGTTTAGTGGTCAGATGTCATTCACAAAGCTGTTTTGTTATAGTTTGTGGCATTTTAAATATATACTGGTAAATGATAAAACTGCAAATCCTAGAAATCTGAAATAAGAACAGGAAATACCTAGCAGTATCTGAAAACAGAAATGATGGATTAGCATTTCAGGTGGCGCTCTTTCATCAGAACTCCGTCCTGACAAAAGGTCTCCCATCAAAAAGATCACTTTACAATTTCTCTTTGCAGATGCTGATGGACCTGCCATTTACTTCAAGCATTTTCTGTTTTTATTTTTTTCTAAATTATCACAGTAGTAGGAATGGCATGGATAGCATGTTGATGATCTGCTTACTTCATTAATCCTCTATTTGTCTTAATTTCAGATGACCACATGCACACTTAGATTGTAAGGCATTAAAAGTACAAATGATCACAAAGGCAGGCTAAAAGACAATGTAGTGCATACTCAACTGCATGAGGCACAGCACCAGTTTCCTAAAAAATCAGCCTTGTAATGTTTGTAAGATGAGAGTTTAGATACAACTCTCAAAAGGACTGAAAGAAATGTTTACATACACCATTTTATTGACACCTCCCCCCAGTAGAAAAAGGATGATGTAGTTTAACTCCAGCCCATCTAAATTCCCTGCTGGATATTTCAGTTACATGTAAATAATGTGTAAAGCAGAACATGCCAAAAGTAGCTTCATGCATTGAAATGAAATCCTACAGCTAAATAAAATATACTTTTGAATAGGTTTGGAACCAGTAGGTGAGGCAAAGAAGACCTCTAACAGACAAAAGAAAGCAGAGAAAGCAAAGACTGAGGGAAAACACGCCGGTACCATTCACTCACCTCACAAGTTATTTATTTTCTCAGTTCATCAAAAGTGGGGAAAGAAACTTGATGGAGACCAAATAGAAAGTTCAGTTTCCGAAACATGAGTGTTAAAAATTATGGGCACATAAGTGCATTCTAATGGGGGTTTTATGACTAGCTAGCAATGGAATGCAATTTCTGTCTTCACGTAGTTGACCTTTTGTTAACATACAGGTTTTAACCTGGATTTTACAATAATTCGAGGCATATTTAGTGAGGGAAAAGATAGTAATCCACAAACTTTCTACGTGGTGTGCCAGAAGTTAGAAATACTACAAGTAAACAAAAATATTGGGACGAAAATGCTGAAAATGGTTAGGTGTATATCTAGACCCCAACAATACTCTATTCTATTACATAGTATTTACAGGTCGTCCCATCCTCTGTCGTTGAATTACAGTATGCAGACGACGCTTACATCTGCGCTCACTCGGAGGTCGAACTCCAAACCATCGTCAACACCTTCATCTTCTTCTCTACGTCTACCCTATCAAAACCTTTCAATCTTAAAGACATCTATTAGGTCACCCCTCAGTCTTCTCTTCTATAGAGAAAACAGCCCCAGTCTGTTCAATCTTCTGTGATAGGTATAACCTCTCAATTCTGGTATCATCCTAGTAAATCTTTTTTGTACATTGACCAGTGCTTCTATATCCTTTTTATAATATGGAGACTAGAACTGGTCACAATAATCCAAGTGTGATCTAACCAAGGTTCTATACAAGTTTAACATAACTTCTCTGCTTTTCAATTCTATCCCTCTGCTATTTTTTTGGCCTTATTAACCTGCATCGCTACTTTTAGTGATTTGTGTATCTGTACCCCCAAATCCCTCTGCTCCTCTACCCCATTTAGACACTTATGTGGCCTCCTTATTCTTCCTACCAAAATGTACCACCTCATACTTGTCTATATTGAAGTTCCTTGCCAATTACACATCTATTCTGAAAGTTTATTAATGTCATAGGGAGAAAAATTCGGTTGCTTTGCGCCTCCTGTTAGCACCCTCTTAGGGCGCTAACGGGGCGCAAAGCAACTAGCGCCCGGGTGCGGCGCTGCCAATGCCTCCCGCAAAATTCAGCGGGAGGTTAGCGGCGGCGGTAACCATTAGCGCCCCGCGGCGCTGCGCTGCCGGTGATGACATCATCGCTATGTCCGACGGGGTCAGGGGGGCCTACCTGCGTGCCTACTCTCGAGTGCCCAGCTGTTTTGCCGGCACTCCGATCCCTGGTGGCCCAGCTGGGCCCTGGGTCGCGCTGCGCTAGGCCCCTTCCCTTTAAGAAGGGGAGGAAGGACTGCAATACTGCGGCACAATGTGCTGTAGCGCATGGCGCTGCGGTATGTAGCGCCGCGATATTCCCTCGCAACGCCCCAAGAGGGAAGCGGGGCACTACTGGAAGCGCCCCGCTTCCCTCTTGCGGCGCTACCGATGAATTTCGGCCGCGGGGGCGCTAATCTTTTTGGGGCGCTAAAAGGACCGCCCCGGCGATGTTAGCACCCCAAAGGGGGCGCGACTCAATTTTTCCCTCAGAGTCCTAATGGCACAGAAGGAGGCCATTCGGCCCATCGAGTCCATGCTGGCTCTCTGTACACCAATCCAGTCAGTCCCATTCCCCCGCTCTATCCCTGTAGACCTGCAAGTTTATTTCCCTCAATTGCCTATCCAGTGTCCCCTTGAAAACATTGAGTGTTTCCGCTTCCACCACTTCCGTTGGCAGCGAATTCCAGGTCATTACCACTCGCTGCGTAAAAAAGCTTTTCCTCACATCCCCCCTGTATCTCTTGCCCAAAACCTTGAATCTGTTTCCCCTAGTCCTTGTACCATCAACTAGTGGGAACAGCCTTTCCCCGTCTAGCTTATCCAACCCCGTCATAATCTTGTACAACTCTATCAAAGCACCCCTCAACCTCCTTTGCTCTCATGAAAACAATTCCAGCTTCTCCAACCTGTCCTTGTAGCTAAGATTCCCCCATCCCCGGAACCATTCTGGTAAATCTCCTCTGCACCCTCTCACGGGCCTTCACATCCTTCCTAAAGTGTGGTGACCAGAACTGGATGCAATACTCCAGTTGTGGCCTAACCAGCGCTTTATAAAGATTCAGCATAACTTCTCTACTTTTGTACTCAATACCTCTATTTATGAAACCGAAGATCCCATATGCTTTGCTAACCACTCTCTCAATATGTCCTGCCACCTTCAGGGACCTATGCACATTAACTCCCAGGTCCCTCTGTCCCTGCACACTCTTCAAAACTGTGCCATTAAGTGTATATTGCCTCCCCCTGTTCCTTCTGCCAAAATGCATCACCTCACGCTTCTCTGTATTAAATTCCATCTGCCACTTGTCTGTCCATTCTGCTAGCCTTTCTATGTCCTGTTGCAGTCGATTGATATCATCATCACTGTTTGCCACACCCCCAAGTTTGGTGTCATCGGCAAATTTAGAAATTCTACTCTGTATTCCAATATCCAGGTCATAGTGGCCCCAACACTGAACCTTGGGGAAAACCACTGTCTACCATCCTCCAGTCTGGAAAAACAGCCATTTACCACAACTCGCTGTTTTCTGTCCTTAAGCCAATTCCTTATCCAAGCTGCCACTGACCCACCTATTCCATGAGCCTCAATTTTTGTTAACCAGCCTTCTATGTGGTACTTTGTCAAACGCCTTCCGAAAATCCATGTAAACAACATCCATTGCATTCCCTTCATCAATCCTCTCTGTTACTTCATCAAAAAATTCAATTAGATTAGTGAAACATGATTTGCCTTTTACAAATCCGTGTTGGCTCTCTTTAATTAGCTTAAACCTCTCCAAGTGCCCGTTAATTTTTTCCTTGATTATTTCTAAAACTTTACCCACCACTAATGTTAAACTGACTGGCCTGTAGTTACTAGGATTGTCCTTACACCCTTTCTTGAACAATGGTGTCACATTTGCCACTTTCCAATCCTCGGGCACCTCCCCAGCATCTAGGGAAGAATGGAAAATTATGGCAAGCCCTTCCGATATCTACTCCCCCAATTCCCTTAGGAACCTGGGATGCAAGCCATCTGAACCAGGTGACTTGTCCACCCTAAGCATACCCAGCCTTTCTAGTACATCCTGTCTATCAATTTCCGCCCCTTCCATTGCTTCTACCTTTTCCACTTCTACCGCTATTTTGTCAGCATCCATCTCCTTAGTAAACACCGATACAAAGTACTCCTTAAGTATTCTAGCCTTGCCTTGCGCCTCTAAGGGCTGGATTTTGCCATTGGGGAGCTTTTGGAGGCGGGACTCTCACTTGTCGGGTTTTAGTCTCGCCTCCATCGACTTCTGGTCAACCCACGCTATTTTCCCTTGATTGACCCTGTTAAACCCACTCAGCGGGCTTAGCAGGCCAATTCAGGGAAAGCCGGTTACAGAGAACGTCAGCGTATGACATTTCATCTGTCAAAAATTTTTGACAGATGAATTGTCATCGTTTGACAGCTCTGTGAAGCTGTCAAACACTGACATTCTCTGTAGTTTGATGAGTTCTTGTATTCAAGACTCATCGAACCTCTTTCTTTAGCAGAAATTAGATGGTTGTTGCATTGGAGAATGCAGCAGCCAACTGTCATCTCTGCCGCGGAGATGTGAGACTCTCCGCATACCCACCGATTGAAGCCTGCAGGAAGAAACAAAGGTAAGTAAACTTTTTCTAACACTTTCCACTTACCTCACATACTCACCTCTCCACACTTGCATCCATCACTTACCTTCACAGCGCACTTTTGTACCACGCCGACCCCCGCAGACCCACTGCTCGCCTCAGTGACCCTGGCGGGGTTCGGAGCCTTCGGGAAGCCCGCACTTGTGTGGGTAAAACGGGGATAATCCTCTTATCTGCCTGTTAACTACCTGTTAACAGGCAGTTAAGTGGCTGTAATCCCCTTCCCGCCTCCAAGGAGACGGGACCCGGCGCGGGTCGGCTACCCGCCTCCTGGCAAGATGGCACAGAGGTGGGATGGGCACCCGCCGCCAGATTCTGCTATTTTCCTGGCAGTCCCACCTCCATACCCGCCTCCCCAGGGCTGGCAAGATCACGCCCTAAGCATATATCACCTTCTTTGTCTCTAATAGGCCCCACCCCGCCTCTTACTTCCTGCTTACTGTTTACATACCGGTAGAAGATTTTTGGGTTCCCTTTTATGTTAGCTGCCATTCTACTCTCTCATTCTCTCTTTGCCAATCTTATTTGCATCTTCACATCCCCTCTCAACTGATTGTATTTGTATTTGGTCTGGTTCTCCTTTGAAGAATTCACCTGACATGCATCATACACCCTCTTTTTTTGTTTCATCATCTTCTCTATCTCCCTCGTCATCCAAGGAGCCCTTGCTTTGATTCCCTTACCCTTCCCTCTTGTTGGAATGTACCTAGCCTGTACTTGGAACATCTCCTCCTTAAAGATCACCCATTGTTCCGTTACAATTTTTCCTGTCTGTCTTTGGTTCCATTTTACCCTGGCTAGATCCTTTCACATACCATTGAAGTTAGCCCTGTTCCAGTTTAGAAGTTCCACTCTAAATTGTTCCTTGCTCCTCTTCATTGCTAATCTAAATCTTATGATACGATGATCACTCGTACCCAAGTGTTCTTCCACAGACACTTGGTCGACCTGGCCCACCTCATTCCCCAGCACCAGATCCAGCAATGCCTCCTTCCTAGTTGGGCCAAGAACATATTGGTCGAGGAAATTCTCCTGAACACATTTCAGAAATTCCTTTCCCTTTACCCTCGTATTATCCCAATCGATATTTAGGTAATTAAAGTCCCCCAATATCAGCACTCTATAGCTCTGGATTCTGGATTCTGTCCTTGTCCCTTCAAGAACATCCTCCCTTTCCAACACTACAATGTCTTCCTTAATCAGCACTGCCACCCTACCTCCCTTTTTTCCTTCCCTATCTTTTCTGAACACCTTGTACCCTTGAATATTAAGTGCCCAGTCCTCACCATTTTTAAGCCACGTTTCCATTCTTGCCACAACATCATATTGCCACACGGCTAATTGTGCTTGTAGCTCACCAACCTTATTCACCACACTTTGTGCGTTTACGTACATGCATTCTAAACCCATTTTGAATTTTTCGTACTCTTTCTTAGTCTGCTCCTATCTAATATGGTACTACTTCTGCCTCTAGTACTACTTTCTTCTCTAGTACTATCCAAAACACTCATTCTTTTATACACTTTATTCCTCTTTTCTACTCCTATATGCTGGTGCCCATCCCCCTGCCAAACTAGTTTAAACCCTACCCAACAGCACTAACAAACCTCCCCGCAAGAATATTGATCCCAGCTCTGTTGAGGTGTAACCCGTCTGGCTTGTACAGGTCCCACCTTCCCAGAAACAGTCCCAATGCCTCAGGAATCTAAAGCCCTCCCTCCTGCACCATCTCTCCAGCCACGCATTCATCTGTTCTATCCTCCTATTCCTGTACTCACTAGCATGTGGCACCGGGAGTAATCTGGAGATTACTACCTTTTGAGGTCCTGCTTTTTAATCTCTCTCCTAGCTCCCTAAACTCTGCCTGCAGGACCTCATCCTTCTTTCTGCCTATGTCGTTGGTACCGATATGGACAACAACCTCTGGCTGTTCACCCTCCCCCCTCAGAGTGTCCTGCAGCCGCTCAGTGACATCCTTGACCCTGGCACCAGGGAGGCAACATACCATCCTGTATTCCTGTATTTTGTCACAGTCCTCCTCTGTATTAACTATACCTCCCCAATTTGGTGTATCCGCAATTTTGAAATTGTACTTCCGATTCCCAAGTCCGAATCGTTTATGTAAATAGTGAGCAACAGTGGTCCCAGCACCAGTACTTGTGGAGCACTGCATGCCATCTTTTGTCATTCTGAGTAACTGCCTTTAACCCCTACTCTCTGTTTTCTGTTTTGTAACCAACTTGCTATCCATTCTCCAACTTGTCACCTAATTTCACATGTTCTGACCTTAGACATGAGTCTGCTCTGCGGTACCATTATCGAAGGCCAATTTGAAAATCCAAATATATTAGTCTACTACCTTACTCTTATCTACCCTTTCTGTTACTTCTTCAAAGAATTCAATAAGCTTCCCTTTTGAAATCCATGCTGACTTCTTTATTATATTTTCAGTTTCTAAATGTTTTTCTATTACAACTTTGAGTAAGGATTCCATTATCTTTCCTACCACCGACATTAAGCTAATTGGTCGATAGTTCCCTGGACTTGTTCTATCTCTTTTTTAAATATAAGAGTCACATTAGCTCTCTGCCAGTCCTCTGGCACTATTCCCTTTTCTAATGAATTTTTTATATCTATGTAATAGTGCCTCTGATATCTGTTCCCTAACTTCTTGCGTGGATGCAATCCATCCGGACCAGGGGTTTTATCCTCTCTAAGTTTGACTATCTCATCAATTATCTCCCCCTTTCTATTTTAAATGCATTGATATCTTTTTTGATCTCTTCTTCTAATGTCATGCCCACCATGTTAGTCTACCTGATGAATACTGAAGCAAAGTAATTATCTAATATTTCTGCCACTTCACTGTCATTACCTGTGAGTTTCTCATGTGTATTGATTAGTGGCCCTATCCCTATCATGATTTTTCTTTTGTTATTTCTGTGTCTGTAGAATACTTTACTATTTCTTTTTATATTCCTTGATAATTAAATTTCATAGTTTCTGTTTGCCTTCCTAATTGTTTTTTTTTACTTCTTTCCGAACCTTTTTATATTCATTTTGTCATCCTCTCCTTTGTTGTCTATGTACTTAGTGTATGCCTTTTTCATTAGTTTCAATTTTACCCTTATTTCTTTATTCCTCCATGTTGTGTCATTACTGGCTAGTTTGTTCTTGCTTTTTGGTGGAATATATTTCTCCTGGACTCTCTTGATCACCGTTTTAAATGTGTCCCACTGCTGTTCTATTTCTTTGTTTGTCAGTAAATGTTTCCAGTTTATTTGTCCTAGTTCCATTCTCATCCCTTAAAATCAGATTTTTCCCAATGTATTACTTTGGTCTTTGTCTTACTTACGTCCTTCTCAATCTTCATCTTAAACCTTATTATGTTGTGACTGTTATTGCCTAGATGTTCCCCTACGCTTACTTCTCTTATCTGTTCTGGTTCATTTCCCATTACTAGATCTAGCAGAGCTCCCTCTCTTGTTGGACTTTTTACATACTGGGTAAGAAAGGACTTCTGCACACATTGTAAAAACTCCATTCCCTGTATCCCTTTCGCTACCTCTTCTTGCCAGTTTATTTGGGGATAGTTAAAATCTCCCTTGATTATTATTCTATGTCCTTTACTCATTTCACATATTTGCTTACATATTTCTTCCTCCACCTCGTTTCCACTATTAGGTGGTCTGTAGTGTACCCCTATTAGCATGATCGATCCCTTATCTTTTATTTCAATCCATATGGATTCTATTTCTATCCTTCTGTTAGTTATATCCCCCTTTTCTACTGCTATTACGTTATCTCTAATTAGTACAGCTACCCCACCCCACCCCTTTTTCCTTCACTATCCTTTCTGATTGTCGTACCCTGCAATATTTAATTGCCAGTCCTGTTCTTTATGTAGCCATGTACCAGTTATTCCTACTACATCTGGCTTCTTGCTACAGATTATTGCCTCCAGTTCTCCCATTTTATTTTGGATGCTGTATTTCTGTGCAGCTCTAGTTTGAAATTGCTTTACTGCGGAAGTAATTTCCATTTTATGTCCCTATTTTAACTGCATACTGTTAAAAAGCAGGTTTTGGGGAATATATATGTGAAAAGTTTACCAGAAGAAAAATAAATGGCTTCAGCAGTAAAGGGGTTTATCCCTGAGATCATCTGTATCAAAGGGGGTGATTTCGCCAATGGGGACGCGTTGGAGGCAGGACTGCTGCTTGTCGGGTCGTTGTCCCGCCTCCATTGACTTGTGGCCAACCCACGCTATTTTCCCTTGATTGACCTTGTTAAGCCCGCCCAGTGGGCTTAGCAGGCCAATTAAGGGGAAGCCGGTTACAGAGAACGTCGGTATATGACGTTTCATCTGTCAAATTTTTGACAGTTGAATTGTCATCGTTTGACAGCTCTGTGAAGCTGTCAAACACTGACATTCTATGTTGTTTGATGAGTCCTTGGGGACGATTTTCCCAATGGAGGCAGGTTGGAGGCGGGTTTCGGTTTGGGTGGGTTCCAAACCCGCCTCCACTGTCAGGTGGGAAAAATTTGCGATTTTCCCCTAATTGGCCAGTTACTTTCAGAGGTGTGGGTTGCCCTTGGCCAATTAGTGTTTTGGGACTGAAACTCGCTTCTGCTGACATCACTTATCCAGCTTCATTTAAGGGCTGCTTGTTGCCTTGGCTCATTCCACTGGTTTTTGGTCGATGCTGCACCACCTCCAAGCTGTTATCTCCTTGAAGAATGGCCAGCTCCAAGGCAAGGGCCTCCCCGAGGTTCTCGGATGAGGTGCTGGGTATGCTGGTTGAGGGGGCGAGAGCTAGCAGGGAGGTGCTCTTCCCCTCATCTGGGAGGAAGAGGCCTCCCAAAGAAACCAAGGCTGTGTGGGTCCAGCTGGCAAGGGATATAACCTCCAGATCTGTGTGCAGATTGGGTGATTGTTTCTGTTTATTGATGAAATGCCATCCCTGTGGGAAGGTATTAAAATTAGGTGATGGCAAACTGTTGGCGTGATGGCATCTGTTATTTCGGCTTAGGCAGCTCCACATTGCGGGCTCCGCGACACTTGCGTCGTCAGGTTGGTGGTCAGAGTAAAAGGAGGCCAGAGAGTCATGTCCATTGTCTATCATGTGTTAAGAAAGAGGCAATCACATGTGCCACAATGGGCAACCTATTCAAATCTGGCCAGGATGAGTGCATTCCTTGCACGACGTGCTTCCATGTGCTGGCGCCTTCTGCCCTGTGCAGCATCAGGTGGGTGAGCAGGAGGTTGGGGCTCCAGCTGCTGTTGCTGCTGAGCTGCCTGGTTCTGCTGCTGCCGTGGCTGCTCCTCATCTGAATCTGAGGTCCATGGAGAAAGGAAATAAATGGTTCCCATGCTGCTGGCAGATACCTCTGTTGGGGAAGCGCTCAGTCCAAGCGGGGAGAGGGTCTTCCAAGGAGGCCCCACATTGAGAGATAGAAGCTGCAGCACCTCCGACTTCGGTAGGCCTGCTAAAAGTGCTGAAAGACCTTTGGAACAAAAGTTCTGCCATTTGCAACTAATCCCTGATGAAAGCTCTGTTTTAATGGTGGAGCTGCAGCTGTGAGGAGGCCACCCACTTGTCAACCTGCCAGGATTAGCTGGCGTGGTTTAGGAGGTCGTGCAACACGCTGAAAATGTGGTAAAATAATGAAGGCCTGTCAAAATAGGATTATAGAGGCCCTTAACTACTATTTAAGGGTCTTAACTACCTCTCCCGACTGATGGAGGCGGGACCGAATTGCACCCATGAAACCCGCCACCGGCAAAATTGCGCGGAGGCGGGTTCCGAACCCACCCTCAGATTTTGCCATTTTGCTAACTGTCCCGCCTCCAAACCCGCCTCCTTGGGGCTGGGAAAATCGCCCCCAACGTATTCAAGACTCATCAAACCTCTTTCTTTAGCAGAAATTAGATGGTTGTTGCATTGGAGAATGCAGCAGCCATCTGTCATCTCTGCCGGTGAGATGCGAGACTCTCCGCATCACCAACTGTTGAAGCCTGCAGGAAGAAACAAAGGTAAGTAAACATTTTCTATCACTTTCCACTCGCCTCACATACTTACCTCTCCACACTTGCAGTCATCACTTACCTTCACCGCACTTTTGGACCCCTCCGACCCCCGCAGACCCACTGCTCACCTCGGTGACCCTGGCGGGGTTTCCCAACGTCGGGAAGCCCGTGCCTCTGTTGGAAAATGGGGATAATCCTCTTAACTGCCTGTTAATCCCCAGATTCTGCCATTTTCCCAGCAGTCCTGCCTCCCCAGGGCTGGCAAGATCGCGCCCAAAGTTTTCTTCAGAAAAAGAGAGAAATACGATGTAGCAAGGTTTATACAACTAGTAGGGACAAGACTGACTTATTGCAGTGAGATACAAAAAATCTTATCCTTCCTTGTTCTCCACATATGAGTGCATATTCCATCACCCAGAAGAAAAAACATTTTTGACACAATCTCTTTTCAAAACTTCATGCCATGTTCAGACCACCTTGGTCATATGTTGATTCCCATCCATGTTGTTTAGAGTGCTTTTATTCTGTACCACACTTCAGTTCTTCTTCTCGCATAATTGACAGCAGCCCTTACAACAGCCACTACACACAAGTAAAACCTTTTGCATAGTGTGTTTATTTACTGTATTTTTGACAATTTCCTCCTGTGCAGAAAGTTTACTGTGGGTTGTCTTGGGCTTACAGCAAACTTTCAATCTGCAAGTCATCAATGCTGAGTTACGTCGAAGGGTCATCGACCTGAAACGTTAACTCTGTTTCTCTCCACGATGCTGTCTGAACTGCTGAGTAGTTTCGCATTTTCTGTTGTTATTTCAGATTTCCAGCATCCGCAGTATTTTGCTATTGAGTTATGTCTTGTTTTAGTATTTTTGATATTGGTTGACCAAGTTTACCTCTGTAGGCGGGACTTCTGGTTATATCATTTCAGCTCTGGATGTTGGCAGTACCTAGCTGTTTTCAGATCTCCATAGATTGACATAGATCTTCCACAGTCACCAACACTCACTGCTTGTGTTGTCTGTTGACGCTGCATAAATTCCAGAAGTGTGAAGTCTGTTCCACGTAAAGAAAAAACACTTAATTTAGTAGAAGGAAATTCTTTCCGGTAAGGAGAGGCTGGGTCAATCTTTTGCACAAAGAATTCTTGAATTTCCGGTTTGTCTGAAGAGCATTCCCCCGTGTCAGAAAGAATTGAGTACAGATGGGGCCTTTTGGCATAAAATCCAGAAAGATAAGACTGGGCAAGCCACATTCCACGTTGGCTGAAAAAAATTAGCTGGTATCAGGATCTTTTAGAACTCACATAATTTCCTCTGGCTCATCCTCATAGTTCTACCTTCCCATTGATGCCACTTGACAGTAGAGCAAAGAAAATGATGAAAGCATCAATCTTTGATCAAATCACAGTCAATATAAATATCAGCTGCAGCATCTTCAAAAATAATTTTCTCATATTTACAATTTGCCTCGAACAGAAAAATAATATAAACCCAGACTCGGTGTTCAAACTAAAAAAACTTGATTCACACACAATGTGGCTGTTAAAACCAGAAATAATATCCTTTGCACAGGTCGTTCATCCAAAATCCCCTTTGTTCTGCTGTGCAAAATGATCACATTAAATTCATAAATCTAGTAATATAAAGGAAATACTTGATATAATGGATGTGATACCATGTTTATCACACTTTTGACACCTATTGAGCTCACTCACAAGTCATGAAACCAGCTTCAAGAGTGTAATAAATATGCCATCATACTCATCAGTACTCCATTATTGTTGCATACACAGACCATTCAATATTAATTTGACTTTTTTATATGCAACCTATGATGCTACTTTAATGGCCATTTCTGTCACCACATACAAAATTGCTCCTAGCTCCAAAGGGAATTCAGCTGTTTTACTTGTAACTTTGAGAAATCCATACTATATCAGAACCTAATATGCCAAGTTCGAAATTACTTTTATTGAAAATCTAAGATTGTCCTAACCTCACTGGCATCAATAAGCTTCCATTTTCTTTTTTTTTTAAATGGTCAGCAAAGCTCTTCTTCGCATTATGTTCTCCCTAAACTATGTAAGAACTATAGTCAAGAGATCTGCTGCCACGTCTCTGCTTGTGACGTTCTCAGTTGACAGAGAGGTGCCTCTCATTTTTCCTCCCCAGTGTAGTGAAGCACTCCACTCCTAATTTTGCTGCGATCAGAAATTGACCAGTGAGGAGATCACAGGTTGAAACCTATGCCTTACCACTTCATGACATTGTGTGCTGGTTCTTCAGCACGCTGAGGCACTATCCTCATCCTGCCTCAAACCTTTTCGTCTCAGCATTTCTCTGGTTGCTCCGCCTGCACACTTCTGTATGTTTTTTCTAAAGGAAAATCTGGCATTAACTACTGAAGGTTTTTTATTACATTCCAGATGGCAAGTTTTTGAAGAGACTGAGGTAGATTTCCCTTCCACCACCCCCCCCCCACCCCCCAGCGGACTTCAGGTAGCAGGCTGGCAGAAGGCCCGATCCATTTTGTGGGCTGGGCTCATTAGCATCATGCCGGTGGGCTGCAGGACAGGGGTAGGGTAGTATAGTGGTTATGTTAGTGGACTAGCATCAGTACATTGTAGGTGAAAACCGTAAAATGGGTACATTCTACTTCTGGACAAGAAAAACATGCAGGTTATAATCAATGCATTATTTAAGCAAACATTTATCTTTTATGTGCCTTATTATTTAAGCTGCTAAATATTTACCAGATTTTTCACCTCCGCTATATAAAGATGATGTAAAAATATACATTCTGTAGAGCTATGTAACATCGTTGCTCTGCACTTAAGGAGATGCGAGACCTGAATTCAAATTCAGTGATGGAAACATAACAGGAAAAATGTGTTTTAAAAAATTGATTTATGCTGTCAGATTTCCTTGACTGCAGCTTACAGGCTGTCTACAGGGAGGTTATGTTGGGCATGACTGGTTTGCATCCACTGCATTTTTGATAATGTCAGGGGATGGAGAGAGAGCTCTAAAATTTCTGCAACAATTTTCGAACCTTCTCGTCTCTGCATTTCTCTGGCTACCCCGCCTGCATGCTTCTGTATGTTTTTCTGATGGAAAACCTGGCATTAACTACTAAAGATATTTTATTACATTCCAGATGGAAAGTTTTTGAAGAGACTGGGGTAGATTTCCCCACCCCGAGCAGACTTTTGGCAGCAGGCCAGCGGGAGACCCGGTCCATTTTGAGGGCTGGGCTCATTGGCATCATGCCGCTGAGCATCAGGACAGGGGTAGGGTACTATAGTGGTTATGTTAATGGACTAGTAACCCAGAGGTTTATAATGGTCATTCTCATCATTGCATTTGAGAATTTGAATTCAGTATAAAAAATAGTGCTGATTTCCCTCCGGTACAGAGATGAGCGCCTAATAGAGGGCTTGAGTAGAACTAGGAGCCCGTCTTCACTATTAAGATTAATCTGACCCAAGAAACTGCATTGGAGTCAAAATGTAATCTGGACACACTTCCTCCAATGAGCCTGCTATGGAGGAAAATGCAACCTTTACTATCAAGGCATGAATAATGGCTGCTTGGATGAGATACTGGAGGTTGACTAGCGCCCATATCCCAGCAACAAGTCAGAGGTAATTTTTACTTTGCCCTGTTTCAGGCCAGCAGTGGGCAGGATTATCGTGCTGCCCATGGGAAGTCACTGGTGAGAGACCCGAGCCATTTTGAGGGTCAAGTCTCATTTATTTAATGGTAGCGCACTGCCGGCACTGAACCAGATGGTATTTGAAAATTGCATCAGAATCTTACAGTTAGCATTGGACCTGATTTGCATATTATAAATAGGCTCCAGTGTAAAACAGGCTGCCCATGGGAAGGTCCCAATGAAAATATAGGTCGCCGGGTGGGAACGAGGTAGTTCTGTTCTGCAATTTTCGGGATGCTATACCCTATTCCCGCCAGGCGGAGATGCTTAAAATTGGGGTCAGTGTCTATGGGAGACGGGGAGAAAATTGGTGAGATAAAAAAGAAAGAGCTACTGTATGTAATGACAAGACATATTAATGTTAAATTGTACAGAGGAAAAGAAAATGATATCTACAAATGGTATGTCTTCATTTATAGTGCTCTGTAAGAACCATTTGTTGAAAACTGCTTCTGCAATTTTCACAGTTTATCCATTAATGTGTCACTTAGTGGTAGCACAGGAGGGGACTGTAGGATTCCAGTGATCTTCCATCATTTTTATTTACTGGCTAAAAAAGACTTCTGGCTGTCCATCAGTGTTTTTCTCTTCCTTGTAAATAATGTTACCTTGTAGTTTCCAATACACCTGGGTGATCCTTTGGAACCTCTGGATTATTGTCTGCCAAAATAACACAATTCTTCCTGACATATTTGCTTACTTACGTGAGCACTACCACAAAGTTTCCTTTATTGTCTTCAGACAAACGGCATAGTCCTGCCTGGTATATGCCCAAGTTGAGTCATATTAGAATTTAGAAGAAGATGTTTAGATGTAACAAGTTGGGTAGGACAAAACAAAGTTATTCATCATAGTGGTTTGGTCAATAGACACTGTGGTTGTGATCAGTATTTTAGGGTGGGTTGCCGAGCTGAAGTAACTTTAAAATGTATTTTACTCCCTTTTCATCTACAAGGAAGGCCACGCTGCCTACTCCTAGCAAGCAGTGCTACTTTGAAGGTGACACAGAAATCTCCCACAATGACCTTCCCCCCAGTTTTTTCCTCCCTTCCTCTGCTCAGCCTGCACAGAGAACAACAGGAACTGGATGCGTGGGGAGATTTTTTTTTAATATTAGTTGGTTTTGAATGGTGGGGTAGTGAGGATAGTTGTTTCTTTGAAGGGGATTGTGATAGCATGAATCCATTTAGGACCATGGGGTATGCCTTTTTTTTAATTGGTGAAAGTGGGATACCAGTGCAGCAGAAAGGCCCCATCGTTTTTATAGCCTCACATATCCCAATGTTACTCCAAAATGATTACACTTAGACGTTATTTGCAATTGATTTCCGAACACGTTTTGAATTTTAAGCTCGCTGAAAGACAATTGTTTCTGTCTGAGGCCTCAAATATAAAATGGCTTGATTATATTATGGCAGAACGAAGAATGTGAAAATTAATCAAGATATACTTGTGGATAAATGTATATGATAGTTTGTCCAGAAGAAGGACACCACTTGAATTTTTCTTCAAAGTTCACTCATGTTCTAATTTTGTTTTTGCTGTCACCTTGGCAGATCCATCTTTCTGTGGAAAATGCAGAGTCCGGTATCCATCCTGTGTATTCTTGCACAACTCACTACATTGAGATGTTACTGAAGAGAGAGGTGCCACTTGTCTTCTCAGCATTCCGCATGTCAGGCTTCACTCCTTCACAGGTGAAATGTTAATTTAAAGTAAATGCATGTATGTGAAGAGTTTCATGCTACGACTGGAAGGTTAATCGATGTAACTCTTTTTATGATCATTTTAATGACCTGTGGGCTGTAGTCGCACTTTCATAAATAGACTCAAATTTATTTTTGCACGTTAATGATATTTCTAAAGATCTGTCCTTTGTAGCAGTACATATGTGTGGGTATTTGGTATAAAATTAGTACATCTGTTACCATATTTCTAGTGACTCATGATAAGTCATGGAAGATATGATTGTTCTAATCTTAGAATTTCTTTCCTAATTTGAACACATTTTTGAAATAATGATAATATTAGTCCCGGTGGTATGGGGCCTCACAAAATTGGGGCTAATGTTTATGGCACTTTCTGTGATAGCACAGGTACTAAAATCAGGCATGTAAGGTCGCTCACTTTGCCTGACTCTCAAAATCGGGGCAATTATTTTCAGTCAAAGTTTGCTATCAATCTCTATCTTTCTGTTAACATAAAATGTATATTCCAAATCACAAAGTTTATCTCCTGAAATGCAATTGTTCTATCAGTCAGAACAGAAAATGATTTCAATGGCGACAAATATATTGGGTGGCGTTAACAGTCTCACATGCTAGGAATGCATATTGGAAATTTGGGTACCCCACCCACCATGGATGCTTGTCCCTCAAAAGATGGAAATTTACCTCATTGTGTTTTTAAAAATAGTGGCTACAATTCAAACGTTTTTAAGCAGATAGATGATTGATTAATTGATTAAATTTATATAGCGTCTTGCATGACCTCAGGACATCCCAAAGCGCTTCACAACCAATGAAGTACTTTTGAAGTGTAGTCACTGTAGGAAATGCGGCAGCCAATTTGCACACAACAAAGTCCCACAAACAGCAATGAGATAATGACCAGATAATCTGTGCCCAACAACATCCCTCTAACAGCAATAAGACAAATGACCAGCTAATTTATTTTTCTTTTGGAGGTATTGGTTAGGAAAGGAATATTGGCCAGGATACCACACTTCTTTGAATCGTGTCAAGTTGACATCCACCTGAACCACCAGAACAGGCAGATAAGATTTCTGTTCAGTGTCTCAACTGCAGTCCAGCACCTCTGCCAATACTGTACTCCTTCAGTACTGCACCAGAATGTCAGCCGAGATTGAGAGTTCAAACTCTGGTACAGAGCTTGAACTCAACTTTTTGACCCAGAGATGAGGGGCTCAATTTTTATTTCCGAGTCGGGTTGCGTGGTGGGCGGGTTCCAGAGCCGCTTCCGGCAGGATCAGCTGCTGATGTCCGATTTTGATTTAATCAGCTTGTTGATTTCATTGGGGTGTGCTGGCTGGTCCAATGAGTGCGATTGGGTCAGCTGGCCGCCTCTGATGACGTCATCATAGCAGCTGGTTTTAAAGCTGCCATTCAGCCTTTCTCTTCTGCATTCTGATACTCAGTGTTATTGCTCCATCCACAATGACTTCTTCCAGAGGCAAGGCAGCTCCTCAATTTAATGATGAGTCCCTCCATGCTCTTGTGGATGCTGTAAGAGGGCGCAGGTAGATTCTCTTCCCTCCTGATGGCCGGAGGAAGCCTCCTCAGCAGACTAAGGCAGCCTGGCTGCGCATTGCTGAGGAGGTCAGCGCAAGGTCCATTTGTTCACGCTCCTGGATCCAGTGCCGAAAACGGTTTGATAATCTTGTGCGAACATCAAAAGTGAGTATCCCATCACACTTACCTTCAATCTGATTCCCTTCTCTTCTCATCACCAGCACTCTGCGTTGTAAGCCTGCTCCCCCACATACCACCTTATCCTTACTTCCCTTGCACCCTTACCTATCCATCTCTGTATCTGTACTGAATCACTTCAGCATCCTGCCTATGCACCCCTTAGACTCGCTCTCACTGTTATGCAGTGACAACCACTAACAACGCACAGGGAGCTAGCTTCCTCTTGGCACCTCACCCCTTCTTCGTCTCCCTCAAAGGTTCTATGGTAGAGATTCGTCACACTCACTCCATCACTGTGGTTGAAACTCTGCTTGTGTGCCTCCTTGCAGGAAAAGATAGCCCACAATAAGAGGGAGAGAGCACTGACTGGAGGAGGTACACCAACCCTAGCAACATTGACAAGTGCTGAGGAGGCTGCACACGAAATTGTTGGAGGTGGCGAGGACCTGGAAATGGGCGATGGAGAGATGGGCGCACTAGAGGAAGCTGGTGACATAATAGAGTTTCATCCCTCATTGACATTTAGTGATTGACTGCAATGGCATATGATGTTCATAGAGAATCGCGTTGTATCATGTGCACAAAAGGCAGTGTCTGCTACATCAATATCAGATGTCTAAATCATGCTTTTACTCTCCCACAGGACCATCGAGCACCCCCTCCCCACGATCCAGGATGAAGAGCCAGACGACTCCTCAGAGGAACCTGAAGCCTCTGAGGGAGCAGCGTCACCAGGACTCAGTGCACCCAGCACCAACGCAGCAACGCACACCTCGGTGGGGCCCTCGCGAGTTAGAGTAGTGTTGCCACCTGGTCTATCACAGCGCACAAGTGAGCATCAGCAGATGGTGGAGACTGCGACAGCAGTGGAGAGTCCTCGGCGGAGGTCGCAGCAATCTCCTAGCTCTGCTGAGCTACATGCAGACGCTGTGCCTCTGGGGCCATCCAGAAAAAGAGCGGTTCGGGAAATACAGGAACAAGTGCAGGAGTGTCTGGAAGGGTTTGCCTCCAGGGTTAGTGCGAATGTGGATAGAATGGAGGAGTCCATCTGTAACATCAGCACTGCCGTGGTGGAGGCAATGGCGCATGAACGCACCACCATGGATAGGATGGCAACCTCCATGGAAAGGCTGGCTACCGCCATGGAGGAAATAAGTCGCCAGAGTCAGGAAAACATGCTGACTGTTCAAAATAGATCGTCATCTCCGGAGGAGAGATGGGCAGCTATTGAGCAGAGAGACCAGAGCTTCATGGACATCCTTGTGATGAGGTCTGCCAGTGCAGATACGGGTCCTCATGACCCCCCTGATGTGCAGCAAGGTGCTCTCCAGCCACTTGCCAGCACTGAGGTGCAGCTGACCCATGAGAGGGATGTTGTTGGCAGGACACAAGAAAGTGTGGGCTCCTCTCCAAGCACTCACACGACCATGCCACTGCGGAGCCCTCGGTCAGAGACCTACTTTGCAGAGCCAACTGAGATGGCCGTTTCAGCCCTTGCACAGCCACAGGAAGAGCAGACTGTTGAATAGCCCTCCCAGGCTTCCAAACCCAGAGGACGCCCGCCAAAGGCATGTAAGCAGGCGCAGCATCCTAGTCAGCAAGGTGCCTCTACATCTGCAGAAGCCACAGGGGAAGCACCACGTAGAAGCACGCGTAAGAGAAAGATTAAGCACTAGTCACAAGGGGACTGACGTGGGTGTTTTGTCTTTTTTTTACTGTTACTGGTTTGTGATGCTTTTGTCATGTGGTAAAGAAAGATTATGGCAAACAATTGATTGTGTGGCCTATGTGTTCTGGGAAATGGCAAATGCACATTGAGGGCTCAGGGCGACTTGGTTTTGTAATGCTGATGGTGAAAGTTATAGGAAATAACCGGGTATAGCAAAGGTGATATATGACGGTGGACTAATGTTGCCTACAATTACAGAGCCATATGGTAGCCACCTATGGTTGAAGAGTAAGCTTATGCGAATGTGGCATGGCTGTGTGCATACCCTGCTTGACAGGCAACAGTGAACTGGAGGGATGCTGCATTGGTCACAACAGGGCATGCAAGGCGCCCCTCATCCTCCTCCTCCTCTTCCCAGGAAGATCTGCGCTGAGTCACGCAGCTGCTGCTCTTCCCATTATGAGGATCAGGATGAGAGGACATAAATTTTTCCCATCCCATTGCTATAGATTTCATTTGAGGCAACAAGCTTGCAAGCGCATAGTCGAAGTGGGCTGAAATTATTCCATTCAGGTCACACTGCAGATGGGTGTCAGCTTGAACAGTCACAAGGTCAGTAGATGTGCAAAATCTTATCCCATACCTACAACAGCAAAGTTGATGCATTTGAATGTCAGCCATGTTTCAGGGGCGCTTTTAAAGTGCACCACCAATGACTACAAATCATGTCCTGCAGCAACTCGTCTCCTTGAAGCTGGCCTGTTTCTGACAAGACGGGAAACAGGAGCCAGAAGTACAAAAATGGAAAACCACTATCAAAATAGGATAGCAAGGCAGTTAACAGGCTCTTAACTGCCTTAACTACCTGTCCCACCGGTTCCAATCGGGTAAGTTCGGGAGCAGCTGAACAGACACTCACGAAAATCAGGTGGGGGCGGGATGGAGGCGGGTTGGGTGTCTGAAGCCATTTTTTCCGATTTTCGCAACAGACCCGCCTCCTCAGGACTGTTAAAATCAAGCCCGAGGGCTCTGCCAACTGAGCCCAGCTGACATTGATTAATTAAAATAGAAGGAAATCAAACTCTACAGGACAGTACAATACTGCTCATACAAGTTTACATAGTAGGGGGCCAAATAAACAGTTGTGATAAATGCTAGAGTTCTGAATTTCGTCAGCATCTTACATCATACCGTTATGTTTAACATGATTCTTATGGGCCTGGTGGTGCTAAAAATTGATAAATAGTCAGGATCAACGGATATTCAGAATACTGAAGGATGTTTGTGAGGAAGTAGCAGAAGAGTTAACCATGAATTTCCAAAATTCATTAAAGATGGAAGCTGTGCCAAAGAAATGGAGCTTGGCAAATACTACACCGCTATTCAAAAAGGGGGAAACGGATGCACCAGGCAATTATCGACCAGTCAACCTTATGTCAGTCGAAGGAAAATTACGAGAGTAATTACAGAGTAAATTACAGTTAAACATTGGGTAGACCATTGTCTTCAGCCACCGCCACAAACTCTGTTTCCTTGCCATCAATTCCATCCCCCTTCCCAGCCACACTCTCAGGTTAAAGCTGACTGTTTGCAACCTCAACATCCTTCTGGACCTCAAGCTGAGCTTCCGACCTCATATGCACTCCATCACAAAGACTACCTATTTTCACCTCTGTAAAATCACTTGTCTTCGCCTCTGCTGCAGCCCATCTGAGCTCTCACCAAAATGGCGTGGTTGGAGGTAGCTGAGGAGGTGAGCAGCAGGAGCATTGTGCCCAGGTCATGGATGCAATGTAGGAAGTGGTTTACCGAAGCAGGTCAAGAAAAGTGAGTACATTTGCTGATTCAACTACATCCTGTGCTTTAAGCTCCCCCACCGCCCCCCACACCTTCACTCTGTCTTGCTAAGTGTTCTCCATCACATCACTCCTCACACCCACTCAACTTTCAGCAGCACCCAACCTTCACTTTCTATGCACTTTATCGCCTCCCCATTTATCCACCGTTGGCACTCATCCCAATCCTCATGCAAGGTGATACATGTGTCTTGTAGTCACTCTCATCGAATGTACTACATCCATCGGGTGAATACTTCAAATTGACTTACTCACAGGTCTGTTTTTTCGCCCCTTTTAGAAGAAGAATGCGCAATACACACGGGTGAGGAGCAGGACTGGAGGTGGGCCACCACAAATAGTCTAGCTCACAGATGCCGAGGAGGATGCCCTGGAGATAAGTGTCACACCTGCGTCTCTCTCAGTCAGAGATGGAGAGACAGGGAGCTTGCAGATAGCTGGTGACAGAATTACAAATATCTCTGACACACATATGCTGACTTCATTTCATCAATGACTGAACTATGAGAAGACTGAGTATGGTGATTGTCAAGATTGTGATTTTGCCACGACTAAATCATATCCCTTTCTTTTGTCTTCCAGGGCCTTCACGCATACAGCAAGTGTCATAGGACATCCATGAGAATGACTCCTCAGAGGACTGCATTCCTTCTGAGGGTGCACCTTCACAGTACCTACAGCCATGCACCAGCACAGATACTCACACTCCATTGGGTCCACTTAGACAGTTAGTTGATTCACACCTCACAAATAAGCAGGAGCAGACACTGGTGGCAGGGACAGCTGTAGAAAGTCTACGTCAGGGGATGCAATCCACTCCAAGCTCTGCTCAGCTAGACACAGATGCTGATCCCCAGGGGCTATTGTTGAAAAGGAGAATGCTAGAGGTGCATCCGCAACTTAGTCAGGCACTGACAGACGTGCCATGCGCACTCTCCACAATAGCGGAGAGGATGGAGGAGTCCAACTCGATCGTTAGTGGATTGGTGGCACAGGGAATTGCGAGAATGTCTGCCATGGAGAGAGTGGCCGTCTCCATAGAGCTTTAAACACTGTTCTCAAATGAGTCTATGCAGGCTTTGACCACGGCCATGCAGGAGATGTCTGCCGCCTTAAATAGGATGACAGATGCCTTATCCGTGGCCTTAAAACGTGTCAATGACCTTCACCAAGCTGGTCTGCAGTAGGGTGGTAGGAGTCATGGCACTGGCCAAGGAGAGGGATGATGGCGAAAGAGGACATGGAAGTGGGAACTCTATTCAAAGCGCTCTCACTTCTCACCCGTTGCACCCCTGCCCCCCACCAGCCTTGTACCCAACATGCTGACTCATCTCCCGATGGCCGTGTCTACCCCTGCACATGTGCAGGTGGAGCAGTCTTTGACAGGGCACACAGGGGCTCCAAAGCCCAAAGGGCATAGGCCAAAAGCAACTCAACAGTCAGGGCAGGGATCTGCTGAAGCCACACACAATGTACCACGTAGAAGCAGTAGGAAGCGTAAGTTGAAGAAATTGTAATTCACCAAGGATATGCACCTGGGTGTTTGACAAAATGTAATGTTGTTTAGTTTCTTTTTTTTTATACTACCACATAAAATGTAATGATTAGCACCACTTCCACGTCTTCACCATTATTGCATCCTGTGGGCCAACTTGCCCTTTCACTTGTTTCATGATGAATGTCAATACATGACAGGACCCATTGGGCAGATGAACAATGGGTGGATGAGTGGTTGAAGGACTATTTAGTGAAAAGGGGTGGGGAGGTGGTTGGTGCTGGTGTTGGGGGCGGACCGCAGGATTTCATTTGTTGTGTTTCACACTAGGTGAACCTTTGGGATATTAGAGCACCCGTGCAGCAATGTAAGCAGCTGGTCTGGCGATGGATGCCCCATCTTCATCCTCCTCCTCCTCCTCCTCTATGTTCTTCTCATCCGAAGATGAGTGATGAGCCTCTTCATCCTCCTCCACCTGCAGTCCTCTCTCCTGTACACAGCACGTCACCGCTGCCATGAATGGTGATGGTCTTCCTCTTCTGATGTGCTGTCAAACACAACAAAAATGCCTCTCATCCTGATCTTGTCAATTTGAAATCCTCAAAGGTTGAAAAAAGCTGTATCCTCTCTGCTAAACATGTGCCAGAGGGAACTGAAACAGCAGCTGAAATAAGTGAGGTTTTATGCAGATGGGACAATGACAAGTTTAAATACCCACCTGAACTGCTGCTGAAACTCGCCTCCGTTTCCCTGGTCAGTTTCCAGAGCCCCTGGAAACCCATGCTGCTCAAGTAAAATTTGGAGCCAAATTAAAAACTATTTAAAAATACCTCATTAACGTCTCCTAAGGACATAAATTGCGCCAATAAGTACCCACCCACATCCAATTAGGAAACTCCCGACTTCGGCAAGTAGGTTTCTCGCCGGCATCCAAACACGCCTCCATTAAACTTGGAAGTGGGCGTGTTGGAGCCAGGTTGCACTTCCACTCCAAAAAATCAAAAAGTTTACCTCCCAACCCACCCATTCTTGGGGGTTAAAATTCCCCCCAAGGTATTGTGGGAAATTAATGTTTCTCAGACTGGCATATATGTAAATGATCTATACTTAGACTTAGGCCGCGATTTCGCCGACCGAGGTGGGTCCAGGGCAGCCGGGGTCGGTGTCACGGTCCCTGCCTACTGCAGCCCACATTCTCCAAGCGATTTTACGTTGATAGGGCTTATTAAGCCCGCCCTGCGAGGTTCCCGGCCAATTAAAAGGAAGTGGGTCTGATGACGTCATTTGATGACATGTCATCAGCCGGTTTTCTTAAAGGGGCCATGTCCAAATTGATTTTGACAGTTCTGCTGTCAGTGTTTTACAGCATTGAGGTGCTGCAAACACTGACGAGCACTGCACAAAGGTGCACGGCTGCACCCAGGCTCTCCCATGACTCCCTCCATATGTTTATGGAGGGATTCACAGCACGCAGGGAGGCTCTCTTCCCTTCCCATGGGCGGAAGAGACCTCCCCAGGAGATCAACGAAGCCTGGTTGCACATTGCACAGGAGGGCACAAGCAGGGATGTCATCAGGAGGACTAGGCTGCAGTGGCACAAGCCTTTCAATGATCTCAGTAGATCACGAAACATTATTGCCAAGCCACACTCAACCTCATCCTGCTGTGCCACTCATCACATCCACATTATGCCTTCCCTAACCTACTCCTGCACATCCTTACTCACAGCAACTTACCTTGCACCTCCACCCCATCCTTCTCGATCTACATTATCACTTCCCCATTTCACTAGCCACCCCTCACACTCACCCTCATCCTACTGCAAGCATACCAACTAACAACACACAAGGGTAGGCACTTGGGTGGTTTAGCCAATGTTCATGTGAAGTTTCTGGTAATCTGTTGTCAAACATTAAAACCTTTATTTTCAACACTTTGCCTTATTGGACAGATCTGTGCGCACCTTTGGAAGTGGCTTAGTGAGTTGTCGTGAATGGTGAGACATAAGGGTACACCCCCCCCGGGCAATGGTGATGAGTGTGAAAGGAATGGCTTGGGCATTGTAGGGATGCTTTATGGTGTTGGTGTGGAGTGGTGCCAACCTGGCGCATCATGTGGCATCCAGGGTGTACAGTGTCAAGTGAAGTAAATCTGGCAATGGTGAGGCCATCCCTGACGTCCCAGGTAGCAATGTGGTCAGGTGCTGATGCCCTCTGTCCTGTGCAGCATCAGTTGATTGCGAAGAAGGCTGGTGTTTTTGTTCTTGCTGCTGGTGTGCCCGGTGATGCTGGCGTTGGGGCTGATCTTGGTGGGATTCTGAGGACCAAGATGAGATATTTTCAAGGGCAACGATGCTGATGGAATAGATGGCCGGTGAGGTTGAGATGACAGAAGTGACCTGTCAATGGTGAGAGAGGTTGTTCCAATGAGGTGGCACTGGATAGAGAGTTTGCTCCAAACACTTGCTAGCTGCAGAAAGCTCAATATGTCTTCCAAATGCAGTTATCAACAGTTTCTGAGCTTTGAAAGTGAACAGCTGTAACATGGGATCTTTCATACAACTTTGGCAGCTGTCAGGTCATGAGCTAATACAATGCTTAATCCACTCACGACATGCTGAGCTAATGTGTTGCCCGAGCAGCGGATAACCCATGGGGGAGCACGTAAAATTGAAATGTAGGCTTAAAATAACAGTTAATTGAATGTTAACAACCCATTTAATGATGTGAATTGCCTCCCCCGCCACTTGGTGTCAGGTCTGTTCGGCGCCGAGAGACCCGACACCTGGGAGACTCGCGTGCAGGTGGGTTGACAGCAGGTTCCCTACCCGCTGTCAATCTTTGCTATTTTGACAGCTGACCCACCTCCGAACCCGCCCTCTGAGCGCCGGCAAAATTCAGCCCTTAAAGTTTGCTGATGATACCAACTTGATAGAAGAACAAACTGCCAGGAAGAATGCAGGAGACGACAGGTGAATATTAAAATCTGGTAAGAGGGGGAATTTTAACCCCCAAAAAACAGGTGGGTTTGGTTCGGTAGGAGGTGAAAGTGTTGAAAGTATGAATCCTGACCCCAACCCTCCCACTTCCAGTTTTAACAGAGGTGGGACGGGCTGTGGGAAACCAACCTGCTCCTAGGAGGCGGGTTGGCGCTTTAAATATGATAATGAGGTTGGAAGCCTCAGATATAACTGTGGCCGGCCAGGCTTCCCAGGCCTCAGGAATGCCAGCAGCTGCAGCGAGGCGATGAGAGCCTCGGGGAGCACTTATTGTAGGCCAGGAGGAGCAGGACTGCTTTCTCCCGACCCCATGCTCTCCCACCGTCAGCGCCCCCCCCCCCCCATACAATAGCCCCCCCACCCAGGTCAGGTATTGCCCCCACACGTTCGGGGATTGGCCCCCCCTTCCCCAGAGTCAGGGATCGAATCTGCCCACCCGGGGTCGCACTCCCCCCCCGCCCCAACCGGGTTTGGACAACCCCCAGGGTCGGGCGTTGGACCTACCTCTTTTCCAACATTCTCCGCCCAACTGAAAGCCAAGCCTGTCCACCAGGCTGACTTCTAGGCGTGGAACCTGTCGGTGATGTCACAGCACGCCGTGGAGTTAAACTCCAGTGTGCAGGGAGACCTGGACTTCTCGAATTCCCGTGCGCTGATGCCATCCCCCACCCCACCTCCCCCCCCCCCCCCCCCCCCAGCTCCTGTGGCAGGTCCAAAAGTTAAATTCCCCCCTATAGTTCAGCTTGGCTTTGATAACACACGTGCCTCTGTTTCAAAGGGTTGTGGTTTCAAGCCCCACATCAAAACGTAAGCGCATAATCTAGGCTGCCACTTCAATTTAGTACTGTGAGTGCTGCATTTTTGTAGGTGCTATGTTTAGGGTTAGGTCTTGTAAAAGATCAATCTATGGCTGAGTCCGGAACAAAGGGGCATAAATACAAGATAGCCATTAACAGATCAAATGAAAAATTTAGGAGGGATTTCTTTACACAGTGGTGAGAGAAGATGCATTGGTGCATTTGAGGAGAGCCTTGATACATACATGAGCAAGAAGGGAATAGAGGGATATGGGAGCAGAGTGGGAAGAGGTAATTAGAGTGGGACGAGATTTGTTTGGAGTATAAACACCAGCATAGACCAGCTGTGCTGTGTCTATATAATGATAATAGTCAGATAAATGACAAATGCAGTTTAAAACAGAAACATTTAGCCAATACATTTTGGGAACAGGAATAAAAATTAGAAATACACCTTAAATAGTAAATTTCTCAATGCAGTGGAGGAGCAAAGGGACACAGTTTTGCAGATGCATAAATTTCTTAAAAGTGTGGACAAATTAAAAAGCTATAAAGAAGGCAAATGAGATTCTGTGGTTTATTATTGAGATGTATTAAATGTGAAAACAATGAGGTACAAAACAATGGTTAGGCCACATCTTGAGTATTGTGTACAGTTTTAGGCTCCTCACTATAGATGGGGATGTAGTAGCCCTGGCAAAAATGATTTACCTAGGTTATACCAGGGGCGGGGGGGCGTAGGTCTGAATTGGAGAGAAAGCACAAAAATGAGTCTGTGTGAAATAAACTGCCAAGAATGGCCTAAATTCAACGCAGGAACAGAGGGCCAGACAGCCCTCTCTTTGTTTCTATAGCCTAGATTTTCCAATTGACGTTATTTTAACATTTGCATTAACCCAAACAATTTTACATAGGATAAAATCAGCATTACAACAACAAAGATTCAAAATCTAGGCTTACGTGTATTGAACTATCAGAGAAATTCTGTGCTTCCAGTGGAAAGTGATGCTCACAGGAAGTGCATTGTGGGAAATTACTGTATTCATGGATTAAAAATCACGTTCTGTGCACCTGCAGTTTCCCATAGTGACTACCTACTGGGAGAGTGGAATTAGCCCTATTGTCTTTATACATTAAATTGTAATTTCAAACGTAATTGAAAATCAAGAAGTCCCGCATATTACAATCTTTTATTACAAATAGTCTCTCTAGATATAGTAAAATGCTAATTTTTAACAATGTTTCATGTTTTTGGACAGGGTGCAAAATTATGGTTGTATTCACTTGTAGAATTAAATGCTTTCTCAGCATCATCTCTGCCAACCCTTGGTTAGATCAATATCAAATTAAGAAGCCGTGTAGAAGAGCTAGCACAATGCCTGATCTGAGAGCTAGTAGTTCTATCAATAAATGCCCTGAAAATCTAGCACAGTGCAAATAGTACTTGGAGACTCTTCAATTAAATCTCCTAACATTTTTCTTCATGTCCATTCATGTTTAATCGTATATTGTATTGTATAGAAATATTTATTGAGTGGAAATCAACCCTAGGAGAAATTAATTATGCCTTGAATATTTCCATTGAGAGTTTTATATGTTGGATTTTTTTTGCTGTTTGTGCTTTTTTCCCAACTATTAATAATTTCATTCCTCCCTTGCTCTCCTATATATATCTTGCCTTCTGCTGAACATTTTGTGTTATAATTGATTCATGTTTACTTGTGGTTCTATACCGATATAAGAAGTTGCAGATCTACAGAAAGAAAGAAATGTGAGTTGGCAGGTAAAATCTCAGGGCTGTAATTCCCCAAGACAAGGAAAACTTGGATACAGATTTTTAACAAAAACAAGGGTTCTGAACGAGCTATGTTGGGTCCACCACCACAATTTGCAGTTTCTAACCTTATCTACCAAATATAAGGGCTAGAAAATGAATTTTCATTTTAAGAAACCTGGGTTTATACAAATCATACATCAAATGCTTCTGGTATCAGTTTTCTCAGAACCTGATTCTGATCACAATTAGGAGTTGTGAGTCGAATGAAAAGGCTTACTTCCCAAGTGACTCATAATTCTAGGAACCATTGGATGTTCTCAAACTGCCATTCCTGCAGGTTATTAAAAGGAAATAATAAAATGCTCAATGAGATAGGAGATAGTCCCTAGTCTAGCAATATTTGGAAATAGATTAAAATTGCTGGGACTACTCTTGGATCAGTAGGATTGCTCCAGCTGTAAAGCACAATATCATTGTGCTTTGTGTTAATATGATTTCCGAATGCATTTCCACACAAGATAAGGATATCCTACTCAAGTTCTCTTACAGATTTCATCAGGGTTCTGATTTTTCACAATGTGCTACTTGCCTTGTCTTGGTAAGAGAAATATAGGGCTGTGTTTACAAAATTGTGAAACCAGCAGGAAGCCTCACATATCAGGAATTCAGGCACAAGCATACATACCCCATAATTATTTGTACATTAAATGGATGGAAAATCGTAACAATGGATGGAAAGTCATGGCGAGCATGTGGAAGAATTCCCAATACTTGCTCCTGGTGGATGGTGCTCCGGGTAAAATCGGTCCATATATCTTAATTTAAATAAAACAATAACTACATCAAAGGTGAGAAATTGTTTCTCTTGAATCATAATCTGGACATTAAAAAGTAATCTTGAGTTTATCCTGATTGCTTAGCGAGTAAAAGGACCACCTTGTGCAGCATTCAGCCATAGAGATGAGAAGGTCCTAGATTCAATTTCTGGTTTGTACTGAATTAGCTGATCTTGGCTCAAGCAGCAGTTGAGCTGGGAGTGGAAAAATCAGCCAGGGTTCCAGCTTCTGATTGCTATCCAGTCACCCTTTCTGGAAACTTAAAGAACTAATTTAAATGTCAAGACTATCCTTATGTGGAAAGTTTACTTTACATGAAAAACTGATACTAAGTCTGATCTCTTGCAGTATTTAAACTGAAAGAAACACTTTTTAAGAAATACAACTTAAAGAATTAGTTAGTGTTCAGAGACTGGGTGCATTATAAATACAGGTACTGGTTTCCATTGACCTATGAGATTCATTACACTGCTTATTGATTGAATTAGGGATTGGTGTTTCAGTAGAAATATGTAAACACTTTGTTTTTCTTTATACCACACAGATTTGTCAACACTGGCTGGCTCAATGCTTCTGGAACTATTTAAACTGGACTGAGATTGGTCATTACATTGCAATCTGTATTATCTTGGGCCCTGATTATCAGGTTTACATGTGTATAGCTTTGCTGAAACACTTGCAGCAAGAGATTCTTCACCACATGCAAACTCAGGATCTCCAGGTTTTTCTCAAGGTAAGTACAGAAATGAGATATATTTGAAAAATAAAGCCACCTTGGGCCTGCAAGTAATAAGCAACACTAGACAAGTGCTTCATGTGTGCATAGTAAGCAACATTTGTGTATTCCGATTATTTAAGATTTTTTGACAGGGTGATTAAATGCAATTGCTATAATAAAATTACCAAAAATTGATGGCTGCAGTCAATTCAGATTGATGGAGTGCTTTATTGAAGATCGGTGAAGCATAAATGCTGTTGTCAGTAGAATTGGTTTCAGCTCAGTTTTCTATGTTGATATAAATACAGTAGGTCCTCTGACGTCATTTTACAAGCCAGCTAAAAACTTTATTGTTCTAGGAGTGAAGGTATTTGAAATTGAATCAAGGCTGATGCAGTTGGTGGACTCGATAAGCTGAAAAGCCCATTCCTGTGTTCTTAGTCCCATATTTTTGTAAGATTTTCTACTTGAATAGCGTTTGTAGTGGCCATGGTCTGCTATCTAAACTATCTTGCCCTTCCAGCTAAATGAGAAGGCTTGGCAGTCGGGACATTGACATGTGCTGCAAATGTTTATAATGGGGCAGATTTTGCGGTGGGTATGACGGTGTACTCTGAGTATGCCGTCATACCGCCTTTGAAATATACCACAAGTTCAGGATTTCTACTTGCGAACAGGCTAAATCCCGAACTTGCAATCTGTCAAGGTGCGCCTTGACAGACGATCCGCACCGACAGAGAAATACTAATTGCTGGCGCAGAGTTGGGCTAATTGCCCACCAACTGCCCAGCAATTACATCCAAAAATTTTACGGTTAATGAAAGCAGATGCAGGAGCCTGTTTCACATCTTAAAAGATCTATGTATGTATATTGTGTACGTTTTGGTGGAGGAAACTTTTTTTGTCAGTCGAGTTTCATTTTAATTACTTGGGAAGTTGAATAAGAAAGTTAAATAAAGTGAACATCTATCAGATTTCAGTGACCAATTCTGTCCTTTCAACTCAAAAATGAACAACATAACAAACCATGTAATGCATCTATAACAAGGAAAATAGATTTATCTATTACCAGTCTAAATGAGGTCTGAATAATCGATTTTAATCCTGCAAATTAACATTGAATATATGGCTGGGAATCTCTTTCTGAAGTTCAACAACATTACTTGTCGGAGATGTAAAACATTGTTAGACCTTTACGTGGTATCAAAACAGGAAGTTGTATACATAGGGACTAATAAAAAAATAAAGCAACGTTGGCCCAGAAATTAGATTTCGATGGTTGCCGCGGGGGTAAGGATCCGGCGCGATCTTACCTACCGCGCCTGCCTTTATGGTTCGGGCCCACACGAACTTCGGGTCCCGGGCCTCTCCCTGGTGCCGGCGCGCAGTGTGTGCGTGTCCCAGAGGCGCAGTTAGTTCGATGCGACCTCTGGGATCAGGTGGGCCATGGAGAGCCAATGGCAGTACACCATCTTTCATTCATAGTTTTGACAGGAAGAGCTGTCAAAACTATGAATACAACTTGCCCCCAAAAGAACAGCTAAACCTCAAATAAATTTTTTTTTAAAACCATCACATTAATAAAATAACTATAGTTAAATAAATTAACCACTTTAAACAAAAATTTAAATTTTTGAAAAAATTTAAATTCTTTTTAAAAGTTATAAAAATAAACTTACCTTTCTTTAAAGTCTCTAAAAAAGATAAACCTGTTGAAAAAAAATTAAAATAATACTTAATTAACTACTTACCTTGTTAAAAGGAGGTCTTACGCCTCCTTTCTTCATGTGTAAAATCTTCAATACTTACCCTCGCGTTGAAACCTGAAAAAAAACCTAAGTGCGCTGCGTGCGCACAGCCTGTAGTGCGCACACGGTTCACTTAGGAACCGCCCCCTTAGCAATATCGGAAGTGCTGGTTTCCCGCGCATGCGCAGTGCATGCGGGAAACCGGTACTTCGGGACCGAATACGCGAGAGTACACAGTTCGTACTCTCCCGTATTCAGCCGAAGTTTTGGGCCATTATGTATGCGGGTTATTTCCAAAATCTAATAGAAGTTGTACAATGAGGATGATTGTGAAAATGACCTGCTGACAAATCACTTCACTTCTGATGTAGACACAAACTTTAATTCACATTGAGCTTTGTTGTGACACGTAAACCTCTTTAAGATCATTCAGTGTTCTCTTAAATCCTACTTATTAAACATAAGAAATAGGAGCAGGAGTAGGCCATACAGCCCCTAGAGCCTGCTCCGCCTTTCAATAAGATCATGGCTGATCTTCGACCTCAACTCCACTTTCCTGCCCAATCCTCATATCCCTTGATTCTCCTAGAGTCCAAAAATCAATCTATCTGAGCCTTGAATATGCTCAATGACTCAGCATCCAAAGCCCTTTACGGTAGAGAATGGTCGAATGTGTTAGTCGCCCTTGCAGGAAAACATTGGAACCCATTTGAGTGCATCAGACAGGATTGTTAACCATTCTGGTATCATTTCACAATAAAATACATGTTTTTAAAAGTTAGTTTCAATGGAAGAGACTGAAAGAAGTTTCTGTGGGCGTGGCTTAGTTTTGAAAGCTTTTGTGGGCGTGTTTTCCCTTACGCATAGGCTGTACACTGCGCTTCTAGCCTCTGTGATGTAATACGCTACGCACAACTCTCTGTTCTGGGCCTAGCACATGGGAAGTTCATATTCTTTTCGCAGGTCGGCGGCGTACTCCATAGCTACGCCACTGACTGCAATTTTTGGGCCAATGCAGAATTATTTTTTACTGTTAACTGGGGAGAAGGCAGTGGAGGGTACATTTTATTTTTGGAGGCAAAGATATGAATGAAGATTAAACATAGTAGAGACTATTTTCTGAATGTTCCCTCCTGCTGCTCGATGATGGATATGCATATTGGGAAATTGACTTTGATGTGTTATGCTTGGTTGTCATTAACATATCTCCACATACAAATAAACACTTTAAATACCTGGTCCCCATTATTATATAAATGTATGATCCACATTCAGATACAGTCCCTATTATCATTACATACGATCCTTAAACATCCTTTGTATATATTTTCATAATATTTCTCAATTTCTCCCTTTCATAAACTTTCATAAAAGTTATCATTAATGCAGGCTGATAGGAAATCTCATCCTGCCATTAAATGGCTAAATGACCCCATAAACTGATTTATTCCTATCAAGTTTAAGTACATCTTATCCTCGAGCATGCCAGCACCACCCCCCCCCCAATAAAAAAGCTCTACTAAAAAAAAAATTCAATAAAATTATATAGCGTTGCTCAATGATTTAATTGATCCACTTTTAATTTTGATAAAACCCCAATTTGAAAGAGTTAGGTAGTAATGTAAAGGGAGAAGAATTATGCTATATTGAAGGATAAAGGTAAATGACAATAGAACAGCTCTGCTCATCTCAAACAGGCCAAGTCAGTTTAACCTCGGTAGTGGAGAAGCTTTTAGAAACAATAATCAGGGACAAAATTAGCAATCACTTAGACAAGTGTGGATTAATTAAGCAAAGCCAGCATGGATTTGTTAAAGGCAAATCATGTTTAACTAACTTGATCGAGGTTTTTGATAAAGGTAACAGAGAGGGCAATGCGGTTGATGTGGTGTACATGGACTTCCAAAAGGCGTTTGATAAAGTGTCACATAATAGGCTTGCCAGCAAAGTTGAAGTCCATGGAATAAAAGGGACAGTGGCAGCTTGGATACGAAATTGGCTAAGTGACAGGAAACAGGGAGTAGTGGTGAACGGTTGTTTTTCAGACTGGAGGAAGGTATACAGTGGTGTTCCCCAGGGGTCAGTACTAGGACCACTGCTTTTCTTGATATATATTAATGACTTGGACTTGGGCGTACAGGGCACAATTTCAAAATTTGCAAATGACACAAAAATTGGAAGTATAGTGAACAGTGAGGAGGATAGTGATAGATTTCAAGAAGACACAGACAGGCTGGTGAAATGGGCGGACACTTGGCAGATGAAATTTAACACAGAAAAGTGCGAAGTGATACATTTTAGTAGGAAGAACAAGGAGAGGCAATATAAGCTAAAGGGTACAATCCTAAAGTGGGTGCATGAACAGAGAGACCTGGGGGCATATGTGCACACATCGTTGAAGGTGGCAGGGCAGGTTGAAAAAGCAGTTAAAAAAGCATACAGGATCCTGGGCTTCATAAATAGAGGCATAGGGCTGGATTTTGTCAGCCCCGAGGAGGCAGGTATGGAGGCGGGACTGCCGGTAAAGTTGCACAATTTGGGGGCGGGTGCCCTCTTGCCAGGAGGCGGGAAGCCGTCCTACCCCGGGTCCCATCTCCTCGAGGCGGGAAAGGGATTAAAGCCTATTAACAGGTACTTAACAGGCAGAAAATAGGATCAGCCCCATTTTACCTTCCCAAGTGCACGCTTCCCGACCTCGGGGAACCCCACCAGGGTGGAGGAGACAAGTAGGAGGTCTGCAGAGAAGCTGGGGTTGTTCTCCTTAGAGCAGAGATGGTTGAGAGGAGATCTGATAGAGGTGTTCAAAATCATGATGGGTCTAGACAGAGTAGAGAGAGAGAAACTGTTCCCATTGGCAGAAGGGTCGAGAACCAGAGAACACATATTTAAGGTGATTGGCAAAAGAACCAAAAGCGACATGAGGAAAAACTTTTTTACGCAGCGAGTGGTTAGGATCTGGAATGCACTGCCTGAAAGGATGGTGGAGGCAGACTCAATCGTGGCTTTCAAAAGGGAATTGGATAAGTACCTGAAGGGAAAAAATTTGCAGGGCTATGGGGAAAGGGCGGGGGCAGTGGGACTAGCTGATGTGCTCTTGCAGAGAGCCAGCACGGTTTAACGGGCCGAATGGCCTCCTTCTGTGCTGTAACCATTCTATGATTCTATGAAGTCGCATGTACTGAACTAGATATTGTCGTGTTGTGGTTTTAACACAAGACTAATAACCTAGTCAGTTCAAATCCCACCATGGCAAGTTGTGAAATTGAATTCAATAAAATCTAGTAATTATACAGTAGTTCAACTTGGCTCAGTGGTAACACACATGCCTCTGAGTCAAAAGGTTGTAGGTTCAAGCACCCTTCAATACTTAAGCTGCCACTTCAATTCAGTACTTAGTGAGTACTGCATTGTTGGAGGTGCTGTTTTTAGGATAATGTGTTATACTGAGTTCCTGTAAAAGAAAAGAAAGGAAGACTTGCATTTATATAGCGCCTTTCACGACCACCGGACGTCTCAAAGCGCTTTACAGCCAATGAAGTACTTTTGAAGTGTAGTCACTGTTGTAATGTAGGAAACGCGGCAGCCAATTTGCGCACAGCAAGCTCCCACAAACAGCAATGTGATAATGACCAGATAATCTGTTTTTGTTATGTTGATTGAGGGATAAATATTGGCCAGGACACCGGGGATAACTCCCCTGCTCTTCTTCGAAATAGTGCCATGGGATCTTTTACGTCCACCTGAGAGAGCAGACGGGGCCTCGGTTTAACATCTCATCCGAAAGATGGCACCTTCGACAGTGCAGCACTCCCTCAGCTCTGCACTGGAGTATCAGCCTAGATTTATGTGCTCAAGTCCCTGGAATGGGACTTGAACCCACAACCTTCTGACTCAGAGGCGAGTGTGCTACCCACTGAGCCACAGCTGACACTGGATGTCTACTTTTGGGTGAATCCAGAAGAAGGAGGCATAAAAATAAATAACGAATTTGGGAAGAATTTCTTTACACAGATAATGGTGAGAATATGGAACTCGCTGCCACATGGTCAAGGTAGAACAGGCAGCGATCTCCTGTTGCAGGTTGTAAGGCTCTGTGACAGTTTTTGTAACAACGAGCTATTTTTCTACTGTACTACTATATTATCAATGAGTCACTTGAGACCAAAGTCTAGAAATTAATTAGTGGCTGAGTGCTTAATGTATTCGCATAACATTGTTTGCTACTTTGATGGAGGTGTTAACTCATTTAAAATAAGAGTTAATAGCAGACAGAAGGATATCATACTAATATCGCCAACATTAACTTGTAGCTTCAAAAAAGTACGATGGTATAGCAAGAAACAAGGGTCAAGAAAGAAGTATACTATTTTACTAATAAAGGATTAGTACAATGTACATGATTCACCATTATAGCTTTGGGTCCACATTAGTGGGGCATATTATCTGAAAATGAAGTAGTTAGTATACGGATTGGAAAATATTTATGTATATATGAAAGGGTAAATTTTTAAAGACCCGACGCTACAAGCGAGGCAGCACATATCAGAAAATCATACACACACTGCCTATGCTTTTCCATCCATTCTATTTTTATCGGACTGTTTCAGTTGCTATGTGGTATTCCTTTGCTGGAGAGATTTTCTGATGCTCACTGGCCGCGTACGAGGCCCTGCCAGCGTCACTGGGTCTTGCAATATTTGCCCCAAAAAGTCTATGCCAAATGCACCAAATAAAGTGTCAAAAACAATATTTTCTATGGGGCTTGTTTCCAGATCCTCCTAGAAAATAAATCCCTTAGATGTAGAGGCTACCAACTTCTACATTTGCCACTGTACTACTGCTGTCAACTACTGTTAAAATAAACCAGTATTTAAAAAAAGGCTATTATCTAGTTTAATAGTTTTGCTTCCCCAGATATCTGGGACGCTTCCATTATTCACCAATATAATTCTCTATCTTTAATAATGGTCTGTGATTGTTTGTAATCTAGTTCATTTTAATGTACAAAAGAAATCAACATGCATTTGAAGATTGAATTAATTAAACTTAAAAAGATAAAACAAAAGACACGGACAGCTGAGATGGGCTCCTGGCTTTGTGTGTCACTGATTGCTTTGAAAGCTTACTAGATCAAAGTAAAATAAAAATATTATTCATGCAGAGATTCCAATCATTGCTTTATCAGAAGGTGAGCAGAGAAAAAACAGGAGGATGTTAGACAGCAGAACAAAACTGAACCTAAACCTTTAAAGGAGAACACAAGACATTCTCCTCAGAGTGTTTTCCCATTGGAGGAATCATCTAGGGTAAGGTTATGTAATGGTGCACAGTCTTGTCCTAGACATTCCTTAAAAATCAACCATTTCCCTTTTGAATAGAGACTTTAAAAATAAAATGATATACAGCTGGCCTCTCAATTGAAACTGCATGAGACTTGAGCATAGGTTTTCCAATTGGGCAGAAGTTGGGTGGTGCATAATTAGCACACACCTGGCATTAATGCATTAATGTGCTGGCGACCTCCCAGCATGAATAAGACTTTAAGGGCCTGCAGCAGTTTAAAGGGGATTGTACATGCGGGAAGCTAAAGGGTGCTTACCAAATGTCTTAGGAATGGAGTGCCCCAGGGCTCCCTGTTTTTGAGATAAGGGCCATCAGAATATAATTGGAGAAAATCCACCAGAGAAGGAGGGGTCTCTTCAGGACTGACTGCTGCTGAGTACCCAAACACATTACTCAGAGTGAATGGGAGACTGACACTAATGTTAATGCATTCTGCACTATTCAGCAGATGTGGCTGTAATGCTACAAAATGTCTAATCACCTCACCGGGTTAGTCAAAGTAGGATAACCTACCATTACCTTTAATTAATTCATACATAGCATGTTACCTGCTCTGCACATTGTTACTTTGATTGGTTACCTTGAATGTGCATTATGCAGCAGGATACATTTTGCAGCAGCAACCTTCTTAACTCACATCCTTAAATACACTTCCCTCAAACAAATCCTTCCATGTAATGTAACTGCATGATATATACCCACTATGGGTATCTGTATTTGATAAGGTTCTGCACAAGAGATTATTAGGAAAAAAATGAGAGTACACGGAATTGGAAGTAACCTTGTGATATGGGTCAGTAATTAGTTAGAAGGTCGGAGACAGAGAGTAAAGATAAAAGGGTTTGTTCTCTGATTGGCGTGATGGGACAAGTGGTATTCCCTAGTGATCTGTACTGGGGTCTCAGCTTTTCACCATATATATTAATGACTTGGATGAAGGAATAGAGTTGTATGTCCATGTTTGCAGATGACACTAAGTTAGGAGGCACAATAAGTTGTATGGATGGGAGCAGGAAGGTACAATGGTACATAGACAGACTAATTGAGTAGGCAAAACAATGGCAAATGGTGTTCACTGTGGAGAAGTGTGAGGTCTTCCACTTTGGATGTGAGAAAGACAAATAGGAGTATTTTCTTAATGGTGAGAGATTAAGTGCCGTGAAAGAGCAAAGGGATTTAGAGTGGTAGAAGCAGATGCAATAGTAACTTAAAAAAAAAAAATTGGATATATAATTTAAAAGTAAAAATTTGCAGGGCTATGGGGAAAAGACCGGTGGAGTGTAAATACTTGGATAGCTCTTTCAAAGAGCTGGCACTGGCACAATGGGCCAAATGGCCTCTTCCTGTGATTGTCTTTGATCCTGAAGGAGTGAGTGGTTTTGCCAGAAAAGAGCAAGGCTCAATATGGTCTAGCTAGATTTGGTGATGGATGGCTAAACCAATTGTGTACCAGACACACTCAAGTCTGCGCCCTTGGCTGTCAAAACAATATTGTACTTGGCCCATTATTATATTAAGATGAAGTTCCTGCATCTTCTGACCCCATCAAAACCCCAACTGAAAATGCTTGTTTTCAGCCGAGATCTGGTGTGAGTGATCACCAGCTATTCATCGGGCACATTTATGAGATGTAAACAATATAATGTCATGTCTGAGACCCCCATTTTCCACTGTTTTACCTGATTCAGTGGACTGCTCATCAGCCACTGAGCTGTACTTCTGCAGGGCAGATATTAAATGGCGTTGTTATACTAAAGATACTAGTCTCAGACCAGTACCTGAATATTGTAGACCCAAGTATTGTTACACTCTGTTCAGCGACAGTGGAACAGAGTTCCGCATTCTGGATGCTTCCCACCCTCAAGCTTCTACTAATTTTCTGTCTTTGGCTAGTCACCAGGTGCTGAATAAGACTGGCACAGATTAGTGCATCTTCCCGTTTCTCTTCTCTGGAGAATTGCAACCCCAGGCATCCTAATGAAAATAATGCATCTCACTTGGCTATGTTTCCCTCTGTTTTATTATTTTCCAAAAAGTAGACGTGGGTGAAAACAACTATAATGTCAGTAGAAAATGCCAACAGGCTATGTTTGTGTTAGCGCTCCTCAAAGGATTCCTACTCCTCCAGAAATGAATTAATGAGAATTAGCAAACTTTCAGAAAAAAACTGATTTTGCTTGTTGAAGCTTTGTTAAAGGCCAGTTATGTAAAATACATGCAGAATTATGCAGCTGTGGAGGATAATCAACAAATAAATACTGCACTCCAGATCAAACTTGAATTTAGTGGGCTTAACAAAGGGAAAGATTTTGAAGTATCATCAAAGTAGTGACAGAAATAGCGGCCGCGATTTCGCAAGCCGTGGCGAGTTCGGTGCGGCCGGAGCAGACAGTGGCCGCAAACTCCCCACCCGTCTTCATCCCGCCTCCTCAGAGTGATTTTGCCCTGATTGGGCTTGTTAAGCCTGCCCTACGAGGTTCCTGACCAATTAAAAGGAAGTGGGTCTGATGACGTCATCTGATGATGCGTCATCAGCCGGTTTCCTTAAAGGGACCATTTCCAAATTCATTTTAACAGTTGTGCTGTCAGAGTTCTACAGCATTGAGGTGCTGCAAACACTGACAACCAGTGCACAGAGGTGCATGGCTGCACCCAGGCTCTCCCATGACTCCCTCCATATGCTTATGGAGGGAGCCACAGCACACAGGGAAGTCCCCAGTGGGCAGAAGAGACCTCCCCAGGAGATCAACGCAGCCTGGTTGCACATTGCACAGGAGGACACAGGCAGGGATGTCGTTAGGAGGACCTGGCTGCAGTGGCGCAAACCTTTCAATTATCTCAGTCGATCACAAAACGTCACTGCAAAGCCACACTCAACCTCATCCTGCTGTGCCACTCATCACATCCCCATCACTCTGCCTTCCCTACCCTACTCCTGCACATCCTTACTCACACCAACTTACCTTGCACCTCCACCCATCCCTCTCTATCTACATTATCACTTCCCCATCTCACTAGCCACCCCTCGCACTCATCCTAGTCCAATCATAACAACTAACAACACACAAGGGTAGGCACTTGGGTGTTTTAGCCAATGGTCGTGTAAACTTTCTGTTAATGTGTTGTCAAGCATTGAAATCCTTATTGTAACCACTTCGCCTTCTTGGACAGATTTGTGTGCACCTTTGAAAGTGCCTTAGTGAGTTGCAGTGAATGGTCAGACATAAGGGTACCCCCTCCCCCACAATGGTGATGAGTGTGAAAGGAATGGTTTGGACATTGTAGAGGTGCTTTATGGTGCTGGCGTGGGGTGGTGCCAACCTGGTGCATCATGTGGCAGCCAGGGTGTACAGTGTTAAGTGAAGTTAATCTGGACATGGTGAGGCTATCGCTGGTGTCCCGGGGAGCAATGTGCACAAGTGATGATGCCATGGGTCCAGTGCAGCATCAGTTGATTGCGGAGAAGGTTGGTGTGGATGTTGGTGCTGCTGGTGTGCCCGGTGATGCTGGTGTTGGGGCTGATCGTTTTGGGATTCTGAGGACCAAGGTGAGATTTTTTCAAGGGCACCGATGCTAATGGAATAGATGGCAGGTGAGGTTGAGGTGACAGAATCAGTGTTGAGATAGGTTGTTCCAAGGAGGTGAATAGAGAGATTACTCCAAACACTTCAAAAGTGCTTAAAGCTCAAAAGTGAGTTCCAAATACTGAAGGCTGAAGCTTCTGAGTTTGGAAACTGACCAGCTGTAAAATGGCAGAATTTAAACCACTTTTGCAGCTGTCACCTATTGAAAGAAATGGAGAGTTGTTTAGAACCCGACATACTTACCTGGTGTGATCCCTGAGCGACAGGAACCTTGTGGAAAACTTGGCAAAATGCTTTGCAGCTGAGAAAATGGGGATTTAATTACTTTAAACACCCTCCTAACAAGCACAATTGCATGGCCCGCCGCTTAGTGCTGTGTCTGCAAAGCGCAGGCAGAAACGGCACTTGGGGAAACTGTCAAGGAGGGGGGTTCAGAGCAGGATACCGGCCTGCTGTCGAGGCGGGTTCAGAGCGGGATACCGGCCTGCTGTCGAGGAGGGGGGTTCAGAGTGGGATACCAGCCCGCTGTCAAGGAGGCGGGTTCAGAGCGGGATACTGGGCCGCTGTCCAGGAGGGGGGTTCAGAGCGGGATACCGGCCCGCTGTCGAGGAGGGGGGTTCAGAGCGGGATACCGGTCCGCTGTCGAGGAGGCGGGTTCAGAGCGGGATACCGGCCCGCTGTCGAGGAGGGGGGTTCAGAGCGGGATACCGGTCCGCTGTCGAGGAGGCGGGTTCAGAGCGGGATACCGGCCCGCTGTCGAGGAGGGGGGTTCAGAGCAGGATACCGGCCCGCTGTCCAGGAGGGGGGTTCAGAGCGGGATACCGGCCCGCTGTCAAGGAGGCGGGTTCAGAGCGGGATACCGGCCCGCTGTCAAGGAGGGGGGTTCAGAGCGGGATACCGGCCCGCTGTCGAGGAGGGGGGTTCAGAGCGGGATACCGGCCCGCTGTCAAGGAGGCGGGTTCAGAGCGGGATACCGGCCCGCTGTCCAGGAGGGGGGTTCAGAGCGGGATACCGGCCCGCTGTCAAGGAGGCGGGTTCAGAGCGGGATACCGGCCCGCTGTCCAGGAGGGGGGTTCAGAGCGGGATACCGGTCCGCTGTCAAGGAGGTGGGTTCAGAGCGGGATACCGGCCCGCTGTCCAGGAGGGGGGTTCAGAGCGGGATACCGGCCCGCTGTCCAGGAGGGGGGTTCAGAGCGGGATACCGGCCCGCTGTCAAGGAGGGGGGTTCAGAGCGGGATACCGGCCCGCTGTCCAGGAGGGGGGTTCAGAGCGGGATACCGGCCTGCTGTCGAGGAGGGGGGTTCAGAGCAGGATACTGGGCCGCTGTCGAGGAGGGGGATTCAGAGCAGGATACCGGCCCGCTGTCCAGGAGGGGGTTCAGAGCGGGATACTGGGCCGCTGTCAAGGAGGGGGGTTCAGAGCGGGATACCGGCCCGCTGTCAATGAGGCGGGTTCAGAGCGGGATACCGGCCTGCTGTCGAGGCGGGTTCAGAGAGGGATACCGGCCCGCTGTCAATCTTTTTGATTTTGGCAGCGGACCCGCCTCCAAACCCGCCCTCTGAGTGCCGGCAAAATTCAGCCCAGCATGTGTGCAGTGGCCGGGTATCTCCAAGTGTAGTAGGAGTACTACTACTTTCGTATGAAGGGAAAAGCTTATAATGGGATGTCTAGTTTGGCTCTCCATTCGATGGTCTTCTGAGAAGCCGAGTGGAGAAATGATGTGCCTTCCACAACAGATCTTATTGGGCAGGTTGAAGTGATGTGTTCCATGGTCTGGGACTCATGGCCACAGTTGTACTTCAGGGCGGCCCTCATCTTCCACTTGTGGAGCATGGAATTACATTGCCTTGTGCAGATTCGGTTGAGCACTGTCTTCAAGGGAGATCAAAGCCAGGGACCTCTGCTGTTGGGTCATTGATGAGGTGTTGATTCTTTATGTTGCATGCGTCCCACGATTCCGGTAAGAACACAGAGCAGCCTAGGAGAACAGAGGGCACGGGAGGCACTCCACTCACAAGTACTGCAGGCAGTAGTTGCATTACAACAGAGTCAGCTAGCTGCACATGACAGATGAGGTATGCATGTTCCTAAAGTTTTAACAGGTGGTAAATTTCAAAAATGGGCATTTCTGCCATTTTTTGAACAGAGTAATCTACTAGATCCTTACTCTTTAAGGGCCACAACCCCAACCAAAATTTTCCTGGAGTGATAATCCCAGGAAAGCTGCAACATGTTAGTGAAAACCACAGTTCTGTTTTAATAGAGCTTTTGCACTTGCTGTGTGGCATTACGTGCTGTCTTTTGTTGCAAAGCAAGAAACATAGAGATGTGACGTTCCATGTCAGTTTGGCCAGTACCGCTCAGCCAATCAGTGAACACCCAGCAGCTCTTAGAGCAAAAAGTCCGCCAAAGGCCAGAGATGAGGAATATGTGGGCTGCAAATGGCCCAAAACAGTACAGTACTATGGGTACCACAACTATAAGTGGAAATGCAGAACGAATCGGAACTTAGCGCTCCACAGCACAACAATTAGACTGCACTCAACCGTCTGTCTCGTGTGTCTTTAATGAACTATTTAAAACAATTGAAGTGTTATCTACTTCAATACAGTAAAATCATTTAATTTTAGAGCACAAGAAGCTATTCAGCCCATTGCACCTTTGCTGGTTCTCTGAAAGATCTATTCACTTACTCCAATTCCAAAAGCAGCTAACATTTACAGTAAACTCTTGTTTAAACGGCACTTAATCATCCAGAATACTTTAATAACCGGCAAAATAGATAACCGGTAATCTTGCCGAATCCATCCAGCACTCGTTTTGCCGAGTCCGAGTCTCCCGCGGTGGCCGAGTTACTCAGTGGTTTTTATTTCTGTTTGTGTTAAAAATTGCCTTGGTAGGTATACCTCTCTGTTATCCAGAATTTTTCATCAACCGGCACCATCCTGGTCCCATAGGTGCCGGATAAGAAAGAGTTTACTGTATATAGTACCCTCACTTAGAAGACCGTTTTGGAAAATTTATGGAGGGGAAGGAAAGCACAGAGAAGGAAATGGGGAAGTTTGGAGAGCCCAGAAGTACAGGCAAAGAAAAAGGTTTTTAAGAAGCTACACTTAGGCCGCGATTTTGCCGGCGCTCAGAGGGCGGGTCGGGAGTTAAAATCAAAATGATTGATGGCGGGTTATGGACCCGCCGCCATCCACGCAACTTTACAGAGTGTCGGGTCTGCAAGTTCCGATCAGACCCGACACCAAGCGGTGGGAGAGCCACTTAAGGCAGTTAACAGCTTGTTAACTGCCTGGATAATCCGATTTTGAGAGGCTCTTCTCATTTTGCAACATTTTCAGCGTGTTCCACGTCGTGCGACAAACACGCCAGCTGATTGTGCCGGGTTCAGCAACTAGCTGAATAGTTGACAGCTGCTCCTACAGCATAAAAGCTGACCTGTAACATGAGTTCACTTTCAGATGCCAGAACTTTCTGTTTTGCAGGTGTATTGAGGTTGTAAGTGTTTAATCTGAGATCCATATGCACTGTGACCTCCTTGGAAACCCTCTCCTCACATTGACTGAGCGCTTATAACATCTATTCCTCAACTGAGATATATACCAGTGGAATGGGAACCATTTATACCCTCTCATCCTGGTCCTCAGAATCGGAGGAAGAGCAGCCGCGGCAGCAGCAGAACCAGGTACAACAGCAGCACCAACAACAGGAGCGCCAAACTTCTTCTCAGCCACCTGATGCTGCACAGGGCAGAGGCTGCACTGCGCCGCAGGAGATACCCCCAACACAGGGTTTACAGGCCGAGGATGAGCTTCCTCAACATGAGTGAGCAACAGTGCCAAAGGAGGCTGAGACTTTTGCGAGAGGTAGTCACTGACATCTGCACAATGCTGCACCAATACCTGCAGCCCAGAGGAGCGGGTGGACACTCCTTAACAGTGGCTGTCCACGTCACCACTGCACTCAACTTCTTTGCTTCAGGGTCCTTCCAGGGATCAGCAGCAGACATAAGCGGCATCTCCCAGTCGGCCGCACACAGTTGCATCACGCAGGTTACCGATGCCCTCTTTGCCAAATCGCACAATTACATCCACTTCTCCACAGATGAAACAAGTGTTACCATGCGTGCGGTTGGCTTTGGAAATATGGCAAGTTTCCCAAGGGTGCAGGGCGTCATAGACTGCACACGTGTGGCCATTAGGGCACCCTACCACAAACCAGCTGTATTTGTGAACCGCAAGGGCTTCCACTCCCTTAACATCCAGCTGGTGTGTAACCACAGGAAGAACATTATGCATGTTTGCGCCAAGTTCCCTGGCAGTTGCCATGACTCGTTCATCCTGCGGCAGTCCACTGTGCCTAAGCTCTTCAATCCGCCAACCCAACTTTCCGAATGGCTCCTTGGAGACAAGGGCTATCCCCTGAAGACTTGGCTAATGACACCGATGAGGAGGCCATCAAACGAAGCTGAGGAGTGCTACAATGAGAGCCACATTTCCACCAGAAGCATCATAGAGCAAAACCATCGGCTTGCTCAAAATGCGATTCAGATGTCTCGACAGATCTGGTGGAGCCCTACAGTACGCACCAGCCAGGGTGTCCAGAATCATCATGGTCTGCTGTGCCCTGCACAACATCGCACTGCAGCATAGCTTACCACTACCTGAGGAACAAGTGGCTCAGCGCACAGCCTCCTCAGAAGAGGAGGAGGAGGCGGCAGATGAGGAAGACCTTGCGGAGGCGGCTGTGCCAGCTCCCCCAGCACACGAGCACATTGCTGGCCGTGAGGCAAGGGATACAAAAATCCATGCCAGATTCGCATAACTTTACGCAGCAAATACATGTGGCTGGCACATGGAAATGACTGTCTGCACGACCTTCTTAACACACCATACAGCATCTGTACAATAAACTGTGCTTTCCTATCACTCTCCCCACCATCACTACAGACCCCTCACTGCAACTTCCATTTCCGAGCATACATAAGCCAACTCTTTGAATCTTTGACATCGCATTTCTTTAATACAATCGAAATAACGATGAGAAACGTAACTTTGTATTATATCAAAACACCCAAGTGACTACCCTTGTTACTATTTGTGTGTTAACTTTCTCTTACGCATATTTCTGCATGGTGTTTCCCCTGTGGCTTCAGCAGATGTTGAGGCACCTTGCTCACTTCCATGCTGCGCCTGCTTCAACGTCTTTGGCGGGCGTCCTCTGGGTTTGGGAGCCTGAGAGGGCTCCGCAACAGTCTGCTCCTCCTGCAGCTGTGCAGGGGCTGAGACGGCCATCTCAGTTGGGTGAGGAATCTGGGGCTCTGACCGAGGGCTCCGCAGTGGCATGGGAGTGTGAGCGCTTGGAGAGGAGCCCACACTTCCTTGTTGTCGACCACCCTCTCATGGGTCACCTGCACTTCACTGCTCGCAAGTAGCTGGAGAGCACCTTGCTGCACTTCAGTGGGGCCATGAGGACCCATTTCTGTGCTGACATTGCTCATAACAAGGACGTCCATGCACCTTTGATTTCTCTCCTCAATAGATGCCCATCTATCCTCTATAGATGACCATCTATTTAGAAGTGTTACCATGTTCTGCTGTGTCTGGCGATTTATGTCCTCCATGGAGGTTGCCATCCTTTCCATGGCAGCACCTACCTTTGCCATTGAGTGCACCACAGCATTGCTCATGTTTGACATGGACGCCTCCATTCTCTGCACACTCGCAGTTACCGTGGTTGCAAACCCTGTCAGAGGTTCCTGCACTTGTTCCTGAAGCTCCAGCACCGCTCTCTTTCTGGATGGCCCCAGAGGCACAGCATCCACATGTAGCTGAGCAGAGCTTGGAGCATCCAGCGCCCTCTGACGAGGACTCTGCTCTGCTGTCCCTGTCTCCATCTGCTGATGCTAACTTGTGAGCTGTGATACACCAGGTGACAACACTAATCTATCTCGCAAATGACCCACCGAGGTGTGCGTCTCTGCGCTGGTGCTGGGTGCACTCATTTCTGCTGACGCTGCTCCCTCAGAGGGCTGCAGCTTTCTCTGAGGAGTCCTCCGGCTCTTCCTCCTGGACAGTGGGGAGGGGGGCCTCTGGATGGTCCTGTGGGGGAGTCAAGGCATGAGTTAGACATGTGATATTTATGTAGCAGATACATCCCATTGTGCAGATGATCAGAACTCAATCTGTATGAATATCAGATGCCATATCAGTCACTCATGAAATCTAAATGAGAGGGTTGCAAATCTATTCTGTCACCTGCTTGCTCTACTGCGCCCATCTCTCCGTCCCCCACTTCCAGCTCCTCTGCACCTCCAACGATCTCGATAGCAGCCTCCTCAGCATCGGTTAAATGCGCCATGGAAGGTGGCCCTCCTCCTGTCCTCTCTTTTCCTGCAATGAGGGAGACAAGTGGAGTGTGAGCGAGAATGTTGGAGTGAGTGTAGAGAATCCATAGCATAGATGCTTAGAGGGAGATAAAGATGGAGTGAGGTGCCAACACCAAGGGCCCTCCCTGTGCATTGTTAGTTGTTGCCATTGCATAACAGTGCGAGCGAGTGTGAGGAGTACATAGTAGAATGGTGAAGTGATTCTGTACATAGAGAGAGAGGGATGGTTAAGGGATGTTAGGGTAAAGTGGGATGTGCAGGAGTAGGTTGACAATGCAGAGTGCCGGTGATGAGAAGAGATGGGGAGCAGATTGAAGGTAAGTGTGATGTTATACTCACTTTTGCTGAGCGGAGCAGATCATTGAACCTTTTCTTGCACTGAACCCAGGTGCGTGAGCACAAGGACCTGGCGCTAACCTCCTCAGCAATTTGCAGCCAGGCTGCTTTGTCTGCTGAGGAGGCTTCCTACGTCCATTGGAGGGAAACAGAACCTCCTTGCCCCCTCTTACTCCCTCCACAAGAGCATGGAGGGAGTCATCAAATTGGGGAGAAGCCTTGGTTCTTGCAGCAGTCATCTCGCAAACAATACCACTGAGAAGCATCAGAAAGTGAATAAAACCCAAAGGCTGCATGGTGCAGCTGAATTGAAGACATCAGCAGAGGCGAGCAGCAGACCCGGATCCACTGATTGGGCCGGGTAACGCGCACGGTGGGCTTAATAAGCCCGGTTAACTCAAAATCCTTATCGCAGTGCGGCTGAAACCAGCAGCGGGACCGGAACCCGCCGAGCAGCGAACCCAGCTCCGCTGGCAAAATCACAGGCTTCGTCTCTTGGTATGAAAGATAAGGAAAGAAAGAGCTGCTCCTAAAATGCTGTTAATCTTTTTGTATACTTTTATGTCCGATTTGTTAGTAGTGTGCTGTAAAAATGTAGACATATTTATTGTGACAGTTGTGAACTTCTGGGTTACTGTACTGTGACATTTAGTGGGTTTAAGAGAAATGGATGTGGTGCAGTATTTGGATCTATTAACAATAAAATAGTGAGGTGCAGAGCATTATAACTAGGCTGATTCTAACTATTTTGCAGATATTAATGATAATAGAATTAGGGGTATACATATCTATAAAGTAGACACAAAGCAAAAATTATTAAAATCTTATTTAGTTTCACAGCAGAATCTCAAATTGTAGAAATTTTCATTCTATGTGCATTTACATCCAAGCAATGCAGGAAATGCTAAACGCATGGAACTTGCATCATAAGTTGCCCAAATACCCCCTGCACCACCACCCATAAAAGTAAGCTCATCATAATTGAAACAGAGTCTCTTACCTGTAGCTCCTTTTATATGCTGTTGATGCATTTCCCAAGGGCATTGCCACTTTACTCAGTAATTGCACTGTCTGTATCAAATCACAATGGTCATCAGAAGTAAGCTTTGTTGAGTGAAGTTGAGTTCATGATCTTGAGACCTCTGTGTACCTAGCAATGATACATACACAGAGTTTTTGTATCCCTACCTAAGCATTTACTTAAATCTTTCATGAGAAATACACTCCCCTGCTAAACTCTAACCTTCATTTTTCACATGTTGATCAAGTAATGTCGAGGTATGTATCAAAAGATCATTTGGATGTTGCAAAGCAAAGAAAATACTTTCTGAAATTATATTCTGCTTATCTCCTCTTCTTCTTAGGCAGTCCCTCGGAACCGAGGATGACTTGCTTCCACATTAAAAATGAGTTCTCAGGTGACTGATGAGTCCAATGCGGGACCTACAGTCTGTGTCACAGGTGGGGCAGACGGTGGTTGAAGGGACGGGTGGGTGGGGTGCTTGGGTTGACTTGTGCTTGCTCCCGGCGAAGAGACTCGAGGTGTTTGGCGCCTTCCCGGATGATTCTCCTCCACTTTGTGCGGTCGTCGGCCAGGGAGTCCCAGGTGTCTGTGGGGATGTTGCACTTTTTCAAGGAGGCTTTGAGGGTGTCCTTGAAACGTTTCCTCTGCCCACCTGGGGCCCTCTTGCCGTGTCGGAGCTCCGAGTAGAGCGCTTGTTTTGGGAGTCTTGTATCGGGCATGCAGATGATGTGACCCGTCCATCGGAGCTGATCGAGCGTGGTCAAAGCTTCGATGCTGGGGATGTTGGCCTGAGCGAGAACACTGACGTTGGTGCGCCTATCCTGCCAATGGATTTGCAGGATCTTGCGGAGGCAGCATTGGTGGTACCTCTCCAGTGCTTTGAGACATGGACCATGCCTCTGCTTATCTATCATCTGTGTTGCCAGCGCTCACTTTTTCATCAACCTCCCTAGATTGCTGTAATTTTACACTATTAGAACTAAAACTTTTATTGTGACTTTGCCTTATGCTGTCATTGTTGCAGGTCATTCTATTTTAGTTAAATATAACATTTGATACAGTAAATTTTACAAACCCAGATGAAGATGCTGTATGGAAACAAGTAGTGTTCAAGTGGCTATAAATGATTTGCTCTCTACAATGGCAGAACATTGAAAAAAAATTGGCCTATAATTTGCTGTACCAGGTCATCAAAAGGCATCTGCAGTTAGTTAGACTTGCCCTTGCACGTTTAGGTTTTTCAATATTTTGCGTGGCAAGTTGCTGAAAGTGCGAGCTGATAACGTTGCAGCGAGGGAAACCGGGCATTTGGGACCTGAGTGCACAGGGCAACTGTATCTTCTCAACCAATCAGATTGAAGGAATGTGAAATTAACAGCACAAGAACTGAGAAGGAAGTGCAAGTTAGAGTGGGTGAATTCAATGTCAAATCAAGTACAGAGGCCTGGATTTTGCCAGCGTTTGGAGGCGGGTCCGCTGTCAAAATAGCACAGATTGACAGCGGGTCGGAAACCCGCTGTCAACCCACCTCCACACGAGTCTCCCAGGTGTCGGGCCTGTCTGCACAGAACTGACCTAACACCAAGCGGCGGGAGGGACAATTTAGATAATTAAATGGCTTGTTAACAGCCAATTTAATGCTATTTTAAGCCTACCTTGAAATTTTACGTGCTCCCCCTCGGGTTACCCGCTGCTTGGGGAACACGCCAGCTCACCCTGGCGTGAATTGAGTCTGCTTTGATTTATCTGATAACCTGACAGCTGCAGAAGTGGTATAAAGGATACATGTTGCAGCTGTTCAGTTTCAGAGCTCAGAAACTGTTTGTTACTGTATTTGTAAAACATATAGAGATTTCTTTAGCTTGCAAGTATTTAGAGCCAACTTTATTTCCAGTGCTACCTCATTGGGAGAACCTCTCTCACCATTGACAGATCGCTTCTGTCATCTCAACTGCAGCTGCCATCTATTCCAGCAACATCAGTGCCCTTGGAAAAAAATCACACCTTGGTCCTCTGAATCCTTCCACGTTCAGCCCCAGCACCAACATCACCAGGCTCAACACCACCAACCTTCACCGCCATCACCTGATGCTGCACAGGACATGGGGCATCAGCACCTGACAACATTGCTGCCCGGGAGGCCGGCAATGGCATCATCAATGGCCAGATTTACTTCACTTGACGCTGTACACCCTGGCTGCCACATGATGCGCCAGGTTGACACCATCCCACACCAGCACCATAACGCATCCCTATAATGTCCAAGCCATTCCTTTCACACTCATTACAATATCTGGGGGGGTACCATTATGTCTCAACATTCACTGGAACTCACTAAGACACTTCTTAAGGTGCTCACAGATCTGTCCAATAAGGTGAAGTGTTGAAAATATAGATTTCAATGTATGACAACACATTCCCAGAAACTTCACATGGACATTGGGTAAACCTCTCAAGTGCCTACCCTTGTGTGTTGTTAGTTGGTATGCTTGCAGTAGGATGAGTGTGAGGGGTGGCTAGTGAGATGGGGAAGTGATAATGTAGATAGAGAGGGATGGGTGGAGGTGCAAGGTAAGTTGGTGTGAGTAAGGATGTGCAGGAGTAGGGTAGGGAAGGTAGAGTGATGGGGATGTGATGAGTGCCACAGCAGAGTGATTTTGAGTGTGGCTTTGCAGTAACGTTTCATGATCTACTGAGATCACTGAAAGGTTGGCGTCACCTCAGCCAGGGACTGCTGACGACATCCCTGCTTGTGTCCTGTGCAATGTGCACCCAGACTGCGTTGACCTCCTGGGGAAGTCTCTTCCGCCCATGGGAAGGGAAGAGAATCTCCCTGCGTGTTGTGACTCCCTCCATAAGCATATGGAGGGAGTCATGCATGAGCCTGGGAGCAGACGTGCACCTTTGTGCCGTGCTTGTCAGTGTTTGCAGCACCTCAATGCTGCAGAACACTGACAGCAGAACTGTCAAAATCAATGTGGCTGTGGTCCCTTTAAGGAAACCGGCTGATGATGTGTCGTCAAATCCGCTTCCCTTTAATTGGCCAGGAACCCCGCAGGGCAGGCTTAACAAGGCCAATCTACAGAAAATCTTTTTCAGAGAGTGGTTGCAGACCAGAGCGGGACTGGAACCCGCCAACTAGCTTTCCCACCACCATCCCACCTCCGCAGGGAAAATCCAGCCCAGAGAGAAGGAAAGAAAAATTGGATTAAGAGAGAAAGGAAAAGTAAAAAAAAAATGTATTTAAAATTTTACATTTTTAAAATCTCCAACAACAATTAAAACCTGAAGGAATAAGGCTCCACACTTGTAATAGCTAATTTTCAGTGCCAGAGAGGTTGTTTGAGAGTAATTAACACTTATCACATCGTTAAAAGATTGCTTAGACCGAAATGGACAATACTTAACTTTCTGTGGCGAGTTTAGTTCGTATCTACCGCACAAATACAGGAATTTCACTCCGCTTAATGCATTTCAGTGGTGAGGTAGACAGCGAGATGCCGTTTTCGCAAAGCTAACGGCTGAGCGGTGCAACTCGGACAGCAACTTTTGGATTTACGCGTTTAACCTTGCAACTGCCCCTTGCCGGAAGTTGCTGCACCATTTGCGCATAAATAATGGCAACTGTTAATTTGACAGCAAATTCTGACCCGATACATCATTTTAGGCAGAGCAAGCTTTGTATAGGAAATGCTTTTTCTGTACCTCTTGACAAGAAAAGAAACTACCTTTTGGGGGGCCTCACCAAGAGATGATAAAATTTTATATTAGATACAGAGCCTGTGTAGGTGAAACATGAAATCTTATAATGCTTTTTTTCAGAAAATTGTTCCTGTTGTGTGTTTCCAAGCAAATGACAAACCGTTGCAAATCTGAAAATAAACTGGATGAAAAATGCGTAAGCATTCATTCATACACTGGGATATAAGTGTATTATTATTCAGCAGCGCAATAGTTTTTTAATCAGAAAATAGAGTTGCAGTGACAAAAGATGAGGAATAGGTCAGATGGCGAAGCTTTGATGTGGCACTAACGGTAATTGAACAGCCACAAACCAAGCATGTGAGCAGAAAAGTAAATATACTTCAGTATTTGCCTTAGATTCAGCAGTCATTCAGCAGACTTTCTGTTTGGAGAACTTGCTGTTTCTGCACTCTATGGTGAAACAAACTACCATTCAAGTAATTTAATCCTGAATGTTATTGATTTGGCAGATGATAAACAGTGCAGTATGATTGAAGTCGGATAACTTGTATTATATTTTTATATCCAGTGACTTATGTATCCAGTATTCATGCTGTTCTCAAGTAAGAATAAAAATGTAAGGATGTACTTGATGTAGACATGTGTAAAGGTTATATCGAAATATTTCATAATTTTGTAATACTCTGACATTATGTTGAACCTTTTAATCCATAAAATCATTCTATTCCTTGCAGATCTCACTATACATTCTATTGTATATAAATTGCTCCTAGTTGGTTATCATTCCTTCATCACTTAATTTAAATCTTGTTTTACTTTTCTAAATTAAACCTGAATGCAACTAATTAAATATGAATGTAACTAATTTGTAAATATCTTGAAAGTCCTCTCTCCAGTTGTGTGTAATGTGTTTAAGCGTCACTGTGTGTGATTTGTTAAATTTTAACTACATGTAGTCTGGAAACTCTGGCTATATTTCTTGTATCTCCTTATTAGTGATGTTGTAATTATTCAGTGGCATAGACTAGGATTATTTTCCTACTTGGCCTTCAGGTTGTGTAGCTGAAGTTCACCTCCTGCCTTCTGAAAGCTACTATAATTGGTGCTGTCTCTCTGCCTCTTCTGTAGCTTGATTTACAGTGAGTTATGGAGCTAGTTCAAAATATTTTGCTCTGTATTTACAAAAATGTCAATATTGTTTGGAGTTTTCTCAGTCGCTATGGAAGTAAAGTGCTAAAACCATCTAAAGCAATGATATGGCACTTGCAGTCTCTTGTATGGAGTTAAAGCAGTAAATGGTTTGTGTAATTTCTGCATGGTGACAGATTTTTAATTAAAAAAGATAGTTATTAAGCAAAATCTTCACATTAGCTCAATGACTCCATACTTGGAGCTCAGGCAACACAGTTTAATAATCTATCTGTGTTTGGGGAATATTTGAGATGTAAGAGAAGATGAAAGGAATCATTTGACCTAGTGCTGGAGAGTGTTAAAGTACCCTTTCCATTTTAATTTAAAAAAGACTTAATGGGCTAGATTTTTCCAACCTCAGCGGGTCCGGGCCGGGCGACGTCCGTGGCGTGTGGGAACCCCGCATCTGTGTCGATCCCAGCCTCTAACAAGATTTTCTGTTGATGGGGCTTGTTAAGCCTGCCCTGCGAGGTTCCTGGCCAGTTAATAGGAAGAGGGTCTGATGACGTCATTTGATGACGCGTCATCAGCCAGTTTCCTTAAAGGGGCCATGTCCACATTCATTTTGACAGTTTGCTGCCAGTGTTCTGCAGCATTGAAGTGCTGCAAACACTGACAAGCACTGCACAAAGGTGCATGGCTGCACACAGGCTCTCCCATTACTCCCTCCATATGCTTATGGAGGGAGTTACAGCACGTAGGGAGGTTCTATTCCCTTCCAATGGGCAGAAGAGCCCTCCCCAGGACACCAACGCAGCCTGGTTGCACATTGCACAGGAGGACATAAGCAGGGATGTCGTCAGGAGGACCTGGTTGCAGTGGCGCAAACCTTTCATTGATCTCAGTAGATCACAAAACGTTACTGCAAAACCACACTCAGCCACTCATCATACCCCCATCACTCTGCCTTCCTTACCCTACTCCTGCACATCGTTACTCACACCAACTTACCTTGCACCTCCACCCATCCCTCTCTATCTACATTATCATTTCCCCATCTCACTAACCACCCCTCACACTCACCCTCATCCTTGCCCAATCATATCAACTAACAACACACAAGAGTAGGCAGTTGGGTGTTATTGCCAATGCTCATGTCAAGTTTCTGTTAATGTGTTGTCAAACATTGAAATCTTTATTTTCAACACTTTGCCTTTTTGGACAGATCTGTGCGCACCTTTGGAAGTGGCTGAGTGAGTTGCAATGAATGGTGAGACATAACGGTACCCCCCCCCCCCCCAATGGTGATGACTGTGAAAGGAATGGATTGGGCATCGTAGGGATGCTTTATGGTGTTGGTGTAGGGGTGGTGCCAACCTGGCGCATCATGTGTCAACCAGAGTGTACAGCATCAAGTGAAGTAAATCTGGCCATGGTGAGGCCATCCCTGGCCTTCGGGCAGCAATGTTTTCAGGTGCTGATGCTCTGTGCCCTGTGCAGCATCAGGTGATTGCAGAGAAGGTTGGTGCTGTTGTTGGTGCTGCTGGTGTGCCCAGTGATGCTGACGTTGGGGCTGATAGTGGTGGGATTCTGAGGACCAAGGTGAGATTTTTCAAGGGCACCGATGCTGATGTAATAGATGGCAGGTGAGGTTGAGATGACAGAAGCGATCTGTCAGTGGTGCAAGAGGTTGCTCCAAGGAGGTGACACTGGATAGAGAGTTTGCTCCAAACACTTCAAACCTCCATAAAGCTGAAAAGTGTGTTCCAAATCCTGAAGGCTCCAGCCTCTAAGATTGGAAATTGAACAGCTGTGAAATGATAGCTTTCATAGCACTTTTGCAGCTGTCAACTATTCACAGCAATGAAGAGTCATTGAGAACCCGACACACTTACCTGACGTGATTCCCGAGCGCCGGGAACCTCGTAAAAAACATGGAAAAATTGTTAGTAACTGGTAAAATGCTGCTTAAATACCTTTAAGCAGCTTCGTAAGTATCTCAATTGCCTGACCCGCCACTTAGTGGCGGGTCTGCAAACCGCAGGCAGAGCCGGCATTTAGGAAATTAACAAGGAGGCGGGTTCAGAGCGGACTTCTGCCCCGCTGTCAATCACTGCCATTTTGACAGCGGACCCGCCTCCGAACCTGCCCTCTGAGCACCGGCAAAATTCAGCCCAATGTCTCTGGGATAAATTGAATTTTTTTTGGCCGTAAGCTGTGTCAAAGACTGACCATTACTCACTTGTGGCTTCTGTAGTCATCAATTATCACTTGTGGATTTATTTACTGTTTCTTGCAGATGGCTGTAGCATATTCTTTTATAAGTTACAGGTATATAGTGATATTTAAAATAGCAGTATGATATACTGTATTAAGGAGCAGTGGTGATGGAAAAAAGTGTATTTGAAGCTATTTTTCCCATTTTCGTAAACCTTCACAATTGAGAAAATGCTGCTTTTATACTTTCAGAGAAAGCATCATGGTGTTTTAATCCCGAATATCTGGTTCAGCATTCTGACAGAATAATTTTCAATTGCTTTCATTTTTGATTATATAGGAGGAAGCAATCCATGGATTTCGTGTTGGCAGCTACCTGGAATATATGGAAAATCTGGAACAATCCTACAGAACTACTATACTGACAGAAATGGAGAACATTAAATCATAAGTAGTGAAAACAATTTAAAAATTAAAAGATTTATTTACCATCTAGTAGCTCCACCAGCTTTAATTCTTATTTACGTAACCTTTATACCAGAGTAATGACAGAGTTCAAAATATCTTACTGGAACAATATTAAGAAATTGTGTGTACAAGTAAGTTAATTACATGTGCAAATAATACAACTTCTCATTTTGGTGGTACACTGTGAATGAAAAACATGTTAAACAGTAGCAATTCTGCAAAGGTTTGAATAAAATTACCATAATTTCACAAAAATCATCTGCAGCATATTAAATAAAAAATATTTTTGGGAGGGTTATGTGAATACTTTTTTTTGTATTGGGCTGACCAAGTTCACTTTCCCTCCAGTATGTTATTGTGAGAGCAGATATGTTGGATACAGTGGAGCTGAATTTCCACAGGGCTCCTGATCATCCGCCATAACTGTCTGGGGTTTCTGCGGATCTTATGGCAGATGATCGTGACAACTCCCATGAAAATACAACCCCAGAATCTATAAATGGAGGCATTTGTTTATGCTCAATAGACTGTGGCTGACATAACTTCAGTGAATCTATTTCTTTGTAAATGGGTTGGAAATTGTACTTGTGTAAAATAATCGAGATTGGGTTTTTGGTTTGTTGAATTAAAAGTGTATGTGAGTTATGTTTGTGTTTTTCTGAAATTCTGGGACTACAGTTTTTTTTAAATCCATCATAATAAACAAAACTAAACTTCAAAAATAAGTCTACATTTTCTAGAACTTTATACCATAGTAAAAGATTTCAGAAAATAGTACTATAGCACACCTGTTTATAAACACAATGGGGATTTTCTTCTGGAATTACAATAGCTCCCTGGCCTAGCTCCACGGGTTATGGACAGAAATTCTTCAGGTGTTCCCACTTGCACCCACCACTTACAGAATTCGGACTGGAAGCCACAGGGGACGTAGAATATACCTGCTCATATGGGTGGCCTATTTAAAGAACATGCAAATGACAAAAATACATAAGCCAACAGATTTTCCATCATTTGTACCTTAGCAATGATGGACACTAGGAACACCAGTGCAAATGGCTGTCCTTATATGTGATTAGTGCTTACTTAAATCAATTTGTGAATTGTTATTCATTAATTTATGAATTGAGAAAACAATCTTTTTAATTTCGCAGTGTTGTATTTCTTGTGTACACTTTATGTACATTTTCATATACTGGTTCCTGTGCAGTCAATTGGAGCATTTTCATACACTGGTACTTGTGCAGTCAATTGGAGCATTTTTAGAGCTGTACTTGAACACATTACTTGCTTGTGATTTTCACATTTCTATTTGCATTGTAATGTGAAGTCTGCATTTTGTACTATAATTGCAATAGTTAGCTTGTATAAAGTATTTTTGTCAAAGTGCATTCCATACTGGACTTTGCTGATGTAACATTCAAACCTCTGAAGGCAGATTTCCAAAGAATTGAATTTCTTTCAGAGATCAGGGGATCACCTAGTATCTCCAACATGAACTGCTTCCAATTTAATGGAATTTAGATTGCTGCAGAATATTGCCCAGTAATTACTATTCCAATCACATTAAAGGGAGTGAGTTTATTATGTGTTGTTAGCCTTGCTCCATTTTGTGAATAGGTTTAACTGTTTAAATATACTAATAATTTAACACTTTGATCAAATGTCAAAAGTATTTTGTTGCAGTAGGTTTCTTATTTCATAAAGCTGTGGAATTTTCAGATAATTGAGCAATAAATTGTGTCAGTACTGATGACCAGCTTTTTGCATATTCTTAACTTGAGTCCATTTAGTTGTACTAACATTACACTATTATATTTTGCAGAAAAAACCTGCAAGGCTTACAACTAAAAGTAACAAAAACAAATCTAATTGTTTATTCCACACAAGCATAAACCAAACAATTTGAAATAATCTATTTCCATACTAATTTGGACAAACACTTTTTAAATAAACAGGAGACAAAAATAACAACACTGTCAAGCAGATATATTTATAAAAGACTGCCAGTGGGATTTGGACATGCAAGGACTGGGAGATTTGGTGGCGATCGCTGCCAACCAATCCCTGGTGGAACTTCCCCCCCATTAATATTTTCCCTTTAAGACAGAATGCCTATGTTTTTTACTCATCTCCCCCACCCCCGCCTCCTCAATTCTAAACAGGAGCCTCATTTCACATGCGTATTACTGAGCGCTTTTAGAAGACCTACCGAATCTCCCAAGATTTAGATGGAAGTTTTCTAGGCAGTATTTCCATTTCTTCAAATCAAGCATGAAAGGCAAGTTCCATGGGTAAGTCAAACCTAAAAGGCCGCATGCTTTTTAGGTAAATTATTTTGGATACATTTTCTTCATTTTTCAGACCAGTCCATGCAAGAAATACTTCTGTTTGCCGGCTAATAGCCTAATCATTGTTTTCAATATCAAAGAGAAACCAACTGCAGATAAACTTTTTCCAGTGGTACATTTGAACAGAAAGATCCATAAAGAAGAAGGATCTGCTAAGAGTCTCTTACAGTACCAACGTTATTCCACCTCAACGTGTGCCATGGCATCTAAGTAATTGGCAAATCACTAGGTAAGAAGAATTAATGTGAAAAGGATGCCCCAAGCTTGGGGAGAGGCCTCTAACCTCATCCCTCCCCTGCTTCCTCAATGCCCGCCAAGCCAATGATTTTCAGATTGTCCTCTTCAAAGGATCTCGAAAGCTCTAATTTACAGGGCCCTCATCCCATCAGTGTCTGCTTCCTTCTGTTGTGTCTCATCTTGTCCTGCAAATACAGAAGCAGCATTTAAGAGACTTAAGTGCCAGGAACACATTCAGTGACAGCCAAGTGCCCAACCTGCAGCCCATCGTGAGTGCGAGTGCATGTGCATGCAAGGTGCAGCTAGTCCCTAATTGCCCTTCTCAAGGGCAATTAGGGATGGGCAATAAATGCTGACCTTGCCAGCAACGCCCACATCCCATAAACGAATTTTTAAAAAAGCAAAACACTGCAGATTCTGGAAATCTGGAAGAAAAACAGAAAAGCTGGAAACTCACAAGTCAGTCAGTACCTGTGGAGAGAACTGACAGTCGATGTTATGCGCACCTTTTGGTAAGATTGAAAATTAAGAATTGGACATTTACAATAAGACAATTAGAAAAATGGGTAGAAACATGTAAAACAGTCAAATTAACACAGAGAAGAAGCATTAGTGAATGATGTAACAGATCATCTTAGTCAAGTGACAAACAGAAGCGTTAAGACTTTAAAGAAACAAAGGATGTATGAATAACAAAGGAAGTGAAAAGCCAGAGGTAAATGCAAGAAAAAGGGAAAGATGGAAAACTTGGGGATCAGGTATGAAATTAAACCAGATTTGAAAATGAGGGCGTAGCTAAAGTTACTGTAGTCATTGTTCAAACCAGAGGATTGCAGGAGACAGATGAGATTTTGTTTGTGATGCTTGCATTGAGCTTTGTTAGAACATTGTAGAAGGCCAGTGACTGAGAGGTCAGGGTGGGGGGGTGTGGGTGGTGTTTGCGCTAGTGGACAGAATGGAAGTGTCAGGCAAAGCCGTCACCTGATCTGCATTTCGTCTCCCTAATGTAGTGGAGATCACAGTGAGCAACGAATACAATATTCTAGATTAGAGGAAATACATGAACATTGCAGTCTTACAAGGAAATGGTGATTAGGGCCCTCGACAATGAAGTGGGAGGAGTTGAATGGGCAAGTGTTGCATCTCCTGTATTTGCATGGGAAGGTGCTGGGTAAGAGCAGCTGGAAGTTAGAGTGGTGGAAGAATGAACCAAGATGTCTTGGAAGGAATGGTCCCTCTGGAAAGCAGAGAGGGGCGGGGAGGCATGCAGCTAAATTTGTTTGAAGTATATTTTTGGGTGAAGCCCTTTAAGAATGTCAGCTTGCCAAAGGCCTTTGATAAGGTACCACAAAGGTTAGGGCATGTAAAGTCAGGGGACAAATAGCTCAACGTATAGAAAATTGGCTAAAAAATGGAAAGCAGAGAGTAAGAGTAATGGGTAGTTACTCAGATTGGAGAAAGGTAGAAAACGGTGTTCCACAAGGATCAGTGCTGGGATGACTGTTATTCATAATTTACATTAATTATTTAGACTTGGGAATAAGTAACTCAAAATCAAAATTTGCAGATGATACCAAACTAGGGGTATAGCTAACCCTGAGGAAGAATGCAACATAATTCAAGAAGGCATTAGAAAACTTGCAGACTGGGCAGTTAAGTGGCAAATGAACTTTAACTTAGATAAATGTAGGGTGATGCACTTTAGTAGGAAAAACAGAAACATCACCTACACCTTCGAAAATAAACTGAATGAGGTAGAAGAGCAAAGGGATTTAGGGATGCAGGTGAATACATCATTAAAAGCAGCATCGCAAAGCACTAGAATTTATTTCTAGGGGGACAGAATTCAAAAGTAGTGAAGTTATGTTAGACTTGTATAGGACCTTGGTCAGGCTGCACTTACTGTGCACAGTTCTGGTCTTCATACTATAAAAAGGACATAGAAGCACTGGAGAAAATGCAAAAAAGATTTACAAGGATGGTACCAGAACTGAGAGATTACAGCAATCTGGAAAGATTGAACCGGTTTGGACTTGTTTCTTTCGAAAAGAGAAGACTTAGAGGAGACCTGATAGAGGTCTTTAAAATTATGAATAGGTTGGACAGGGTAGATGTGGAGAGAATGTTTCCACTTGTGGGAGAATCCAAAACTAAGGGCTATGATAACAAGATAGTTAATAATAAATCCAATAGGGAAATAAGGAGAAATGTATTTACTCAGGGAGTGGTTAGAATGTGGAATTCGCTACCACAGGAAGCGGTTGAGGCAAATAGCTTAGATGTATTCAAAGGGAAACTAGACAAGTACTTGAGAAAAAAGGGAATAGAAAGATAGGCTGAGATGAGGTAGATTGAATTGGAGGAGACTCGTGTGAAGTTATAAACACCAGCCCACACTAGTTGAGCCGAATGGCCTGTTTCTGTGCTGTATATTCTATGTAATAGTCACAGGCATAAGTTGCTGCTGTAAAGTGTGCCCTACTGTAGAATAGCCAAGCATAGTAAGCATTTAAATGTATCCAAGGTAATTTGAGTAGGAGGAAAACTTTATAGAATAGATATTTTTCTCTCCTTGGTAAAAGGTCATGGTGGATATTAACTTGGGTGATTAACTACAGTCTCTTCTGCATTTGAAGACAGGTCATCAACTTGGTGGCAGCAACTTTGACTTGGACCCTGTACACCTCCCATAAGAACATAAGACGTAGGAGTAGACCATTTGGCCCCTCGAGCCTGCTCCACCATTCAATAAGATCATGGCTGATCTGATCTTGACCTCAACTCCACTTCCCTGCCCGCTCCCCATAACCCTTGACTCTCTTACCATTCAAAAATCTGTCTATCTCCACCTTAAATATATTCAATGACCCAGCCTCCACAGCTCTCTGGGGAAGAGAATTCCAAAGATTCATGACCCTCTGAGAGAAGAAATTCCTCTTCATTTCCATTTTAAATGGGTGCCCCCTTATTCTGAAATTATGCCCCCTAGTTCTAGATTCCCCCACGAGGGAAACATCCTCTCTGCATCTACCCTGTCAAGCCCCTTCAGAATCTTATATGTTTCAATAAGATCACCTCTCATTCTTCTAAACTCCAATGAGTATAGGCCCAACCTGCTCAACCTTTCTTCATAAGACAACCCCTTCATCTCCGGAATCAACTTCGTGAACCTTCTCCGAACTGCCTCCAATGCAAGTATATCCTTCTTTAAATAAGGAGACCAAAACTGTACGCAGTACTCCAGGTGTAGTCTCACCAACGCCCTGTACAGTTGTAACAGGACTTCCCTACTTTTATACTCCATTCCCTTTGCAATAAAGGCCAACATACCATTTGCCTTCCTAATTACTTGCTGTACCTGCATGCTAACTTTTTGTGATTCATGTACAAGGACCCCCAGATCCCGCTGTACCTCAGTATTTTGTAATCTCTCCCCATATAAAGAATAATTTGCTTTTATATTTTTCCTATCAAAGTGGATAACCTTGCATTTTTCCACATTATACTCCACCTGCCAGATTTTTGCCCACTCACTTAGCCTATCATGCATAATATTTGGCTCGGCTGTGTCAATGGTGCTCTACAGTGTTAAACAAAGTAATTTTCCTCTGCCACATTTCTTCCAGTAGCACCTTTACATGATGTATTAGCATATCAGGGGTCTTGCAGATACTTCTACTCCATTGAGGTAGTGTTTTATAACACAATGATACGTTTATCCAAGGAACACTTTTCCCTTTAACTGTGCTGCAGGCCTTTGAATTCCTACAACAGGACCAAATAGCCTGCCCCATCCCCCAAACAGCAGCCTTCTGATGGCCGGCTTATTTCGGGAAATACATAATTAGGCCTGACGCTAGAAAATTTAATGGGGTCAGATGCAACTGCAATAAGAGCAAAGGTCAGTGCACTTACTTCCTGCTCAACCTGCAAATATGGAAATCTATGCTTAATTGCACATAATTTGTACTTTGTATTGGTAATTAAGTCTGTGTGAGTCACATGAAAGCAGTACTGTATCTGTTCAATATTAACGCTAATTCATATTGTTATTAGCCTGGAAAATATTTTTGACGATATTGGTTGATGATTGCTCAATGCATTTATATAACATTCATCTGTCAACTATTTTAGTTTAAAATAAACAAGTAATGTTGCCGTTAATATTGCAAAGGAATGATGTACAAATACATTAAACATTTGTCCACCAGTATCGAGATTAATTTCCAGATATATATTTTTTTAATATGAATTTAAAAGTATATTCACCAAATGAAGATACTGATTTCTTGCTACTATCCTACGTAGGCTTATACTGAAACATATCACAAAATAAACTTAAGCTCAAATTTCCTCACAGACACAATGGGCTGGATTTTCATTGACCCGTGGAGGTGGGTTTGGAGGTGTGTGGGGGGTTAAAATTGTGAAAACTGGCGGGCGGGCACAAGCCCGCCTCCATCCCGCCTCCACGCAATTTTCATTAAATCGTGTCTGCTGGTCCCGACTCCGTCCCGCCTCTAAGAGGCAGGATAGGCTGTTAAGGCCCTTAACAAGCACTAAATTGCCTCTATAATGCCATTTTGAAAGGCCTTTGTGATTTTAACCCTTTTTCTACGTGAAGCACGCCTGTTCTGAACCACGAATGTGAAACCTGGCGGTAGCACATTTCGATAGCTGACTATCATCTGCAGGTCCACTATTACAACAGAGATGTGTAGTAGGAGGAGGAGGAGAAGAAATAATAATATGTGGGAGTGGTGGTGGTGTTACAAAAATATCTGGGAGCAGACTTAGGGCTGCTGCTGCTCATTTTGCCTCCAGGTCCCACAGCAAAGGCCAGGCAGTCTTTGCAGACCTTCAATGCAGCAGCAATGATAACATCATCAGAGGCGACTTTCAGACTGAAAACACTAATTGGGTCATGGGTTCCCACATGCTGTAACTCTATTTCCCAATTAGGTGAAAACCGCATCAATCTCCCACATCCAATTGCAGTTGGGTGGATAACACGAAAAGTGGATAACACGACCCAAGCCCGCCCCAGTATCAAAATCCAGCTCAATGGCCCCGAATCCTCAGTAGCATGGGACTTCCACCTGCCTGTTATTTGTGCCCCTGACCAACCCCACTTTCCGGAGTCAGGGACAGTTATATATGGGTGGGCGTCCATCTCCGTGGTGGTGGAGAGGGAATTTACTGCAACGCCTTGCCGCAGCACAATTAGGCCCAATGGCCTCGGGAAAGTGTTAAGTAATAAGAAAAATTGTCCTTTTTAAAATAGACTGTTTTCCACACTGCAATTGATTGCTCTCTATTTAACTAAAGTAGAGATGCCAACCTTTTAGAGTTTAAATGCCACTCCATTGTCCTTAGCAGCACTGGGCTTTAGGGCCGCAGAGGTGTCTTTTGTGTCTAGTGTTGCTGGGGCCAAAATGGTAGGAATTATGTTGTATCACGTATTTCCCTCAGTTGCATTATCTCAGTGTGCCCTTCTAATTGTGGGTGGGTGTATTATGTGCCTGCCCACAAATGCACCACAAATTCCACAGGTAGAAAAAAGGTGTAGGGACCTGATGTGACTGGATTTTCTGCCCTACCTGCTCAGATTACAGCATTGTTATGTCAATTTGAAGGAGGAAATTTGGGGCTACATTGTTTAAGTATGCTCCTGCTGAGGTGCAGTTCGATTGATGCTGTCCCCTACTTCCCTTATAATTTTTCGAACTGGTTTTTCTTCATAGAGGAGGCTTAATGCTGATTATTAGCGCTCAACCATCCTGTCTTTGCCTGGTGTCAAGAGATGTGTACTTCCAGCAGGGGTTACTGATAGTTATCAAGAAAAGGAACCCTATCCTTTCTCCCACCACACTATTTACCTAGCCTGGGTACACACTGAGGTCAGTTGTAGTGCCCCACTACCCATACCGCAGCTAAAATAGGCTAACTGAGCACAAACCATGGCCAACCCGATGTGGTCTTTATGGCTCACATCATACTTTGCAATTTTCTGCTAAGTCATCATTGAAGTTCAGTGCCTTACTTCTCAACTCAGCCTGAGTACAATACTCACTTGTCATTTATTGGTTGATTTGGAGGAAATATTTATAATACATTTATGTAGAGTTATCATATCAAAATATCTCAAAGCACGTCACACAATAAATTATTTTTGAAGTGTGGGGCGTGTTGTGTAGACAAATATGCCAGCAAGATCCCACAAACAGTAATGAGGTGAATGACAATTAATCATTTTTGTTGTATTGGAAGAATGTTGGCCAGACCGCAAGAGAACTTTCTGCTCTTCTTTGAATAGTGACGTGGGATCTTTAATGGCCCCACTTGAATCACTAAGACAGGAAAACAGGACCTTGATTTGATGTTTCATCCAAAGGACACTCCTTTGACAGTGCAGCACTACCTCATTACTGCATTAGTGTGTCAGCCTAGATTATGAACTGATTTACAGTGTTGAAAAGGTTTTTTAAAAAATCTGTGCTTTCAATTACAAAATCTATTGCTGCAAGTTTATTAACATTATTAGACCTTTATTGACATATTAAAACATACCATGAAGCAGGTGAGTAATTATTCATTGCATTGCTACATTAGTAGAATACACTTTCAAATCATTTCACTATTTACATATAGACACATATTTCTTAAGAAATGATTCCTAAATCTCAAAGGAATACTCCAGGATAGGTAAGCATTATACTCTTATACTTCAATACTCATTATAAAAATATATCCCATATTTGTTTCCATTTTCTGGAATCAATTTTAAAACATAGCCACTAACCTACTAATTTATTTCTGCAAGGCTAAGGCACTGAGACATGACTTTTCAGTAGTTAGTCTCAGTTTCCAGCATCCCTCACTGCTGAGCCACTGAGAGGTGCAAACTTACCATTTACAAAAAACTTTTAACACCAGCAATGGGGTGGGGGGCGGGGGGAGATCGGAGGCCTCGGGGGATGATCAGAGGCCTGGGGGGTGGTGGGGGAGAGGTTGGGGAATATCAGAGGCCTCGGAGAGGGGTCGCTGATTGCAGGGGGTGGGTGAGGCAGAGACACTAGATCCAGGAGGTAAGTGGAAAGGCACTTACCTCGTAGATCCAGCAGTCTTCGTCTTCCTTTAGCTGGCGTGTTCCCCGAGAGCCCTCAGGTAAGGGTGTAGATATTTTCCCGATAGGAGGCTTCCTGCGTGCGGATGCCTCCTATCAGAAATTACGGGCCATTAAATGCTCCTTTGACAGTGCAGCACAACCTTGGTACTGCACTGCTGCGTCAGCCTAGATTATCTAATAGTGATAGATAATAAATACTACAGTTAAATCTTTCCTCAAAACTCAGCACTGTTAGGTTAGGGATGGATAATCTCATAGGATTCCCTCTTCTGCATGTTATCCAATGAAGCCGGCTGGAAGTGCATGGGTGGCATCATCAAGGTGTCAGCTGTGGCTCTGTGGATGCACTCTCGCCTCTGAGTCAGAAGGTTGTGGGTTGAAGTCCCACTCCAGAGACTTCAGCACAAAAATCTAGGCTGAGGCGCTGTCTTTTGGATAAGACGTTAAACCAAGCCAGAGTGCCATCTGTGCTCTCAGGTGGACTTAAAAGATCCCATGGCACTATTTCAAAGATGAGCAGGAAAGTTATCCCGGTATCCTGGCCAATATTTATCCCTCAATCAACATCACAAAAACAGATTATCTGGTCATTATCACATTGATGTTTGTGGGAGCTTGCTGTGCGCAAATTGGCTGTTGCATTTCCTACATTACAACAGTGACTACACTTCAAAAGTACTTTATTGACTGTAAAGCGCTTTGGGACATCTGGTCGTCGTGAAAGGCGCTATATAAATGCGAGTCTTTCTTTCTCTCCTCTGAGTCAGAAGGTTGTGGATATGAGTCCCAATCCAGAGACATGAGCATGTAATCTAGGCTGGCATTCAGTGCAGTATTGAGGGATTGCTAACACTATCGGAGGTGCCGTCTTTCAGATGAAACGTTAAACCGAGGCCCCCATCTGCCCTCAAGTGGACGTATAAGATTCCATGGCTCTATTTCAAAGAAGAGCAGGGAAGACCTCCACTGTGACATGGCCAATATTTATCCCTCATCCAACATCACTAAAGCAGATTGGCCTGGATTTTGCGGTGGGTATGATTGCGCAATCTGTCAAGGTACGTCTTGACAGATGATCCGCACCACCTTGGAAATCACAATTGCTGGCGCAGAGTTGGACTATTTGAGCACCAACTGCCCAGCAATTACGTCCGAAAATTTTAAGGTTAGTGAAAGCAGGCGCAGGAGCCTGTTTCACGTCTTAAAAGATCCATGGAGGAACTTTTTTTTCCAGTTGATTAAGGTTCAAATGGCTGTGCCTTTCAATTTAAAGCATATATAGTGTGACACGGTACAGTACTGACACTCAATCTTCAAAACCAGAAAACATGTCAAACTAGAAGAAAAAGGTTTCAGTTTTTCTAGCTTGACGTTCAATATAAATTGGTGCTTTTTATATGTGTATGTGAGAGAGATGTACACAAGCATACAAGTAAATAATTGTATTGTGTTACTAAGAACATAGTTATCACAGGGAGCACCTATGTTCAAATAGCCTGGATAAAAACATCTCCTAAAGTCAAAACACTTCTCACAGCGCAGTGCGTACACTCAGAATGTTTGACTTTGCATAGACTTTTAAGCAGAAATCAATTCAAGATTTCAAGGAAAACTTTTAGTTTTGTTTCAACAGTGTGTAGCAAGGGGATGTTCTCTTTCGTGTACTTTAGTTTCATATCATTAAACGGAGAGCACGCATCCAAATTGTACAATGTAACATTGTTATTTTTTTAGTTATTTTTGCAAGTTTCATGTGAACACACTATTTAGCATACTCTATTTTACTTTCAATCTGAAAATTAAATTGATTGTTCATGAAAACATATCCTTTACAAACACAGAAGTTCAGGCAGATAGACAGTATTCATTTTAATTACTTGGGAAGTTGAATAAGAAAGTTAAATAAAGTGAACATCTACCAGATTTCAGTGACCAATTCTGTCCTTTCAACTCAAAAATGAATAACATAACAAACAATATAATGCATCTATAACAAGGAAAATAGATTTATCTATTACCAGTCTAAATGAAGTCCGAATAATATATTTTAATCCTGAAAATTAACATTGAATATGTGGCTGGGAATCTCTGAAGTTCAACAACATAACTTGTAGGAGTGTTAGACCTTTACAGAGTATCAAAACAGGAGGTTGTATACATAAGGACGAATAAATTGTGAGTTTGGATGAAAAAAATAAAACAAAATGCTGATATATGAAGTAAGTCCAAGTACCAGTTTAATTAAAAGTTTATAGAAGTTTTGAAGATTCAATGGAAGAGCCTGAGAGAAGTTTCTGTGAGCGTGGCTTCGTTTTGACAGCTTTTGTGGGCGTGTCTTCCCTTACGCATAGGCTGTACGCTGCAGCTCCTGGCCTCTCTGATGTCATACGCTGCATCTGAAGTCTCCGTTCTGGGCCTCGCATCAGGTAAGTTTGTATTCTTTTCGTAGGTCAGCAGCATACTCCGTAGCTATGCCACCAACCGGAATTTTGGGGCCAATATCTGGTCATTATCACATTACTGTTAGTGAGATCTTGCTGTGTATAAATTAGCTGCCGCATTTCCTACATTACAACAGTGACTATACTTCATTGGCTGTAAATCGCTTTGGGATGTCCTGTGGTCATGAAAGGCTCCATGAGTCTTTCTTTTTTCATGTTATGCTGCTCTCCATTTAGAATAACTAAGGATTATCAAATGCCAAACATTTATAATGGTGAAATAACAACAGAAAATGCTGGAAACACTCAGCAGGCCAGGCAGCATCCGTGGAGAGAGAAACAGCATTAACGTTTCAGGTCTGGGACCCTTCATCAGAACTGGAAAAAGCTGGAGATGTAACAGATTTTAAGCAGGTGCAGAGTCAGGAAGAGGGGGGTGTGGGGTGGGAGGAGAGGAAAGAATTGAAGGAACATTCTGTGCTAAGGTAAGACGAAAACAGCGATTTACTTGTACTTCTTGCAATTTAGTATACTGTATTCGCTGCTCACAATGCGGTCTCCTCTACATTGGGGAGACCAAACGCAGATTGGGCAGCCACTTTGCGGAACACCTCCGTTCAGTCCGTAAGGGTGACCCCGAGCTTCCGGTTGCCTATCACTTTAATTCTCCGCTTCACTCCCACTTTGATCTCTCTGTCCTCGGCCTCTTACATTGTTCCAATGAAGCTCAACGTAAGCTCGAGGAACAGCACCTCCTCTTTCGATTAGGCACTTTACAGCCTTCTGGACTCAACATTGAGTTCCAACAATTTCAGACTATGACCCCTGCTCCCATTTTTCATGCTGTATGATTTTGTCATCCCCATTTGCAACATTTTATCTTTCCTGCCTCTTACCTTAGCACAGAATATTCCTTCAATTCCTCCCCTCCCTCCCCCCCCCCCCCCCCCCTCCCTGGCTCTGCACCTGCTTAAAATCTGTTACATCTCCAGCTTTTTCCAGTTTGATGGAAGGGTCCCAGACCTGAAACGTTAACTCTGTTTCTCTCTCCATGGATGCTGCCTGGCCTGCTGAGTGTTTCCAGCATTTTCTGTTGTTATTTCAGATTTCCAGCATCCGCAGTATTTTGCTATTATATTTATAATGGTGACTTGAGCAAGGACCGGAAGGCACCCTGTGCCTGTGGAACTGAATCCCAATAAGGAGGCGAAAAGTGTAAGTGTTTGGCAGAGTAGGTTTTGCTGTAAAGGTGAGGAATCAAGTTTGGGATGAACGTGAATTGGTGATGGTGTGTCTGTGTCGAACTGTGATGATTTTTTTTCAACTAAGTACATCAACTGCAAAGTTAATTAAATTAACTGCATTGTGCTGTTTGAATTGAGAGAATGACTCAGAGAGCTGAGTAAACTTCTGAGTGAGTCATCAGGTAGATTATTTCAGAAATAACAACAGAAAACGCTGGAAAAACTCAGCAGGCCAGGCAGCATCCGTGGAGAGAGAAAGAGAGTTGACGTTTCAGGTCGATGACCTTTCATCAGAACTGGGAAGAGCTGGAAATCAAATAGATTTAAGGCCAGGGTAAAGCTGGGAAAAGGGGGAGGGGATAAAGGAACAAAGGAGGAGATGAAGAGACATTAAGAGACATTAAGAGATATGCAAGGCTAGAGGTGGTGTTAATGTGACAGATTAAGGCTGAATGAAGTGTGAAATCTACTGGCAGAATGAAGGACAGCTGCCAGCTTCTAGGAGGAAAAAAAAGGTGGGGGGGACAAATAAAAGGGTAGATAAAATAAAATATAAATGTGATTGGAGCTGAGGTTATGATCTAAAATTGTTGAACTCGATATTGAGTCCAGAGGGCTGTAGCGTGCCTAAACGAAAGATGAGGTGCTGTTCCTCGAGCTTACGCTGAGCTTCCGTGGAACAGTGTATTAGGCCGAGGACGGTGAGGTCAGAGTGGGAGTGAAGCGGTGAATTAAAGTGACAGGCCACCGGGAGCTCGGGGTCCCCCTTACGGACTGAACGGAGGTGTTCCGCAAAGCGGTCACCCAATCTGCGTTTGGTCTCCCCAATGTAGAGGAGTCCACATCGTGAGCAGCGAATACAGTATACTAAATTGCAGGAAGTACAAGTAAATCGCTGTTTCACCTGGAAGGGGTGTTTGGGGCCCTGGACAGTGGGAAGAGGGGAGGTATAAGGGCATGTGTTGCATCTCCTGCGCGTGCACGGGAAGGTGCCGGGCGAAGGGGAAGGGGTGCTGGGGGTGGTAGAGGAGTGGACTAGGGTGTCGCGGAGGGAGCGGTCCCTGCGGAATGCTGAAAGGGGAGGTGAGGGGAAGATGTGTTTGGTGGTGGGATCACGCTGGAGGTGGCGGAAATGGCGGAGGATGATCCGTTGAATGTGGAGGCTGGTGGGGTGAAAGGTGAGGACAAGGGGAACCCTATCGTGGTTCCGGGAGGGAGGGGCAGGGGTGAGGGCAGATGTGCGGGAGATAGAACGGACACGGTCGAGGGCCGTGTCGACCACGGTAGAGGGGAATCCTCGGTTGAGGAAAAAGGAAGACATGTCGGAAGCACTGGTATGGAAGGTGGCATCATCAGAGCAGATGCGGCGGAGACGGAGAAACTGGGAGAATGGAATAGAGTCCTTACAGGAGGCGGGGTGGGAGGAAGTGTAGTCCAGGTAGCTGTGGGAGTCGGTGGGCTTGTAGTGAATGTTAGTCAATAACCTATCCCCAGAGATGGAGATGGAGAAGTCGAGGAAGGGAAGAGAAGAGTCGGAGATGGACCATGTGAAGGTGAGGGAAGGGTGGAAATTGGAAGCATAGTGAATGAAATGTTCTAGTTCAGGGCGAGAGCAGGAGACGGCACCGATACAGTCATCAATGTACCGGAAAAAGAGGTGAGGGAGGGGACCCGAGTAGGACTGGAACAAAGAGTGTTCCACATATCCCACGAAAAGGCAGGCATAGCTAGGACCCATGCGGGTACCCATAGCAACACCTTTAATTTGGAGGAAATGGGTAGAGTCAAAGGAGAAGTTGTTCAATGTGAGAACAAGTTCAGCCAGGCGGAGGAGGGTGGTGGTGGATGGGGACTGGTTGGGCCTCTGTTCAAGGAAGAAGCGGAGCGCCCTCAGGCCATCCTGGTGGGGAATGGAGGTGTAGAGGGATTGTACGTCCATAGTGAAGAGGAGACGGTTGGGGCCGGGAAACTGGAAACTGTTAAAATGGCGGAGGGCATCGGAAGAGTCGCGGATGTAGGTGGGAAGAGACTGGACAAGGGGAGAAAAAATAGAGTCGAGATAGGAAGAGATAAGTTCCGTGGGGCAAGAACAGGCTGAAACGATGGGTCTACCGGGGCAGTCCTGTTTGTGGATCTTGGGAAGGAGGTAGAAGCGGGCTGTGCGGGGTTGGGGAACTATGAGGTTGGCGGCCGTGGGGGGAAGATCTCCAGAGGAGATGAGGTCAGTCACAGTCTTGGACACGGTGGCTTGATGTTCGGTAGTGGGGTCATGGTCCAGGTGGAGGTAGGAGGAGGTGTCAGAGAGTTGGCGTTCAACTTCCGCTAGGTAGAGGTCGGTTCGCCAAACAACAACAGCGCCACCCTTGTCAGCAGGTTTAATGACAATGTCAGGGTTGGATCGGAGAGAATGGAGTGCTGCAAGTTCAGAGGGAGGTAGGTTGGAGTGAGTGAGGGGAGCAGAGAAATTGAGCTGGCCGATGTCACGGCGGCAGTTAGCAATGAAAAGATCAAGAGAGGGTAAGAGGCCAGAGGGAGGGGTCCATGTGGATCGAGAATTCTGAAAGCGGGAGAAAGGGTCAGCCGTGCGGGGGGAAGACTCCTGGCCAGAGAAGTGGGCACGGAGACAGAGGCGGCGGAAAAAGAGCTCAGCATCGTGCCGAGCTCGAAATTCATTGAGATGGGGGCGTAAGGGGATGAAGCTCAGGCCTTTGCTGAGGACTGATCGTTCGGAGTCAGAGAGGGGAAGGTCAGAGGGGATAGTGAAAACGCGGCAGGGGGTGAGATTGGGAGAAGGGGGGTCAGAGGAAAGTGAAGGGGAAGAAGGTTCCGGAGGGGCTTTAGTGTCCAAGAGTTGTTGAAGCTTGCGATCCTTGACATCGGAAAGGAAGAAGAAAAGTTTTTTGTTGAAGCGTCGGATGAGTCTAAGGATGAAATGGAACTGTGGACCCGGACAGCTTTGAGATAGAGTGCGTCGGTGCTGCTGAAGAGAGATGTCGAGAGTGTTCATGTGGCGCCGCATGGCATTGAGCGTGGATCTCAAGATGCGGCGAGAGCAGTAGTTCGAGGAACGATGAATATCTTGGAGATATTTGTAATCCTGGGTGGATCCGAAACACGAAGGGTGGAAGTTTAGTTGGAATCCACGTGGGATAAGTCGGAACCGGAGACAGTTGCTGAGGAAAGTAATGTGGCTGTGAAACCGAGTCTTGGCAGATACCTGATCAAACACGAGAAGGGAAACTGAAATCAATGAAGATGAACAAGGTTGAAGAGTCAAACGGAAATCCCGTCGAAGAGAAGAGCAGAACTTCTTCAAGGTAGGCATTCCAAGAAGAGAGGTGGCAGTGAACCAAACACTAATACGATAGCAAAATACTGCAGATGCTGGAAATCCGAAATAACAACAGAAAACGCTGGAAAAACTCAGCAGGCCAGGCAGCATCCAGATTATTTCAGATACTGGCTAAGATTTTATCTAATGAGAGATAGACTGAGTTGAGATGCTGACAGAGTAGGTTTTTGCTGAGAGATGGTTTTGGCCTGACCTGGAGTTGGCGATGGTGTCTGTGTTGTAAATGTGCTAGTGCAATTGAGGGTGTGTGAGGATTGGTCTTTTTTTTTAATTAAGGAGATGAACTGCAAATTAAGTTAACTGGATTACAAGATCACAATATAATTATAGGTAAGGAAGGCCATCTAAATTCATCCATCCAGAAAAGCACTACAGCATCCAATTGTTTTTTTTTTACTTATTTCCAGTGTGTTTGCCCCCATTACTCTATCCAAAACTTCATTCCATATATTAACCATTCCTTGGGCAAAGAACTTCCATGTACTAGTCATAAATTTGCCTTTTACTAGTTTGAAGCTGAATTTCTTTAACCTCATCTTGCAAATTAGTTTGCAGTAATTTTTCAATTTACCTTTTCATACTATTTACTATTTAATAAACCTCAATAAGGTCATCTTTCAGATACCTTGGGGGTGAAATTGGCCAACGCCAGTAGTGCGAAAAGGGCACATAGTGAATCTTTTTTGTTGATTTCAAAACTCAGACTGTTGGGGAGAAAGTAAGATTCTCAGAGCCTAGATGAAGTTCAAAAACACACAGTTTATTGACAAAGTACTTTGGGAGCCGGAGTCAAAAAGGTCCCGTGACCTTTGTAACATCCTTCTCGTCTAACCTTTGTTCAGTACAGCTTATATTCAATATTTCTGGCTACATGCCATCATACATCGATTTTCGTCCAATTATATGGTATTACATTAATCACCTGATTATATTTTGCCTTTATATTTATTTGGCAATAATCATAAAAGCAGTTACATCTTGTTACACCTTTTTGAGCATAGTCTTATCCCACGGTTTACTACTGTATGTTATCTGTGATTGGCACCGTGCCTACGGTCTCTAGCTAACTCTGTAAAAGGCCTCTTTCAATACCGTTTATTAAACACTGAACCCTCCCTCAAAAATCTGTCTGGCAGCTGTAAGCTTATCTATTCCTTGTCTCAATTTGCAAAACCTTCACTGCTCATGGTTTTATTGCAAATTGTGTAGAAATTGAATTTGACCATTCCAAATTAACCCTTTCAGTCCCTCCTGTTTGGTCCCGGATCAAGCTTTTTATCCCGGGAACCAATTACCTTGCCTTTGTTACCATCCCCGGGGTTAATTTGGGCTGATACCACCCCTGGAAGGTGGTCAGGTTGTAACCTGACGATTGCCATTCCTTCTTATCCCCACTCACATCCACCTGGTAGGTCCCTCCTGTTGTTTGAGCTCCCATCCTGAGACCATTCCTGGAAGAGTTTTGATTTAAATACCATGCTGCCATCTCTGACTCATTAAATGGTACTGGTCTTAAAGGGATCCCTTCCTGTGCATGTATAGGAACGTGTGCACATACCCAACATTTAGATACATTACTTCGTTTTGCATAGGTATAAGACATATACAGAAATGTGTTTACATTTAATTCTCGTTTCAACCGTCTGTTTGATTTCTCTTTTTGATATTGCTGGGCTGTGGGACACCGTAAGTCAACTAGGCAAGGAGTATCCCCGCATGGGACAGTCCAATTACTCCTGCCAGTTATATAAGTTCTTGAATCTTTGGTAAGCCAGGCTGTAGTGTCGGTTTCTCGCTCCAGCTTCCACTCCTCTCCATCTCTTTCATCAGGGGCTGGGCAGTAAATCGTGTCTTGGTCACACAATCGTATTGGATCTTGTTTCCGAAGAAGGCACTTGTATTTCAACGAGGCAATGTCCGTAGCGCATATTGCGATTACACTAATACACATAAGCAATTTCATCTTATTACTCTAAATTAACAACGTCCCAATGGCTATATCGCCAACCTAACTATTTGTTGCTTGTAGATTCTGTTCTTCCTGTGAGGGTGTAATAATACAATTGTTAGTTTGGTTCTCCAATCACAACCATTTGGATTTTTATCCTTTACTTCCTGTCTTTCTCTAACCTGCTGTCTCATTTCTTTTAACTGCTTGCTTAATTCAAGGACATATCGGCGGATCCTATCCTGTAAGGGTCCTAGTTCCTCTCCCCCCGTGATAATTCCATAAGGGAGTTGCATTGCTCGCCCTGTCATTAATTCATAGAGAGATAAGCCTGTCGTTCGATTAGGGATAGCTCGCAATTTCATCAGGACTGCGGGCAGAGCATCTACCCAAAATTGGTGAATTTCACTGAGCCTTTGCTAATGCGGTTTTTAGGGTTCAGTTCATTCGCTCCACCATCCCAGAGCTCTGAGGACGGTAGGGAATGTGGAATTTTTGTTTTATTCCCATCCATGCGCAGATATTCTTTACTACCGTTCCCGTGAAATGGGTTCCCTGGTCAGAGTCGATTTGAATAGGAACCCCCCCCCACCTCGGTATTATTTCTTCTGCCATTATCCGGGCCACTGTGGTAGCTGTGCAGTTTCGTGTGGGAAAAGCTTCCACCCATCTTGTGAATGGATCTATTATCACTAAGCAGTATACCCTTCCCCTTGAGATCGGTAGGGGTCCCGTAAAGTCTATTTGTATCTTTTCCCAGGGACCCCTTATTCAAATTCAATTCATTGTTCCGGTGTTCCAATTCTGCCCCGCCTGGGGTATCCTCTGTTTCTTCTATCTTTCCTGATGTTACCCTGCCTGGGGTCTCCTCTACATTGCTTTGGATCTTCTCTTTCGGTGTGCTCAATTAATTTGTTGGTGCTGGTTAGTCATAGGCATGAGTACCCAATTGGCTTATGTATCTTACTACATAGGTTACATATATCAAATACACTATCATTACAAGTTGGAGAACTACCAGAGCGTGTGAAATAATACAAATCTAAGGGTGTGCTGATGTATTACGCCCAATATCCCACCAGTGTGAGTTGTCCCCTATGCTGTCAATTTCAATATCTATTCTCGAATTGTCTTGCTCCACAACATAAAAATGCTTTAGGGAGGAGTTCAGTCGCATCACAAGCTTACTGAATTCCTCAGACAACAGGGGAATGTAGTATCCGAATTGTGCCACATAATTGTGTAGCTCATACTTAAAAACGTGTTGGTTGATGGGCCAGGTCCTGTTAGACCCATAAGCATGGTAATTGTGGTAGTGGTGACACAGGAGGCACCACTAAAACCATCTCATACTGGATTCGCACTGGTTTTTCCCACGCTCTGTTACCTACAAAACACAATTATTACAGTCACAGTTAAATTCAGTCTTACAATCATTTCCATCGACATTACAGTTTAACATCTAGTCAACAAATCATGGACTTAAAAGATTCTCCAGATCTCTCTTTTACTCATATCCATCTTGTGGATAATTCTTACTAAACATGATTTCTCCTTAGCCCTCAATTGTCCCAATCCAGATTCCATGTAACTCTCCACTTCAACTTCAATTTCAATCCCTCTAACAGGTACCAGTGTATTTAACTCTATTCTGATTGTTTCATTAATTAGATAGTTTCTCGACGGAGTATGTGTCAATGCTTTAAAAGTTGTCTCGCTCTCCTGAACCACATTAACCATTTCATGTTTTGCTGTTATCAAGTAACTGAGCATGTCTGAGACCCGTTCTTCAGTGCAGATTCAACATACATTCCTGGATGGCAACTGCCTCACATGTAACAAATCACATTTGCATCTCCATCATGCCACATGTGCCTTTCTCGGGCTTTCAGGTATCTTATCAAAAGATTGTCTGGAGGTCTTTGTTCATCTTCCTCTGCATGGTCCCGATGTCTTGGGTAGTGGCCAGGCTATCAAATTCAGTTTCCTTAAAAAGTTCATTATAGGCAGGGACACAAATGTCTCCAAGAGAAAGCTATCAATTTACTATTCTTAACTACACTTTCCTGACTTTCACCAGAAAGTTTGGAAAATTCTCAATTGGTGGTGTAATTCTCCTCTTTCTATCTCACCCTCAATCACTTCCTTTCTCCATTTTACACATCCTATTAATTACCATTCATATCTCATTCATGAGCCCTGGAGGAACTTTACTGTCCAGTACAATATTTAAGATTGAAAATATAGATCAAACATTCTCACGTGGTCCAAGTTATTAATACTTTTTATTTATCATTATTTTAGAGGATCTTTTATTTTTCCAAAAGTAACCCAATATATAGTGCCTGAGTTCATTTTGTCATTTCAAAATTATCCCGAAATCCAAACAGCAGTGCTGTTGAACTGACAGGTTTTGTCAATGTTCAATTTCATTTCTATAACTTAAACAGCTGTCAGTGGAAAGGGTTAACTCCTTTGCAGGGTTTTTTTTTATGAAGGCGGAGCGAAACATTGTCAGACGCACGCAATTGCGTCATTTCACGTAACTGAACACGAACAGAAAAAAAATAAACCAAACCAGTACATGCTTGTAGAAAACCATAAATTGCATCATATTTCTTATTGTCCTTTCTTCAGATGCCTTTCCAAAATACTGTAAAAACATTGAATATAACTGGAGAAAAATTAGTTTTCACATTTAAGCAAATCAAATCAAACAGCTTTGGAAGATTTCACCATAGCAACCGTGACTCCAAGGTTAAATCTTAGACCGAAACTTAATCTTTGTTAAACAAACCTTTGTTGTTCTTCTCAGTTTTACACACCAGCTTGACTTAAATTGTAGTTCAAAGTTTTTTTTTTCCTCTAATTCTTGGGGCACAATTTATTGCAGCCACACATCGTGGCATTGCCTTCGCTACTGGATCCCTCTTTAACTAACTGTTGAATCGGCTCTGCTTTCCCTGCAAAGTCTGATATAAAACTCCTGTCTATCCCTGACAGTAAAAGCGAATTTCCCTTGTGATTCCTCTTTAATGGTATGGACCAGAACCCGTTCTGTATCCAAGACTGTAAATATTTTAAAGTCTGGTTTCAGACCATTAAATATCTTATTCAATGTGGTCTACACAAATTTACACCAACCAGAATTTCACCGTGCACAATAAAAGTCTGGTTTTAATAGGTTAATTAACCTCAATAACTCCAATTCAATCTAGATCAAAATTTTCTTTTAAACTAACCAGTATCAAAGATAAAGAAAGAAACCATAGCCACATTAACAAAGAAACAATTACCCATTCCTTGTAGACATTCAAATTCATTTTTTCTTCCAGGCACATTGGCAACTGTGACTTCAAGGCTGAAGCTTATTTTTTGTAAAACAATTAACAAACTCAAAACAACAAAACAAGTTTTCAAAGGGTTAAACAGTTTTTCCTTTAACTTCTGTCCTGTTCTTAAGTATTCATTCTCCTGTTGTAGCTCTAAGATTTTCTCGTTTTGTCTCATCAAACCCACATGTAGATCTCGTACCTTCCTGGTCACTACGACCAGTTGGTGTACTACGATCACTCCTGCTTTCTTAATCCTTTTCTGTTTCTGTCTCATCCACCACTCCCTCTGAGTGGCAGGTGACTGGAACGGATCCCATCCGTCCTTAATCATCTTTTCCACCATACCCTTCCGGTCATCTGCATAGAACCTAGTAAGGGACCCTTCTGGCCCCCAGTCTAGTCCTTTCCCCGATGCCATCTATAGTCCGACGTCAGTCCTCTACTGCGTTCCTCTAATCGGGCTGGTCTAGGAAACCTAGTCTGACTACAATCTTACCCTACTTCTGTTGTGTCTCGCTAGGCGACAGATTTTCCTTCGAATAAAAAGTTCGTGACACTTCGGTTACTCAATCACACCTCTGACTTTGCCTCCCGGAGTGCTTTGGAGCCTCTACGCCTACTTTATGGTCCTGGCCTTCGCGTGGGGCATTTGCCCTCTTAACAACCAGCTCAGGCTGAGTGTGCCTTATTCAACATCCACAGTCACCATTTACTCACTCTCTTTCTCACATCTACTCACTGTGTGTGTTTTCTCACTTCTCACAACTCTTTCTCATTCGGAGTGCTACGATGCTGTTATTCCGTGTTCCCAGATGACACAATTGTTGGACGGTCAAAATTTTGACTGCTCGTCCGAGTTCACTGGTACAAACGGTCTGTCAACCTCGCAGCACCCTGCTCGCAGCGCCAAATTGTTGGGGAGAAAATAAGATTCTCAGAGCCTAGATGAAGTTCAAAAACACACAGTTTATTGACAAAGTACTTTGGGAGCCGGAGTCAAAAAGGTCCCGTGACCTTTGTAACATCCTTCTCGTCTAACCTTTGTTCAGTACAGCTTATATTCAATATTTCTGGCTACATGCCATCATACATCGATTTTCGTCCAATTATATGGTATTACATTAATCACCTGATTATATTTTGCCTTTATATTTATTTGGCAATAATCATAAAAGCAGTTACATCTTGTTACACCTTTTTGAGCATAGTCTAATCCCACGGTTTACTACTGTATGTTATCTGTGATTGGCACCGTGCCTACGGTCTCTAGCTAACTCTGTAAAAGGCCTCTTTCAATACCGTTTATTAAACACTGAACCCTCCCTCAAAAATCTGTCTGGCAGCTGTAAGCTTATCTATTCCTTGTCTCAATTTGCAAAACCTTCACTGCTCACACGGTGGCATAGTGGTTAGCACTGGTGCCTCACAGCGCCAGAGACCCGGGTTCGAATCTGACCTCGGGTGACTGTCTGTGTGGAGTTTGCACATTCTCCCCGTGTCTGCGTGGGTTTCCTCCGGGTGCTCCGGTTTCCTCCCACAGTCCAAAAATGTGTGGGTTAGGTTGATTTGGCTATGATAAATTGACCCTTAGTGTTAGGGGGGATTAAATATGTGGGGTTATGGGGATAGGATGGGATATGTTAGGGGGAATTAAATACGTGGGGTTACGGGGGTAGGGTGGGGTATGTGTACTGTGGGGATTAAAGCAGGGACAGGGTACTGGATTTGGATGATCAGCCATGATCGTATTGAATGGCGGAGCAGGCTCGACGGGCCGAATGGCCTACTCCTGCTCCTAGATTCTATGTTTCTATGTTTCTATGTTTCTATGTTTCATGGTTTTATTGCAAATTGTGTAGAAATTGAATTTGACCATTCCAAATTAACCCTTTCACAGACTAAAGGTAAGTCTTATCTCTGTAGTGACTACAGAACCATTTTTTTTATTACGCCTGTTTAAAGCACCTCTTTATGTTAAAGGCGCTATAAAAATGCAAGTTGTTGTTGTTGGTGAATTTCTCCCCATGTCTTGGTGAACAGAACCAGATGCTGTACACAAAGTGTGGTCTGACCAGAGCACGATACAGTTTGAGGATGACTTCCTCTGACTTATATTCTTCTGTTTGGTCTATATAATTCAATATTCTTTTGACTTTGTTGATTGCTACTCTGCAATGGTTAGACATGTTAATCAAGTCCACTAAGACTCCGAGCTGTCTTTCAACGCCATCCTTGGCCATTTCAGCAGCATTCACAGAGTACGTGTTGCCCATTTTCCTTCCTAAGTGAAGTACTTTGCAGTTTTCCACATTAAATTTCATCTGCCCATTTACATATTTTGTCCAACTCATCCTGTAATTTCTGAGCTGCCCTCTCTGTTCCACTGCCCCATCTAGTTTGGTATCATTTGCAAATGTAACCAATTAATATCAAGTTTAAAGCTGGATATTCCTCTTCTGATAGGGGTTAAAAATGTGCAATACCACTACGCCACCATAACTAAGGTGGAGCAGGAATCATGTCTCATTGGTGACTTGCAAGCCTTTCCAAGGGCTGTCAGGGTAAGGCACTTTACAGACTACAAGCGGGCCTCTCCACCAGTGTAAGTGTATCTTGGGCGCCTGCTGGTTGGGGTGGGGGGTGTGAAAGATATGACTACCCAGCCTATTGTGGAAGAAGCCATTACATCCAGCTATAGTTTTACTAAAAAGTTGAAATCGGGCCCTTTTATAAGAGGGCAGGTTTCACTTGGGCTGAAATATCTTTTTTCTGAAATATTCCTGTGGGCACCACTCCACTATATCTTGCCGGCATCCAATATATTTGGGGCACAGAAGGCAGGAGCAGTGGGAATCCTGATGGCTGATGCCATCTTACCAGTCGTGTCTCCTTTTGATATACCAGGCTGCAAGCAACTATTGCTCACTCCTGCCCCCGGAGGAAATCCCAGTGGATGCTACCGAACCCTGCCCCATTTCCCATTCTCAGCTGTCATTGCTAACCTCAATTGCACTGTATGGCTGTCCCAAGCCTTCAGGAAATTCGGGGCCACAATCCTCAAGTTTCCTGCTAATTTATATCATTACTTTCATAGTATCAGTTGTGCCATTTGAATTGAGGAAGTGAGTCATCACGTAGCTTCCAAAGCAGCAGAAGACGGCCGTACCTTACCAAACGGAGGCAGCACAAACTACTTGCTTGCTTTTGCTCCCCAGTGCTGCTGTCCCTTAAAACCCTGCAGTAACAAGTTTCCTTCCCACCAGCATATCTTCCTCATATAAAGTTGCATTTGCAGCTCTCCCACCAATATGCAAATAATCTGACCATGGGAAATCCAACAAGTAAGCAGCACACCTCATCAGGGGGCAGAGGTCCTGCCCAGCCGACATTACGACAGCCCTGAAGGCACTGAGGAAATTTAGGACATGAGCTCTTGGGGCAGTTTTATTTAATTTTTTCCACCATTTAAGGGCAAAAAGGCTATGCAATTAATCACAAATGTGAGAAGTCGCACAACACCAGGTTATAGTCCAACAGCTTTATTTGAAATCACAAGCTTTCGGAGCGCTGCTCCTTCGTCAGCTGTTGGACTATAACCTGGTGTTGTGCGACTTCTCACATTTGTCCACCCCAGTCCAACACCGGCATCTCCACATCATGGCAATTAATCACAAGACAGTCAATTTTACAGGCTATGGAGATTTCTCTTTTTTAATTCACACTTCAGCCAGCAAAGAGGCCACAGGCCGTGAAAATGCAAATGATCTCGGGGCTGAAAGTCAGATGTGCATCCTTGAGGTGAGTGGAAGTCCCGTTCGCCAAAGAAACTCCAGATTCCACAAAATTGAAAAATCTAGACCATAAGATAGGTGGACAGAGCAATAGCAGATGAAATTGAATCTAGACAAGTCTAATTACTGCACAAAGGGGAAAAAATTGGTGACATAAGTACTTCATAAATGGTGTTGAAATACCTACGGATGAGAGATATAAGGACTTCAGTAAATTTGATATTAAAGGGCGGGAGTTTTTCACTCCTATACTCGCTAGCCAAAGATTTTCTACCCATTCACTTCAATGGATGGACAATTGTTGGCCGACGAGCGCAGAAACAGAAAACCCCGGCTAAAATGTTACATAAAATGCAGGCCAAGAATAATAGTGCATCATATACAGTCATGTTCAAACTGTATAGTGCTCTTAAATAACAACATAAAGTGCTGGAAACACTCAGCAGGTCAGGCAGCATCGAAGAGGAGAAACAGAGACAATGTTTCGGGTCGAATCCTTCGTCAGAACTGGAAAAGGTTAGGGAGGAGAGATGTTTAAGCAGGGGCAGGGAGGAGGGGAGGAAAGAACAAAGGGAAGGTCTGTGATGGGATGGAAAGCAGGAGAGATTGAATGATAAAAGGGATGATAGTGTAAGGCAAAAGGTAATGGGACAAGTTAAGAATGTCAGAACTGGAAAAGGTATAGTGCTCTTGTCAGCCTCACTTTGAGTACTATCTTGAATTCTCTTCACCAAGACACACGGGAGACTAATTATTTTTAGAGAAGAGCCACACTGATCCCTAGCACCATTAAACTGAGTTATAACAAATGAAAAGGGAGATTTAGTCTATTCAGTCTTAAAAGATGATTGAGAAGTGAACTTTTAACGATAGTAAATTGGATTATGGAGTCCTGGTTCAGTTGGAACTGATTTCTGCCTAATTACATAGTTCATTAAACCTCATCTACAGCATCAAACTCAGCCTCTCAAGTGTTTGAAACAGTCTAACGTATCACGGAGCTATTAATTCATAACAGAATAGGCTTAACGCTGGTAGCATTCGCAAACATTACAGGTAACCAGCGACATGCTTTTTTATATTTATTACAGAGGCGTCTGTCCATTTAATTCAAGTAAAGTGCCTTTGTTTTACAGACTGGCTTCTCAAAGGCAAGACTATATTTCAAAGAGTTATATGGATGTAAAAGAACATGTTTGGTGTACCAATTAGTTACAGTTTGACCTAACCACTACAAATATAGAAACTTTCATTCTGAGTATTGGTGCACCCTCTAGGTGTGGGAGCCAGAAATGACCACCTTGAGCAGCCAGTGAAGCCAATGCCAACAGGTTCAACAGAAGATTTATAAAGTTGGGAGAAATGGACCCTGTTGCAGGAAGGTCTGTTTTTTTTTAGCAGCTGGTCACTTTGAGATGGCAATTATGATGAGGGTAGGGCCTTTCCACTTTGGTGGGCCCCACTTCTTCCAGCTTAGAGAATTATACACTTGTTTTATGTAGTACATTGGCCGCACTTGAGGTGAGACTGGCAGGAATTCTGGTAGATGATATCTCATTAATCCCATTTTTTTACATCACCTGGAAAGGGGACAAATGAAAGAAGTGCCCACCCCCTTTGCGGATGGAAGCTCCCAGCACAAGAATAACAGGGCTCCAGACCTCCTTAAAGCCTTTGTCCAATCGTGGACAAAAGAGCTGAATTCCAGAAGTCAGCTGAGAGTGTCTGCCCTTGACATCAAGGCAGCATTTGACCGAGTGTGGCATCAAGTCAATGGAAATCGGTGAAAACTCTCCACTGGCTGGAGTCATACCTAGCACAAAGGAAGATGGTTGTGGTTGTTGGAGGCCAATCATCTCAGCCCCAGGACATCGCTGCGAGAGTTCCTCAGGGCAGCTGCTTCATCAATGACCTTCCCTCCATCATAAGGTCAGAAGTGGGGATGTTTGCTAATGATTGCAGTGTTCAGTTCAATTTGCAACTCCTCAGATAATGAAGCAGACCATGCCTGCATACCGCACAACCTGGATAACATTCAGGCTTGGGCTGATAAGTGGCAAGTAACGTTCACGCCACACAAGTGCCAGGCAATGACCATCTCCAACAAGAGAGAGTTTAGTCACCTCTCCTTGACATTCAACGGCATTACCATCGCTGAATCCCCCACCATCAACATCCTGGGGGTCACCATTGACCAGAAACTTAACTGGACCAGCCACATAAATACTGTGGCAACAAGAGCAGGTCAGAGGCTGGGTATTCTGCGGTGAGTGGCTCACCTCCTTACTCCCCAAAGCCTTTCCACCATCTACAAGGCACAAGTCAGGAGTGTGATGGAATACTCTCCACTTGCCTGGATGAGTGCAGCACCAACAATACTCGAGAAGCTCAACACCATCCAGGACAAAGCAGCCTGCTTGATTGGACCCCATGCAACACCTTAAACATTCACTCCCTTCACCACCGGCGTACCGTGGCTGCAGTGTATACCATCTACAAGATGCACTGCAGCAACTTGCCAAGGCTTCTTCGACAGCATCTCCCAAACCCGCGATCTCTACCACCTAGAATGGCAAGGGCAGCAGGTGCATGAGAACACCACCACTTGCAAGTTCCCCTCCAAGTCGCACACCATCCTGACTTGGAAATATAATGCTGTTCCTTCATCGTCACTGGGTCAAAATCCTGGAACTCCCTCCCTAACAGCACTGTGGGAGTAGCTTAACCTCATGGACTGCAGCAGTTCAAGAAGGCGGCTCACCAGCACCTTCTCATGGGCAATTAGGGATGGGCAATAAATGCTGGCCTTGCCAGCGCTGCCCACATCCCATGAATGAATTAAAAACAAATGATGTCGCCAAAGGGCAGCATTTAGATGAAGAAGAGAAGGAGCCAAGAATAGGACCTTGGGAGACTGCAGCGGTAATGATGCAGGATGGCAAGAGACGCCATTACTGGAGATGCTCTGGCCATGATCAGATAAGTAAGAGTGGAACCAACCAAGGGCAATCCCACTAAACTGGACAACGGAGAAAGTCATTAGAGGCGGATGATGTGGTGGACCATGTCACCGGCTGCAGAGAGAACGAGCACAGATTGTGCACCACGGTCACAGTCACAAAGGATTCAATTTGTGACTGGTTAGGGCTGTTTCACTGCTGTCAGGAACAAAACCTGATTGGATTCAAATATAACATCAAAGTAAAGATGAGCATGCATTTGAGAGGCAAAAATGACTTCAAGAACTTTGGAGCAGTAAATTATATTTATGATGGAGCAGTAGTTTGCAAGGACACGGGTCGACAGGTTTTTTGAGGAGAGGGTTGATGGCAGTTTTGAAAGGGAGTGGGACAATACCTGAGGAGAAGGAACCATTTACAGTATCAGCTATCATGGGGTCAGGAAGGGACGTTGGATGGTTCAATGAGAATGGGTTTTAAGCGAGCTGGAGGTGGGTCTCATGAATAATATGAGCTTGGAAAGGGTATGATAGGGAGAAAAGCAATCTTTTAGGCACTGATCATCAGAAAAGTATAAGTCTTGCTTGCTCTATAGTCTAGTGAGTGGCGAGCGAGTAACAGGAAGAGAAACCTGAGATAAGTAACTTTAAGAGCCTCCAATCTCGCCTCTTCCATATCCTCATCCTTCTCCTCTTAATAACATAAAAAGAGATATTCCCATTAGGAAATTCATGTCCTCTGTGCAAAGCAGGACTTTGAACAGAGCTGAGTAAAATTAGAAGCAAAATTCCTGACCGAAGCTCTGAAGCACTAAGGAGATCTGGATGCAGGCAAAGTAATGCCAACCTTCAGTAGCAGCACAGAGACACCTTCCTACATCTACTGCAAATTATATAATGGCGGTAATTATTTGGGGCGGAATCTGAGGTAAATGGGTCAAAGGAGAGAGCCACACCCACTTGAGGCATTTTTTGAGCAGATTGGCCTCCTGGCAGGCCTTAACATCTTTGACCGAGTACAGGAAGTTTTTACAATCCTATCTTTTGCTGACATGATCTCTAATCATCAGAGGAATATGTTACAGGTTATAAGGTTTAAAACTGTTTTAAGAGTAATAAACTTTGAGATTCAAGTTACTTTGAATCTTGTGCTCTATCAGATTTGTGTTAAATGTTGGGGGGGGGAAATTCGGTTGCTTTGCGCCTCCTGTTAGCGCCCTAAAAGGGCGCTAAGCAACTAGCACCCGGGCGCAGCGCCGCCAATGCCTCCCACGAAATTCAGCGGGAGGTTAGCGGCGGCGGTAACCATTAGCGCCCCGTGGCGCTGTGCCGCCGGCGATGATATCATCGCTGTGTGCAGTGTCCCGCTTGCGATCTTCGGTAGCGTCCCCTGACTTACTGCCGGACGCTATGTCCAACGGGGTCGGGGGGGAGCCTACCTGCGGCCGGGGCGGCGCTAATTAAAGGTGAGGTGCCGGCGGCCATTTTTGTTGCTGGCCGCCTGTCAGCACCTGCCCCCGTTGCCGTCCCCGGCCTCCTCAGCAGCCCCCCCGCGGAGTGCCGGCTGCGTTCCATGAGCCTGGCACTTCTCTTGAGTGCCAGGCTCTTTTGCTGGTACTCCCGTTCCCTGGTGGCCCAGCTGGGCCCCGGGTCGTGCTGTGAAAGGCCCCTCCCCTTTAAGAAGGGGAGGAAGGCCTGCAGTACTGCGGCACGTAGCACTGCAATATTCCCTTGGAGCGCCCCAAGAGAGAGGCGGGGCACTTCTAATAGTAACCCGCTTCCCTCTTGGGGCGCTACCGATGAATTTTGGCTGACTAATTTTTTCAGGGCGCTACAAAAGTTAGCGCCCCAAAGGGGGCGCGACTCAATTTTTCCCCCTGGGTCTTTCTTCATTGGAGGAACTCGGGAGTATCTATCCTGTACTCATTTTTAATTGTTTACCCATTCAAATGTCTACCATGACTATTTTAAATATTTAATATAACATTTTGATATATGAAAAAGCACAACAAAATGTGTGTATAAAATGCTTGCCTAAAAGTTTGTTTATTGATTATAATTAGCCTAAATATAAATGATACATGCTTATTTAACCTTTCCAACATTGTATTTGGCATTTCATTAACAGACAGGCTTTAGTAATGAAGCACTTATAGTTTCAAAATTCCAGACATTTTCTTGTCAACCTAGGCATGAGTACAACACTGACTTTCATTAAAATATCAACCTCCCACACTCTTTTTATTCTTGTTATTTTTCCATTACTTCGCTTCTTAGATTCCCCACATCCTTTTCTATGGTTCTTCAATTTTGTCCCAATAATACATTTTTACATTTCATGCTTAGCATAGTTGTATCTTCACTCTTCTGAAATGTACCAGTTTTCAAATGGTCACCAAGTACATTTTTCATTTTCCAAATGCTCCTGTTGACTTAGTCGTCGTCTTGTTCATTTTAAAAAATTTTTGACCTGTCTCTACAACCCATCACCTCTCAAAAAAGAAGAAATTAAATGAAAAAAGTACAGAAGGCATCATATTTTTCTTGAACACTAGATAATCTTTAAAATTATATCTGAGCACCTAAAGTCAAGGGAAGCAGTAAATGAAGAAGAGCTCATCACTTCCTTTTTGTCATATTAGGCCTGAGAGGCAGTATTGCTTCCACCCAATGGTCAGGTTTGGATATCATTTCCTTCCAGAGAGTGGCCTCCTCTTCATTTGAGTCCATCCAATCCACACTTTGGCCATAGCTATTCCCTGTAGGAAAAGAAACAATCGAAAAACAATCTTAAAAAGGAAATGAATACTAGTTGGATGTTTAAGATGTTCAACATAGAATCCTCAGCATATCTCAGTTTAATAAAATGAAACGTACCTATATATTCTTTAAGATGAATTATTACAGAGAGTGGTTAGAATGTGGAACTCGCTGCCACATGGATGGTTGAAGCAGATAGAATTGATGTGTGAAAGGGGAGGCTTGATGCAAACATGAGGGAAAAGGGAATATAGAATAGGGGGGCAGGGAGGGAAGAGATAATTAGAGTGGAGGAGGCTCATGTGGAGCATAAACACCAGCATAGATCAGTTGGGCCAAATGGCCTGTTTCTGTGCTGTAGATTTGATATAATTCTAGATAATATTACAATCTTGAACCAACACTTGACCAATATCATCATCACTCTTTAATGCAGGAGCCTCAGACTTGACATTGAAATCAACACCAACATACAAGAGAAAGCAGCCTCAGCCATTAAACTCATCCACTGAAACCTCTCTTCCTAGTATGCTTTCCTGGGATTGAATGGCAGGGTGGTGCTAAGTTGTAGCTCCGATTTATTTCAAAAGGTTCTAATTGTGACACCGCCCCATCGGTGACACCACTGGAGCAGCCTAGCAATATTTTAGATAAAACGTTTCCTTGCCCTTCAAGTAACTAATCCTATTTTTTTTTTAATGCATTAAACTAGTAATGTTATTAATTTTACTTGTATTAGAGATATTAACGAGGGGAACTGAAGCTATCCTATATGAACTTCAAATAGACTTCATAACTGATTTTAACTTTAGAAAGACTGAAATGTCAACAGCATCTTAATTAGAGTTATAGAAAGCATATGTGGTCGACAACTAAATTTACTATGTCACTGTAGTAGCATATTGATAGGATAAAAGGAGACTATGTGGCTAGTGGGTTAGAACACTGTTCTTTTGCCATAGGGATCTAGATTTAAAGCCAACACAGGGCAATAGGATGAAAATCTCCTCTTTGCTTGTTATAAGGGTCCCAAATGATTTTGGACAGGCTCAACTTTGTTCTTTGCTGGTGGGTTTTTCACAGATCAAACTGGCAGCCTTATCACAGAGAGTGCTGTAAGAAGTGAAAAATGTCTCCTTGGTGCAGTCGGGCTGATTTGAGATTGCTGTAAGATATTGATGTGGCAGAAAATGGGGAGATTTACTCTGCATCTGGCCTATGATATACCGGACCTGGGAGTGCATTCCCCAGGACTGATATCCCTCATACTGATGAGCACAAAATCACAAAAAAGAATTTAGTTAGCTAGAAAACTGAATTTAACTTGGACCTTTTAAAAGTTAAATGACACACACAAAAGCAAACATTAGATGCATGCACAATTTTGTAACTAGCTGCTTAGTGATGAATGTAACGGTTTCTTTAATTAATACCAAGCAAGACTAGGAAATTGGGACTTGCAATAGTTTACTGCAAACAGCAGTGTAATGTACTGCAATGTAACCATGAAATAGGAAATGGTTTCCAAAAGGAAAAGTAAGTGCCTTCCAAAAGCCCAAAATCTCACTGATCTCAACAAGAGGATGGGTGGAGCAGCTCTTTTCAGCTGTGCAGTACCCTAGTACATTTTAAAACTTATTTAGGAACTGTTAAATATATTACAGAATATTTCCGCAGATTGTCTCTTTATGTCAGGTATCCAAACTCCTATCTTCCACAGCATTACAATCTGTTAAGTGAAGTGTGGACAGAAGATTACAATTCAAACTTTTCATACCTGTGCCTAGATTAAGGCGAACTCCCCCAAGAAACTGATTGGTGAAGGTTTCATGGTCCCAGATGGATATTTCTGCACAGGCCTCCATTATTTCATCCAGCCTGAATCCATCATATACCATGGTGTGGTTATAGATCGGATTAAGACTTTTCTTTACTACTCGGGTCTTCTGCCTGCTCTTCTTGCTGGTATCTGGTAAAATATAACTAGAAGAAAAGAAGCAATAAGAGAATGACTGAACAGCTTCAGTCCCTCACTTGATCCGGTGTTAAACAAATTCTGCAACTAGAAATTTGTTTTCAAGCTGTGCTTCAATGCATCCAATGGATTTTGTTGAGGTCCAATTCTGCTACACATACTCTATGATACCTTAGGAACTATTCAGCTGATGTAAAAAAGGCAAAAATGTTATTTTATGTATAATGTGTGTGAATTCCCTTATACTATGCAGATTCATAACAGAACCAACCTATTTTGAAAGCAATAAATAAAGCTAATGAAATTCAGTATTTTGCAAATTCTAGCTTTCCCATAGCTTCACGCAATGTGAAATAAATCACATTAATGTATTAAAAAAGGAGCAGTCACAAAAAATATGCTGTAATATGTAAGCTGCAAGAAAAGAATTGCAAATTCACAAGAGCCATATCATTCTTTTTCTACTTCAGTTCATCCATAGAGCAATTTTTGTATTAAAAACATAACTTTTAGATTCTAGAGCGGAGAGAAGAGATAAAATTGAAATGCCCATCATCTCTCAGATAGAACTACCATTTTTAGAAGTACTCGGAGAACAGGAAGTATTCTGACCCAATTTACCAGGAAGGTTTCATACCTAATAATAGAATTGATTCAGTATCGGAACTGGTTGCCTTTCAATCATCTCTTTCTGAACTTGACCTTTGATGTTCTCAAGAGTGAAAAAGCAGGAAGAGATGCAAACTGATTACAGTGGAGCTCCCTGAAGTTCAACTCTCATTTAACATCAAAAATGTTCCACATACAAAACCTACTACTAGTCTGTTAAAATCATTAAAAGCAAATATTCTAGTCTGTAAATGTCAGTATAGGGTCACATAAGATCAAATTTCCTGCTTTCCTAGTCAGAGCCAAATAACTTATCGATCACTAGGTGAATAGGATCATAACATTTACAGCACAGAAGGAGACCATTCAGCCCATCACATCTGTGCCAGTGTTAGTTCTTCAGCTGGAGCTGTGTACTCAAATAGCATTTTCCCTGTGTCCTTTTATATTTATACTTTTCAAATAATTATCCAATTCCCTTTGGAATGATGTTATCATTGCCTCAATGACTATTTATGGTAAAGCATTCCATGTTCTAGTAATCGCTGTGTGAAACAATTTCTTCTAACATCCCCTTTCACCCTTTTAGCGTTAATCCTTAGTCTATGTCTCTTGTTAATGATTCACCATCCAGTGGAAACAATTCCTCAGTATCTACACTCAAAATCTTAATTTCGGAAACCTTAAATTAGATCCTCCTTAATCTCCTCTGTTCCAATGAAAAGGGTCCAGGTTTTCTAGCCTTTCTTCATAAATATTAATTTGTGAATTTTCATTGTACCCATCCCATGGCTCTGATATCATTCCTGTAATGGAGTGCCCAAAACTGCACAAAATATTTCAACTGTGGCTTAACTAATGTCTTCTACACATTTAACACAATCTATTTGCTTTTATATTCAATACCATGATGAATCCCATTTGCTTTTATGGCCTTTATCAAGATTTCCACCTTTAAAGCTCTATGTATCTGTACCTCTAGATTTTCTGTTCCCCACTCTTTAACATTCTTACCATTGAGGATATACTTGTTTTACTGTTCTTCATCCCCACATATACCTCATTGAATTTTTTGAAGAGCTAACAGGGAGAGTAGACAAGGGTAATGTAGTAGATGTAATTTATCTAGATTTTCAAAAGGCCTTCGATAAGGTACCACATAATAGACTAATGAATAAGGTCAGAGAATGTGGAATCTGGGGACAAGAAGCAGAATGGATAGTTAGCTGCTTCAAGACAGAAAGCAGAGAGTAGGGGTAAAGGGTAGCTATTCAGAGTGGCAGAAGGTGGGAAGTGGTGTTCCACAAGGATCAGTGCTGGGACCACTGCTGTTCACAATTTATATTAACGATTTAGACTTTGGAATCAAAAACACAATTTCTAAATTTACAGATGACACCAAATTGGTGGTGGTGGGGGTGGGGGGGATAATCAATACTGAGGAGGACTGCAACAAATTACAGGAAGACATTAATAAGTTTGCAGAATGGGCACATAATTGGCAAATGAATTTCAACACAGATAAATGTGAGATATTACATTTTGGTAGGAAGAATAGGGAGGTCACTTATTACTTGGAGGGTTCAAGTCTGGGTGGGGTAGAGGAGCAAAGGGATCTCAGAGTACAAATACACAAATCACTAAAATTAGCGACACAGGTTAACAAGGCCATAAAAAAGCAAACCAAGCACTAGGGTTTATTTCTAGAGGGATAGAATTGAAAAGTAGTGAAGTTATGCTAAACTTTTACCGAACCTTGGTTAGACCACACTTAGAGTACCGTGTACAATTCAGGTCGCCATATTATAAAAAGGATATAGAGAAGATTTACAAGGATGATACCAGAAATGTGAGGGTATACCTATCAGGAAAGGATTAACAGGCTGGGTCTCTTTTCTCTTGCAAAGACAAGGCTGAGGGGTGACCTAATAGAGGTCTTTAAAATTATGAAAGGTTTTGATAGAGTAGATACAGAGAGAATGTTTCCACTTGTGGGGATGAGCATAACTAGAGGCCATCAAAATAAGATAGTCACCAAGAAATCAAATAGGGAATTCAGAAGAAACCTTTTTACCCAGAGAGTGGTGAGAATGTGGAACTCGCTACCACAGGGATTGAAGCGAATAGTATAGATGCATTTAAGGGAGAAGGGAATAGAGGGTTATAGAGTTAGGTAAGGAAAGACGGAAGGTGGCTCGAGTGGAGCATAAACGCCGGCATGGACTGGTTGGGCCGAATGGCCTGTTTCTGTGCTGTATATTCTATGTAATGTAATACTCTTCATCAAATTACATCAGCTACCTATCTGCCCATTCACTAATCAATCTAATTCTTCCTGAAATCTGCATTCTTCCTCATAGTTTGTCATATCCTCTAATTTGGTATCATCAGAAAATTTATATAATTCCTCTTGTGTCTATGTCCAATCATTTATATACAGTACATGGAAAGCAAAAGAGATCCCAGCACAGATCTCTGGGATATACCACTCCCACCAATCCAAAATATATCCACTTACCCTTACTCTTTGCTTTCTTTCCCCTAACAATCCCTCTATCATGCAGCTACATTTTAATACCAGAGGTAGCAATTTTGGTCTCCTGACTACTCCATTTGCACACAAAAAGGGGACGGTAACAGACAAAAAATGAAGTTTTAGTTCCTCCCACTCCGTTATCACTGATTTTACAACTGGTCTGATTTTCCGGGTGAAACAGGCAGAAGCCTCATAAATAAATTCAAATTGGTGTCAATTGACATCATTACGATGCTACCGCCATTTTTTGACCTTACCACTTGACTCATGACCCTTCCTTCTTGCACCAACTAACTAAGAGTGGTACAAATCCTGAGGTGGCCATTTCAAATTCTATTTAAAGGGAACCACAGCTGTTATCAATTAAAGCTGTTTTGGAGACATTTCTCTTCCAATAGCTTGTGGGTTTTTGACCTTAAAGGATTTAAAAGCGTATTTAGTCACTATTGTAGCTTCTGAACTGTTAAGAGGCTTCTAGCATTTCAGTTGTTTCTTAATGGGCAGCAGCCTATAAATCTTACTCTGGGTGAAGGATGAGGAAGAAGAGAAACAGGAGGAAGGAACAAACAGAGCTGCAGCTGGATGGAGAGCAAATAGAAGGATGCGTGCTCAGAGAAATCCTTGCAATCCCAACAAAAATATACTAAAGTACTCTGAGGAATAATGCATAAGGAGGCATCAATTCTCCAAGGGAGTCATCGACAGAGTTCAGTTCAATCAAGCATGATTTTTTTTTTTGTTAAAATATTAAATCAATTTGTTTAAATATTAAAGTCTTTGCAAATCCCCAAAAACAAATATAAATTCTGCTTTTAAAGTATGCTTTTAAAAGGAAAAGGAGCTTCAGAATTTAATGTCCTTTTATAACCTCTACAGCAGTCCTCTTAACTAAATTCAGTGCTGTTATGCAGAGCATCACCAGAGACAGTTTTAAATTTATTCTTTGCATGTTCCTTTTAATGTTTCTAAATAGCAATACTTTAGAAAAATGATACTGTTCTGATCCTAACAGAACTTACCATCTCACAAATGAATCTACACCACCGGGCTTTAGTGGCTGTAATTCTGTTGCTCCTTTCAGCCATATATGAACTTCCCCATTGTGTAGTTTATTCCCATCTAAAGCAATTGCAAATTACACATTATCAGTTATACATTGATTGCTTCAAGAAATCTTGAATAACACAATAGCTGTCACTGAAGCTTCAATGAATGAGTTTGTGTACTTTCTCATCAAAATGTAGATAGGCTGAAGGATTAAAGGATAAGAATTAAAACCAAACTCCTCTTTGTATCAGCTTTTCCCGCAATTCACAACACATGCAAGTCTGTATTTCATTTAACAGCCAATTTACCCAGATGTGGGGGAACAAATGACTGTTTTCAGATTCTGAACAAAATTAATTGCAGTAGCAAGACAGAATTTCAGAACATTTTTTTTTCTAGGTTATATTTAATGCTGTTTTCTCCAGAGAATAGGCTCCAGTGATCAGTGACTTATTCAATTGAATCATCTTGCTCCTCCAATAAAGTTTCCTTTTAACCTTGAATGCCATCATTATATTGGTACAGGAAGTATTTCAGGGAGGGTCACAACTAAGTATCATCTTGTAATCTAAAGCAATTATAATCCTGAATAAGATATTTAAACTGCATTGCTAGATACTAGTATTTTATTTTTGAGGGAGAGAGAAACTGTTACAGTCAAGTTTATTGTGATATGAACTTTGTAGTATACATAAGGTAAAGTCTTGCTTATCTTTCTGTGACCCAGGTGGCCTGAAACAAAATAGTTCGGACAGCTGTCTATTCCATGCATAGTATGTTCGAAGAGTGAAATCATAAGGGTTTTTCCACATGAATTCATTAGTGTTTGATTGGAGACACTGATCTGAATTTGTTACTAATGAAAGGAAGATTACCTATTGACTCTGCTGGAATATATTTGAGTGCCACACGGATTTCTCCTTGATTGATGCTTCCTTCAGGTAGGCTGGATGGCTGAAAGTGTATAGAAGTTATATCATATAATATTAAGTACAGGTGGCCAGGATAAATAATTCCGATGTTTTTGGTACATATTACAACTATGGACACCCCCAACAGATTATGCTACAATTATACTTCAATATTTAATAATGCAATGTTCAGCAGGTGCCAGTTGCACCTTGCACTGAATTGAGCAACAAGGGTCACTGCACATGCATGCTTGAATATTTGTGCAGAGCCCCATGCCCTAGGAGGTTAATTTTTAACCTTATGAGAGGGTGGGCAACAGCATTCACTTTCGACTACCATTAAAAACACTAGAAATAGGTTTATAATGTTTCTAATCGATGACCTTTCGTCAGGAAAAAAGTTCCACTTTTTCCAGTTCTGGCGAAAGGTCATTGACCTGAACGTTGGCCGGAATTTTCACAGTTAAGAACGGGTGGGTTGGAGGCGGGTGAGGAAGTGAAAGTTGTAAAAGTGTAAAACCCGCCCACTTTCACCTTTCACTCAGGTGGGACGGGGGGGCGGGCTGGCAATTTAAATATTATAATGAGGCCTGAAGCCTCTACTTTAACCTGCTTTTCAGGTTTTACTGCAGGTGTCCAGGAATCCCAGAGCTCGGGATTCCTGGTAGCTGCAACAAGGCGGCCTCAACCTCGGGGAGCAATTCTTGTGGGCCGGGAGGAGCAGGAGTGCTTCCTCCCGGCCCCCCAAGTTCTCCCACCAGCAGCCCGCCCCTCCCCAGGGTCGGTGTTCAGACCCCCCCAACCCCCGGGATTGCAACTCAGCCCATGGGTCGGGGATTGGTCCCACCCACCCCCCGCCGGGCGGTTGGAACCCCTCCCCCCCCGGGGGATCAGACCCCTCCCGCGGCTTGGGAACCCCCCCCACCATCCTGGGCCCAGCACCTACCTGGTCTTGCGGCCTCCTGGTCCACATTCCCCGCATGACTGGAAGCCAGCCTGTCAATCAGACTGACTTCCGGGCAGGGAACCCGCCCTTTCCGTCGCACGCAGTGTGCCGGGAAACCCAAACTTCTGGGTTTCCCGCTGTCTCCTGGGTCCACCCGCGCCGTGCGGGTGAACCCAGGAAAATCCAGCTCGTTGACTCTGTACCTCTCTCCACAGATGCTGCCTCACCTACTGAGAATTTCCAGCATATTCTGTTTTTATTTCAGATTTCCAGCAACCGCAGTATGTTGCTTTTGGAATTATACTGCAACCTGCAAGTGGTTTGAAACTACCTACTACAGGTGGTCTCACAGCATTTGTTTTGGCACACTTGAAAGTCAAAGCACCGATTTGACTTCTGAGTTATGCTATCATTCTTGCCTTAATGTGCATTTGAAATCATTGTACATTGATACAAAATTGAGTGCATATCTGCACCCAAAGACAATTTTTAAATCTTTATGATTTTGGAAATAAACAAACAGTAACTCATGTAATAGCACAGTACGAACAATTTCCCTGGTATTGTGTTGTTATTTGGAGGATTTCAAATTAAATGTGGTTAAAATTCATAGACAGCTGAAGGGGCCATTTTAACCTCACCTGCCCGGCAGAAACTGGGCACTTAACATCGTCCGGGGGTCTCACCCACCAACGTCCCACTCTCTTCCCACAGGCTAAGGACACGCACTGGGAACTTATGGAGCCTGATAATGTCATTGGGGCCTGAGCGGGGAGGCAGTTGTGGTTTTCCCACCAGGTGAAGCTAGCAGGAAGAGGAGCCAGGGCCAGAAGAAGCCCAAAGAAATAAATCTTTATATTTCTTTTTACTTTCCTCGTGGGGCCAGGTAAAGCAACAGTGCTCCCCCAGGCCCCACAAGGTAAGTCCCCTACTGCTCCCCCCATCCCCCGAGCGCGAGGCCCTCCCATGACATACAGGAGTGCTGTGGACCTCTATGGTCGTGGCCTCTTGCTGCCTGACATTTCTCTACAAACTCCTGGCCTGCTGCCGCTTTCCACTGGTTGTGGGAGATTTTAACTAGAGTCTGCTGAGGTCAGGACAGATTACATAAGAACATAAGAAATAGGAGCTGGAGTAGGCCATTTGGCCCTTCGAGCCTGCTCCGCCATTCAACAAGATCATGGCTGATTTTGATTGTCACCTACCTCAACTCCCGCCCGCCCAATTCCTGCTGCAAGTTAAAATCAGGGTTTAAGAGTCACAATAAAGTATAAGTTTCCAATACAGTGCTCTCTGTCTACAAATTATATGTTTTCGGAGGGTCACCGGAATTTTGAATTTTAAATCATTTTCCAAGAATATATGACTTGTACGCTTAAAAATATACATCTTATGCAAAAGGCAATTGTTACCTTGGACTGCAAATTGTACCAGTTTAGTATGTTATTGCGCCAGTCCCAATTCCTCATCTCCACCTCTGTTTCTCCAAGGAACACATTTCGACCAAGAGTATCATTGTGCCACACAGAGACATTCAGTGTTCGACTCTGAAGTTCTTCCTTCTGTATTTTGTACTGAAAAGAATAGCTCAGTAAATATTAACTCAACCAATCTAGGATCTATTATGAGGGTTTCTTCAAAACTATATGTAACAGAGGGCACAATCTTGCCAGCCCTGGGGAGGCGGGTTTGGAGGCGGGACTGCCAGGAAAATGGCAGAATCTGGGGGCGGGTGTCCATCCCGCCCCCAACCTGCCTCCGTGCCATCTTCCCAGGAGGCGGGTAGCCAACTCGCGCCGGGTCCCGTCTCCTGGAGGCGGGAAGGGGATTACAGCCACTTAACTGCCTGTTAACAGATAGTTAACAGGCAGATAAAAGGATTATCCCCATTTTACCCACACAAGTGCGGGCTTCCCGAAGGCTCCAAACCCCGCCAGGGTCACCGAGGCGAGCAGTGGGTCTGCGGGGGTCGGAGAGTTGCAAAAGTGCGCTGTGAAGGTAAGTGATGGGTGCAAGTGTGGAGAGGTGAGTATGTGAGATAAGTGGAAAATGTCAGAAAAAGTTTACTTACCTTTGTTTCTTCCTGCAGGCTTCAATCATTGGAGATGCGGAGAGTCTCGCATCTCCGCGGCAGAGATGACAGATGGCTGCTGCATTCTCCAATGCAACAACCATCTAATTTCTGCTAAAGAAAGAGGTTCGATGAGTCTTGAATACAAGAACTCATCAAACTACAGAGAATGTCAGTGTTTGACAGCTTCACAGAGCTGTCAAACGATGACAATTCATCTGTCAAAATTTTTTGACAGATAGAACATCATACGCTGACGTTCTCTGTAACCGGCTTTCCCTTAATTGGCCTGCTCAGCCCACTGGACGGGCTTAACAAGGTCAATCAAGGGAAAATAGCATGGGTTGGCCACAAGTCGATGGAGGCAGGACTAAAATTCGACAAGTGGGAGTCCCGCCTCCAAAAGCTCCTCATTGGCAAAATCCAGCCCCGAGTTATATTTATTGCTTTATCTGTGATCGTGCAATGCAAGTATTTTTTTTTATCTTCCAAAGTTGTTATGATTAGTAGTTACTTTGTCCACATTTAAGGATATTTAACTCAACTCATACCAAGAGGGATCACACTGGGAAGGCTTCATAGCATTTTAGATGAGTATTGCCTTACATGTCTGTCCAACATGTTCATCTGGTTACCAGCATGTGCAACTCTTAGGGGGAAAAATTCAGTTGATTGCGCCTTAAGAGGGCGGTAATGGGGCGCAAAGCATCTAGCGCCCAGGCGCGGCGAAGTTTGCGCCGCTCGCGAAATTAACTAGACATTTTGCGGCGGCGCTAAACACTACCGCCACGATCTCCTGCGCCGGCAGATCATGACGTCACTTGAGTGCGCAACGCCCCGGTATCGCCCCGGAGCGGATATTGAGTGGCGCCCCCTGCCTTACCGCCTGACGCTAGCAACGACAGGTTGAGGGGAGCATTCTGCAGTCATGAAGGGAAAGGGGGAGCGCTATTTAAAGGTGACCGCTTCCTGCCTTTTATTGTTGGTGCCATTTTTGAACTACGTATTCTGAGAGAAAGAGGGAGAGACTTCTGAAGAGATTCAACGTTGTGTGAAGGAGTTTTGGGTACTGAGCAGCACTTTGCAGGTTCATTTTGATTTGCCATTCCTTGTATCGATTTAGCAGAGGCTGTGGGGGCTGCACTCTGAGCTCTTTGCCTGGTACTCTCCATTGTTCTTTCCAGCACATTTGATGTGCAGGTCTCTCCAGGCCGAGATTCAAGGCTGCAATGAGCAGGATGTGGATGGAAAGGAAGATTAACCATCCCCTTTAAGAACTGGCCCGTGCCATTGTGTGTGTGTTCCATTGCTGACTGACATTCCATGAGCTTTGCCAGCGCTCTGAGGTAGCGCCTCGCTCCTCGGCATTTGCGCCTTAAGACAGGTGTGAAGCGCCTGATATAGCGCTGCAATCACCTACAGGGGCGATAAAAGTCAAGTTTGCAGTCGGTGGCGATAATTAGCGCCAGGCGCTAATCTTTGCGCCCGGCCGATAATTGCGCCCCAAATGGGGCGATACTGAATTTCTCCCCCTGAGATTCTTAATTGTGTCTCCTAAACTTGTAAGAATATTAAAATGCAGAATAGCATAAAAGAATAAATGTAATGATGCTAAACAAATGACCACAAGATGTCCCAAAGCACTTTGCAAACAATGAAGTACTTTTGAAATGTAGTCACAGGGAAACTAGTAAAGATTCAGTGATTTTTTTAAATTTGGGTCATATGGATATTTAACTCTATGTTTGAATCAAATTATTGTTGAGAAATCCACATAAGTGGCATTTCCATTGGTCTGATATGGTGTGTACACACTCCATTTACCTATGACCAGAGAATTTAGGCATAATGTAGTAAAAGACAAGGTTACAGTACCCTCAACTGTGTGCAGGGCTACTGCTGGAGTTTAATCAGCTAAACCCAGACTGTTTACCAGTAGTGGTAAGCTTTTCATTTTTTATGCGCTAGGGCCAGTCCACCTATGGGCATTTCCTGGGAGTGTTATCTTGAAACTAGTGGGAAACTGTCCCCAATGGCAGTGAAAAAGAAAGACTTGCATTTATATAGCGCCTTTCACCACCACCGACGCCTCAAAGCGCTTTACAGCCAATGAAGTACTTCACTGTTGTAATGTGGGAAACGCAGCTGCCAATTTGTGCACAGCCAGGTCCCACAAACAGCAATGTGATAATGACCAGATAATCTGTTTTTGTTATGTTGATTGAGGGATAAGTATTGGCCAGGACACCGGGGATAACTCCCCCGCTCTTCTTTGAAATACTGCCATGGGATCTTTTACGTCCACCTGAGAGAGCAGACGGGGCCTCAGTTTAACGTCTCATCCGAAAGACGGCACCTCCGACAGTGCAGCACTCCCTCAGCACTGCACTGGAGTGTCAGTCTAGCTTTATGTGCTCAAGTCCCTGGAGTGGGACTTGAACCCACAACCTTCTGACTCAGAGGCGAAAGTGCTACCGACTGAGCCACAGCTGACACAGAAGAATTCATCCCTCTAATCCACCCTTCCAGCATCTATTAATGAGCCATGATAGCAGATCAATCATCAATAGCCCCTGGTTCAAGTATAGAATAACTGAGTCTGCCCGGCAGACCAGTGTGGTTCCAATCTCCCATTGTCAGTTATATCAACTTAGCCCCAAAGAGACCCTACTTATCTCCCCACTCACTCAAGAAGGATAGTCGCTTGTAATATTCAGTGCTTTGATTAACTCCTTTGTAACAACCCCTTCTCTTTACCTTGCTTTATCCTAAACTCTAGCTTTAGAAGCACGTCACAATTTTACGGGTGTTTTACACAGAACTCTTGGTTTTCGTTTTTAATATACTTATTCATTTTATTGTTATGTTGCCTTTTTTGCATTTTCCTCAATCTCTCACTTTATAGAACTCTTTTCAGCTATAGAAAATATTGCCCTCAAGAAAGCATTCTTATTGTATAGTTGTTGGAACTGAGCAGCTTCCTGTAGAAAAATACTGCCTGCATTCACACTGTTAATGCACTCACAAGCATGAGGAGGTTGTGAAAAATTACATAGAGTATGTATCTTTTGAATTAATTGGATATGTGAGTTATCCAAAGTCTGAAACACTTGCAATGTGTTTTAAAGCTATGTGAATAACTTTTGATACTTTCAGTAGTTAAAAATACAATAGTATTGAGTGAAAGATATCTAGATAGTGTCTCCATTAGGTATGCAATTCTTATTTGATGCAACAGTGATCCATGGCCAAACAATCAGGAGAAACTGCAAAAGTGTGCTGGCACTGTTCAGTTCCTGCAGTCTCCTCACATCCCAAGACATGATTGACGTAAGAAAACTACTAGGCACTTGGTCTATGCATTAAACAAAGCTTTAATCAACTGTTTTTCAACATGGAGATCTAGTTGTGTCCTTCCCTAGTTCCTGTTAAGGAATGTCCTGAGCAAGCTGGGCCCATGCCCGAGTATTTATACTCTCCCTGGACAGCGCCACCAGCAGGCCCCCCAGTATTACTTCATAAGTCATTTCCACATGAATGACAAGATTCATGTCAATGATGCTCATTGCTTCCACTGCAGAAAGATGAAAGGCTGAGTAAACCCTGTCAGGATTTATACAGAAGAGCTACTGAACTACCTAATCAGGAATAAATGTATTAAGTGGCTCAATATTTCACTCCCAACCAAATGTCTGAATCTCAGGATTGAATGTCACACAAAGAATTTGTTTCCCTCAATTTGTTAAGTTTTATCAGTAATCAGTTGGGTTTGGTGGTGCTTTGTAGGAGAGAAATTTTTCATCTTTGGAAATGGGTTGGGGTTGGGGGCGGTGGGGGTAGCACTCGGTAATGTGGCCAATTTACATGCAATTTC